>JASEVX010000013.1:51163455-51270955 GCA_031761405.1 Serripes groenlandicus
ACAGAGACAATGAGAGACAGAGACAATGAGAGACAGAGACAGAGAGAGAGACAGAGAGACAAAGAGAGACAGAGAGAGAGACAGACAAGAGAGAGAGAGAAAGAGAGAGAAAGAGAGAGACAGAGAAAGAGAGAGAAAGAGAGAGAGATAGAGAAAGAGAGAGAGAGACAGAGACAGAGACATAGAGCCATAGCGACATAGAGAGAGAGACAGAGAGAGAGAGAGAGAGACAGAGAGAGAGAGAGAGAGAGAGAGAGAGAGAGAGAGAAAGAGAAAGACAGAGAAAGAGAGAGAGACAGAGAGAGACAGAGACAGAGAGAGACAGAGAGAGAGACACACAGAGGGAGACAGAGAGATATAGAGAGACAGAGACAGATACAGAGAGGCAGAGAGGCATAGAGACATAGAGAGACAGAGACAGAGAGACATAAAGAAAGAGAGAGAAAGAGAGAGACATAGAGACATAGAGACGTAGAGAGAGAGACAGAGACAGACAAGGCCCATTTTTAGACACCTCCCCTAAGTCAAGGGATCTTTCGTCGCAATTGATAATTAGCTAATAATAAGATCTAGACCCAGTAGACTGGATCTATCACCATTGTTCCTAGGCCTATATCTCGCACGATTATCTGCGGCCATATATCACTAGTGGATATTGGTGAAATGCCCATTTTCAGACGACTCTCCTGTGACCCCAGACCATTCGAGGCAATTAATAATTGGCCACTGGTAGGCTTTATACCCCGTGTCCATACTTCAAACCTAGCCATGGGTGACATGTTCATTTCTACGTCAATTCCCTGCGGCCATATGTCACTTATTGCATATTTGACGGGCAGTTCTATGCGGCCATAAATCACTCACGGATACGGCCGGAAGGCCCATTTTTAGACACCTCCCCTTAGTCAAGGGATCTTTCTTCGCAACTGATAATTGGCTAATGACAAGATCTAGACCCTATAGACATACTGGAACTAACACCATTGTACCTAGGCCTATATCTCGGACGATTATCTGCGGCCATATGTCACTAGTGGTTATTGGTGAAATGCCCATTTTCAGACGACTCTCCTGTGACCCCAGACCATTCGAGGCAATTAATAATTGGCCACTGGTAGGCTTTATACCCCGTGTCCATACTTCAAACATAGCCATGAGTGACATGTTTATTTCTCCCCCAATTCCCTGCGGCCATATGTCACTTATTGCATATTTGACGGGCAGTTCTATGCGGCCACAAATCACTCACGGATACCGCCGGAAGGCCCATTTTTATACACCTCCCCTAAGTCAAGGGATCTTTCATCGCAATTGATAATTGGCGAATGACAAGATCTACACCCAGTAGACATACCGGAACTATCACCATTGTTCCTAGGCCTATATCTCGCACGATTATCTGCGGCCATAAGTCACTAGTGGTTATTGGTGAAATACCCATTTTCAGACGCCTCTCCTGTGACCCCAGATCATTCGAGGCAATTGATAATTGACCACTGGTAGGCTTTACATCCCGTATCTATACTTCAAACATAGCCATGGGTGACAGGTTCATTTCTCCGTCAATTCCCTGCGGCCATATGTCACTTATTGCATATTTGACGGGCAGTTCTATGCGGCCATAAATCACTCACGGATACCGCCGGAAGGCCCATTTTTATACACCTCCCCTAAGTCAAGGGATCTTTCTTCGCAATTGATAATTGGCTAATGACAAGATCTAGACCCAGTAGACATACTGGAACTATCACCATTGTTCCTAGGCCTATATCTCGCACGATTATCTGCGGCCATATATCACTAGTGGATATTGGTGAAAAGCCCATTTTCAGACGACTCTTCTGTGTTCCCAGATCATTCGAGGCATTTTATAATTGGCCAATGGTAGGCTTTATACCCCGTGTCCATACTTCAAACATAGCCATGGGTGACAAGTTCATTTCTCCGCCAATTCCCTGCGGCCATATGTCACTTATTGTATATTTGACGGGCAGTTCTATGCGGCCATAAACCACTCACGAATACCGCCGGAAGGCCCATTTTTATACACCTCCCCTAAGTCAAGGATCTTTCGTCGCAATTGATAATTGGCTAATGACAAGTACTAGACCCAGTAGACATACTGAAACTATCACCATTGTTCCTAGGCCTATATCTCGCACGATTATCTGCGGCCATATATCACTAGTGGATATTGGTGAAAAGCCCATTTTCAGACGACTCTTCTGTGATCCCAGATCATTCGAGGCAATTTATAATTGGCCAATGGTAGGCTTTATACCCCGTGTCCATACTTCAAACATAGCCATGGTTGACAGGTTCATTTCTCCGCCAATTCCCTGCGGCCATATGTTACTTGTTGCATATTTGACGGCAGTTTTATGCGAGCATAATTCACTCACGGATACCGCTGGAAGGCCCATTCGCAGACGCCTCCTTTAAGCAAGGGATCTTTCGTGGAAATTGATAATTGGCTAATGCATAGATCTATAGACCCGCTAGTCATACAAGACTGATCACCATTTTTCCCGCACGATGTTATGTGGACATAAGTCACAATTAGATATTGCCGAATTGCGCATTTTAAGATGACTTTCCTGTTACCCCGAATATTTCTTTGCAGTTAATAATTAGTTTTATACCCCGTGTTCATACTTCTCACATAGCCATGGGTTGATTTCTCCGCCAATTCACTGCAGCCATATGTCACCTATTGCATATTTGTTGGAAGTTCTGTGCGTTCATAAATCACTCACGGATACCGCTGTAAGGCTCATTTTCATACGCCCTTAAAGCAAGGGATCTTCCGTGGCAATTGATAATTGATAAGATCTAGACCCGGCATACATAATGGATCTATCACCATTGTTCCTAGTCCTACATCTCGCACGATTATCTGCGGCCACAAGTCACTAAGCTATATGTCACTTATTGCATATTTGACGGGAAGTTCTGTGCGGCCATAAATCACTCACCGATATCGATGGAAACCCCATTTTCAGAAGCCTCCTGTTAGGTCAGAGTTCTTCCAGGGATAACGCATAGATCTAGACCCGGTAGCCATACTGGACTGACCACAATTTTCCTAGGCTTATATCCCGCACGAGTTTCTGCGGCCATAAATATAAGATAGTGGTCTAGGTTGATTTTCAAATGTCAATTTCTTGTCTGCAGCCATAGCTGACTGCTCGTGAATATCAGGTGTTTATTTTAAAGATCGGTTTACTGCGGCCATAGTTCAGTTGTCGAGAAGATCTAGGGTGATTTTCAATGGTCAATTTCCTGCAGCCATAGGCGACTGCTCGTGAATATCTGGGGTTTATTTTAAAGATCGGTTTACTACGGTCATAGTTTAGTTGTCGAGACGGGTACTTTAATGGTGTCATAGATCAGTAGTATATATCTCCCTCTCTTTCTCTACCCGCCGTGGTCGAGTTGATAGCGTCCGGGATTTGAAACCGGGTGTTCACCACGACTGTGATGGTAGATTGACACGGCTCATTTTCTAGCCTATAACTGTTTTGTTCACCCAGGGATCATGAATGAGTGAACTGTCGCCGTGATATAACTGAAATAAGGTTGAAAACAGCGTAAAACAACAAAAACAAACAAACAAACAAACTCTCTCACTCTCAGAGATTCAAAGGAGTTTAAATATTCAAACTAAACAATGACACAATATATATTGCTTATAATACAATACCTGTATAGTTCATAAGAGAAATTTCTCGTTTTAAGCAATTGCTTCTTCTTTTGCCACAGTGTTTTTAAAAGGTGTCTACTGCAGAGGCTTCAATAAGCGTAAATACGAGGGAAATGGTTTAATTATTTGAAGCTCTAATCAATAACATTCACGAATGAGACAAGATACACACACAGCTCAGGATACTCGTTTTGTAGTGCAATGGATTTAGTGGTGTAAGACCTAGAATATGGCCAACTGTGTCGAGGGAAGTTTCACTCCGTATGTTTCCTCCGTTTGTGACCGAGAAAAAAAAGTACGCGGATTTAAGTTAAATCCGCGCACTTTTTTTTTTCAGTTTGATGTTTTGGCAACCATGAAAAAAAGATGCGCGTTTTTATTTGTAAAATATCGCATCTTTTTTCGACAAAATTCTGCTGGATTCTCTATAGAATCCTATATAAACAGCCTTAAAAAAAAGTGCGCGGATTTAAGTTAAATCGGCGCGGTTTTTTTTTGCCCACGATAAGAGGCCGTCCACAGAAAAACACGCTGGCCCCAACAGGACACCGTAGTATTGTAATTTGTTTTGTCTGTGTCTGTGTTTTGTCTGTGTATCCCTGTTTGATGCCACCTGGCAGCCATATGCTTCAACAACTAGAGGGTTTTCCAATAGAACACATTTAACTTGGAATCAAAAAGCAGAATCAGAGGAGATGAACTGATTTCGTTCTTTCTGATTACACGTTCACAGCACATTAAATGTTACATAGAATTTAGAGAGAAAAATCTAATGTTTCACATTTTGCCCACTTTCTGATTACACCAGATTTCTACATAGAATTTGAATATGTAAACGATTTTGAAAGAGAACTACTAAACAAACATTCCTGTAAATTGTGGTGTAATTTGTCCAGAGGTTTAAGAGGGGTCGTTTGAAGTTTCAGTTATATCAAGGCGTTTCCTGGGTAAGTTGCCAATACTACTGATCCATTTATACAGATACCAGCGAGTTAGTTGTGATTCTAACACCACACCACATTCCGGAGAGCTTCGTAGGAAAAACATAACTATCATTTTTAAAGTGTTTTGTATGACCCCGCCAGGGATCGACACCACCAAATAGACGCGTTCACGCGTATAATAGATATGAGCTTTCCTCTGACGTTTTGCGGTCTTATTGACTCATGATAAACTGATCGTTTGCATTTGAATTGGGCTACACTTCTAGATTTTTACCCAAAAAGACCTATTGGAAGCAAATACATCGCTTTATGCAGAAACATTAGGACTTCAAATCAGAGTTGTAAGAGACTAAAAAGGGTATGTGGGGAAAAGTTAAAAAGATCAGGTATCTTACTATTGTGAAATCTCAAATCTTTAGACGCCACTCGTATTTAAGAAAAAAGGGACATGTTGCATCCCCCTATTAGTATCAATCAAACGGTTATTAGAGGAATTAAAAACTGGCTTTATAGAAATATTCTTACAGCGGAGAGGGACATTCACAACTCTGCTTTGCGTATAACCTTCCTGATGTGCGACACGTAAGGAGCTACACTTCTAGTTTTTAACAAAAAGATGGATGTATAATGATCGCCTCAGTATTGACTTTACGCAGATGTTTAAGGACATTGTATCGCTAGACGCTACTCGTATGTCAACATAAAAGGGTGCTAGTTACATCCCCTTATTGGTACCGATCAAATAGTTATTAAAGTGAATCAAATATAGCTTGTCAGTCAAACTTGAATACATGTCTAATGTCATGACTTCTAGCTATAGGCTCTGTAATTTGCGCATGAGTTCGGCGTTTATTAACAGTTTGTCTGCTTGGTGTTTTTCGACGAGGTCGGTTTAAATTAGAAGTGTATACTCTCTTATACGAAGTTGGTATTCATTAGTTAATACGCTCGGCGATTTCCGGACGACGAGGCCGGCATTTATTGAGAGTGTAAAATCCCGGAGATGTGCTTCCGAAGTCGTCAGAAAATGGTATTTAAAAAGTGTTGGTGCGAGTATTAGTTACTTATTCAGGAATCAGTCATCGAGAGTGAATTCTAATCGTTATACTATATCTATAATCTAAATTTAAATACGTGATCGAAATTCCTAATCACTAATAATTACAATTAAAAAACGATTAAATAAATACTGACTTTTGTTATCCATCCGACAAAGGAAGCGCTGAGCCGGGGTTTAAACCTACTATCCTTGGATGGAAAGCCGACGTCGTATCGACTGAACTATCGCTGATCCACAGCGTTTTTCCAAAAGGTAATACAAAGTTGGAATTATCTGGTTTCGACTAGAAACGGGTCTGATATGACTTTGTACCTGGGTAGGCACATCTGTGTTTATCATCGTCAAACAGTCTCGAATATCCATGTGACGTGGAACGTGTAATAATGTTGTCTGTTGGAAATACGAGTGACCATATTTGAAACTGACAATGACCATGTATGCGTTCACTTAACACTACAACGTCATATAACGCAGTATCCCTATCGACACAAATCCACGAACAAAAAAATGTTACGCCGATTTCAGTAATATTTTAGCTATATGACAGTGGTTCCTGGGTAAGTTGCTAATACTGCTGGTCCACTTATCCTGACACCAGCGGGTCAGTCGTTACGCTCATCCACAATCTCGAGGGCCAAGGAGGGAAAGCCCAAATTCCCATTTTCTAAAGTATTTGGTAAGACCTGGCCGAGGATTTAAACCGCTATCACTCGCACCGAGGCATACTCTCTTCCATTACACAAATAAGGCCGTATAACATACTAAAGTATATATAATTATAGAGTTATAGGCATTATATAACAGAGTTAAAAGAGAATTAAAAAGGTATGTGCGAAGGGGTTAACAAATCATCAAGTATCGTAACATTGTGAAATCCGATATCCTTCAAATAGGGCTTTGTTACGTGATTTGCCAAACTTTTTTGTAAACATACAAAGTCATACTATTGTATTAAATTGCTCCGCTATCTTTATATCAACAATTTGAATAAGGTCAAAACATTCAGAAGATAATTCCTTCATTGTATTGTACAAGTCAAAAACAATATTACTACTATACTTAGACAAGGATTGAGACGGAATATTTTTTAAAAACAAACGATAGTCACGGTGTGTTTAACCATGCTTTTTTGTCATCATCATTCATTATTATTCATTTTTATTATTATTAATAATATAAACATAATTATTATAACTTTTATAAATACTAGATCAGTCAGTTGTCATTAATTTATTATGTACATTCTTAAAACGATTATAAATTCTTTTGGCGAAGCGGACAAAAGTTCTCAAATCACTTTAATGTAAATTAAGCCTAGTAAGTGTTAACTTTGAATTTGTCAATTATATCTATAAATTATAAACCTTTCCCATATACAATCAATATGTTGAAAACATATAAGCAAAACTATACAAAATCACTAAACAGAAAAAATGACTATTGAGAACAGTCGAACAAACTTAATACTGACAAAAGGTTTAACTGCCAAAGGTCGTCTGCCCCAGAGGCGTCAAAACACGTCTGCTCATGGAAAATGGTTAAACGAATAGGTTGTCGTCTGCACTGTTGGTTTTCTAAATAAGATAGTCTTTTGTTATAACTCAACAAAATTGACCAAGCCATGACCTTTGTACCATAATATAGTGAATATAAATTAAACTCAGACTCGTGAATACATCATTCAGACCACTGCGCTCGAAAAAAGGTAGAACAAGTATTTTCGTAAATGGTCATATAACGCAGTGTCCCTATCAACACCAATCCACGAACAAAAAGGAACGAACAATGTTCGACTATATAAACAAACCAAGAAAAAATACGAACGCACAGTATCTACGTATAAACATTAACCAACGAACACGTACTAATTCTTACCTATATACACCACACGAGGAGCACTTACAAACGTACCGTGCCTTCCTATATACATTGACTGTGATGAATGAATTTACCCTCACAGTACAGAATTAACTATTTAGTGAAGTATCTTAAATACATCAACGAACACTTACAAACGTACCGTGTTCTCCTTTATACAACAATCGACAAACACTTACGAACGTACCGTGTTCCCCTTCATACACAAACCCACGAACACTTAGGAACGTACTGTGTCGAGCTATATACACCAACCCACGATCACTTACGCACGTAACGTGTTCCCTTTAAATCACCAATCCCAGAACACCTACGAACATAACGTGTTCCCCTTTATACACAAACCCACGAACACTAACGAACGTACCTCGTCGGGCTATATACACCAAACACGAACACTAACGAACGTAACGTGTTCCCCTCTATACACCTACCCCCGAACATTTACGATTTTTTTTCCCTTTATACACAAACCCACAAACACTTACGAACGTACCTCGGCGAGCTATATACACAAGCCCACGAACACTTACGAACGTAACGTGTTCCCCTGTATACACAAACCTACGAACACTTACGAACGTACTGTTTCGAGCTATATACACCAACACATGAACCCTAACGAAGGTACCGTATATACCTACAAACGTTCAGTGCCTGCCTATATACACGTACTCACGAACACTTACGAATGTTCGTTGGATCCTATTTACACCAACTCACGAACACTATTAAAGGTAAATGTCTACCGATATACACCAACCCACGAACTTACTAGCGTACCGTTTCTACATATAAACGCCAAACCACGAACACTTACAAGCGTACCGAGTCTACCTATAAACGCTAAAACGTGTGTGTGTGTGTGTAACTTGTCTTCATCTTTTCTTTAAATTTGTATTTGTTAATGGCTACACATTTTTTATATTGAATGTTATGTTTTGTTATGTAACAACACCAATTTACGAACTCATACGAACGTTCCGTGTCTATCTAATAGTGTCGAGTTGTACGTCTTGAAAATATATCATAGACTGTCGTTCTTGTGACAACAGCCCTGGAAGCTCAGTCGGTATTGACGCAAGCTGTTAACCCAGGTATTTTCAGTTCGAATCCCATCTCGGCCAACATACTTTCCGACGTTTGATAAAAGTCACCATGACAAGCGTCATTTCGTCTAACTCTAAGGCAGCAAGTTGCTTTTACAATTGTTGTGTGGAGTACTTGTGTTGAGAAGCACGTAAACAGACGAGAAGGTGAACTGGCCGCCGTGATACGCATCACAAATTGTTGACCACGGCGTTTATCCTGATTCAAGTATCCTGTACAAGTCCAAAAGATCGTAGACAGATGTCATATCGACATGTCAATTATCGGTAATAGTTTTTTTTTACATAGCCCAGGATCAAACTCACGACCGTTGATTGATAACTCTCGTTATTACCGACTGAGCTATCGCGGCTCGACCAGACATGAAGAGATAGTTTCAATAATAAAGACACAAGCTAGAAAACGAAATATTGTAATTTACATCCGGGCATCACAGACTCAAAACCTTATATAATAAGGTCAAATGCTACAAACAAAATATTGTATTGTAAATAGCAACCGGGCATCACATACTTAAATCCTTATATAATAAGGACATAAATGTATGTTACAAAAAGAAATTTTGTAAATAAAATACGGTCACTACATACTCAACTCTTAATTCAATGAGGACAAATGCTAAGTTATCTACCTTTGAATACTCTTCAACTGCGCATGCGCATTCATGTGAATTTTACTTCCGGGGAATACTTTCGAATAGTCATTCAAGCGAAAAAGAACAACATGTCATGTCAGTGGCACATTTTTAACCCTTTCCAACTTGCAAACACATTTTGATGGGTCATTGGTGCGTCTGCAACATACAATTATTGTTAACATAATGGCACTTGTTCATAATGAGCAATTTCACCTTTTATAACAATGTTATTTAATTCAATAATTCTCCTATCATTTTTAAATAGTGATATTCATGTTGTTGTTTGCAAGCTCTACTTCTGCAGATATGAGCCGTCCCGCAAGAAAACCAACATTGTGGCATCTGCGTAATGTGTTGACCAGATAAGCTTGCTCTGTCCGCACATACTGATCTTGGTCGACACATTCCACCTCAGGGGGGATAGAGTATTGATTGAAACGTGTCTGTCCAAGTAAACCTGCGCGGCATGATTAGGCTGATCCGTGTCGACTCTTTACGCAGAGACCACAATGTTTGTTTTCTCGCGAGACGGCTCATATGTTGAATGTATATTTAACTCTTTCCCACCTACAGACGCATTTAGCGAGATGTTTTCAAAGTCGTCTTCCGCAGAATTGTACATGTATGTCTTACTTACATGGTTAATAGTGTATAGAGCTATGTGTTAACCCATATGCAGCTGATGACTTGGGAAATGTGTAGGCCAAACTTTGGAAAGTCTTTTATAATGAATGATACAGTTTGTACTTTGTGACACAATGAGGAATTGCTCTGAAGAGAATTTTATCCTTTTACAACAATGTTTCTAAATATCTTCTGCATGTGGCATTTGTAAATTTGACTTTTGCACATTAAAGTTATAATGAAGATCAATTTGTGTTTTCATATTTATGCCCTTTAACTCATACCCACTTGCAGATGTATTTTGACACATCTTCAGCAGACAGGATTTGAAACTATTGAGGCAAAAGGTGAATATAATTTTTACCTATCCCACGTAATTACTTGATACAACTGTAGATCATCAATAGCAATTTCCGCGAATATTAATGAGATCTTTATGACCTGCATATCTTTGAAGATTTGATCCCTGCAGCAGTGCGAGCTTGTTAAATAGGCAACCAGTCTTGAAAGCGTAAAATCGATGTATACAAGCTGAGAGATATCAATTGATTTTGTCTACATGTTGTTAAAGTCATCTGCTGCAGACTATAAAGCCACACGTAACTCCCTGTTAGACCAAAGGAATGCCTCCTTATTCGTAGCCTCCTCCACCAGTTGATCCTCCTGCTGATGTACTTCCGCTTCCGGTTTTTCGTAACTCGTCTGTTATAATTGCTGACGACAAACATTTTACATTTGTGTCTTTCATTGTCTTGTTATTTACGAAATAGCCAGTATTCTAAACCAAAGACATACTTTTGTGGCTAAATGATTTTGTCGAAGTTATAAAACATAATTATGCAAGACTTTTATTCTGATTTTTTTATAATGTTAATTTTACAAGAAATATTCTATTCTAGATGACTATGATTTTAATACAATGGGTCACTTTAAAGTTGTGTTTAATGCATGTTTGGAAGCCGAAATAAATACGTACCGTAATTGATTTGTAACGTCTTTGTCACTTTTCGATGCAGTTTTCTTTTATGTGTATTTATCGACGATGTATATATGTTCATAAATCTAAGCGTCATATAAGTATGTTCGCGGCGATGTAAAATACCTTGATATGCCGAATGAATAAACTAAACTTGAAACGTGATTTCAATGAGATTGGAGTATCAATTTCGTAAATGTATCTTGTCATTGTATTTTGGACTCGTCTATGTTTCGATATTAACTGGTTGTCCAAGATGTTGTGGTTGTAAACGATACAATCTCCCGTCACCGATGATAATCAAGGGTAAAGCACCGAATAATATAGGGTTACCCCTGATGCTATTCTTTTGTTCGACCGAGACGTTAGAGGTAAAATGTATAGAACGTTTGATGTTATCATACCAACGTGGCGCAGATAGATCGCAGTTAATCACAATAACGATTTAAGTATTTATATATGTTATTCCTTTGTTTGCACCTTTATTCCGATGGCACTCTCTTAAATATTACCTTTATTTGAGAAATATACATTGTTTCAGGTGTGCAAGAGTGGCTGGATACTAAGTATAACTTTGGTCGATTGCTCTGATTGCAAACAGTGCAGACAAGGTGGAGTAGTCTGATCATGGCTCCACTATCCGCTACTTACTGGATCAATACCGCACGTATAAGCCTTTTAAAAAGCGACCCGATAAGCAAAGAAGGCACTGGCACTAATATGTGTTTAGTAGATTGAGGATTTATCAAGTTTCTTATATGAAGCATACTTTATATACATTAACAAATACATCAAGTGAAGAACAAATATTATATCAAGGTTCTTATATGGAGATTAATTTATATACATTGACAAATACATATAGGCCAAGCATATTTTCAATATGTATTATTGAATCAAACCATTACGTCGCATATCAGGTGGGGAATACAAATTGTTTAAGGATTTATCAAGTGTCTTATATGGAACAAACTGTATATGCATTAACACATATATATAGGCATAACATATTTTCAATGTGTATTATTGAATCAAACCATTAATTTGCATATCAAATGAAGAATACACATTATATACAAAACAAATGATCTCACTTTTAAAATGATGAAATCATAAACATATCACTACATAATCAACACGTTTTAAACCTTAACCTTCTGTTCAAAAGTTGACAGTTTTGCGAACAGGATTAACAGACCAGACTGTTCGAGATAAATTGTACTTTACAATTTCAGGACATTTGACAAGACTTATAGGAATTAAGACAAAATCATTTTTCATTAAATCAGTATTGTTTCTAGTGTTTATCTAGTTCCAATAACATATCACTGCAAGAACAAATTGATTGGGTTGTTATTGCAAACAGCACTGACTAGACCAGGTAGATCGAGCGGTCTGATCAGCTATACCCTGTCCCATACTCGGGGTTAATAATTTCTAAAAATCCAAGAACGGTGTGATAGGCACAATATAACATGTTTTTCTTTCGGTTACAAAATATAATAAAACACCGACCCAAAGCGATGTTTCTCATTTTCCGTTTAGTTTGATGGATTCGCTAATGCACCGAGTTTGCACATACATTTAGCATGCAACTCAAAATAAATATAACCGTAAAAGGGTCATGTAAAAGAGATGCGCGTAATTACTACTTGATAATTCTCATTAACACCCCTGGGGGATACAAATTGACGTATGAATGTAAACAAAATTTGAATAAAATCGAGAGCAGTTCCGACCTTTCACGAATACATCTTTAATCATGCATTTGGTACGACCCGGCCTTCGATCGAATCCGAGATCTCCCGCACCCGAGGCGGACGCTCCATCACTACACCTTCATGGCGGTTCGAGCATTTCGCACCTAAAGAATATCTATAATGATATTTGATATACATCGAGTATAAGTGATGTGGTACTTCAATGTGTTCATTGTGTATATGAAATTGACAGAGTTTATTCAATCCAAATAAAAAAAATCGTGTTATAGTTTTATTATTAATTATTATGAATCCGTTTTCACCTAAGAAATAGCTTAATCAATACAAGTGTTTTAAATAAAAGTTAAAACACCTGCATATGGTAAAGAATGGCTGACAGCTCGTGTCGGCTGGAACAGCTATTCCACTTGACACTGTTAGGGGGATAAGAAACTAGCCATTTAGTGTCATAGATATATAGATTTACAAAGATAAATAAAAAATGCAGAGCATAAAGTGACCTAGTGCTAGATAAATTGAATGACATGTCAATATATACGACCTCTCAATGTGGAAGAATACAAACAACAACTTAGTGCTCGAGAAAGGGAATAGGTAAATGAACTACATGTACACTATTACGAAGTTATTACCATTACATGTGATTCTTGTACACAACGCTCCCTAAATATTGACAGCACTGCGAGTTGTACCGCCTCGGTCGTGTAGTGGTAGAACGTCAGATGCGGAGATTCGATGGTTCGAACATCAGCAGGGTCATACCATAGAATTTAAAAATGATAGCAATGGCTTTCCGGCCTTGCGCTCAGGATTGTGAGATTAGCATTACCACAGACTCTCTGGAGACAGAATAAATGTTCAAGTTGTACTGGTACATGTAACTACTCCCAAAACGCCGTGATATAACAAAAAATGGATGACAGCGGCGTAAAACTTCATACAAACAATGAAAACATTTCGATCAAGGAAAAAGTTTATCTGATAGAAAAAAAAAAATTCTCGCCCTATAACGTTCGATGCTACAGAGGTGCCAAGATATATTATGAACACATTTTGGCATCAGGTGAACTTTTTTTTCTGTTAAAATGTTTTCAAGAAATTTTGAATAAGCGTTCGCTTAACATGACACTTATAAGGAAGTTTTCAAATAACGACACACCTTCTTCACAAGTAGACCACACATATCTTTTCGGGTGTTTGAATTTGGACGTTTCTATTACATGTTATAGTGTAATATGATATGATGTTACTAATCAAGGTTTGACAAGGTTTTGACATATAGTTACATATAACTGAAACTACGAAGCAAAAACGTTTACTACTTCATACACAAATCGAACCTGTTTGGGTGTTAAGTAGAAAGACACTTCAGAGAGAAGAGAATTTTGTGAATGGTAATTGCGAAGCGTTTACTCCATAAATAATGTTTCCATAACTGTTTGTTAACAGGACAGACACTCACAAAGCTCTAAATAAGGGGCAATGTCTATGTTTTAAAATACTTTTTTGACACTCAAAACCCTTTTGAGTACCCTCAACATATCTAGGGTGTGAATAAGTAATATGAAAGATATAGTGGGGGAAAGACCAGATAATTCCTCATTAACTAGTCCTCCGCTGATCTAGTCTTCTCTCGACTTACAATCCGAAGGCCCGATTTTCTGTGACATAACTGTTAGTGACGGATCAATAAGCCTCATTTGAAGGAGAAAGAACACTTTTTCCCAAAGCATTGTTTTACATTGAGAGCGTAATAGGAAGTTTATAACTTGCAATTAAAATGATAGATTTTAAAGTGCCATTTGTATTTGTAAAAGAATAAATGCATGATATTTCAAGGAAAGATGGTTTATCATGCAGTTACGTTAATCTCGAATTAAAGTGAAACCAGATCGAGGATGGTTTCATATGACAAGCCGTTTTACTATTTACTCGTTTTAGAGATATCTCTCTAATACCACCACCAGACGGGCTAGCGTCTTTACTGCGCTGCTATGGCGACGGAAAATGTGACCAGAGCGCGTCAATGTCGCCATAAGCGTGGTACAAGATCGGTGGAAACTCCAGACATCGCACTGTGGTCGCCATCATCGCGCATGATTGCCGAGTCACGGCGTTTGTTTTGAGCATGTTCAAAGCGAACGCCAAGATTCGGCGATCTGACCTGGACGGCGGTGAGGACGAGGCGTTATCGCAAAGGTGGTGAGACAAGCGTTTTAACATCGCCATGAATGTAGTACACGCGCAGTACACGCGTGGCTAAGACGTTGCGAAAATGATAACATTTGTAAGGCGACTTTATGGCGTACTCACCACGGCCCTCGCATGTCTGCCGGACCATTCCACGCGTTCTTTTTGGGTTCCCACTGCGTTTATGGAGTTCTTAATACGAACATAGCGTGGTTACCAAGCCTGCACTACTCTACTACGGCGGTTTTTACTCAGTAAACGCGCAACTATACAGTATGACTACACAATGATCATCTTGAAACTTCCGAAAATCTGACCAGCTTATATAATCGCCGTATCACTGGGTAGAAACTCCGTAATGTCACCGTGCAGTCGCAATACACGTATAAGACGTGTGATAATAACCCCATGAGCGTGATCGCCGTTGCCAAGCCCATAAATATCAATAGAAACGACATAAGCTAGGAGAGGTCTTGGCGGGCGCGCCCTCAGAAAGCGGTATGATCATTCAAGTTGCGATAATTAATTTTGGACTTTTTCTCGCATTGTGTTCACGTTTGCCGCCGACCTTGTACATGTTCTGGTCGCCGTAGGGTCGCGAATGTTCGCCGTCAACTCTTACGGGGATTTAATCTAAAAAGATAGCTCTTTGAGATAAGGGATATATTTACATATAAGATAATCATTTATGTACATAGTTGCGTGTTGAAGGTTTTTTTAAAACTAATTTATACCTTGCACCGATACATTTCTGTTTTGTTATCGTTTTATTTGCGAACTTTAAAGTTAGAATGGTGTTGAATTAGCTTGCCAAGTCCTTATTCGCGGTACGCAACTCATCAAACACACAATAGAAGTAAATTATTCAAACACCGATATACACAGGTAAAGACATCCAAATAACTTCAATAGTTGGTCTCTTAACGACAATCAAAATATTGTTAACGTTTTTAGAAATCCTATTCATACAATGTAAGTTCGGATTTAGAAATGTAAAGGACTCTGTCCGTGGTACAGAATTGGATACACAACTAGGGGGCTCTTTTCTTTATGTTTGAATACATCTGTAAATAATATTATTAAAACATTGTACCCCTATCATTCCATTGAAATCTTTTTCTTTAAGTCTTTGTTAATCAGAGGAATATCAAATTATCTTGAAAAGTTAAAACGTTAAACATTTACAGCTTTTCACCATATAGTTATATTAATACATTGAAATATTGTGAATTCTATAGAGAACCCATTTTCGAACAGCTTTTTGATTTCAGACAAGAGCTTGTCCATTGGAATATATAAAAGTTTCTATTTCTGACCAGTGTAGGTTCAGATCATCCTATGCTTCTGACCCGTCTTATCACATTCTTCACATTTTGACAAAAGCTTCTAACAAACTCGTGAACTGTGTATATTTGGCCATGACTGTGCAGGCGAACAAGCTGATCTGGATCTACACTTTTCAGTAAACCCATCTTGTACCTTTTCACACACACCGACTCATATGTATTCATTTTCAACCGTGAGCTATTTCTAACAATAACTTACACTAGACATTCAGTTGTCCCTTTAAGCGTTGAGGTTTTGTTTACTGAACCCATGGCAGTAGTTATGGCATACTATTGTGTGGATCCCTAGGGCAAGAAAGATAGGACATTCAATGGTACATAGAGTTGAGCTGATCGCCGTTATGTGACTTTACTATTGTTAACAACAGCAGTAAAATGTAATCCAACTGTTTGTAAAAGACATTTCTTTTCGAACCTTAAAACATTTAAAGTGTGTATTCAGAATGGTTCAGAGCAGACGATCCTTACATGTACATACCGTATCGGGTTATTTCAAATTATGATGTTACTAATTATACAGTGGTATCTATGCGCTATGTCACGTGATTGTTGTTTTTCAATTTTGCATAATCGTTCGGGCACGGCATTCCGCTTTTAACTTTAATACAGGTCTGACGTATTTAACATATTAAAGTGGAAAAAGAGACACGAATTAGAAGAATAGAAGTGTGTATTTGTGAGCTTCAAGACTAACGTAAGTTATAACTGTTTCATGTTTTTTAGTTTAAAATTATATTTTTAACATTAGAGTTAGCATAACATTTTGTGTTTTGTGTGTAATTATTGTTTTATTTTAAAAGCAGTGCAAGTTCACATTACCAATATATATTGCGGTGTTCACTAATATTAATTATGGGGGCTTATAATGTTTTTGTTTCACAATGAAAACATTATTTTGAATATATTTCGTCCGCAAATATATCTGCTTCTAATATTTCCAACCCCAATAGATGGTTTGTTTATAATGACCTGGGTCGTTCAAGTGACTATTCATATTAATAATTTACAGAACATTAACTTTTTCTGATCAATGCTATTTATCATTTTTCACATAACACTTGGTTTAAAAAGAGTGTGTATATAATAAACTATAAAGATATAAATTAAAACCAAAATCTACCACAGTGACCATGTTTTTTTACTGATCAAACTATTCTGAACAACTTTGTTGATGGCCGTGCAAAGATTAAGTGTATGAACTTATTTTGAAATTAGCCCCCTAGATATATCACAACTTTTCCTGGACTAGACCAATTTCCAGTACTACTGGTTCATTGATCCTGAAACCAGCTAATCGTAATGCTAACCCAACGGCCTTTCATGAGCGCCAATGAGTGAAGACCATTACATCGTTTAAGTGTATGCTTATGTAAACCATTGTTTTACATTGAATCAAGTTATTTGAACAATGACATAAAAGGAACATAGTTCGCAAAGTGCTTTAAGAGGAAATGTTGTTCAGTATGTAACGCGTTAACGTCGACCAGAACGTTGGCTGATAAGCGATAACGTAACCAATCTCAATATATTTTAACTGATCAAAAGTTTGCATCCCGCGACTAGTCGTAGTACTACATTTCTTTCTGACACAAATGTACTCGTTTGTAGTCATAACTCGTCGTGTAATATTCACTTGTAAGATAGTCTACACTACCGAATATTGGATGTTATCTTATGTGTCAGCCTTAACCCTTGTCCACCTATGTAAGCTTCAAGACGCCTCCGCAGCAGACGTTCTTTGAAAACATTTTGACAAAAGTAGAAATTACTCAACACGAGCAAATTCTCCTTTTGCCACAATGTATTTAACATTTTATGTGTAATTACACCTTCATTTATAGAGATTTTTAGTGTGTTTGATTATATATTGTTGAAGTCGTCTATTGCAGTTTCATTGTATGTGGGAAGGATTAACAGTGTGAAATTTTCAAACTCGACTGTTTCAGATTTGTTGTATATATTAAGCATTTTATTTGCCGTCTCATATATAAACATCTTATTAAATAGCCACACATTTAACATAACAAAGTACAAAAGTACACAAAACAGAGGTATACGATACGTAAAAGAGTATGTAGGAAAGGCTTTAACTTTACATATCAGGTAATCGGTTTTATCAGGATTGAGAAATCCGATATCCCTTTAATATGGTATTGTAATGGGATTTCCGGCCAAAATAACTATTGTATTCAATTCATCCTTTATCTTTTTATCATGAATGTGCAAAAAGTCAGAACATTTGTAAAGTTAATTACTTGATTTTATTGTACTTGTCAACAAATTGAATTTTAGTTAAGCAGTTGAGACGGGGCATTGTAAAATTTCACACGATAGTTATGTTAACCACGTTGTTTAATCATTAATTTTCATTTTCATAAACAACACATCAGATTGTCTGTGGCTATGACTCGACATAATTAACCTGATTAAGACCTTTGTACAATGATATTGTGAAAATGTGAAAATTATTTAAACACAGGCTTATTTGCAGATCAGTCGAACAACTGCGATCATTAATAGGCAGTTAATGTACCGTCGATATGTCATATAAAACAACGATTTTAATATAATAGTTTTTGCAGAAATGTTAAAATAGTAATAAACTGAAATCAACATAGAGGATCTCTGATCTCTTTGCCTTGATTTACAACAGAGATTCAAAGACAATTGCTCAACATAAAACCTCATGGTATGTAAATGTACTTATTATGAAAAAAACAAAAACAATGTACATATAGTTTTTGTCAGGCAAAGAGAAAACAATTCGTTTCCTTTTGTTTTGTTTAAACATTGACGCTCCTGTGACTTTTTTGACATTAAAAGATTATCACGGTTTACTTACCTGCACCATTTTAAACGTGGAACAATTTATTATGATACTTTAACATCACATGTATATTATATTGTACATTTCCTTGCCGCCATATTTAGTTGATTTTGCAAGTAGTCGACCGGATTATATGTTAAATGATAATCTAGATCCTCTTCCCGATGTACCGCCCTGTGAATACACGGGAGATATATCGACGAGTAGGTCACGTGACGACCAGGTAAACATATTTGGGAATAAACTATTAACATGGTGTAAACATAATGAGCTTTTCATTTGCAATGGGCGTGTTATAATGTTAATACCCTGCATAAAGGCAAGAGCGTTGTTGACTATTTAATTGCCTAAATATGCTGTTTAAGCAATATTGAATATATGAATTCTGGACCATTGTCCTATGTAATTTACTTTGTTGTTCAATGAAAGCAGAATGTTGGACACTTGTCCTACATAATTCATTTTATTGTTTATTGAAAGCAGAAACCTGCACGATTGTAAAAGCAATCCAAATGAAAAAATACAAAGAATCATTTTGAAAAGCACAGACAGGGCCTCATTAGACAGTGCTTTCTCAGAGTGTAAGCCACATTTTGAAAATACTGTATTGCATTTAGGCTTAAATGAAGCTGATATCGAGAAGTGTGAAGTAAAAGCATTCGAAAGTCTACAGTTGCACCATGGTTTGAAGAAATATTGTGCAAATTATGTAACTCTTAAGATGTAGAAAGCTAATATCACTTCATATCATGCGGTCCCAAATATACTGTTTTAAGCAAAGGTTTAAATTGTATCAAGCATGGCCCAGTTTAGAAAAATATACCGTTTAATGAAAACAAAGAATAAAGGGAAACTAATTAATTTAATGAAATACGCAATGAGGTTACAAGAGTCGACACTGTTAATGTACATTTATCATTGAAGGACATTTGTTATGATATTAAATCTTGAACAGTTTGTGAGAGGAAACATTCCCATGCAGTTTGGTTGATATCAATCCAATGGTTTAGGAGCTGAAAGTAAATTGTACCCCTATTCTGATGCAGCTATCTTTTCAAGCCAATCAATATGGATTGAACACACTAAGTAGATGGTCACTAAATGAGCAGTTCCGCTCAAGTATAAATGCATCCTTAAATCAGACAAAAACTTGAATAGAAGTGAAACTACAAAGTTTTGTCATTTTCCCTCTTTTCTGATGCCGTATGGTTGCCATGTTTTTTAACCAACCAATACAGCTTAGGGTTACTCAAGAAACATTTGTACTAACTTATCTTGGAATCTAACAAGCGGATTCAGAGAAAAAGAGTTTTATAGTTAAGGCATGTACCTAAAGGTTTTTCAACTTTTTTTCTGCAGATTTGTTATATGTGGAAATGGGTTAAAATAAATAAAACATTAATTGTTAAGCTAAAATTACATTTAATCGATACTAGAACAGTTTAGGCATTTTACTCCCTTCCTGCTGCAGCAGCAACAAACGTTGTGTTTAGAATTTATATCTTTGAACATATTTGAAAGAAGACCACCAAAGGAACATTTCTGTGAAATCTTGTCGAAATTTTGTCCATTGGATTAGGATGAGATGTCATTTGAAGCTAAACGTTCAATTTACCCCTTTTCAAAAAAGCCTGGTAACTATGTATATCAACCAGCCAATATGGCTTCAAGAATCATGAAGATAGTCCGGCAGAAGTAGGGTTGAACCTGGAAATGTCTTATATAGTTTTTTTAAAACTGATTTGTATAGTCCAAGGTGTCCTCTTTCAGAATCCGCCGGATGGACTTTGGTCACCCTTGAGCAATTTGAGAAATTCAAGATGGCGTCCAAGATGGCCGCCGTTTCATGCAATTTGTCATAACTTCTCTCATTTTATACATAGGATGCTAATTTTGGTGTCTAGACATATGTTTTAGGGGTCAAGGAATCTATTTAAACCATTGGTATGGTCATTAATGGATTACGTAATAGAAAATCCAAGATGGCCGCCAGTAATGGCCGCCATTTCATGTTTTTGGTTTCAAACTTAGTAGCCATATTAAACACAGGCTAACACTATTGGTGTCTAAATGGAGGTTTAAGGGGTCAAGGAATATTTTGAAGGTATTTGCATAATCATCGACTGATAACGTCATAGAAAATTCAAAATTGCCACCAATAAGAGGCATTGTGTTTCCTTTCTTTGGCTTCCACTTGCTTCAAATTAGATCTAGTATAACAATACTTGGGACTATACATAAGTTTTAGTGGTCAAGGAGTCCAATTAAACCAGGTAGAAAGTTCAGCAATTATGATGTTATCTTTAATTAAATATGGCATCAGACGTAAAAGCTGCCTGATCATAGAAAAAGAAGCATTCCAATGGTAACACAAATTATCTAGTTATTGCAATCTGCGTTATTCATAATATCAGATTTGAAATATGCTGGGTCTTTTTCTACTCACACTCCAATGTTGTTATAGGGGAAATTGTATTCATTATCTTACAGTAAACTCAACGATTAAGAAATACGCAGCCCTAGTAGTTGCACATTGTTTTGAAATAAAACTAGGTTGTTAGTTTCTGGCAGCATCCAGTATTGTGACAGACACAAAATAGTTTGCATTTCATATTATTACTAGTGCAGTTACAAGCACGATTACTACACGGGGTGCCACTCGTTTTCCTTACATTTAATAAGGCGCATGATAAACTCCGGAGCGTTGACCGGAAGAGAAGTTGGTTGGAGGGTTTTAAGCTTTGTTTACTTTGTCCAGCCATACAATTCCGGATCAAGTTCTGGTGGATTGTTATCTTCTAATGAGCACCACACAATGGCTTGATGATGGGCCCTTTTAACATTCTCCACAAAAGCCGCATTGGTTGGAGGTAGAGAGCATAGTTTCGGTGGCGATGAGGAGGACTTTCCTGTTTTCGATGCCCATACCTTCCATCGTGTTTCAGACATTGACGTGGTAGAATGGTGTCCATAACAGGCTGACATAAATGCAGAAGCTTGCGCAATCACAGATTCTATTGGAGCGTCCATAACACCAAGAAGTGACAGGGAGTGAGATCCAGTTCGCAGTACCTGAAGATCAGTCCCCTTTCCTATTCCATAGCAACATGCTACCGTGTCACATCCAATAAGCGCGTGGACAGGCAATATTTCAGTAACTAGGCAGTGTAATAATAATGCATAAGTAGTATAAAAACATCTGTCTCATCAGAGACAACCGTTATCTGACATTGATCATTCGTTCGGGCACACATCATTGCCATCTGGACAATGATATTGTCTACCTCTTCATGTGTTGTTGCGAGATCTTGTCTTATTGTAATTGTCCCGCTGCTGATCTCAACTGGAGCAGCTTCCTCGCCAATCACAATCAGCGGTATGTTCATGGAATGACTCATGATCTTCGATTAGAAGTGTGACAACCAAGTTTATCAGCTGCTTCTTGTTTGCAGTCACGATCAATACTATTTTCTGCGGAGGTAACTTGCTATTCAATTGTAAGTGATGAACTCGGCTTTCTCCAGTAGCCCTGGCACTTCTAGTGACACTCTTTGTACTATAATCATAGTACCGATCAAATACTAGGAAAACATCCCCCATCTTCAATCTCTTCCCTTTTGAGTATTTCATGTTCATTGCATAATCCTTAATTGTGCAATTTGCGGGCCAAGGGATAACCAAAGGTAAGGCAGATCCATCAATGACAGAGACCGTATTAACATTACTAGAAGTCCTCGCAGACACCTCAACCTGCAGCTTTCGTTTTAATGTTGATTTTGATGTGGCTGCTCTCATTTCTCCTGACGACTCGAACATCGATGTTGGCACTGGGGCTAATTCGTGTGAAAGAACATCTTGATATTTACTTCGTGACCACTAGCCTCAAGCCCTATGACCCTCGAGTAAATAACATCTGTGTCATACACTTTAGCTTCTCCAACATTAACATGTTTTTTTGTTGCTACCATGGTGATCACTTTATTATGAATGACGTCATGCAAGCCATCTGGTAATTTCTGCCCAAATTTATTCATTTGGTCCAACCATATTCGCAACCCATCCTGGACATTAACTGCGGTGGTCCCATGTTCTCCTGTTACGATGTTAAATATATAATCTGTGTGTTTCTCTGGACCGAGAGGATCGGTGCATTTCTCAAGTTGTACCCTCAAAGCTTCTCTGTACCTTCTAGCATTGGCTATTCGTGTATTCCCTTCTTCTTTGTCGTTCTCCAATCATTTCATCTAGATCTGCTTCTAAACGACTGCAAGTATGGAGGCTCAATGCCCACCCTTTAATTGTCTCGGGCTTCAACGTAATACCAATTATGCCACCGGGGGCTTGACCATACCGCATACACGTAATTTCAATGAACATATCAACCACGCTGGTGTCTCATGACATGCTCTCCCTTCATGAACTGAGCAAGAACCTCGTCGGGAAGTGCCTCCATCGAATGTAGGTAACACATACTGTATCTCGCGTAATGCACATGCCCAGAAGCAAAGAAGTATGGGATCATTTGTTTAAATGCTTCCAAATGCAATGGCCAGTCACCCTCTCGTTCTGCCCTCACAAACATTAAGATTAAACAAACTGGTTTTATCAACATATCCACCCACAGCTTTGCTGTCTTGCTTTTTTCAGCTAGGTCTTCCAGCACCTTCATCAATTTTCTTTTCGAAATGAGGAAACAGTCTATGATTATACAAATACCTTCAAAAGAGTCCTTGACCCCGCAAACCTACATTTAGACACCAAAAATGTTACCCTGTATTTAATATGGCTAAGTTTGAAACCAAAAATATTATTGGCGGCCATTTTTGAATTTTCTATGACGTAATCAATTAATGACCATACAAATGGTTTCAATGGATTCCTTGTCCCCTAAAACATATGTCTAAACACCAAAATTAACATCCTATATATGAAATGAGAGAAGTTATGGCCAATTGCATGAAACGGCGGCCATCTTGGACGCCATCTTGAATATCTCAAATTGCTCAAGGGTGACCAAAGTTCACCCGGCAGATTATGAAAGAAGACAACTAGGGCTATACAGATCAATCGAAAAAACATATGTCTAGACAACAAAATTAACATCTTATGTATAAAATGAGAGAAGTTATGGCCAATTGCATGAAACGGCGGCCATCTTGGACGCCATCTTGAATATATTAAATTGCTCAAGGATGACCGAAGTCCACCCAGCAGATTCTGAAAGAGGACAACAAGGGCTATTCAGATCAATCGAAAAAAGACCTATATAAGACATTTCCAGGTTTAGTTAAAATATCCCATTTGGCTATCGGACTAAGAGTGTCAATGAAGGAGCAAATCAGTCAAATATTTTCATAAAAATGGAGTTCTAATTTTTTTTCATTTTTTCCTTTTCTGATGCCGTCTCGCTGCCTTTTTTTTCAATCAATTAATATGACTTGACCAATTTTTACAGTCATTGGTGAAAATTTTCTACAAGATGACCGTGGAATCGGACAACCGGGTTAAGAGGAGAATAATTTTAAATATTGGTCATTTTACTCTTTTTCTGATACCGCACAAAACAGAATTATACATATACCTTTGAACATGATTAAGAAAAAAACTGCCAAAAAAAAAATTCCTTTCTTTTGTTCAGTGCATAAGGTTTTTATGACTTTCAACCAATCAATAAAACATAACAAATATGTAGAGGGTCACTGAGTGAACAGTTCTGTTAACTTATCTTGAAATAAGACTTTCATGAGAATGTAGTTTTGTACATTTTCTTATGCCGCCTGAATGTTGTGTTTTACCCTTTCCCACTTGAAGACGCATTTAAACGCATCTGCAGTAGACGACTTATGAACAGAAATGAGGAAAAAGGGATAAATTGCTCATCAAGAGCAGTTTCTCCACTTGCCAAAATGTTTTCAACTCTATTCAATTACTATATCATCATTTGTAGAGATTTTCCATACTTTTGCTCAGCTGTTTCCAAAGTCGTCTGCTGCAGTTTTCCTGTATGTGGGAACGGATAAAAACCATTCAATATGTTTGTATTTGTTGAGAGTTTTTAAATGAAAACTTCTATCATATTGTATTTGTTTTAGACAAGCTAATTCAGAGAAGAATATTTTTAAAAATCGGGTAAATTCACTATTTCTGATACCGCAGCAAGTTCTTCGTGGAAAAAAAATATACCGCATAATTGCTTCTTTTGCCATAACATTTCTAAAAGTCGCCTGCTGCAAAGGCCTCACAAACGGTCTGTATGTGGGTAAGGGTTGATATATCAGGTTTATCTTTCAGAATATTCCAGTATAGCATAGTAAACCTTGTGGCAAAAGGAGATATTAATATTTATGAGCAATTTCCCTTTTTGCCACAATGTTTTCCAAATGTTCTGCTGCAAATATTTCCTTAAAGGGGAAAAATGCTATTAAAATATCATAAACAAGTTTATGTTGCTTAACTACATGTATTTATGTTAATGAGGGGAACAAATGGTTTAAATTTACATAGGGTATTTTCTGCAAGCGGTGTTCCTACACACTTGACAGTATTGGCTGGGGAGGGGGCCGTAATGATATCCTAATCTTTTGCACTATTCTTTTGGTGTACTGATTTTTGTGTTCTCAGTCATTTACATCACATGACTTAAAATGTAGCTATATATATGGTATCCTTGCTATCGCAAGTCTACCAAAAAATATTTGTAAATCGGCCAGATACTTTTGGAGAAGACGATTTTTAAAGTTTACACTATAGCCAAACAAGGTTAAACAGCCCATCCCCTTCGCAGCCATGTTTTTGACTAATCAGCATGACCTGATGGAATCTGATAAAGGGTTACATAAGAAACATTTCTACAAAATTATTCGAAAATCAGCATGAGTTTACCTAGCTGTTAACATCCTTCAAGTTCGAAACTAGGTCACAAAAGTCAAACTTAGGAAAAGCTTTTTGAACACTTAAGGTTCACATTTTTATCATATCTTGTTAATTCATTGAAACAAACATCTCCTTCAAATCACAGTCAATTTAAAAACTGGCCATTAGGTCAAGTTCTAGTAAAGCCTTGTGAACCTACTAGAGGTTTTTTTTTTCTTCATTAACATTTAAATCATTCCTCTGTATCAACATTTTTGTTCAAGCTCGAATTGAGTTCCATGGCCTCCGAATTGTGTTTAATATATGTATTTAGTACCTGGCATTACCAAGGCGGTCACAAGTGTATGTATACACATTTTCATTTTGACAAGGGGATCTTAATTCAACAAATTAACTCATTCAGTCACCATCTGTACCTGATATTGTCACTCCTTATGCAGTAAAAGACTTTTTCAAACATTGAAGAAAATGGAGAAATTGTTCAAAATTAGCTATTCTTCCTTGTTTCTTACTGTTATCAAACTGTATCAAAATATCTTTCCTTTTGTACAGCTGTAACATTGTTTTTTCTCAGATGTTTTCAAAGCAGATGACTTATTCCTTTCCCACATGCAGACGCTTTCTGACGCCCTTTTGCGGCATTTGAAAACATTCTGACAAAAGGGGAAACCACTTATAATGAGCAATGTTTCCTTTTGCCACAATGTTTTAAACCCTATTCAGTCATTATGCTTACATTAAAAGACTTTTCAAATTTATTATAAGGTAATTCGATTTCTGCTTCAGATGTATTGTATGTGGGAAGGTATTAGAAAACCTACCCGTTCACACATGCAAATGCATCTGCAGCAGATATTTTTTTTTAAATCATTGTGTCAAAAGGAAAAAGCACTCATATAGAGCAATGTTCAATCTTAATTATGGTTGGGCAGAGATACAATGATGTTTGTTCCCTATTCTACATTTAGCTTTGGGCATGATAGAGTGTGAACTTTTTGTTATATGTTAGTAAGTTAGCAGTGTGTCGAATAGAATCTGAAATATTTTTCCCATTTAAAATTCAGCAGGGGGTAAGCTCGACTGAAATATGTTTTTCATCTAAATGTTAGGCAGGGGGCAAGTGTTTTATTATTTTACAGGTGGTGGACATTATGAAAGTAAATATTGATAAAGATTTAGATCGTGATACACAAATCTCAGAATTGGATACTATCCGCCAACGATCATACAGTGCACTACAATATCTTTATTCTGTCATTGTGTTTTAATAACTGTATCATTGTTGTGGCGATTGTGGTAACAATAGCCACTTTACTATGACACAAGAAGAACAATATATAGGGAGATTTCGGCAGTACGTCAGAAATCCTTATTTGAAAACTTTTACCGCCAAATAGTTCCATCATTTCTGCAGATACATGGTTAACAATAATAATATCAATGCTATTTTGGAAACACAAATTGATACTAAGATTTTAGAACTATCGAACTAAGATGTATTTGAGTTAAACAATGTAAATATTAGCCTTCTTCGTGTCTGGAAACAGAGAATATTATTGCGTGAGACATATCGTCCATTGAGGAGTGACTTAGTAAGCAGGTGCCCGTTATGTCACCCGACGTTTGGTTGGCAAAACAACCTCCATTGTTAATAGAGCGTGAATGAAATTCTGATATAAAGGGAGGTAATTCAGAAATCATTACATTATTCTTAGATTCTATTTTGAATATAGTACGAATACATTTATTTAACACTTTTCGAAAAATCCTACTATAAAGTTATATTTTGTAACTGGAGATAAATCGAAAATATTTTGAGTAATATAGAGTTGCTGAGATGTTTTCTTAAAATAGCTTATATCATTGAAAATAACTGATAGTAATACTTGAACATGCTTCTTGTAAGATCATGACAATAGAAGCTCGGCCCATACGTTTGAGAAGAAGAAGCAGGCATCACCTGCTTGCGCCGGAATTCTCATACAATAAACCTTCTAATAAAAGTAATAAACCGGATAGCGTATGCATGTGGGAAGGTTTAAGAATGATAAGTTAGACGAAGATGTTCCTTTCTTAAATGAGCATGCCTGCTTTTAAAGAACATCCATGGGAAGAGAACAATCAGGGGGTCTTTAACCCTTTCCCACATACAACACATATGCAGCAGCTTTCTTTGGGAATATCCGGGCAAAAACACGGAAAAGCTCTATAAATGTAGGTAATTACTAAAAAGAATGGAAAGCATTGTGGCAAAAGAAGAAATTGCTCGTTTTCAAAAGTTGTCTGCTGCAGAGGCGTCATAAAGCATATGTATGTGGGAAAGGGTCAATTGTTCAGAAAATGAGTAATTGTAAAATAAAAAAATAGTTGCTATAGATAGGGTGTTGCTAAACAAAGCCTGACTTTAACACAGGTTTGACTGTATATGAGAATAATTTAAGGGACATACTCACTTTCAACTTTCTTCAGTTATGCCAGAGCTATATCTCTTTAATTAGTGAAATTTTGTCTGATCTCTAACTGGAGCACTCCTAACCCAACCCAGAGGTTGTAAGTTCGAACCCTTGCACGGCCAACATTCTTTCCGACGTTTGACAAAGATCACTGTGACAAGCGGCATTCGTCTTCCACAAATGGGCTAACAGTCTTTGTGGTAAAGCAGCCGGTTGCTCAAATAAAAATGTTTTGTGAAGTAGTCAGTACTGGGTTGAGAAAGCCAGGAAACACATTATAGAATATAATGCTACAATCAATTTATCAATAGGAGCAGCTCTTCCTTTTCAAACGTGTTGATTGTTTGACAGGGATGGTCAATAGCCTGATGTTTATTGACTGTTGATAACCATTTTACTGTCTGAAATCACTTGTTGTCGAGTCTGCTTTGGTGAGCTCGACATATAGCTGTCATTATGGCGGTTCGGTGAGTGTGTCCGTGCGTCCATGAATATGTTTGTCCGACCCGCATCTAACCAAGCATAATAGGATTTCTATGAAAATTGGCACAAAACTGCACCATGATGAGGTGGTGTGTCGTGCTCAAGATTCAGGCCTGTACCTCAAATGTTAAGGTCACTCGTAGAGGTCAAAGGTCAAAATGAGTACTGTTTGATAGGACCGACTTCTCCGGCCCGGACATTGTCACCAGTTTAGGGGTTTGTTGAGACACATTGCTTGCAAGAATCAACAGCTTGCATTTCATTTACACTTTCTGGACCCATTAACTACTATGTCATCACTAAGGTGTTAGAATGTGATATAATTATGATGATATAATGTCCTGTTGATTGTAATATCCGCATGTGGATACACGTACTCCGAGATACTGCTTGTTACTTTGCAGGATTTTCTACGCGATCGCCACTACAGTGCCTTCGGCGCTTTGATATACTCTATAGTTTTGTTCAAATAACTGCAAGAAAGTGAATGAAAAAGGACAATTTTGCTTTCACCCTCCGTACACTTTAATTCTTTCAGAAATACATCTTATTTTCCGCAGACAATATCAAAACAAAATTTGGCAAATCTTCTTAAATTAAGGTAGAATTATTGAATAAAGTAGAACACATTGTGTCAAAAGGAGCAATTTCTCCTTTTGACACTATGTTTACAAGAGACGGCTTCTGGCGAATTTGTCCAAATGCTTACGCCTATGGCAAGGGTTAATTATGATTTATTACCTTAGAATTTTAAAAAAGTTTAAGGGGAGTAAGACCAGTAGTTTTGAAGGGTGATTACAGATTGCACTGCTTCCATTACATCTAAAGGCATTTTCTCTATGTAGTTATTTCAACACAGTCACTGTCTGAATCTCTGACGTTTATCCATAAAAGCACATTGAAGTCAGTGTTTTATACAACAGCTACACGCTGCATAGTTATTTGAGCCGCATTATAAGAAACAACCTGTGAAGGATTTCGAAAACAACCTCAGTCTGAGAGGTTTAGGGGAATGTTCAGGGATGCAGGAATAGCATTACAACTGATGCATGGACGACATGTTAAAGCTACATGAAGATCTGGTAATCTTCCCAGGAAATTCCATGCTATGGTGTTAATACTGTCGAAAGGGGAATACAACACCATTCAAACAAAGCATACTGTTTGCGTTTTGTCTTGGCCAATCTTAAGAGGCTTCCAAGTCCAAGTTACTGCAAGTTAATATTAATTAAAAATCATTTCCCCTGAAATGCAACCTCCCAATATCCTAGGTTTGTTTTTGTCCAACAAAGATAAGAAACTTACCCTAACAGTTCTATGAAATGTTCAGCAAAACCCAGTTTATGCTTGCACCCATATTCAAGTATTTAAAGGGTTCAATTGTCGTTGAGTATTGGTAAAATAGACCTCTATCATTTAGTGCCTCATTTAAATGATGATATAGACATTTTCGTTCGTTTGCTATGGTATACGTAGGTTACTGGTCTCAACCCGGTGTGTGTAACAACTTGCACTTTTACTTTTTAATAATCAAAACCGTTGCACACATCGGTTCAAACCCCATCACCTTTCTCTTCAAGAAATATACGGTCATGTTGGACAAGACCAAACACCTCTCTACCGTTTTACGAAATACATTGTAAAGGGTGCAATGGGTTTGGGTATCTGTAATAATACACATTTACATGTGAATCTTTAACTCTAGAAAGCAAATCTTTTAAAATCGACCATTGTGTATTAAAAAAAATTGTATAGCCTTACATATATGGTAACACTTTTTATGCATACATAATGTGACGCATGCCTTCATAATCACGACTCACGAGAAAAGATTATAATTTGTAAAATGTTTTGTCTCACAGATCCGTAATTGGCAATACAAATTCCGGTAAACGTTGTAAATTTATTAATTTAGTTCGTGGCTAAGGTGTTTGACGTAGTCGTTTTAACTGAGCGAAAAATACGACTAAACGGCATTAATAATCAAGGCTTATGTGGGAAATGTATTGGTTTTAAAAGGTATTGACTCAAACATCCAGTGTGATCTATAAATGAGGGGCGTTAAAGGTAAACCAACAACATGACATTGGCGACAAGTGGAGATCCAGATCACCCTGAGCATCTGCGCTGATCTCGATCAGTATTGTTCGTGAATACATAAAAACAAAAACAGATAAGATGCCTTCGGTTATATATTTACTCAACAACATTGACATGAATTTGACCATGTGAAATGGTATTACCTTACCATATTCACCCGGTGATTAACTTTGTAAACAAGATTTTCTCAACAATATTGACCTAATCCTAGCCTTAATAGAATATTACACTCAACAATGTTGACCTGTACCTGACCGTAATACATTATAATACTTAACAATAACGATTCTGATCTTGTAAAATAGTACTACCTTACAATATTGACCTGTACACGAACTTTGTAACAATAACGACCTGTACCTGACCATAACTTAACATTATTGACCTGATTCTTACCTTTGTGCAATATCATAACTCGACTATATTGACCTGATTCTGATCTGTTAAAAAAGTACTACCTTACAATATTAACCTGATTCGGAAATATGTAAACAAGGTTTGCTTATCAAAAACGACCTGTACCTGACCATAAGAGATCATAAATACTCAACATTATTGACCTGATTCTGAATTTTGTGCAATATCATAACTCAACTATTCTGACCTGATTCTGATAGTTTAAAAAAGTACTACCTCACAATATTGACCTGATTATGAAATTTGTAAACAAGGTTTACTTAACAATAACGACCTGTACCTGACCTATTAATACTAAGATTCTGATCTTAATACAGTACTGATACTCATCACTATTGATTGTACCTGACTTTAATAGAGTATTTATACTCAACACTATTGATTGTACTTGACTTTATTAGTGTATTAATACTCAACAGTAATGGCTTGTACCTGATCTTAATAGTGTATTAATACTCAACAGTAATGGCTTGTACCTGACTTTGATAGTGTATTAATAATCAACAATAATGTCTTGTACCTGTTTTTAAAAGAGTATTAATATTCAACAATATTGAAATGTACGTGACCTAAATAAAGTACGGATACTCAACAATATTGACCTTTACCTGACCTTAATGGAGTATTAATACTCAACACAATTGATATGTACCTGACCTTAAAAAGAGTATTAATACTCAACAATATCAAAATGCACCTGACCTAAAAGAGCGTTTAATTATTAAATAGATATGTAAACATCTGAAACGAAAAAGAGAAACTGATTAAAATGAGCATTATTGTGCCAAAATATTTTTAAAACGTCGTCTACTTCAAAGGCGCATGAAAACATCTCTAAAGCATTTGTATTTGGTTAAAGGTTTAATACAGGTGTGACATCTAACTAAACACATGTATTTTAAGTCATTTAAAGAAATCTCCCCTGAAAATTGTTTACTTCCTCTTAAACCGAAAGTTGATAAAGGAAAAAAACAGAAACCTGAAAACACTGAAAATTTGTGCCTGTCACTTTATACAGCCAAATATGTGTACAAGAACACAGGTAGATTAATTTAGTGTATTTCAAGGCCCATTTCGTTAACTCTTTGACAGCTGAAACAGATTTTGTGAAACCTGTGTCAACAGTATAGAGTCAGATCAGCCGTCTAACCAGTCTCTCTACAGTAAGATCAACTCAACAATTACATCTTGATATTTCTAGAATTGGCAATGGTCTCTTCTAAACGCAAAGGTGGGCAATTTCATTTCAGAAAGTCAACATTGAAAGGGTTAAATTTTGTTTACATCTTGTTTAGTAAGATATCCGCCTTATCGATTTTACATTTTTTTAAACAGACAAGTCAAAAAAAATGTGAGTCAGACTTACAGATAACGGTTTCATTGCTCTGATTTAAAATCTTTCTTAGGCCTCAAACTTCATGTTGGTGGATACATTTTAATTGACCGCCAACAAATGCATACATCATGCAATGCACGCACTCGAAAATACAATGTGGATAGACATGGTACCATTCTAAGTGTTTATGGATTGGTGTAAATGGTGAGACTGGGTTATACAAACAATCTCGACGGTTCCTTATCGATCTACTTTTCTAGTGCAATGGTTCGAATGATGTATTTATGAGTCCTCCGTTAATTAATCTTCACAATAATACAAAAACTCGTCTGAGTGAATTAGACGATTATTTTGAGTACCAACAGGATAGTGATTAATGCAGTAATTAAATATATATTTTAGAGCAGTTATCAATTCACTCAGGACTCATTATAAGTGCCTCGGGAGAGTAAAATCGATACGGTCATTGACAACGTTAGAATAGATATGTACATTTTGTAAAATTGTCGATCGTTTGAGTACTCACATCAGAGCGTTAAATTCAGTAATAAGATATGTATGTATGAGCAATGATCAATAATCCAGGACTCCTCAGGTCTCAGGAAATTCTATATTTGATTGGTGAATTTTGTAACACAAAAAAGGCTTAATTTAGTAATAACATAATTATTTTGGAGCAATGGTCAATTTACACATGACTCCCTATTTAACCAAGCTAATAATGTAAGTTTAAGTAGAGCAAATGAATAGTTTATAATGAGTATAAATCATAAAAGAAAAACTACAAAATGGGCGATTGTTTTATACGTTTTCATAGCATCAGAATGCTACACTGTATTGAATCTACAACAGTAGATGGATGGTACGTAATTTCGAGTTCAGTGGTTCTTAATTTGTTGTCAGGCATCCATAGTGAAAAACCGGTGCTGTTCAAATCAGAGTAGACTCCATTATGAGTGCTGTAACTATACTAATGTTGAAAATAAACTTCATTCTGAGTGCTGTAACTATAATTATATTGAAAATAAACATCACTCTAAGTGCTGTTACTGTAGTATAGTTGAAAACAAACTTCATTCTAAGTGCTGTAACAATAATAATGTTGAAAATAAACTTCATTCTGAGTGCTGTAACTATAATAATGTTGAAAATTAACTTCTTTCTGAGTCATGTAACTGTAGTAATGTTGAAAATAAACTTCATTCTGAGTGCTGTAACTGTAATAATGTTGAAAATTAACTTCATTATGAGTGCTGTAACTGTAATAATGTTGAAAATTAACTTCATTCTGAGTGCTGTAACTGTAATAATGTTGAAAATTAACTTCATTCTGAGTGCTGTAACTGTAATAATGTTGAAAATTAACTTCATTCTGAGTGCTGTAACTGTAGTAATGTTGAAAATAAACTTCATTCTGAGTGCTGTAACTATAATAATGTTGAAAATTAACTTCATTCTGAGTGCTGTAACTGTAGTAATGTTGAAAATAAACGTCATTATGAGTGCTGTAACTATAATAATGTTGAAAATTAACTTCATTATGAGTCATGTAACTGTAGTAATGTTGAAAATAAACGTCATTATGAGTGCTGTAACTATAATAATGTTGAAAATAAACTTCATTCTGAGTGCTGTAACTGTAATAATGTTGAAAATTAACTTCATTATGAGTGCTGTTACTATAATTATGTTGAAGATAAACTTCATTCTGAGTGCTGTAACTGTAGTAATGTTGAAAATAAACTTCATTCTGAGTTGTGTAACTGTAGTAATGTTGAGAGCAGCGTAAGCACCATTCGTCATGAATAATTGAAATATTGTAGAGTGGATTACAAGTAGAGAATACACCATTTTGTGTGGTAATGTTCAAGGTGGAATATAAACCTTTATAAGCGGTGTAAATAAAATAAATACCATTCTGAGTGTTGTAACTATAATAATAGTGAAAATAAACTTCATTCTGAGTGCTGTAACTTGATAATGTTGAAATAAACGTCATTCTGAGTGGTGTAACTATAGAAATGTTGAAAATAAACTTCATTCTGAGAAGTGTAAATATAGTAATGTTGAAAATAATCTTCATTCTGAGTGGTTTAACTATAAAAAAATTGAAAATAAACTTCATTCTGAGTGGTGTAACTGTAGTAATGTTGAAAATAAACTTCATTTTGAGTGTTTAATATAATAATGTTGAAAACAAACTTCCTTCTGCGTGGTGTAACTGTAGTAATGTTGAAAATAAACTTCTTTCTGAGTGCTGTTACTATAATAATGTTGAAAATAAACTTCATTCTGAGTCATGTAACTGTAGTAATGTTGAAAATAAACGTCATTCTGAGTGCTGTAACTATAATAATGTTGAAAATAACCTTCATTCTGAGTGCTGTAACTAAAATAATGTTGAAAATAAACTTCATTCTGAGTGGTGTAACTGTAGTAATGTGTAGAGCAGCGTAAGCACCATTCGTCATGAACAATTGAAGTATTGTGGAAAGTAGATTAAAACACAGTTAGTCTTGAGCAAAAAATCAAACTGTTGAAGTAGAGTGAACACCATTCTGAGTGGTAATGTTTAAGGTAAAGTATAAACCTTTATAAGTGGTGTAAATAAAATAAACACTATTCTGAGTAATGTTACTATAATATTATTGAAAGTAGAACATACACCATTCTGAGTAATGTAACTATAAAACTGTTGAAGGCAGAGTCAAAACCATTCTGAGTGGTGTAACTATAATACTGTTGAAGGCATAGTACACACCATTCTAAGTGGTGTAACCATAATACTGTTGAAGGCAGAGTAAACACCAGTTTGAGATATGTAAGTACATTACTGTTGAAGGCAGAGTAAACACAGTTCTAAATGATGTAAGTATATTACTGTTCAATGCAGAATTAACACAATTATGAGTGATGTAACTAAAATAATGTTGATAGCAGAGTATACACCATTCATCCTGAAATATAAGAGATATTGCTGAAATCAGATTAAAACACATTTTGTATTGAGATAAATAAAACACTGTTGAAAGTAGAGTATACTTCATTCTTGGTTATATAATTATAATACTATTGAAAGTAGAATATACACCATTCTGGGTTATATTACTATAATACTGTTGAAAGAAGAGTATACTTCATTCTGGGTTATATAACTACAACACTGTTATAAGTAGAGTAGACTTCATTCTGGGTTATATAACTATATTACTGTTGAAAGTAGAGTATACACCATTCTGGGTTATATAACTATATTACTGTTGAAAGTAAAGTATACACCATTCTCGGTTATATAACTATAATACTGTTGAAAGTAGAATATACACCTTTTTGGGTTATATAACTATAATACTGTTGGAAGTAGAGTATACACCTTTTTGGGTTATATAACTATAATACTGTTGAAAGTAGAGTATACACCATTCTGTGTTATATAACTATAATACTATTGAAAGTAAAGTATACACCATTCTGTGTTATATAACTATAATACTGTTGAAAGTAGAATATACACCTTTTTGGGTTATATAACTATAATACTGTTGAAAGTAGAGAATACACCTTTTGGGGTTATATAACTATAATACTGTTGAAAGTAGAGTATACACCATTCTGTGTTATATAACTATAATACTGTTGAAAGTAGAGTATACACCCTTCTGTGTTATATAACTATATTACTGTTGAAAGTAGAGTATACACCATTCTGGGTTATATAACTATATTACTGTTGAAAGTAAAGTATACACCATTCTGTGTTATATAACTATATTACTGTTGAAAGTAGAGTATACACCATTCTGGGTTTATATAACTATAATACTGTTGAAAGTAGAGTATACACCCTTCTGTGTTATATAACTATAATACTGTTGAAAGTAAAGTATACACCATTCTGTGTTATATAACTATAATACTGTTGAAAGTAGAATATACACCTTTTTGGGTTATATAACTATAATACTGTTGAAAGTAGAGTATACACCATTCTGGGTTATATAACTATAACACTGTTGAAAGTAGAGCATACACTGGGATATATAACTATAATACTATTGAAGATAGAGTATACACCATTCTGTGTTATAAAACTATAATACTGTTGAAAGTAAAGTATACACCATTCTAGATTATATAACTATAATACTGTTTAAAGAAGAGTATACACCATTCTGGGATATATAACTATAAAACTGTTGAAAGTAGAGTATACACCATTCTGTGTTATATAACTATAAAACTGTTGAAAGTAGAGTATACACTCTTCTGTGTTATATAACTATAATACTGTTGAAAGTAGAGTATACACCATTATGTGGTATATAACTATAATACTGTTGAATTAAAGGGTACACTTTTCTGGGTTATATAACTATAATACTATTGAAAGAAGATTATACACCATTCTGGGTTATATAACTATCATACTGTTGAAAATAGAGTATACACCATTCCGGTTTATATAACTATAGTACTATTGAAAGTAGAGTATACACCATTCTGGGTTATATAACTATAACACTGTTGAGAGTAGAGTACACACCCTTCTGGGTTATATAACTATAATACTGTTGAGAGTAGAGTACACACCTTTCTGGGTTATATAACTATACTATTGTTGAAAGTAGAGTATACACCCTTTTGTGTTATATAACTTGAATACTGTTAAAGTAGAGAGTACACTTCTGGGTTATATAACTATAACATTGTTTAAAGTAGAGTATACACCATTATGAGTGTTATAAGTATAATACTGTTGAAAGTAGAGTATATACCATTCTGGGTTATATAACTATACTACTAATGAAAGTAGAGTATACACCATTCAGGGTTATATTTATAACTTTAATACTGTTGAAAGTTGAGTATAAACCATTCGGGTTATATAGCTATTATTTTTGAAAGTAGAGTATACACCATTCTGGTTTATATAACTATACTACTGTTGAAAGTAAAGTATACATCATTCTGGTTTATACAACTATAATACTGTTGAAAGTAGAGTAAACATTATTCTGTGTTATTTAACTTTAATACAGTTGAAGTAGATGGTACACTATTCTGTTGTATATAACTATAATACTGTTGAATACAGATTATACACCAGTCTTGGTTATATAACTATAATACTGTTGAAAGTAGAGTATACATAATTCTTGGTTATATAACTATAATACCATTGTAAGTAGAGTATACACCATTCTGGGTTATATAACTATAATACTGTTGAAAGTAGAGTATACACCATTATGGGTTATATAACTATAATACTGTTGAAAGTAGAGTATACACTATTCTGGGTTACATAACTATACTACTGTTGAAAGTAGAGTATACATCATTCTGTGTTATATAATTATAATACTGTTGAACGTAGAATATACACCATTCTGTGTTATATAACTATGATACTGTTGAAAGTAGAATATACATCATTCTGGGTTATCTAACTATAATACTGTTGAAAGTAGAGTATACACCAGTCTGGGTTATATAGCTATAATACTGTTGCACCATTTTGTATTATATAACTATAAAACTGTTGAAAGTAGAGTATACATCATTCTGGGTTTCACAACTATAATACTGTTGAAAATAGACTATACACCATTCTGGGTTATATAACTATGATACTATTGAATGTAGCGTATATACCGTTCTGTGTTATATAACTATAATACTGTTGAAAGTAGAGTATACACCTTTCTGGGTTATATAACTATACTACTATTGAAAGTAGAGTATACACCATCCTAGGTTATATAACTATAATACTGTTGAAAGTAGAGTATACACCCTTCTGTGTTAAATAACTATAGTACGATTGAAAGTAAAGTATACACCCTTCTGGGTTATATTACTATACTACTGTTGAAAGTAGAGTATACATCATTCTGGTTTATACAACTATAATACTACTTAAAGTAGAATATACACCTTTCTGGGTTATATAACTATAAAACTGTTGAAAGTAGAGTATTACACCATTCTGGGATATATAACTATAAAACTGTTGAAAGTAGAGTATACACAATTCTGGGTTATATAACTATAAAACTGTTGAAAGTAGAGTATACACCCTTCTGTGTTATATAACTATAATACTGTTGAAAGTAGAGTATACACCATTATGTGGTATAAAACTATAATACTGTTGAATTAAAGGGTACACTTTTCTGGGTTATATAACTATAATACTATTAAAAGAAGATTATACACCATTCTGGGTTATATAACTATACTACTGTTGAAAGTAGAGTATACACCAGTCTGGGTTATATAACTATAGTACTATTGAAAGTAGAGTATACACAATTATGGGTTATATAACTATAACACTGTTGAGAGTAGAGTATACACCCTTCTGGGTTATATAACTATACTATTGTTGAAAGTAGAGTATACACCCTTTTGTGTTATATAACTATACTACTGTTGAAAGTAGAGTATACACCAGTCTGGGTTATATAACTATAGTACTATTGAAAATAGAGTATACACAATTATGGGTTATATAACTATAACACTGTTGAGAGTAGAGTATACACCCTTCTGGGTTATATAACTATACTATTGTTGAAAGTAGAGTATACACCCTTTTGTGTTATATAACTATAATACTGTTGAATTAAAGGGTACTGTTAAAGTAGAGGTTTACTTTAACCTCTACTGTTAAAGTAGAGGTTACACTTCTGGGTTATATAACTATAACATTGTTGAACGTAGAGTATACACCATTATGAGTGTTATAAGTATAATACTGTTGAAAGTAGAGTATACACCATTCATGGTTATCCTTATAACTATAATACTGTTGAAAGTTGAGTTTAAACCATTCGGGTTATATAACTATGATATTGTTGAAAGTAAAGTATACACCATTCTGGTTTATATAACTATAATACTGTTGAAAGTAGAGTATACATAATTCTTGGTTATATAACTATAATACTATTGTAAGTAGAGTATACACCATGCTGGGTTATATCTATAATACTGTTGAAAGTAGAGTATACACCATTATGAGTTATATAACTATAATACTGTTGAAAGTAGAGTATACACTATTCTGGGTTATATAACTATAATACTGTTGAAAGTAGAGTATACATCAGTCTGTGTTATATAATTTTGATATTGTTGAAAGTAGAGTATACACTATTCTTGGATTAATATAACTATAATACTGTTGAAAGTAGAATATAAACCTTTCTGTGTGATATAACTATGATACCATTGAAAGTAGAAAATACGCCCTTCTTGGTAATATAACTATAACACTGTTAATAGTAGAATATACACCATTCTGGGTTATATAACTATAATTCTATTGAAAGTAGAGTATACACCGTTCTGGGTTATATAACTATAATACTGTTGAAAGTAGAAAATACACTATTGAAAGTAGAGTATATAACATTCTGGGTTATATAACTATAATACTGTTGAAGTAGAGGGTACACTATTTTGGGTAATATAACTAATACTGTTGAATGCAGAGTATACACCATTCTGTGTTATATAACTATAATATTGTTGAATGTAGAGTATACACCATTCTGGGTTATATAACTATAATACTGTTGAATGCAGAGTATACACCATTCTGGGTTATATAACTATAATACTGTTGAATGTAGAGTATACACCACTCTGGGTTATATAACTATAATACTGTTGAATACAGAGTATACACCCTTCTGTGTTATATAATTATAATACTGTTGACAGTAGAGTATACACCATTCTGTGTTATATAACTATAATACTATTGAAAGTAGAGTATACACCATTCTGTGTTATATAACTATAATACTGTTCAAGTAGAGTATACACCATTCTGGGTTATATAACTATAATACTGTTGAATGTAGAGTAAACACTATTCTGGGTTATATAATAATTTCCCCTTTCGAAAAAGAGGGGTATATTGCTTTGCACATGTATATATATATATATATCGGTTAGTCAGTATGTCGTTTGATCGGTCAGTCAGTCCGTCGGTAGACCAAATCTTGTCCGAGTGCTCAACAATGCATGGACCTATGGTCCTCAAACATGACTTGGAGGTTGGGGATGACCAGTAGACGAACCGTATTGCTTTTGAGGTCATCCGGTAAAGGTCAACGTCACAGTGACCTTGAACGCTAAAAGCTTGTCCGAGTGATAAATCAACATTGCCTGCACCCATGGTCCTCAAACTTGACATGAGGGCTGGGGTTGACCAGTAGATGATTTCGAGGTCATTGAGTCAAAGTTCAAGGTCACAGTGACCTTGAACCTAAAAAGCTTGTCCGAGTGATAAATCAACATTGGCTGCACCCATGGCCCTCAAACTTGACATGGAGGGTGGGCCTGACCAGTAGATTACCACTTTTTATTTTGTACTTGATGTTATATGCGCATCTGAGGTAAGCAGGGTCTCTTAATTAACTGATGGAATATAACTTTCTCTGTGAATACGTCTCCTCTCTCTCTCTCTCTCTCTCTCTCTCTCTCTCTCTCTCTCTCTCTCTCTCTCTCTCTCTCTCTCTCTCTCTCTCTCTCTCTCTCTCTCTCTCTCTCTCTCTCTCTCTCTCTCTCTCTCTCTCTCTCTCTCTCTCTCTCTCTCTCTCTCTCTCTCTCTCTCTCTCTCTCTCTCTCTCTCTTATATATGACATTTCGAACAGCCAAACACGATGTTAATCTCATGTAGAGAAATATATAGTATCAGATGTGCAAAAGTCATTATAAAATTATGTTTAGCACGTTATAATGGCGAGTTGTGAGAAAATATTTATTTATGTAGAGAAATAAAAACAATTGTTCATTTTATGTAATACAGATAATTGTAAATGCTTATTACAAAAAGACTTGTATTGTTAGGCTCTGTAGGTTGTGGTGAAGATGGGTAAATACATCTGCACCTCTTTAATATAATATATAATTTGAATTTAAACTTAGTTTAAATTTCCAATATAGGTATATACAACACACAATGTTTCAATATATGATTTTGATATATATTACAGATAGATGAGACATGGACGATGCCAATGAAGAATTGTCTAAACGTCTACATGAAGTACTTGATGTTATAGGCGCATCTGAGTACATCAGAGAAAAGTATTGGGAGTATGCTATGTTATTTGAAATAACATATACGTTTCACAATGAAATAAACACGTTGGAAAGACTTCCTTATTCAAATTTTCCCAACAAAAGGTCATACTATGTGCTTGGGAGTAGAGCCGAAGGAACAACTACACCAGGTATCCATTCCGATATCGATTTATTACATTGTCTCGATGAAACTCCTGTGGTAGATAATTTATTCGAATCTAAACAACAGGGATTATCTTATTTTATTTTAACAGATGAAGACACTAAACCTGGATATGTTCGGCTTCAGATTGTTCAAGATAAATGTCCGTGTTTAGTTGGAATGTACAATATACCAGAAGATGAATGCTCGATCGATAGGAAAGGTAGAGTATGCGCTACCCACATCCAATTGCATTATGGACAAAATACATCTCGTAACGGTCCAGCGAACACGTTTCCGGGTGATGACCGTCAGCATCAATTTGATGATGTATTTGCCTTAAGGTGTAGACAGATACCGAGTTCAGCAAACTCCTGGTTACAAAGGATACGGAAATACGACTGGCCGTCACAGAAACAACTTAAGGCAATGGGTTCATACGGTTGTTTCTTTGTTGGTGTTGGACATCCTCATAGTAACAAAAAGTCTAGCGAATGGAGAATTTCCTTTTCACTTCAAGAACGTGATCTCATGTCAAGTCTGAACGAAACGCAACACAAGTGTTATATTCTCCTGAAGATGATAAAGAAGGATATCATAGAAAAAAAGGCCGGTGAATCTATATCATCATATCATTGTAAAACAAGTATTTTTTATACAATCGAAAATTCACATAAACATTTTTGGACTAATGATAAGCTTATACTGTGTATACAGCAGTGTCTTAAGCGTCTATTTATTTGGGTGAAGGCAAAGAATTGTCCAAATTATTTCATTCCAGAAGAGAATATGTTCGATAAGATCAGCGTAATGACTCTGAAAAAAATAGAGTATGTTTTGAACGACATAATAGAGAGTGATATCAAGTGTTTATATTCACTTATTTGTGATAATTTTGGAGAACTTCTGAAATCTAAATTGAGTGGTGATGAACTGTTGTATAGTCTGGCTAATACGGGTACCACGATTAACCCAAGATATGCAGTATGCCATTTTCATACAAAATGCACCAATGAATTAAGGAATTCGTTCATAGGACGCTTGGCTAGGACTTTTTATACAAAAACAAATACAGGTTATATGAATAGGTTGATGCAACTTCTGCTATATCTACAATATACGACCCATGTCACAGAACATACTACGAGAGACGTAAGCATGGCTCTTGACTCTATAATTCCACATATACAATTACAATATGAACAGTGTATGTATGTTCAGTACTTGTCACAAGGAAATTTGTCCGACCTGCGGTCTATGACAAGTACAAATATAATCTCAGAAATAAGTGACTGTGACCTTATCTCGTCAAAGTTATCTTTAGCATCTTTATATATTCAATGTGAACAGTATCAAGAGGAGTGTAAGCGCATTTTAGTGTTATGTGAAAAAGAAATAGAACCATTTGTGATATCTGCATGTGCCTGCACCACAAGGATATGCGCTACTAATAACGCTCTAGCTAAAAAACTCAGTTTTACTGACATGTCAATCAAAGAATTCAGACATTGCACCACAGGCTGTATGGTATTTCATCCATCTCAAGCTAGTCTTGTCCATGGAGCTCTTCAATACGAGATGTTTCGTAATGTGTTCACACAACCTGGAGCTGAATATGAAATGGTACGGGACGACTGGTTCAACTGGATTACGGTAGATACAATAATATATCTGTATTTTCTACAATATTTATTTTACTCTAATAAAAAATCTCAGGCAGAAAAAGAAACAGCCGTGCAGAAACTACTGCACGTTATGGAAAAAGACCTCAATCTTGGACACATAGAGACAGCATTGACCCTGGTGGGCTGGATATTAGTACAGGAAAATGAATTACACGCCGCATGGAGATTCTTTTGTTATTCATGGCAAGAAAGGCCATTTAAAAATGCAGCTAAATGGCATATGTTAATTTTACTGAGTAAAATAATAAATTAAACATAGGGTTAGCATGATGGAGACCAACGTGATAACATATTTTCTTTATCTATTGGTGTAAAACCTGATGAGCATTGAAGTTGATGGTTATCGTGATCAATATGACCTGCGTCCGGGGGTTTTAGATCTTAATGCATCTTAGTACAGTCAAGACGAGAGCGTGGAATCCACCTTGGCAGAGGAGTTATCGTAGGGGATTTAATATCTTAACGTATCTGCGTACAGTCAGATCTTGGGCGAGGAATCACCGTGGCCGAATGGTAAGCATCGATATATTGGACCCGGCCGTCCAGAGTTCTAGCACATTTCCTAGCCTAGTACTGGTTTGTTTACCAGGAATCAGACATAAGTGAACTGTCGACGTAACTAAAATAATGTTGTAAAACGGCTGAATAACCTAATACAACTAAAGTATCAGCAGCGTCTGGCGATTCGATGTCTTATTACATCTTTGTACAGTAAAGACTGTATACACGCACATTCTCACCAAAGTATCTATTTTTCGATTATACATTACGTAGATTAAATGCATCATCTAAAAACAAACTAGAATTGTAGCCCCAATAATTGAACGTCAACTGTTACTGTACATGATACCACACCGGAAAGGTAAAACGAGCCCAAATCACCAGACGCGGCTTGTTTGTTTTACTATGATCTTTACATTTGATAATTATTGAATAACTAACATTTACTTAGCTAGGAAATTTCAATGTTCACGATATATACTTCATGACTACTACAAACAGGAATCGAACCCGGGGCGTCCAGTTTTAGATACGGCATGGTAAACACTCCGTCACAGCTTTTTCAAAGTAAATTAGCTTGGGTTTTATGCTGGACGTCCCGTTATTCTGTGAAATGGATACCATTGAAAAGATATCAGATATAATTCGGTATGTCTTTTTATTGTATAGTAAGTTAACTAATCGATTTTTGCTATTACTGTTTGATCAAATGTCATTTATGATTACTATTGCTGCGTATACTAATGCATACATGAATAAACTCCACAGCTGATGTACCTTGTTATGGCAAATGTATATTGTTGTTATTGATGATTGAGTTATATCAGAGAAACCTCCTGTTTAGAGAAGAAACGGCTATTCATAGAAAAGAGAAGACATAATGTATGCATGCGTTCGAGTTGAATTAATACATGTTCGTATAGAATTGTACATCACGTTTATACAAAGAATATCCCTTGGAAATTAGGCCCATGCATATTGAATTGGTTTGCGATTGTAGGCATGGTATAACAAGCTACTTTCATCTATTATTTAGTTATATCACGGCGTATCCTGGTTAAGTTGCCAGTTCCACTGATCCGTTTATCCGGACACCAACGATTTAGTTATATCACGGCGTATCCTGGGTAAGTTGCCAGTACCACTGATCCGTATATCCGTATATCCTAACACCAACGATTTAGTTATATCACGGCGTATCCTGGGTAAGTTGCCAGTACCACTGATCCGTTTATCCGGACACCAACGATTTAGTTACATCACGGCGTATCCTGGGTAAGTTGCCAGTACCACTGATCCGTATATCCGTATATCCGAACACCAACGATTTAGTTATATCACGGCGTATCCTGGGTAAGTTGCCAGTACCACTGATCCGTATATCCGTATATCCTAACACCAACGATTTAGTTATATCACGGCGTATCCTGGGTAAGTTGCCAGTACCACTGATCCGTATATCCGTATATCATAACACCAACGATTTAGTTATATCACGGCGTATCCTGTGTAAGTTACCAGTAGCACTGATCCGTATATCCTAACACAAACGATTTAGTCTTGATGCAAGCGCAACCATCCTAAGCGCCAAGGAGAGAAAGCTACTTTTACAATGTTTAAAGTATTTTGTATGACTCGGCCGGGGATCGAACTCGCGTCCTCCAGTCGTTGAGGCGGACGCTCTATCAAAGCATCACTGATTCGATCGTGTGCATATTAGAAATGAGCATCGTCTATCAATTTGCAGTCTTATTGACTGACCGTAACGGGATCATATAGAGGTAGATTGGTTTAATAGGGATACTCTTCTAGATTTTTGTCAAAATAAGTATATATAACTTAAGTACATTGTACATGTAGAAGGAAAGTAAAGGATCTGGTTAGACGCTGCGAATACGCTGGATCGTCAGAGCCTTAACTGTACTCAAGATACATTATGACCCAAAAACGATAGACGCTACTCGTTTCTAAGCCGCGTCAGGTAAAACGGGTGACGTTGACGTCTCTACTGTAGACCACTTTTAAAACCGTGTTATTTTATCCACAATTCCCCTTTATTCCAGCCCTCCGTTTAAAGGAATTATAAGATAAATCGGCAGTCATTCCACCATTCATCGATTAAATTTATTTTTAACCTTAAACATGTTTACAAATGTGTGCATTATCGATTTTTAACACCCTTTTTTAATACAATAAATGTGCATCGGAAGAATTTAATTATCATCTTGGTAAAACTTTGGAAAATCAATGAAAATGTAGTGTGAATTGCATTCAGTTAACAATTTCTGCGGCAAAATAAAGGAAATTGTTGAAAGGCGTCTGCATCAGATGGGTCAAAATACATGTGTCTGTGTGAAAGGTCTTAAAGAGTGTTTGTTTCCCGGATTAAATGTTCTCGATCAGTTGTTGACATAATTGGACTGATCATAAGCTTTGTACACTGATATTGTAAGAATCAGAGGACAATATGTTGACGACAGACGATACACGACTTCACAAATGGTAGTAATGGTTGCCCTCCTTGGCGCTCAGAGTTGCTGTGTTAGCATTACGACAGGTTGAACTCAAAATAAATGTACTAGTAGCACTGTTAAGTTACCCAGGAAACGCCGTTATATAATTGCATTTATTTTGAAAGCGGCATAAAACACCACCCAAACAATCAATCAAACAAACGAAAGCCTTACATAGGGCGATAACAAAAACTCACTTAGAGCACTTTGTGCTCAGGTGAGCTAATAATCCAGTTGGTAAAATAGTCTCTGAAAATGACAATTGTGTCCACCAATACTGTCAATCTGAGGGTGGTGAGTATGAACCCCAGCTAGGCCAACTTTCTTTCTTACATTTAATAAAAGTCAGTGTGACAAATGGATTCATCTTCCACCATTGAGCTAACAGTTGTTGTAACGAAATAACCAGTTGCTTGGACTGTTATGTGGAGTACTGTTGTGAAATAATCAGTGATGCACAAGGAAAGGTGACCTGCTCATCGTGATATTACACTAATAATTGTTTAAAAAGGCATTACACACCAATCAATGATGAAAGTAATGTGATAATAGGTCTGACTCAAATTGCATAGATTTGAGAATTCAGGAAAAAAAACTTAAATAAATTACCACAGAGTTAAAATAGTAATTAAACAAATCAAACAAACTTTATTTTATATGAAAATATACAAGTTCAATTTATAAGAAGTAAAGAAGACAACTGCATGAACATAAATTAAATTGCAATAGTTTTATTATGAAATTCAGATACAAATCCCCTTGCAGTGTCGTTTCGTACAAATACATTATAGTCGCTGTGACTTTAACTTAGGTCAGTGAAACGAAAACCTGTCCAATAAACCGGTGTATGAAATAAAATAAACCAGTGTATGATGTATGGAGGAATTATGTCCCCATATGAATTGCTAGAGCAACGAATACAGACACGAAATAGTCACTGTGACCTGGAACTTTGACCTAGCTCGGTAAAATGCATCCCTCCAAACTCGCTTGACACTGAATGATTTTATGATATATGAAGGGAACTTTTATCCTTTTATGACAGTGCTAGAGTGATGATGTCGTTTTATACTAACATATAATATTCACTGTGACCTAGGTCGTTGGAACATGAACATATGTAAAAGATGTTTTGCATATGAAATACGATTTAAATTTTAATGAAAATGGGATGAGAAATAAGTTTTTGATAGCGATGACATCATTTCGTACAATAGTTGCTATGACAAGTTCTTTGACCAAGGTCGTTGAAACACAAAGTTGTACGAGAGTGATTTTGGTTAACATATGATATAAGCTTCATAGCACTTGAATAAGATATGTAATCGCTCGACCGATGATGTCGTTTCGTACAGACATTTGATAGTCACTGTGACCTTGACCTACATCAGTAAGACACAAACTCATTCAAGATGCGTGTGAAGTTTTATAAAAATCGAATACAAACTGCAGTCTATAGATTGATGACATTGTTGAGACACGTACACGTACTTATTGCCCTTGGAGATCTTGCTTGAGGGGATTATAATATTCAAAACATATTTCTTTGGAATGATATTGGCAAATACATGGAAAATCGTTATCAATGAATGAAAGAAAAGAGTGTATAAAGATGAAAATAGTGTGACAAAAGGAGAAATTGCTCATGTTGAGTCATCGTTTGCATAGGTGTCAGAAAGCACTTACATGAAAAAAGGCAAAACTACAGACAAATCATTTGTTGTCAGTTGATTATTTTTTGTACAAGTCATCATAATTTCATGGATTTAAAATCTTGGCCATATTTTAAAGTTAAATATATGCTTAACCTGATCTTGATTTTTCTTTTCTTTGCTTAGGTCGGTAGGACTCGTAAATAACCGATCGTGCTGCAAGCAAGGGGCTAACGGCAGTTCATGGGGAATTATTTACCGATCACAAAAGTTAATAAATGTTTACCCGAAATAGGTAGCACCTACGCATATTACTTGAATATATGTATTTATAAATTAAAAATTCATAAACTTAAAAGTTATTTTTTTTTACACATAAATAAAACACCTATAATGACCCAATAAGCACATACTTAACACCTGTAAACAAAATCCCTCTTTAGCCTTTATGTGGTACGAAGTCTCCGAGAATGGTACGATATTGCAGTGGTACGATATTGCGGTGGTACGAAGTATCCAACATCCTTTTTAGTCACTCAAAGTAACCTCCCTTGAAATGGGTGTTTACTTCCGTTTAAGTCGAAAGTTGATTAAAGAAAAACCAAAACGTAAAATCAACGTTAATTCTTGCCTGTCACTTTGTACAGCGAAATATACACAAACAGACAAAAACACAGGCAGGTTCTCAAATTAGTTAACTGTCAAGACTGTTAAACTCATGTAGTTTAAGTCATCTAAAGTAACCTCCATTGAGATTTGTTTACTTCCTTTTAAACCGAAAGTTGATATAGGAAAAACCAGAAACGTACAAGAACTGTTAATTCATGCCTGTCATTTTATACAGCAACGTTTTTGTACAAGAACACAGGTAGATTAATTATGTTATTTTCAAGACACATTTTGTTAACCCTTTGACTGCTGAAATCGATTTTGTGAAACCTGTGCCACCAGTATAGAGTCTGACGAAAATCAGGATCAACTCAACTATTTCATCTTGATATTCCTAGAACTAGCAATTGTCTCTTCCAAACGCAAAGGTGGACATTTTACCATTTTAGAAAATCGGCATTGAAAGGGTTACGCTTTGTTTTACATGTCGTTTAGATAGATTTCCGCCAAATCGATTTTAGCTCCTTTATAAACAGACTCGTCAAAATAATGGTAGCCAGAACTTTCGACCCTAAGATTTATCAACCCCAGTATCCTAAGTCTTTTCGACCCCAATTTCAGTCGACCCATTATCGGTTTAAATATATGTGAATGGATGGTTTAAGTGTAATAAACAGTCATTTCAAATGAAAAAACAACAACAATTTGATTATTTAATAATGATTTATTATGATTATTTAAATGATCTTAATGTGTTATAAATAGTGACTTTGAAAACATTTTGTTACAAATGGAAAAAAACAACCACAATTATTCAATGAATTCAAATTTATTAAAGTCACATGTAACAACAAAATAATCCAATTTATTATAACTTAAACATTTCTGAACAGAGTTTCACAAAATTATCAACAATTTTAATGAAAATGTGGTAGGCAGTTAAACATACATTACACACACACACACACACACATATATATATATATATATATATATATACAATTTGTTAAAGGACAACCAATTGTAGGATTCTTAAAATTGAGCAATTAAAATAATTATATTATTACAACATTATCTATAAAACAAACACAAATAACGAAAAACATCAAAAGTAAGTGCAAACACACATTAGGTTTCATCTTTTGTGTGTATCAGGTGCTACTAACAAAGTTTAACATGTAGTATATTAATTGCTTAATATAAGCGCAATCCACAATGTGTTTCTTTAACTTTGTTAGTAGCACATGAAACACAAAAACGATGAAAAGACGAACCTTGTTTAATTTCACCGCAATTAAAGTTTATTTAAGTTTTTCGATAAATACATCAATAGAAGTGTAAACAACAATTAAATTTACTAAGGATTACAATAGACGAATTCATTAATTATTTAAAACAGACTTTTAATACAAGTATACAATCACACGAACATTAACACCCATAAAGGAAATAATAATCATTTAATTTTACATTAGCAAAACAATGTAGCGAATTTACAACATACAAAAGCACAATCATTATCAACATTTTTATCAAAATTTTAACATACATTTTTATTAAAATGTTAACATACATTTTTATTACAATGTTAACATACTTTATAACAATAAACATTATCAAAATGTACCGATTATACAACAAAAGAACCATCATCATTTCACACCAATATAAACCTATAATGGGATCGAAAAGACTTAGGAAACTGGGGTTGATAAATCTTGGGGTTGAAAGTTCTAGAAACCAAAATAATTCTGAGTCACTAATACTTACAGATTACGGTTGTATTTCATGTTCTTAAATCCGTATGTGGCCTCAAAACTTGTTGTTGTTTGATATCAATTAATTGATTACCAACACATACCTACACCATTCAATTCACTGGACTCGAAAATAGATATATGTGACACCATTGTAAGAGTTTGTGGATTAGTGTAATTAGTGTGGCTGGGTTCACAATGGTTCCTTATTGACCTACATTTCTAGTACAGTGGTTTGAATAATGTATTTATGAGTCCTCAGTTAATTAATTTTCACAATAATTCAAAACTCTTCTGAGTGAATTGGACGATTCTTTTGAGTACCAACAGGATAATGTTTAATGCAGAAATTAAATATATATGTTAGAGCAGTTATCAATTTATTCTGGACTCCTTATAAGTGCCTCCATTGACAACCTTAGACTAGATATGTAAATTTGTAAAATTGCACATCGTTTGAGTGTTAAATTTAGTAATAAGATATTTATTTATGAGCAAAGATCAGTTTTCCAATTAACATTTTTATCCAATGGTAAACTTACCCCTTGAGTTGAAAATCTCGGGGGTAAGATTTATTTTCAGGTGGTATAAAATTATAAAGGCAAATTTATCATAATAAAATAGGATAAACAGCAAGCGCATGTTTGAGACTATATTAAGATCAAATTATCTGCACTGTAACAAACTTCAATTGATACAGTAGTGACACTTAATTTTCTGTATTCCGTACATAGATATTATATAGAATAATCTAATGTCCAAGTGAAAGCTGTCCGATTCATTTATTTATTAAAGATCGCAGCAGAAATTGTATCGGTAAACAAATAGGTCACTCGAAATCCGGGGAACTTTATAGTACAAAATGCCCGACTGAGTGTTGCAACACTCAGTGTCATTGTTCTTTTTTTATTCTTAAATGTTATTCAAATCAGTAAATCAGTAAAATCATATGTTTTAGGAGGTTTACATCTTAGAAATTGAGTCAATTTCAATTGAGAAATATACGGAGGACACCGGATGTTGTGAACTCCTTTTGGCGTTCGTGGTTCCTTTTGCTCAGATGATTCGCCACCAAAATGCCTCATTTTCAAAATAAAAACAAAATGGAAAATGAAATGAAAATACTCTTAAGCATCAAATAACGTATTTTAATACTTTTTAGATGCTTTTAAGCTCGTCTGATTTTTCGGGAAAAAAAAGACGAGCTATTGTCATCACTTGATCGTCATCGTCGTCAGCAGCGGCGTTGGTTAAGTTTTACGTTTAAGTCACTTACATGGAAACTATCAAACCTATTACTTTGAAACTTAAAGAAGTTGTTCATCTAATACCCTTATTCACATTGTAGACTAAATTTGCTGAGTGTGGCCTGTCCTTTGGGGTAAAAAACATAAATGTTGATGTATTTTGGTTGATTTTGAGAATTGCTGGTGTTGGTTAAGCTTTGCGTTTAGGTCACTTACATGGAAACTATCAAACCTAATACTTTGAAACTTGGAAAAAATGTTCATCTAACACCCCTCTTCACATTGTATCACAGGGGTATTTTGGTTGATTTTGAGTATTGATGGCGTTAGTTAAGTTTTGCGTTTAGGTCACGTTATGGTCACATGGAAACTATCAAGCTTATTACTTTTAAACTTGGAATACTTATTCATATAATACCCTTTTTCACATTGTATGATAAAAATGCTGAGCGGGCCTGGTTTTCTTTTTTACATTTTGGTCGATTTAGAGAGTTGGACATAGTTTCTTCATTTTCTGTTACACTGATTTCAAATTTTTCCCAAACAATAAAAACATAATGTACTTCAACATATTATGAATATCTTTAATCGGATTGTGTTTTGGGGGTCAAGGTCACTGTTACTAAAATAGGAAAACAGTAATATATTCAATATCTTTAGTTACAGTTGACTTAATGTAACCATCTTTTGTTTTTAGTAAGTATTTATTTAAGATCATTAATGGTATTGTGTTTTTGGGCTTCTGGGGCCAAGGTCACTGTTGCATTAACAATGGTAATATATTAAACATCTATAGTTACATTTTACATTTGGTACCCTGATTTGTTATGCTTTGCCTGTCCATACACAAGACTCAGCTGATGATCTTGACTGATTGTGACAGCCATCCGACGTGAAGATCTTCCTTATCATTTATATGAACTTGGATTTATTTCCACACAGTAAATCTTGTTTCCATATTTGAAATATAGCAGTTGTGTGCGGTCATTATAATATGTAAATATTTATTCCGAATTTGAAGATGTTTTATATGAAAAAAATAAACCATAAAATGATAATATCAGACGAACATCAGGCACCTGCAGGCGGTGCTCTTGTTATATTTACGATATGCCTTTTGGCCGCGTATTCTTCGTACGCGCGATCTCCCATACGGCCTAAAATACATGGTGAAAGTGAACTTGTTTACGTAATTTACGCAATATTTTACGTGAGTGGGAACACGGATGATCAATGACCCAGGACTCCGCAGGAAATTTTACATTTGATTGGGGAATTTTGTAACACAATCAATTTAGTAATGACATATTTTGGAGCAATGGTCAATTTATGCATGACTCCCTTTTTAACCAAACTAATAATTTTAATTTACGTAGAGCAGATGAATACATGATAATGAGTACAAATCATGAAAGAAAAGCTACAAGACGGGCGACGAGTTTTATACGTTTTCATAGTATCAGAAGGCTACATCTACAACGGTAGATTGATTTTTACACGTAGGAACATACTCTCGGGTTCAGTGGTTCTAAATTTGTATCACCAGGGGGTAATTGTTAGAAAGGTCTTAACGAATGTTTTTACCCACACCGATGGTGTTTCAATAAAATTTTCTGCTGTTATTACTCAACAAATTTGACCTGATCATGACCTTTGTACACTGACTTTGTGAGAAGCAATAATTCGCAGACACATGAATACATTATTCCCATCACTGCACTCGAAATTAGGTAGAAAAAGTTCCCTCGTGAATTGTCATATAACCCAGTTTTGTTATAAACACCAATCCACGAACATCACGAACATACTGTGTCTATCTATATACACCAAACCACGAACACTAACAAACATACCATGCCTCGCATTATACACTAACCCATGAATATAAACGTACCGTGTTTACCAATACCCACTAGCCAATAAGCACTTACCTAGGTACCGTGTTTACTAATACCCACTAGCCTATACACACTTACCTAGGTACCGTATTTACCAATACCCTCTAGCCAATAAGCACTTACCTAGGTACCGTGTTTACTAATACCCACTATCCTATACACACTTACCTAGGTACCGTATTTAACAATATCCACTAGCTTATACACACTTAACTAGGTACCGTATTTAACAATACCCACTAGCCTATAAACACTCACCTAGGTACCGTGTTTACCAATACCCACTAGCCTATAAACACTTACCTAGGTACCGTGTTTACCAATACCCACTAGCCTATAAACACTTACCTAGATACCGTGTTTACCAATACCCACTAGCCCATAAACACTAACCTATGTACCGTGTTTACCAATACCCACTAGCTCATAAACATTACCTAGGTACCGTGTTTAACAATACCCACTAGCCCATAAACACTTTCCTAGGTACCGTGTTTAACAATACCCACTAGCCCATAAACACTTACCTAGTTTCCGTGTTTAACATTACCAACTAACCCATAAACACTAACCTAGGTACCGTGTTTAACAATACCCACTAGCCCATAAACACTTACCTTGACCTAGGTACCGTGTTTAACAATACTCGCGAGCCTATAAACACTTACCTAGGTACTGTGTTTAACAATACCCACTATCCCATAAACACTTACCTAGTTTCAGTGTTTAACATTACCCACTAACCCATAAACACTAACCTAGGTACCGTGTTTAACAATACCCACTAGCCCATAAACACTTACCTTGACCTAGGTACCGTGTTTAACAATACTCGCGAGCCTATAAACACTTACCTAGGTACCATGTTTAACAATACCCACTAGCCCATAAACATTACCTGTGTACCGTGTTTAACAATATCCACTAGCCCATAAACACTTACCTAGGTACCGTGTTTAACAATACCCACTATCCTATAAACACTTACCTAGGTACCGTGTTTACCAATACCCACTAGCCTATAAACACTTACCCAGGTACCGTGTTTGCTAATACCCACTAGCCTATAAACACTTACCTAGGTACCGTGTTTACCAATACCCACTAGCCTATAAACACTTACCGAGGTACCGTGTTTAACAATACCTACTAGCCCATAAACACTTACCTAGGTACCGTGTTTACCAATACCCACTAGCCTATAAACATTTACCGAGGTACCGTGCTTACCAATACCCACTAGCCCATAAATACTTACCTAGGTACCGTGTTTAACAATACCCACTAGCCCATAAACATTACCTGTGTACCGTGTTTAACAATACCCACTAGCCCATAAACATTACCTGTGTACCGTGTTAACCAATACCCACTAGCCCATAAACATTACCTGTGTATTGTGTTTAACAATACCCACTAGAGCAAAAACATTACCTGCGTACCGTGTTAAACCATACTCACTAGCCCATAAACATTACCTGTGTACCGTGTTTACCAATACCCACTAGCCTATAAACACTTATCTAGGTACCGTGTTTACCAATACATAAACACTTACCTTGGTACCGTGTTTACCAATACCCCCTAGCCCATAAACACTAACCTAGATACCGTGTTTAACAATACACACTACCCCGTAATCACTTGCATAGGTACCGTGTTTACCAATACCCACTAGCCTGTAAACACTTACCTATGTACCGTGTTTTACAATACCCACTAGCCTATAAACACTTACCTAGGTACCGTGTTTACCAATACCCACTAGCCCATAAACACTTACCTAGGTACCGTGTTAACCAATACCCACTAGCCCATAAACACTTACCGAGGTACCGTGTTTACCAATACCCACTAGCCCATAAACACTTACCTAGGTACCGTGTTAACCAATACCCACTAGCCTATAAACACTTACCTAGGTACCGTGTTTACCAATACCCACCAACACATAAACACTTACCTAGGTACCGTGTTTACCAATACCCACTAGCCTATAAACACTTACCTAGGTACCGTGTTTACCAATACCCACTAGCCTATAAACACTTACTTAGGTACCGTGTTTACATCATACATGTGTATCAACCGGACACTTACGAACCTACAGTGTCAACCTGTATACACCAACCGTCAAACACTTATGAACGTACATTGTCTACCTAAATACACCATTCAATGAACACTTACGAATGTACGGTGTCTACCTATACACCAAACCACGAACACTAACGAACCTATTGTGTCCACAGATATACTCAACCCACAAACGTCTACGAAAGAACAATATAACCTATATACACCAACTAACGATTACTTACGAAGGTATCGTGTCTACTTATATACACCAACCCAGGAACACTTACAACACACCGCATCTACCTACATACCCCAAGCAACGAATAATTATGTTATGCATAATGTTGCAAGACCTCTCATCTTTCTTTCTTTTTAAATTTGCATTTTTTCACTTATTAAAACAGTTTGAGAAATAACAATTTTGAATTTACATAGTATGTAGACTTCTGTTTATGTTTGGAATAAAGTTTGAAATTACATATATACAACAATTTTAGTGTAAAATAACTGTTTAGCTGATATAGTTTTCAAGAATTATTTATTTTTTTTAGAAAAAAATGAGTTTAATTTGTTTTACATTTGTGGAATTATGATTATAATGACGATGCAAAATAAATATCATTTTAAGAAAAAAAGAAAGTTTACGTCTTCACTAATTTTACCCTTTCCCTATGTGTTTTAAAAGTAGACTGCTGCGAATGTGTTCAATGTTGCTTTAAACAGGGAAGGGGTTAAATGTTTTGTTATTGCATGTTTATCCCTTAGTGTCCGTTTTTGTGGTTTTATCGATAACATCAAAACTTCCAAAATACTGAAAAAAATCCGATATTTGGTATGTGCTATTTCAAAATCCTGGAATTACTCCTTAATGAAAGCACCATATCTATATTTAGACAAATGAATGTCACGGTGACTGGTTTATGATGTGTAGTAAAAAGAAATCAATGCAGTCTGCTGGTGGCATTGATGCCTAGCATGTATATGAATGTTTAGTGAGGAATCAGTTTACCTAAGAATCGACCATTTTAAGTAAAGGGTAACATCCGCAATACACAATATTATATACGTCAGTCTATATACATATATAAACATTATTGAATCTACAACGTTTGACGGATGTTTATATCCTTCCAATATGACATCTACAACTTTATTGTCTTATATTGTTTATTGTTGAAAACTTCAATATTATATGTTGAATATGGATGTAATATTGGAAGATATTATATGACATCTACAACTAATATTTCTCTTTCTGGACACCTTGACCAGAAGACATATGTGTCGTATACGTTACATCTTTATAAATGTACGTAACTGTGTATGTCTTCTAGAAACATGTACCTTCTTAATATCTTGTTGTTTAAATTTATTGTAATTGACATTCATAGCTAAAGATTTATAATGTTGACGTGTCTGTTATAAGGTATTGCCAAATTACATTTAATACACATACACTGTGTGAACTTAACGCATATTCAAGTATTTAAAGGGTTCACTTGTCGGTGAGTATTGGTTCATTGAGTGCCTCATTTAACTGATGATATACACATTTTTCGTTCGTAGCTATGGAATACGTAGGTTACTGGTCTAAACCCGGTGTGTGTAACAACTTGCACTTTTGCTTCTTAATAATCAAAACCGTTGCACAAATCGGTTCAAACCCCATCGCCTTTCTCTTCAAGAAACGTACGGTAATGTTGGACAAAACCAAACACATCTCTACCGTTGTAGACGAAATAAATTATTAAGGGTTCAATCGTTTTGGGTGTCTGTAATGAAACACATTTACCTGTGAATCTTTAACTCTAGAGTGCAAATCTTTTGAAATCGACCATTTTTGATTGTGTTTGTAGTCGAATCTAAAACAATGAATGACATTTAACATTATACATTAATTTTATATTATACTAAAGCATTACTTATGACAACTAACGCTTGTATGTATGGATTTATCCTATACCTTTTGTGCATATATACAGCATTCCATAAATCGTTGGAAAATATTACAGGCAATCATTAACAATTAGTAAACCCTATGATTGACATTGACCTTTGAGTTAGGTGAGCAACTCTTGAAAGTGACTAGTTTGTTACTAAATATCTATGCCAAATTATTTCAACCTCCCCTCTATTAATTTTTTAAGTTTATTTAACCCTCTCCCTCATATAGACGCTTTCTGACGCCTCTGCAGCAGGCGGCTTTTTGCAAACATAAACATAAAACGAGCAATTTCTGCTTTTGCCACAATGTCTTCCACTTTTAGTCATAAGTTATCAATTTAATTATAGAGATTTATTCAAGACCTAGACAACTGCTTGAAACTAGAAACTGTTATTTCAAGCGTTCTAGGTGGTATACTTATATATCAGATACGTTCACAGCAGAGGAATCAAAATACCATATCGAGAAACTGGTTATAGCAACTGAGATATTTGTAAATTACAGAATAATTTAACTGAGAAGACATAAAAGATTTTTAAAAAAATAGTTAGAAAAACAACGACATTGCTTCCTAAAAATGCTAGAGTAAATTGTTTTTATACGAGTTAGTCTTTAAGTATCACCAACAATAAAGCGTCCGCGTTAAATCCTCGGCCGGGTCGTACCAAAGACTTTTAAACTATTAGTAATGGTTTTTCCTCCTTAACGCTAATGATTGTAGGGTTAGCCTTACGACTGGCTCGCTGGTGTCAGGATAAATGGACAAGTAGTACATGTAACCTACTCAGGAAACGTCTGCAAACTTGTTGAAAGCGTCGTTAAACACCATTCAAACAAATAAACAACTGCTACCAACAATAAAGTAAGCAGATTTAACGTTATCTACAACTACTATAACCTACTGTTTTATAATAAGAAACGAGCGAAGCCCTAAAAGCTTTTACTATGTCTGGCGAGTAAGTGGTTTTGTTTTATCTGAGTACAGTAAAGACTCGGAAGAACTACCAGTATATGAGTTCAGGGTCTCCAGTGTCCTCACCATCCTCTTACATATAGTGTAGACCCGGATGTAACTCCTGACGAAAAAGTAGAATTGTTGCCCGACATAATGTTACTACAATATCTCTTCCTGTGATCTCATTACGTATACAGATACAGCAGGACTAAAAGTTCAAAAACTTATCACGGTCCGCAGTGATTGAGTGTCGTAAACCCGGTGAACAAATTTAAGTGTGTGTTTTATGATAACGAAGAAAATAGTTATAAGGGCCGTGTTACCTATTAAGACAGCTGCCTTCGTTCAACCATTTCCGACGTAATACAGACGCTTTATGATGCCTCTTCAGCAGACAATTTTTTAAAACACTGTGGCAAAAGGAGAAATTACTCAACATGAGTAGTTTATCATTTTGTCATTTTTTTTTCAACTGTTTTAACTATAAACAAAATAATTGTAAGCGAGTTAAATTTTTGAATAGATGTTTTCAAAGTCGTCTGCAGCAGATTATTTGTGTAAGAAAGGGTTAAAAGTAGTATTTGATCATGCTTTGACAACCCTGAATATATATACACATAGCTTCATCATAACACATTTTTGTTGCAGCCGTTAACAGTCGTTTACATTAACATTCACCATAGATTCCAAGTAAACAGTTCAGTTTGAACTGTCGTTATTTTATCACGTTGATGTCCCGTGCTTTCGTTACGAAAATGACACATACAGACGCGGCTATGTAACATGACTCGGTTAAATTAAAAACGATAAGAGACTTCCTCTCTGATTAAGCTCGATAACAGTTCTGATATATTTAGATAGGCGACAGTGGGTCTTCAATGGTATTTATTTGAACATCTTTCCCTCTCAGAGTTAAATTTAAACGTATTTCGTTGACGCTTTGGGTGTATGTTGAATAAATGGAAACGCATAACGAAAATAAGTGGCGACAATTCTGTTTGTATTAAATGTTTACTTGAAATCTTTACTGGATGTGAATGGCACTTTAGAAACCCGTCAACGCACAACACCATGACAGAAAGTCGGGCTATTGTGATACCATTGGCGTCGTCGTCGTCTGCGTCGTCTGCGTCGTCACACAAATGTAACTTTACCTCAGAACTCAAATGTCGTTCAACATTTTCAAATGAAACTTGGTACAGTTGCTGGTTAACTAATAAGAAACAGAAGAATACTTGTTGCTGTTTCTGTTGACTCCGTGTTGTCATGTTTAGCTTGTCTGTCTTCGAAGAAAGAAAGTCGGGGTATTGTGATACCCTTGCCGTCGTCGTCTGCGTAAAAGCCGTTCAACATTTTCAAATGAAACTTGGTACAAGCTTTCATTGGAGCAATACGCATGTTCATACAAATTCACATAACTCTGGCTTTAATAAGTATTCAGAATTCCCTTTTTCCCAAAATTACCTGACAAACGTTGGTGTTTGCTCTCTTGTTTAAAGCATAATACCAGGCTGTTATTTTTAGTACATTGGACGGATTGGTAAAGTTAATCGTTTTTATTAATTAGTTATTTATCGAGCTTAATTGGCTTTTAATTAAAGCCAATTAAGCTCGATAAATAACTAATTAATAAATACGATTAACTTACGATAAAGGACCGCTCTCATCAAATTCGTTTAAATGCTAATGATACCCTAGTTGTCTCTATATGAAGTTACTTTTCCAATCCGTATGGTACTTATTTAATGTGTTAGTTGTAATGCCATTTTTCTAAGGGGAATAAACGAGTATGCAATCCCATTTTCCATCTACGTTCTTCCGTTTACAGTTGACATGAAAATCTAAAACAGGGATCAGTGTTGAACTTTTAATAAGCTGTATTAGACATTTAATAAACAGGATAATTGCTAATCATATTTTGAAAACGTATAGTGTCTCCATGACTATTTCGGTCTGATATCCATACGGGGTCGTGAACCTTGTTAATAGTTTACGAGTACCTTATAGGTAGAAGTGATATATTCAGTACGAACATACTTCGGAATTGCTTGCTACTCTGTACATGTTTACCCTCACACTTGGCTATATAACCATTTGCCGAGTGCGAGGGTAAACAATCTCAGAGAAGAAAGCAATTCCTAAGAATGCGCGATATATATACATATATATATAGTTATAGTTATATAGTTATATACATGTACATGAACTGCGTCTAGCGCTTTGGGGTCTTAATGTCACTCCCTTTTGAGGTGAGATCATTCTGCGATGTTAAACAATATCGGGGAAGCAAGCAATACCTGAGAATGCGCTATATATATATATACTTATATACATGTACAGGAACTGCGTCTAGCGCTTTGGGGTCTTAGAGTCACTCCCTTTTGAGTTGAGATCATTATATTGACATACACTTATCGGAGCTACACTTCCAGTATTGTTTCAAACTATGCACTTAGGCAAACACACATATATCCACATAGACGGTGTGAAGACTCTGATGAGACAGTACGTATACAGAGGATCGCCTGCGTCTGTACATAAAAGCATTTGAGACCCAATCTCTCTCATAAATGTATTGACAGTTTATCTGGTTAACTATACTTCAAAATATTCTCCTTTGAAAATGTCAAAGATCAGCTATTACAATGATACAAGTGGAAAATAACGTTTTAATCCTACTTTCCCACATATAACAAATCTGCAGCAGACGACTTGAAAAACACTACTGCAAACATATATTGCAAATTTTCTTCAATGAAAGCTCAATGAACAATAACAGTTGAAAACATTGTAGCAAAAGAGAAAGTCGTCTGCTGCAGAGGCGTCAGAATGTTTATTTTTTTCCATTGAGAAGCCAGGCGAATACTGATTAGCTTCAAAATGTTCCGATGTATACATATTACTTCAGGAAAGGTACATAAAACTCAATCAAAGATAATTGCACTATGATCTTTCGAATAACTCAATGTCTAATAATGGTTTAACTGAGAATAATATATGCAAGTCTCTGTTTTCGAAACGTACTTCAAATGCTATTTATGACAGACAGATATGAATGTATTTACCCTCGCCGTGCAGAGGCAAGGGAGTTTATTATATATAGTATTTTAACACTTTTCTAATGCTGACACACATTTCGCGTATCTGTAGCAAACGTCGACATTCTTAGCAAGTCCCTCTTTTGCCGCAATGTTTTCCACTCTTTTCAATAATCATGATTTCAATAATAGATATTCACAGGTTTTTTCATATATCTGTTCAAGGTCGTATCATGTAGATGTGTTGTATGGGGTAAAAGGTTAAGATTATTAATCCAGGAAGCCTCAGCCAATTAATCAATTTTTGATCCGAACATTTTTCCGTCACTATAATGTTGTCAAACATAGAAAATGCCGTTAATCTTCAAGCCAGCAATAACCCAGGATGTTCTTTATTTGTTTAAATCATTGATTTTGACAGGTCTTAAAACTTTAACAAATTTCAAATACAGGACCCTTTACATGTCACACATGTTAAATATTTCATTACAAAATTGTTGAACCTATTCTGTTTTTTTCACAGCTATGCTTCTAAAAGTAAAAGTGTTGAACCTATTCTGTTTTTTTACAGCTATGCTTCTAAAAGTAAAAGTGTTGAACCCGACTAAAAGAACTACGGATTTCGAGAATATATACACATGCAAACAAAAAAGTGTGAGTCGGGTGCATTGACATAAGATAGTGTTGCACGTATCTCATCAGACACTTCACATTACACACATACCTTTACCCAATGATTATTTACATGAGCCGTCCTACGAGAAAACCAACATTGTAGACTCTGCGTAATGTATCGACCCGGATCAGCCTAAACATGCCGCACAGGCTTACCCGGACACACTAAGCCGGGCCGACACATTCCGTCTCAGGGGAATAGAGGTATAGAGTAATGACTCCTGAAACAGAAAATCAGCAGGAGGCGAAAAAAGGCCGTTTACCTTATATGGAATATCGACTTCTGTGGTCAAGAAACATAATATATGACATCTGATACAAATGTACAATATCTTCTTTGAACCAAGCTCGCAACATTGATAAGGTACAACATGGAGACAGTTGTCCTAGATAACTAATCAGTACGGCCGGTATTATTTAGCCTGATACCGATGCATCAGTCGTAATGCTATCTCCAAAAACCCTGAGAAGCAAGGAGGGAAACTATAGGAACCAAAGATCTTAAATATGACCCAAAAGGTTTGTTAATGTAGATGTGTTAACCCTTTCCCACATATATACGCCTTCTGAGGCCACTGTGAGATTGTAAACATAATGAACAATTTCAACTTTAGTCAAAACGAGTTCACGCCAAGGGCAATATTGAGATATTTGCAAACAATACTGATTCAGGTGAGACAGCTTGTAACGAGCTGTCTCACCTGAAATCAGCATCATTTATCTTTTAGTTATCAAAACAGTCCGAAACTGTTATTACATGAGAAATGGAGACGCCCGATTTTGAGGTTGGAAGAATCTACTTTGAAAAATTTAACGCTGAAAGAGTTAAAACAATAATGAAACTTTCATTCATCGAGATTTTCTGATGAAGATGTCTTGTATGTGGGAAAGGGTTAAAAGTGTGAATAAGGGAAAGAGTGCACGTACATGTGGTTTATTTTTTTCATTGGTGATGAATGTGACACGAACATTGTATGTAATTTATTTCGATGTATTGTATCCATGACATATGATTCTGTATCATTTAAACCAATTTAATCAATTCGAGTAACTAAGCGTAATTATCACACATCTTCAAACATATACATGTATTCCTGCGCATCCATGATAACAACTTCACACATATACATGTATTCCTGCGCATCTATGATAACAACTGTTATATTCTATAACTTATTGGCGAACAACTAAGCGTAATTATCACATATCTTTACACATATTCATGTATTCCTGCGCATCTATGATAACAACTTTTATATTCTATAACTTATTGGAGAACAACTAAGCGTAATTATTACACATCTTCACACACATATACATGTATGCCTGCGTATCCATGATAACAACTGTTATATTCTATAGCTTATTGGCGAACAACTAAGCGTAATTATCACATATCTTCACACATATTCATGTATTCCTGCGCATCTATGATAACAACTGTTATATTCTATAACTTATTGGAGAACAACTAAGCTTAATTATTACACATCTTCACACATATACATGTATTCCTGCGCATCTATGATAACAACTGTTATATTCTATAACTAAGCGTAATTATCACACATCTTCACACATATACCGGGCATGTATTCCTGCGCATCCATGATAACAACTGTTATATTCTATGACTTAATGGCGAACAACTAAGCGTAATTATCACACATCTTCACACATATACATGTATTCCTGCGCATCTATGACAACAACTGTTATATTCTATAACTTATTGGCAAACAACTAAGCGTAATTATCACACATCTTCACACATATTCATGTATTCCTGCGCATCTATGATAACAACTGTTATATTCTATGACTTATTGGCGAACAACTAAGCGTCATTATCACACATCTTCACACATATACATGTATTCCTGCGCATCCATGATAACAACTGTTATATTCTATAACTTATTGGCGAACAACTAAGCGTAATTATCACACATCTTCACACATATACATGTATGCCTGCGCATCCATGATAACAACTGTTATATTCTATAACTTATTGGAGAACAACTAAGCGTAAGTATCACACATATTCACACGTATACCGGGCATGTATTCCTGCGCATCCATGATAACAACTGTTATATTCTATGACTTAATGGCGAACAACTAAGCGTAATTATCACACATCTTTACACATATACATGTATTCCTGCGCATCTATGATAACAACTGTTATATTCTATAACTTATTGGCGAAAAACTAAGCGTAATTATCACACATCTTCACACATATACCGGGCATGTATTCCTGCACATCCATGATAACAACTGTTATATTATATGACTTAATGGCGAACAACTAAGCGTAATTATCACACATCTTCACACATATACATGTATTCCTGCGCATCTATGATAACAACTGTTATATTCTATAACTTATTGGCGAAAAACTAAGCGTAATTATCACACATCTTCACACATATACCGGGCATGTATTCCTGCGCATCCATGATAACAACTGTTATATTCTATAACTTATTGGCAAACAACTAAGCGTAATTATCACACATCTTCACACATATACATGTATTCCTGAGCATCTATGATAACAACTGTTATATTCTATAACTTATTGGTGAACAACTAAGCGTAAGTATCACACATCTTCACACATATTCATGTATTCCTGAGCATCTATGATAACAACTGTTATATTCTATAACTTATTGGCAAACAACTAAGCGTAATTATCACACATCTTCACACATATTCATGTATTCCTGAGCATCTATGATAACAACTGTTATATTCTATAACTTATTGGTGAACAACTAAGCGTAAGTATCACACATCTTCACACATATACATGTATTCCTGCGCATCTATGATAACAACTGTTATATTCTATAACTTATTCGCGAACAATTATGCGTAATTATCACACATCTTCACACATATACATGTATTCCTGCGCATCTATGATAACAACTGTTATATTCTATAACTTATTCGCGAACAATTAAGCGTAATTATCACACATCTTCACACATATATATGTATTCCTGCGCATCCATGATAACAACCGTTATATTCTATAACTTATTGGCGAACAACTAAGCGTAAGTATCACACATCTTCACACATATACATGTATTCCTGCGCATCCATGATAACAACTGTTATATTCTGTAACTTATTGGCGAACAACTAAGCGTAATTATCACACATCTTCACACATATATATATGTATTCCTGCGCATCCATGATAACAACCGTTATATTCTATAACTTATTGGCGAACAACTAAGCGTAAGTATCACACATCTTCACACATATACATGTATTCCTGCGCATCTATGATAACAACTGTTATATTCTATAACTTATTGGCGAACAACTAAGCGTAATTATTACACATCTTAACACATAAACATGTATTTCTGCGCATCTATGATAACAACTGTTATATTCTATAACTTATTGGCGAACAACTAAGCGTAATTATCACACATCTTCACACATATACATGTATTCCTGCGCATCTATGATAACAACTGTTATATTCTATAACTTATTGGCGAACAACTAAGCGTAATTATTACACATCTTCACACATATATATGTATTCCTGCGCATCCATGATAACAACTGTTATATTCTATAACTTATTGGCGAACAATTAAGCGTAATTATCACATATCTTTACACATATTCATGTATTCCTGCGCATCTATGATAACAACTTTTATATTCTATAACTTATTGGAGAACAACTAAGCGTAATTATTACACATCTTCACACACATATACATGTATGCCTGCGTATCCATGATAACAACTGTTATATTCTATAGCTTATTGGCGAACAACTAAGCGTAATTATCACATATCTTCACACATATTCATGTATTCCTGCGCATCTATGATAACAACTGTTATATTCTATAACTTATTGGAGAACAACTAAGCTTAATTATTACACATCTTCAAACATATACATGTATTCCTGCGCATCTATGATAACAACTGTTATATTCTATAACTAAGCGTAATTATCACACATCTTCACACATATACCGGGCATGTATTCCTGCGCATCCATGATAACAACTGTTATATTCTATGACTTAATGGCGAACAACTAAGCGTAATTATCACACATCTTCACACATATACATGTATTCCTGCGCATCTATGACAACAACTGTTATATTCTATAACTTATTGGCAAACAACTAAGCGTAATTATCACACATCTTCACACATATTCATGTATTCCTGCGCATCTATGATAACAACTGTTATATTCTATGACTTATTGGCGAACAACTAAGCGTCATTATCACACATCTTCACACATATACATGTATTCCTGCGCATCCATGATAACAACTGTTATATTCTATAACTTATTGGCGAACAACTAAGCGTAATTATCACACATCTTCACACATATACATGTATGCCTGCGCATCCATGATAACAACTGTTATATTCTATAACTTATTGGAGAACAACTAAGCGTAAGTATCACACATATTCACACGTATACCGGGCATGTATTCCTGCGCATCCATGATAACAACTGTTATATTCTATGACTTAATGGCGAACAACTAAGCGTAATTATCACACATCTTTACACATATACATGTATTCCTGCGCATCTATGATAACAACTGTTATATTCTATAACTTATTGGCGAAAAACTAAGCGTAATTATCACACATCTTCACACATATACCGGGCATGTATTCCTGCACATCCATGATAACAACTGTTATATTATATGACTTAATGGCGAACAACTAAGCGTAATTATCACACATCTTCACACATATACATGTATTCCTGCGCATCTATGATAACAACTGTTATATTCTATAACTTATTGGCGAAAAACTAAGCGTAATTATCACACATCTTCACACATATACCGGGCATGTATTCCTGCGCATCCATGATAACAACTGTTATATTCTATAACTTATTGGCAAACAACTAAGCGTAATTATCACACATCTTCACACATATACATGTATTCCTGAGCATCTATGATAACAACTGTTATATTCTATAACTTATTGGTGAACAACTAAGCGTAAGTATCACACATCTTCACACATATTCATGTATTCCTGAGCATCTATGATAACAACTGTTATATTCTATAACTTATTGGCAAACAACTAAGCGTAATTATCACACATCTTCACACATATTCATGTATTCCTGAGCATCTATGATAACAACTGTTATATTCTATAACTTATTGGTGAACAACTAAGCGTAAGTATCACACATCTTCACACATATACATGTATTCCTGCGCATCTATGATAACAACTGTTATATTCTATAACTTATTCGCGAACAATTATGCGTAATTATCACACATCTTCACACATATACATGTATTCCTGCGCATCTATGATAACAACTGTTATATTCTATAACTTATTCGCGAACAATTAAGCGTAATTATCACACATCTTCACACATATATATGTATTCCTGCGCATCCATGATAACAACCGTTATATTCTATAACTTATTGGCGAACAACTAAGCGTAAGTATCACACATCTTCACACATATACATGTATTCCTGCGCATCCATGATAACAACTGTTATATTCTGTAACTTATTGGCGAACAACTAAGCGTAATTATCACACATCTTCACACATATATATATGTATTCCTGCGCATCCATGATAACAACCGTTATATTCTATAACTTATTGGCGAACAACTAAGCGTAAGTATCACACATCTTCACACATATACATGTATTCCTGCGCATCTATGATAACAACTGTTATATTCTATAACTTATTGGCGAACAACTAAGCGTAATTATTACACATCTTAACACATAAACATGTATTTCTGCGCATCTATGATAACAACTGTTATATTCTATAACTTATTGGCGAACAACTAAGCGTAATTATCACACATCTTCACACATATACATGTATTCCTGCGCATCTTTGATAACAACTGTTATATTCTATAACTTATTGGCGAACAACTAAGCGTAATTATTACACATCTTCACACATATATATGTATTCCTGCGCATCCATGATAACAACTGTTATATTCTATAACTTATTGGCGAACAACTAAGCGTAATTATCACACATTTTCACACATATTTATGTATTCCTGCGCATCCATGATAACTACTGTTATATTCTATAACTTATTGGCGAACAACTAAGCGTAATTATCACACATCTTAACACATATACATGTATTCCTGCGCATCCATGATAACAACTGTTATATTCTATAACTTATTGGCGAACAACTAAGCGTAATTATTACACATCTTCACACATATACATGTATTCCTGCGCATCCATGATAACAACTGTTATATTCTATAACTTATTGGCGAACAACTAAGCGTAATTATCACATATCTTCACACATATACATGTATTCCTGCGCATCCATGATAACAACTATTATATTCAGAAGTCTCTTGAAACATTCTATAAATCATTGGCGAACAATACAGAGCCAGATTAGACAGCTTAACATTGCATGCTGGTCTGGATGTAGACTTGTCACAAAAGTATAATGGTAAGTTTTTACGCAAAGAACCCTTCCTTAGCACACTTGTCTAGTCGGGATTTGTTGTCGTAAAAATAACCATAGGCGTTTCGGTTCACATGGACTATTCCTTTCCTATGACTCGTTTTGCCGAGCCCCGGTAGCTCAGTCGGTAGCGCGACGCGAGCTGTCAATATATGGCTTGTGAGTTCGATCCCCACCTCGGCCAACATTCAATCCGACGTTTGACAAAAGTCACCGCGACAAGCGTCATTTTTCTTCAACCAATAGGCAAACAGTCCTATGTGGAAAAGCAGCCAGTCGTTTGGAAAGAATGTTGTGTGGATTACTGGTGTGAGAAAGCCAGGAAACATATGAGTAGGTGAACTGGTCGCTGTGATATGACTGACAAATTGTTGGAAACGGCGTTAAACACCAATTAATCAATTATATGGCTCGTTTTCCCTTCCTCACGTACACCAAATGGCAGCAGAAGACTTTCAACATATTTAGGCAGAAATATGTATAATCCCAATAAATAAGTTATTGCTCATATTGAGCAATTTCTCCTTTTGTTGCAATATTTCTTTGAATGTCGTCTTCTGCAACTGCCTTATGTCGGAAACAATAAAGCATTGAAAGTAATCACTTTGTAAATGTACATCTCTGCAGCAGACGACTATCGACAACATTGAGACAAAAGGGGAATTTGTCCACCAAACGGCGAGCAATGTCTCCTTTTGTCAAGGTCTTTTAACCTTTTTTCATTAATTATTCCTTCATTTATAGACCTTGTACATGCTTTTGCGTAAACTTGTTCAAAGTTGTCTGCTGTAGATTTGTTGTATGTGGGAAAGGGTTAAAGAACACGAGGTTTGCCACGCATACAACTGAACATACGGGATGTTGTGTCAGAGTACAATAACCAGCAATGTATTTCATGATAAATATAATTACTTAATGAACTTAATGTCGGTACGTTTCATTTTAATTGATTTAATGTGTTATGTCACGTTTGTGACATGGTCTTCATGAGTAACTTCATAAGGTTTCACATTCGTAACGGCGCGGTCAAATGATACGCTTTGACATGTTATACCCTTTGTCCATTTAACACCGCATCAGTGGTGTAGTGGTAGAACGTCCGCCTCGGTGCGGGTGGTCGCGGGTTCGATCCCGCGCCGGATCATACCAAAATATTTAAAAAATGGTAGTTGTCATCCTTGACGCTTGAGGTTGCGGGGTTAGCAGTAGAGTACTTTGTAAATGGCATACATATTACATACAGGGTCAAGCGTCCTTTGTAGAATAAGGAAGAAATAGTCACCATTTATCTGACTAACTCTTTCACTGCCGATATACACAACGTCAACTCTTCCATGTTGAAAATAGGACCATTTTAATTTGATATCAGAAAATGAAGGATTGAATAACTTGTCTATCCAATACAAGGAAGCATCTTGTCCGTATATATATATATATATATATAAAGCAGCTATTTATAGTTTGATGTATTGTATGTAACAATTGCTTCAGCAGTAATGTACCTCATAAAACCACAGTTAATACATCAGATTCTGAATACTGTTAAAGTATACTTACCGTATGAATAAAATATCTTGGGTTTATCTGCGTACAAGTATTGCCCTTTGACTTTAATAGTTTAAATCAGGCATCATAAGTCTTTTTTCATGATTTAAGAACGTTTGTTAACATGGCGACGTCACATAGACAACGGATCGAGATCGGACTGAACTGTATTTAAAAACAATAATGTTTATGCTTTCTAGATGATGCGAATAACGAGAAAACCAATAAAGTGGCTTCTGCGTAAAGTATCGACCCGGATCAGCCTAAGCATGTCGTCCAGGATAACCAGGACAAACACTTTTCGCCTCCTGTGGATTTTCTGTTTCAGGAGTCATTACTCTATACCTCTATCCCCCTGTGATTCAATGTATCGGCTCGGATAAGCCTGCGCGGACTGCGCACGCTGATATGGATCGATACATTAGACAGAGTCTATAATGTTGGTTTTCTCGTGGAACAGCTCATATGGTGTCATGGAAAATAAATGTATTACAAAAGAATATTTTTTGAAACTCTGGTCCAAAATCAAGCCAAAACATACCCACCCCTTTAATGTCTAAGTTACAACTGTCTCGCCTGAATCTGCATCGTTCACAAAATCCTTTAATCGTCTTCGGAAGCGAAAGGATGTTGCCAAAATTCGATATCGTAACTAGTCCTGCAGATCGACTTGTCAAGACTATGTTTTTAAAATACCATCTACTGATGACTACTATAAACTTGAATAAGACCTGGAATGTCGGTCATAATGAAGTTTCTCTCAATTTGGACATGAATTCCTAGGAAAATAACCGAAACAGACCGCATGAATTACATTTATCATATGAATAGGTGAACTGGTCGCTGAATACGACGTTAAACCCAAATTAATCAAAACACATTTGAGTAAAAAAAAATCAAAACTTTACAAAACAAAAAGTGTTGTTTATAAATATTATACTTTTAATGCAGACGTTGTTCATTCGGACTGAAAGAGTCGAAATAGCGCCATCTTGCATGCGAATTACGTCACTTTTTAAAAATGACGCGTTGTCTTAACGATACAAGCCAGACTCTTGGAATGTTGACGGGATACTGCGGAGGAAAACACTCTGTGTCCAACGATGTATTATTTAATGTAATAACATTTTTCGAGTGTTGAAACATTGTTAGAATGAGAATATACACAATACACTCACTTTCCGACTGGGTATCTCGGGTACATCTATTTGTCCAGATACGACATGGCCATTAGAATCGGCTGTTATAGCATACGGCCTATTTTAAATACAAAAGGACCATTTTACTTTCTGTTTACCATTATAGTTTGCAGTAACTATTGCGTAGTATGCACCTCCGCAAATCATATTTCTTGGAAGAAAAAGCAGGGGGAAATAATCCGAGAAAGGCAATTCAAATTGTTTTATGATAGTCATATTTCCCTCCTCAAAACAGATTGTTCAACTGAACACATCGCGTAATAAAGCTGTATAATCGGACCACCCTATTGTTAGTAACGTCGATGGCGTTAGGAAGATTTTTTTTTCTCTGTTGATGTGTTTCTGAACTGCCCTGAAATCAAAAGGGTTCTTACAAACAGGAAGGAGGATGTCAACGGCAGCATAGCAGGTGTTAAGCCTCTTAGGTGGTATTTACTGGTGACTTATCTTATTAGAAGTTATTGACCAAGCGGTGTTTTCGTGTCATCTATTAACCTAAATATTGTCTTAGGGTAAACACACTCCATAGCCCTGCCCTGACCATTGACTTTGATTTAAATATGTTTGGTATTTTCGACACTTTCAACATGTATTCAGTCATATCACAGCAAGCGAGGGGGGTCCTGGCCCTAATCAGAGTCCGCGCGGAAAGGGGAGGCCGCATTTTAATCTTGACATTTCTTGGTCGTAATATGTCGAATGTATATTTTTCTTTATGACGTAGCTAATTAACAGTTATTTCAGATGTTTGTTAAATATACCCGTGCTGGTACATTCCTCACATTCTCTAACTTGACTATACTGGTTACACCGGATGCTTGTTAAATATACCCGTGCTGGTACATTCCTCACAGACTCTTAGCAGACTATACTGGTTACACCGGATGCTTGTTAAATATACCCGTGCTGGTACATTCCTCACATTCTCTAACTAGACTATACTGGTTACACCGGATGTTTGTTAAACATATCCGTGTCGGTACATTCCTCACATACTCTTACTAGACTATACTGGTTACACCGGATGTTTGTTAAACATACCCGTGCTGTTACATTCCTCACATACTCTTACTTGACTATACTGGTTACATCAGATGTTTGTTAAACATACATGTACCCGTGCCGTTACATTACTCACATACTCTTACTAGACTATACTGGTTACACCGGATGTTTGTTAAACATACCCGTGCTGGTACAATCCTCATAGACTCTGTCTAGACTATACTGGTTACATCAGATGTTTGTTGAACATACCCGTGCCGTTACATTACTCACAGACTCTTACTAGACTATACTGGTTACACCGGATGTTTGTTAAACATACCCGTGCTGGTACATTCCTCATAGACTCTTTCTAGACTATACTGGTTACATCAGATGTTTGTTAAACATACCCGTGCCGTTACATTACTCACAGACTCTTACTAGACTATACTGGTTACATCAGATGTTTGTTAAACATACCCGTGCCGTTACATTACTCACATACTCTTACTAGACTATACTGATTACACCAGATGTTTGTTAAACAAACCCGTGCCGTTACATTACTCACATACCCTTACTAGACTATACTGGTTACACCAGATGTTTGTTAAACATACCCGTGCTGGTACATTCCTCACAGACCGTTACTAGGCTATACTGGTTACACCGGATGTTTGTTAAACATACCCGTGATGGTACATTCTTCACATACTCTTACTAGGCTATACTGGTTATAACAGATGTTTGTTAAACATACCCGTGCTGGTACATTCCTCATATACTCTTTCTTGACTATTCTTGTTACACCTGATGTTTGTTAAACATGCGAGTGCTGGTTCATTCCTCACATACCCTTACTAGATTATACTGGTTACACCAGATGTTTGTTAAACATACCCGTGCTAGTACATTCCTCATATATTCTTACTAGACTATACTGGTTACACCGGATGTTTGTTAAACATACCCGTGCTGGTATATTCCTCATATACTCTTACTTAACTATACTTGTTACACCAGATGTTTGTTAAACATGCGAGTGCTGGTTCATTCCTCAAATACCCTTACTAGATTATACTGGTTACACCAGATGTTTGTTAAATATACCCGTGCTGGTACATTCCTCATATACTCTTACTTGACTATACTTGTTACACCAGATGTTTGTTAAACATACCCGTGCTGGTACATTCCTCATATATTCTTACTAGACTATACTGGTTACACCAGATGTTTCTTAAACTTACCCGTGCTGGTACATTCCTCACAGACTCTTACTAGACTATACTGGTTACATCAGATGATTGTTAAACATACCCGTACCGGTACATTCCAAATATATTCTTACTAGACTATACTGGTTACACCAGATGTTTGTTAAACATACCCATGTTGGTACATTCCTCACATACTCTTACTTGACTATACTGGTTACACCAGATGTTTGTTAAACATAACCGTACTGGTACATTCCTCATATACTCTAACTTAACTATACTGGTTACACCGGATGTGCGGTACATTCCTCACATACTCTTACTAGACTATACTGGTTACACAGGATGTTTGTTAAACATACCCGTACTGGCACATTCCTCACAGACACTCACTAGACTATACTGGTTATAACAGATGTTTGTTAAACATACCCTTGCTGGTACATTCCTCATATGTTCTTACTTGAATATACTGGTTATAACAGATGGTTGTTAAATATACCAGTGCTGGTACATTCCTCACAGACTCTTACTAGACTATACCGGTTATAACAGATGGTTGTTAAATATACCAGTGCTGGTACATTCCTCACAGACTCTTACTAGACTATACTGGTTACATCAGATGGTTGTTAAACATACCCGTTCTGTCACATTCCTCACATACTCTTACTAGACTATAATGGTTACACCGGATGTTTGTTAAACGTACCCGTGCTGGTACATTCCTCATAGACTCTTACTAGACTCTTATTAGACTATACTGGTTAAACCGGATGTTTGTTAAACACCAGATATTTGTTAAACATACCCATGCTGGTACATTCCTCACATACCCTTACTAGACTATACTGGTTACACCGGGTGTTTGTTAAACATACCCGTGCTGGTACATTTTTCACAGACTCTTAGCAGACTATATTGGTTACACCGGATGTTTGTTAAACATACCCGTGCTAGTACATTCCTTATAGACTCTGACTAGACTATACTTGTTACACCAGATGTTTGTTAAACATACCCATGCTGGTACATTCCTCACAGAATCTGACTAGACTATACTGGTTACACCAGATGTTTGTTAAACATACCCGTGCTGGCACATTCCTCACATACTCTTACTGGACTATACTGGTTATTACAGATGGTTGTTAAACATACCAGTGCTGGTACATTCCTCACATACTCTTACTAGACTATACTTGTTACATCAGATGGTTGTTAAACATACCCACATACCCGTGTTGGTACATTCCTCACATACTCTTACTAGACTATACTGGTTACACCGGATGTTTGTTAAACATACCCGTGTTGGTACATTCCTCACATACTCTTACTAGACTATACTGGTTACACCATATGCTTTTTAAACATACCAGTGTTAGTACATTCTCACATACTCTTACTAGACTATACTAGTTACACCAGATGGTTGTTAATCATACCCACATACCCATGTTGGTACATTCCTCACATACTCTTACTAGACTATACTGGTTACACCGGATGTTTGTTAAACATACCCGTAATGGTACATTCCTGATAGACTCTTACTATACTGGTTACACCAGATGTTGGTTAAACATACCAGTGCTGGTACATTCCTCACATACTCTTACTAGACTATACTGGTTATTACAGATGCTTGTTAAACATACCAGATCTAGTACATTCCTCGCATACTCTTACTAGACTATACTGGTTATTACAGATGCTTGTTAAACATACCCACATACTTCAATTTGAACAGGTGACCAAGTGTTTGACCCCACATGACCAAGTTTCAACCTTGGCCTAGATAAATTCAGGACAAACATTCTGACAGAATTTGGCCAAAGGACCTAGTTTATGACCAGAATCACTGGATATTTTTAAACATAACCTAGATATCATCAAAACAGTTATTCTGAAACATTTCAACATGCTCAAGTTAAATAAGGCCTCCAGAGTGTTTACAATTTTTTCCATCAATTTGACATTGTGACCTAATTTTTTCACTTATCTAGAGGTAAGTATCTGCCACGCACATTACATTATTTGGCCAGGCTTACACAAAAAATGGCGGCGCCTTTCGGACATGGTTTAGCAAGTATGACGCCAAAGCGACAACCTTTATCTTGGACTAAACCTTACAAATGGCAGGGTTTATTGGTCCTCTTTTGGGTTATCGAAAGTCAATCATGTTATTATTAATTTACTAGCGAACGCCGGGTACCAGACTAAGTCAAGACGCACTAATTTACTAAAAGTACGCTGGGTATAAGACTACGCTACATTGATGGTTCATGCCAGTCGTTCTAATTTACAACATGCTAAGCCGGGTACCACAATAGCTCGCTTCATAACATCTAGGCAAGGTATTGTATCTGGATATTAGACGGTTGAACTGATTTAAACAAAGACAATTTCAGTATCTGCGATCTTTAAAAGATAAGGGAATTCACAATCTCCTCAAAATCGTCTCTTGTCGCACGATTGAGCCATTGTCGAGTCTTAGCCGTCCTCTTATATTCTATATATATAAACATCGATGCACCGTCTGACAAAAAGCCTTGAATTGTTAAATTAGTTTTATTCCAATACATTTAACTGAAAACTTGTTAAAAGCGGTGTAAATCACCATACCGACAAGTAAATTTACCTTTACACAATATCATTGTCGAGTATCATTTGCAAGGTACATTTCATAGCCTAGTCCTGATTACATAGTCATGCACCACGAAATTGATACGCGTACTGTCACCCAATCTCATCAAAGTCAAAACAAAATATTTCGATATACGTATATTGAATTTGACGACTTCACATTAAATGCTATCTCGAAGTTAACCTATACATTCAAATAATAATGAGCAAGAGCTCGTTTTCTTTTGTCCAATGAAATCGCACAATACAGCCAAATATCGTTCTATGCTATGGTAACAATCGACAATCACCGCATCTCTATCTCGTTTATTTAGTGATCTGCCGTGTTGATACCTAACGTCCGAAGAGACCACGAACAAACTGTCACTTTGACAATTGATTATGTCGTTAAAAAGGGCAACACATATTGTACCAGGGAGTCTTTTCTACGTCCCTGATTGTACCAACAAGTTAATTAAACAGATACCATTACAATGCTGAATTTGAAAGGTGCTGAACTCCAGAGTATAGATAGTGTAGTCAAAGTTTTAAAACTGTCCAACATTTGTCTTGATATATTAGGATCATACTTTTGAGATTAAATGATAGTTATACGTTTCACTTTCCAGATCAATAAACATCTAAATATTGATCGTTTATGCTTCATTCCTACTGGTTAGACATATCCAGTAAGCCAAATGTCTTCATTACTTCAATTGACTGTTTTTCAACATTTACTGCCAAATAGTTTTGAACTATGTATAACTTACTTTGTTGTCACTACTATTAGTAATATTTGCAGAAGTTTTAACATATCTGGAGTTCAGCACCCTTAACACTGTACATATATCTAGCTTTCCATTTAGACAAGTTCATTGCCAAGTCAAAAAAAAAATGGAAAGAAATGCTGAATATCAGCTTAGTGATGTAGTGGTAGATTTCCGCCTCGGGTGCAGGAAGTTTCGGGTTCAATCCCCGGCCAGGTGATACCAAATACTTTAAAAAATACATTTATGGCTTGCCCTCCTTGGCGCTCAGGAATTTGGGGTTAGCAATCCACTTTACTCGCTGCTGTCAAGGTAAATAGACCTGGTAACGTACCCAGGACACGTCATGATATAACTGAAAAGGTTTTGAAAGCGGAATAAAACACCATATAAATTAACAAATAAAGCAAAGGAAAATGCTGCGTTTACTAGCCACCATTATAGATCCTGATCAGGTGGCGAGATTACGCAGGCTGACTTTGCTCTTTACTGATGGCAGAAATTGACACGATTCCAGCAATCAAACGGTAAAAACAAGTGCAGACGTCAATTACTTATTTCAATAAGTAAAGAATCAAAGCGAATTGAGTATCATTTAAGTCTGGAGAAAGATCAAACACGAATCTTCATTTGAGATATTTCTTGGAAACAAATTTAACATTAAATGACTGTATAACTAACATCAGATGTTGTTGCTGTCCTACGTATTATCATCTGATAAAAAGCCCACATCGAAGCAGCGTTAAATAGACGTAAAGCTTCTTGGCCTAACAATCGAACAGTGCAGAAATGTTTATTTAGATCGACACTTGTCCCAAATTCCGTGAGGCCGTTGTTTAAAGAGCGCGGCTGAAGAAGAAAGAATGTGACTTCTTTAACGCCTCTTGTCTCGAGTTGTTTATCTGCTGCAGACGACTTTTAAAAACATTGTGACAAAAAGAGAATTTATTCATAATGAGCATTTTTTGCTTTTGAAACATCTCATCTCTTTTCTATAAATCTATAAAAACACTTTCATTTATACACGAGTTTTCATATTTTACTTATCTTTAATTCTAAGTCGCTGCTGCAGTTCTGTTGTAAGTAGTAAATGCGCCAGTATAAATGGCCAACATTGGAAAGGAACGAGTGTTGTCTTGAAAGTCGCCCATCATTTGTTTTGTTATGCACGACGCAGTCACTGTATATCAGTCCTGTCAATTTACAGGACCGCTGAAATAAATCGATACATTTCTTCGAGGTATTAAACTTTGGAATTGAAAGCTGATGTAAAAAAATGCATTCATGTTATATCATCATATTTAATGTTAACTCCATTCTTTCTATATACTTAAGTGTTCATTCACAGATTGGCTTAGATCGAAACTTGTTGCAAATTTGATGCGGTCGGCTTTTATAGATCACGTATAAAATTGAAAGCATGTGACTTCTTTGTCGCCTCATAACTCGAGGGGCTATCTATATTTCTGCCTTTAATGTCAAACCCCTAGTGGAGATCTAGACATTTGCGCGTCAAGCTACAAGAATGTTAGTAAGAGTGGCGAAAAAGAGATAAAGAAAGCTAATAGAAACAAAAGTTAAAATGAAAAGGTTGAGGTTATGTTAAAAGTGGAAGCCTGCTTTTATAGCGACGTTGGTAGAGTGGTTGACCTTTTCGTTAGTGCCTGGATGGGTGACCCGCAATTGCTTAATTCCTGTACACGTTACACTATGGTTTTAATTTACATTTTAATTATAAAAAAACTACTCGTATATAAATAGACTGGTTCACTAATCTTAATCTTCTATCGCAAACTCGAACGAGAACCAGTCTAGTGAAGAACTGCTACGGAAATATCCGAGAGCTGACGTTTAAATACGGCGCATGCGCGATCAAGACGATTAACACGGCGCATGCGCAAGTCTATTGCACCAGTGACAGTTTTTTCACAACCAATATATGCACTGGTGCTGAGGCACCCGCGCAATAACAACAGCTTTTTAAGTTATCACTTATCAAGGTATAAGCTATACATGTACCTAATGTATATTAGCTGTTTAATTATCCTTGCATGTCTTTTAATAATCAGTATAATCTGAATGGGAAATCTAAACACAAACCAGGTCCAATCTCTATATCTGTACTTTGCGTTACAAACAGAAGTACACTGCAGCGAAACTTGCACCGGCTACGAAACCTACACTGTATTTGTGGACACTGAACAGAAGTTTAGTCTGGTTCTCCGCGTACTTTATATTCAAAAAGTGCCGTAACAAAGTGGTAGGGTTAAGTAATCCAGACAGGGCAGAAGGTTTGCTTTAAAAACGACATGGGTCTTGTCAATTTTAGTTATAAAATCAGGCGGTTTCAAATATGGTATGCTAAAGTTAACTCGGTGCGCTGTCATAATTTTGTCATCAGAAAAAGACAAATACTAGCCAGTAGAATGCAGCTTTCATTCAAGACTCAATGTTTTCGTATGGTTGTATGCTAGAAAAAAACCTATCTAGAAATGTCACGGACGTCTTTGTTTGTATGGTGTGCTCAAGAAAATGTGTTTCTATGTTTCTATGTTTCTATGCATTTTGTCTACGAATAAACTATAAAGAAATTTCAGAAGACGTCTTTGTTTGTATGGTATGCTCAAGAAAGTGCATTTCTATGTTCATTAGTGTTCAAAGAGACTATATTGAAATTGTCTAACTCATATAATAGAGAACATATATATCTCGATACATTATGCAGAGTCCATAGTGTTGGTTTTCTCCTGGAACGGCTCATATACATGTTGACTGCGTAGAGTTATGTCTTTGTTTCATGATTTCTTGTTCAGCAATTTTCTCGCTTATTTTCAAATGTATTTATTTCAAACTTAACGTGTTGATAGCTTGTTTTCAGCAGATGCACAGGTGTAAAGTGCGCGCTGACTATAATTCTAGCATGCGTGTTCATCCCACTTTTAATACGCCCGTTGATAAAGGGCCCGCACTATGGTAACACCCACGACTTTAAGTCCATTGGTGGATGACGCTTGTCACAGTGACTTTTGTCAAACGTCGGAAAGAATGTTATCCGAGCTGGGGTTCGAACTCACAACCACTGTATTGAAGCCCGCATCGCAACCGACTGAGCTACCGGGGCTTGGTATATACAGACAAGACCGCCCGGTCTCCAAGATATATGGAGTCGTCTTTGCGACGTTATATCGGTTTTTTATGAAGTCGGTATTATAGTGTTTGATTTAATATGGAAGTCTGAAATACGAGGCGTCTATGGTACATAGATCGCATGTTGAATACAAATCGTATTTAAGGTTACTCTGGGATTGACTTTATGTATAACTTACCAATTTTAGCTAAACAGCTTATTGAGAAGTGAATATATTATTGCTATCCCTTTTCAACAAAAATGCAGAGTTAACTGCATGCATTTCGTTAAAAGAAGAAAGCCGGTAAAGAAAGATATTGTAACATTGTGGAAAAAAAGATAATTTTGCTGAAATTCTACAATTTCTTCTTTTCAGATAGTGTCTATCGCTCATGACACATAATTATATCCTTGATATTATATCAAAAATGACATTTACAATCCATTCCAGTCATACAAGGTAAATTCTTTACTTCACGACAAAGTTGTAGCCGATGAAGTTTTGCTTTAAAAAGCCAAATTAGCTCTTATAGATATCGAGGGCTTAGCGTGAAACAGTTGTAACTAAAATTGGTATTTTTTTTACCAAGGTTAATCACCACGCCATAAAGTCTTTTAATGTGTAAAATCATTTTTCTTGGAAAACAATGGAAATGTAGGTGCCATTGCTCGTTCTGAGCAATAGCATCTAAATTTGCATTTTTTACAAAGGGGTCAAAATTGCCCCTAAACCATGGTTTTCAAAATAGATTTTTAGTTACAACCGTTTCACGCCAAGCCCTCGATATGTTGATACGGAAGATATCTGTTTGTTTTAGTTGTTCTATTTTTGTCTTGTTTAAACCTGTTCCCATATACTCCTTCTGCAACAGTGGACTTTGCAAAACTATGAGAAATCCCTTTAAATGAAAGATATTATTTTAATATTGTTGAAAACATTTTGGCAAAAGGAGAAATTGCTTATAATGAGCATTTTACTATTTTACCACAAGGTTTTCTCAAGTTGTCTTTTACAGTTGCGTCCATAAATGGGAATACGTTAACCCTTTTCCACCTGCAGGTACTTATTGACACATCTGCAATAGATAACCTTTGAAAACTATGCCATAATGCTTTTTTATTTAATAATTAAACTGTCATATATGGAGATATTTCACATTTTCAATGCAGTGTAGGAGATTATGTAAAGAAAAGAATATATAATGAAAAGTATCACTAGATAATTTCACTGTTTTTAAACATTGAGTTTCTCAATAATGCTTCGACAAGTATGTAATACACACATCTCTTTACTCTTCCCCACAAACAGGGGCTTTCTGACAGCTCTGCAGAAGATGAATTTCAAAAAACATTATTTTAATTCATTCATCAAATCTTTTGTTTGTTGAAATTCTTGGTATCGTATCCCGTATCTTACTCGCTTTCCCGAAATTATCGTTTCGATCGATGTTTTTTGTGGTTTCAACGAGCGCCGTACTTCTCACTCGATTGCTCTATCGAATATACTTGTTATATACTATTTTCTTCAAAATGAACATATATTGATGTTCATACCATATTTGTCTTTAACTGCCATATGAATCAATGTTTGATGTTAACAAATGACTTTGTAAATAAAATAGGCCCTAAAATCGATAGATAAATTTCGTCAATAAAATATGGATACATTTGTTGCAACCATTCAATGCTCCAATCACAATACAATCAGCGTGGCTTTTTCATGCTGGTCTTATCTGTATGTGACTGAACTATGTTTGCCAACCCTAAAAGAAGTTTATCTATGATGTAACGGATCGCTCACATGAGTATTCATGTTTACAGGACAATACAGTATTCTGATCCATGATATTTATCACATTCTCACAAACAACAAATCTGCAGCATACTTATTTAATGGTACATTTGTCTTAGACTAATTTGAACGAAGTCTGTAGATCTAGTTTCAGAGTAACTTGCTTTAAGAGCCTGTTTGCACTATACGCATATAAATTGAACCAAGCTCTACCCCAGCGTCAATGCTTTTTGACTGATCAAACTTTTTCGAAAAGCGTTGTTAGGGGGCTTTGTAAAGAGCATTTATATGTTTATGAACTTACTTTGAAATAAGCCCCCTAGTTTCAAAAGGTTTAAAGGTTGAGAGTATGTGCACTTAATTTAAACAATCCCCATCCCATAGGGGTCGGGTTTTCTTTTTTAAAAATTAAATTTGCTAGAATAAAGACTGAGAGGGTTACCACAACCACCCGAAACCTATTTTGAAACCTTATCATTACTTTCACACGTTTGCCTTATAGGCATATAGGGATAACAGGCCCCATCACTAAGGATCATGTGTTATAACCTATTAACATATTTTGATTACTCATGGAAAGAACATTTGAGTAAAGAATAATATAGTTTTAGAGGAAAATGATTGTTTGCTTTCTCCATTTTTGAAAATATCATTTAAGAGTTTAATCAATATATCTTTAAAGACGTTATTATTTTAAACAACTTTAAGTTTACCAATCTTACCATTTTCTGTCTTTCTTGTGGGTCTTTGCACTGTCCATTTATTGCATGGAATTATTCCTCCATTGTAGAGGCTTGAAATGGTATAGCCAATTCATCTTCAATCGGTATTAAATTTGCCTCTACACCTTGCTTCATATTAGCCTTCAGCTCAGCAAGGAGATAAAGGACACGTTTCTGAAATCCTTGAATAATTGATGAAAGAATTTAAGAAATTTTGTTTAAACTTAACCATAATTACCATCACATATGCACAATTTTATAACAGTATCATCAAACTGAAGAACCCTTTCACAAACGTCATAGTTTGATATTGACTTGTAAAACATTTTAGTCACTGATCAGAGACCTAATTAACTGAATAAATCATGTTAATACAAAGAATAATGCATTTCTGTTATCTATAAAGCCCCGAATTATCTGCTGACATACAATTGAAGTCCCGGGAGCACATTGGTCGTTATAATAACAATTATCTCTTACTCAACTAAGAAAGATGTACTTCCAGTAATTTCGACCTTTGTTTGTACCAAAAACATTCTAAACTTTGCTTATTTTACATTTTAAAAATACAGTGCAGTATTTTCCCCCCAATGATATTGGAAAACATAAGCGCTTTATGGCAACTCTTTTTCTTGAAATAAAAAGAACAACTTGAATGCAAATTATAGTAATAATGATATGCGCTTTAAATTCAATTTATATTATAAAGCAGTTTACAATACTGTAATAGATCAGTTGATGATTTTAATGTTTAATACAAATTAATTTGTTTCTAATCCTTCAATGACGTATAGATAATGGCAACACATTTAAAACACCTTTGACTTCATTAAATATGACGTTAAACATTGAATGTATTTCTTGGTTTATATTTGTATAAAGACACTGAGAGAAGTTGCATAGGAAAAAGGATACAGGGTTACGGTATATTTGAAAAGTTATTGATGACTATCATCAACTGTTATCAAAAGACAGTAACCTTGTATTCTGTGTAGGTCAACATTGTTTTGCAAAGACTAAAATACAGTTCTATTCATATCCCATCAGAAATGAAAAGTACTCCTGGGGTTTTAAATGAACATGAACTTACTTGCAATTGGAATTGGGAAGACAGTTTCTCTAAACCTTTCATTTGGGGTTGAATGTTGATTTCCTATGGGTGATGGCAGAAGTGATAATAATGATCTGGACCTAGATCTGGACCTATGCAAGGATGACCGTGACAATGACCTTCCATTGGATGAGTGTCTTGATTGTGATCTTGACCTTGACATTCGATTAGATGAGTGTCTTGATTGTGATCTTGACCTTGACATTCGATTAGATGAGTGTCTTGATTGTGATCTTGACCGTGACATTCGATTAGATGAGTGTCTTGATTGTGATCTTGACCTTGACATTCGATTAGATGAGTGTCTTGATTGTGATATTGACATTGACATTCGATTAGATGAGTGTCTTGATTGTGATCTTGACAATGACATTCAATTAGAGGAGTGTCTTGATTGTGATCTTGACCTTGACATTCGATTAGATGAGTGTATTGATTGTGATCTTGACCTTGACATTCACTTAGATGAGTGTCTTGATTGTGATCTTGACCTTGACATTCGATTAGATGAGTGTCTTGATTGTGATCTTGACCTTGACATTCGATTAGATGAGTGTCTTGATTGTGATCTTGACCATGACATTTGATTAGTTGAGTGTCTTGATTGTGATCTTGACCTTGACATTCGATAAGATGAGTGTCTTGATTGTGATTATGACCGTGACATTCGATTAGATGAGTGTCTTGATTGTGATCTTGACCTTGACATTCGATTATATGAGTGTCTTGATTGTGATCTTGACCGTGACATTCGATTAGATGAGTGTCTTGATTGTGATCTTGATTGTGATCTTGACCGTGACATTCGATTAGATGAGTGACTTGAATGTGACTTTGACATTAACCTTTCTTTTGATATGTGTCTTGATTGTCTCACTGACCTTGACCTATCATGATATGATGAGGATTTCGCCTCAGAATACGACCTTGATCTTTTTTTATAGGGACTCTGCCTTGAGTGTGATCTTGACCTTGTCCTTTTGTGATCGGATTGCGATTTGGAGTATGAACCCTTTGACTGTGACTTGGATGAGAGTGGTAAACGAGACCTGGACAAGTGTATTGAATTCGACTTGGGAGAGCGAGTTGAATTGAATAAATGAGTCTCTACCCTGGATGTGTGAGTGGAATTCATCGAGTGGGTTGACTTTGACGAGTGAGTCGACTGTGACTTGGGCAAGTGTGATGAATGATTCTTCAAAAATGTGCTGAATGTGACTTAGCCAAGTGTGTTGACTGTGATTTGGATAAGTGCTGGGATTGAGACTTTGACAAGTGTGTTGACTGTGACTGTGGGGAAGAGTGCGTTGACTGTGACCGGGACTTAGACGAGTGCAGTAACTTGGACCGAGACAAATTTTCTGACTGCAACTTGCCCTTTGACAAGTGCTCCGACTGAATTTCCAGTTGTTGTGTTGACTGTGACTCTGGTGCATTTGATCACTGAGACTCTAATATATGTTCTGATGATGATTTGGGCGAGTGTGCTGACAGCGATTGGTATATCTGCTTTGAATGTGACTTAGATAAAGGTGGGGATTCTAGTGACTGAGACCTGGATGAATGCTCAGACAGCAACTTGGAAGAGAGTACTTAGTGACTGGGAGTTTGATGACTGTGACTTGTCTATCAGTTTCAACTTCTTTGGTGGTATTGGAAATTCACCTATATTGAAACAAGAAATTATTTTCAAATCCGGCCAGCACTTTTGGACAAAAAGATTTAGGCACAAGGTGATCAAAAAAGTTGACCTTGAATACGTTGTGCTCAGGTGAGCTAACAAGTTACATGTTGAAGCTATCCCACATATGTCAAACCTGCAGCAGATAACTTCGAAAATATCTGGTTAAATAATATGGTAAACCTCTATAAATTAAAGTTTAATAATTAAATAGATTTGAAAATATTGTGGCAAAAAGCGAAATTGCTCATTGTGAGCTATTCTCCTCTTGCCACAAATATTTCAAAAGTTGTCTGCTGCAGAGGCCTCAGAAAGCCTCTGTTTGTGGGAAAGGGTTAACCATGGTGCAAAAGCAACAAGAACATGGAAGTTTTGCCATGCAAATCAGTGATGACTACCAGTTAATACCTTTGTTTTTGTTATATCTATTATTGTTTATGCATCTGAACTCAATCCCATGAACTTGTCTAGAAAAATCAAAGTCAAGCATTTATGTAATACTTTTGAGAAACTGTCAACATATATCAGTTTTTAAAGTCCAAATGGGTGGAAAATCTGAAAGACAGTAGAATATTTCCTACCTGGTGAAATAGGAGCCTCCTGATTACCTACAACTACAGTAGATTGTTCCTGCATGGACACATTTTCCTCTGCAAATATAATGGAATCTTGACATGTCATATGTCATTGGTATACACATCAACACTCATAAACAACTTGATCATTATAGATACAAGATTGGACGCTTTGATAGCGTTTCCAGCCACTATATAAATAGCATGATAGGTGGGCAGATTAATAGCTCTCCATAATTTCAACGGTTGAGCTATGATCACATTTATTGAAATTATGAACTTGCTTCATAAAACATAGATAAAAGTTATCTAAAAGCTATCAAATTTAAGCAACTCCATCAAACCATGTAAAAATTTACAATAAAGAGCAACTGAACTCCAACCAATAAACTAGTCAGTCACCAAGGCAAGTGTGTCTAGGGGTTATAAAAATGATGATATAAAGTCAATTTAAGGGTAAAAAATACAAATTTAAAAGACATTTTCTAAGGAGAAGATGCCTGTATAACCTGTCCTATTTGTATTCAAACTTTCTTTTAATGTATGGCTTATTTAAGTGTAAAATAAGTTTAATTTACCACACCTGTTGTAATAAAGTCAGCAAAAACCCGTTTCTTTCTATTTCGCCTGTTCTCAATGGACATCTCCTCATTGTCTTCAGTTTCCACTGCAGTAGTGTTGTCAAAATCATCACACTCTTGCCGGCTTTCTGTTAAATAAAAAACACGGCTTTTCTAAAAAGTACACTTTTTCAGGCATGTAATACACTTTGGCTACACCGAAATAAAGGAACCTAGCTGTTTTAGTGAAATCATCAATGAGCGGAAAAATAACAGACATACAAATATCGTGTGTAATCATGATTACATTTTAAAATAAAAGTTTTCTCTCGTATTACGCAGGAACATGATGGTCCTTTATTGCTCACATGATTTAATAGAACTTAAATAAGTTTAAATGTTCTTACAAATAAAACAAGCAATGCCCCCTGGTGGCCATGTTTTTCAACCGATTGGAATAATATCAGCAATTTTGGTAGAAGATCACCCAAGAAATATTGTGTGTCCCAATTATTTTCAAATTGGTTATTATACCCCCCGCAAACTAAGTTTGGGGGGTTATATAGGAATCACCCTGTCTGTCTGTCTGTTCGTCCGCATGAGAGAGTACTTGTGGGGTGCGTGTTTCCTGAAGCCCACCACCACCCTTATAAAGACACTTAGATAAATAGTTATTTTTTATTTTTTATAACAGGTATCTCATTTGCATATTAATGTTATTCATTCCGTAAAAGGGGGTTAATTACGGAATTAATTGCATACTTGTGGGTTGCACCCCAATAGTAAACATCAAAGGAAATAACCCCACAAGTACACTCCCATGAGTTCGTCCGTATGTCCAGATTTCTTGTAAGCACTACTCCTCCTAAACGGCTCAATGGATTTGGTTCAAACTTTACATGAAGGTTACACATCATATGTAGATATGCATGAAGGAAGAGCATACGCCTCGGATTCTTCCAAGGGCAGATAATTCAACTTAGAGGTTACCTGCGAGGGACTCCTGTGCACATACCTCCATATTTCTTGTAAGCATTACTTCTCCTAAACGGCTCAATGGATTTGGTTCAAACTTTACATGAAGGTTACACATCATATGTAGATATGCATGAAGGAAGATCATATGCCTCGGATTTTTTCAAGGGCAGATAATTCAACTTAGAGGTTACCTGCAAGGGACTCCTGTGCACATACCCCCACATTTCTTGTAAGCACTACTCCTCCTAAACGGCTCAATGGATTTGGTTCAAACTTTACATGAAGGTTACGCATCATTTGTATATATGCATGAAGGAAGATCATACGCCTCGGATTCTTCCAAGGGTAGATAATTTAACTTAGAGGTTACCTGCGAGGGACTCCTGTGCACATACCTGATTTTTTTTTAAATTTAAACTCCTTCCAGTTCTTTCCCGGTTGTGTCTTGTTTACAATACTCTTTTCTGCATTAATTGTGTCCTTGTGGCCAGTACACTGTGTTTTACACCACCCAACTCTCAGGCACAGCACCTTTCTCCTCATTGTCATCTTTCCCTTCTAGCCAAACAGCCCTGAAATACATTCTGAAAATACAAAAAAAAGTGTAAAGTATGTTTCTATTTGGTTTAGATGACAAATAACCCTTTCCCGCATACAATAAATCTGCAGAAGACCACATTTAAAACATGTAGGCAAAAATATTGGTAATCTAGTTCTCTAAAAATGTAAGAACAATAATTGAATAAAGCTTAAAACATTGTAGCAAAAGGAGAAATTGCATAACATGAGCAATTTCATCTTTTGCCACAATGTTTTCAAAAGTCATCTCCTGCTGAGGCATCAGATAGCGTCTATATGTGGTAAGGGGTTAACATGACGCCAGCTATCAATCAACTGAATTCAATACCAATCAAAAATGGATTTTTATTTACGACAAATAAATTCAATAAAAGGTTTTAATTAATTCTATTGTCAGAAATACTCCGATATGTAAAAAGGGGGGCGAGGTTATCACATCAATGGCGTCATGTTACTGTTCATATTTAAATCATGAGCACCCACATAAATACGTTTCTGTCTGTCATCTGTTATTGTGAGCAAGTAACTTCAAGTATTGATTATGACTGGTCACTGCAACTCATGATAAACAGATAGTTTAGCCTATACATGTAGGAGGGGCTGTTTAACACTTTCCGTCATATAGACGCTTTCTGACACCTCTGCAGCACAGGAATTTTTGAAAACATAGTGACAAAAGAAGAAATTGCTCAAAACGAGCAATTTCTCCTTTAGCCACAATGTTTTCCACTTTTAGTTTATCCATTCAATTATAGAGATTGTCTATTTGTTGACAAAATATGTTCAAAGTCGTCTGCTGCAGAATTGTCGTATGAGGGAAAGGGGTAAGATAGTTTCCCCTTTCTTTAACACTTTCACACATACAACAAATATGCAGCAGACGACTTTGAAAGCATCTAAGTAAAAATATGGAAAATTATCATTAGTGTAATTATTGAAAAAGTTGAAAACAATGTGGCAGAAAGATAATTTGCTCATTTTCTCCTTTTGCCACAATGTTTTCAAAGTTCTGCTGCTGCAGATGCGTTGAAATACGTCTACAGGTTGGACAGGGTTAAAGTAATCTGTGTGCTCTATTCAAATGAATTTGCAAAAAGTGTAATAATTAACATGTCAAATTATATTTACATGCAAACTAAATCTATCCATGCACATGCATATACTGTTACTGCTCCAGACTGTGCAACATTGATATTAAGACTTGACCACGCTCTACCGGCAGGCAAACCATTTTCTCGTGCAGTTCACATAGCTCAACAAGTCGTCTTCGCATCTGTTGATTACTTTCAACAAATGCAATATTGAGTAGTTTTGATCCACAGATTTACTAAAGTAATTTTCCTTTGTGGGAGTATATCACACAACATTGTTCCATTATTCCGTTTTTCTATAACAAATGCGTAACACTCGTTCTGCAGTAAAAAACAACTGTTTCGTGTTTTTGTAGAAATAACACTGAATGTTCGTTTTAATTGGGTATTTGTCACTCCAGTTAGATTCTTCTCTTGCATACGTTTGGCAACTTGTACGATTGGATTTTTTGCACTTTTCACTGACTTTTTAATTGACTGTAGATGGTTTTCATAAGGAAATGCAGAAATATCGTTTAATGAACATTTAAAATGTCTACAGTCATCTGGAAGGTGGATGAGAGAATGGACATTGTATACAGTGAATATCTCTGTATAAAAGATTTTTGCTTTTTTCAACTAAAAAGCTGATCGGATATCATTGTTGGATTCTAAAAGGATTGAAATTGACACAGACAAAGCCAGAAAGTGTTCGTACATTTCTTTGGATAGAAACTTCCTTAAAACAACTGGTCCCGGGGGGTATCATGAAAATTGCCGAAATTCAGTTGCTGTCCAGCGATCTAATTCAAGCAGGGTTCTGGGCTGGCGGGCAAACTCAGAGGGTAATTTTCCTGCAAAAGACACCAAGTTGTTTGAAATTTCTCCTAGCTGGCGAGCAGACAGTCTGCATTCAAATGGACCTTGTTTAAGAAAACACAAAATTCGCTTTACGACACCTAGACAAACCATGTGCATATATTCCAAACAAAAGGCTGTTATACATGGTATATTACACAAAATGAGCGCAGTCTCACCGTGTTGATGATTATTATGGTATGTAAGAGAGGAAAATTCTTCGTCTGTTCTCAAGGAATACTTATTTAAAGAATGCAATTTGATGCGATTTTGTTTCCAGTATCCCCGCACAGTGCAGCGTTCACAGGCATTATAACCAGTGTGCCCTATAATATTTTTCAAAAAGGCTCTAGCAGGAGCATCACATATGAATGCATTTGTAGATACAGTAAAGAATTTGTCACCAAATGCAATTCCGTTTGCAGAAAGCTCTTGTAGCTCTCTTAAAAAGTCGGATAAAAAATCCTCAAGCGAATTTGGCTTCTTAGAACCATAAAATATTGCCACTATAAAAGGTGTATAATGACCTAAACTACAAAGTATTGGCCAAAACTGTGTGCCAGTTGACTTGAACAAAGGAATACCATCAATATTGAAATTTAATTTCAATAACTTTGAATCTAAGGAATCTGAATGCACACTCAAAATCCTTTCCAAGCCTTCTTCTAACCCACAGTAAATGTACTGCCCACCACACTTTTCTTCATATTGAATAAATTTTGGGGTTTGCAACAATGTCCTTGAATCTTTGGGAAGTGCAACATTTCCATTGGAACGTAAAATGTTCAAAAGACCATCAACACAAGATTTACTTAAACGATGCATGTGTGGTAGACCACACTGCTAATTTTTCCTTCATACGTTTTTCTTCTATTTCATCTTCTGATCCATCTTCACTAGAAGAAGACTGGACTGTTTCCGAAAACCCCAACTCAGAAATGTTAACATTATCATCATGATTATTAGAACTAGTTTGACTTTCGCTATCATGATTAGCTGAACTATCTTGATTTTCTCTTCTCTCAAAACTATTTTGATTCCTTTCATTTGACTAATCAACAACATCGTCTGGATTGATTTGATCCTGCCCCTCTTCTTCTTCACTACTACTTGGCAAGGCAAGTGCCCTGGCAGTTGCATGGTGTCGACGCCAACGTTTCCAGTATGAGTCTCCCGACATGGCAATGACCAAAACTAGTGCTGAAAATGAGTTATTAGACTCTGTAATAATATGACATCAGAACAAGTCTACTGCATAACTGGTTTATTTGAACGTTCAGACTTAACGCTAAAATTGACATACAAACTTTCCAATGGTACATGTAACAATGTGTAATTTCTAGGGTATGAGTTGACTACATGATCTATGTCTGAAACCGAGAAATCAACTGTGGAGATAAGCCTCGGGAATCAGTCTCAGTGTTAGGGACATGCCCAGTATTTTTAGTTCATTGGTCTAAATGACATATCGATAAATAATAGGATGTTAGCTCTTCGTAGGACAAATGTTCATCCTCTGGGCTCACATAAATAATATATTTAGTTCATTGGTCTAAATGACATATCGATAAATAATAGGACGTTAGTTCTTCGTAAGACAAATGTTCATCCTCTGGGCTCACATAATTCATTTGAATGCATCTATCAACTCAATGTTTTTAAATTAAAAATTGTAAAACTTATTTATTTGAAAACTCATTCCTTTTTTAAACTATTATCGACTGAAACAACCTTAACAATAAATTGTGTGAGCATTGACTTTCGCTGTAACGTTCAGAACAGCCCTACAAGTTCTAGTTCAAACTCCAGTAGACTGCAGAGTGCAGTGTCACTGTCAACAAACTTACATAGATGCCAAACTAATTTGTTTCAGTCTAAAATAAAGAGTATTACACAAGCCTTTCACTCCCAGTTGTTTTAAAAATATTCACAGTACATTATATTTATAGCATTTATCTTCTTTAACAAACAAAATCCTCACAATCATGCTAAACCTGCCATAAAAACGAGCACTTCCTGAATGAGGATATATTTTCAGTGATATCATTTATGTGTGCACCGGTCAATTTTAAGCAATGAAATATTGTGTTTTGAAATAATGTGTTAATTTCTTTTACGTTCATTATCTAAACAAACTTCAAATTATCAGTTTACTCTATCTTAAATGATCATGTATTGTATACGCATCAAGCGGTGTCCACTTTTTCTTCTACCTGGAGAAATCGGCCATTATGCTTTTTTTTTTAAAATTTAACCAGTAACTGAGAAAGTAGGTCATAATTTAAAATAGACCTGGGGACTCATTTCCTGATTTTTTTTCAAGGATTGCTGAGAAAGGGGACTTAGAAAGGGGACTTTAAATAATAACAAGAGATGTTTGTCAAACATTATGCCCCACCCCCCCCCCCTGAGCGCCATGTTGTCAGGAATATTAGGACAATTGAGTAAAATTTGCATGGACCGAAATGTTCATTCAAAGTTTGAGGATGGTATGTACAGTTCTTAATCCCATTGTGATGATGACTGATATTTGCAGATTTTATGTATCCTCCAGGTCCAGGCATTGTCGAGTCATCACTCACACAAGCTTATAAAAGGTTTTTGTGTTCAAGGACACTGTGCCTTGACCTTTGACCCAATGACCTCAAAATAAATAGGGTCCATCTACTGGTCAGGCCCAACCGCCAATTCAAGTTCGAGAACCATAGGTCCAGGCATTGTTGAGTTATCACTCGGACAAGCTTAAAAAGGGTTTTAGTGTTTAAGGTCACTGTGACATTGACCTTTGACCCAATGACCTCAAAATAAATAAGGTGCATCTACTGGTCACGCCCAACCTTCAAGTCAAGTTTGAGGACCATAGGTCCAGGCATTGTTGAGTTATCACTCGGACAAGCTAAAAAAAGGTTTTTGTGTTCAATGTCACTGTGACCTTAACCTTTGACCCAATGACCTCAAAATAAATAAGTTTATTTACTGGTCAGGCCCAACCTCCAAGTCAAGTTTGAGAACCATAGATCCAGGCATTATTGAGTTATCACTCGGACAAGCTTAAAAAGGGTTTTTATGTAAAAGGTCACCGTGACCTTGACCTTTGACCCAATGACCTAAACAAAAATAGGGTTCAGCAACTGGTCAGGCCCAACCTCCAAGTCAAGTTAGAGGACCATAGGTCCAGGCATTGTTGAGTTATCACTCAGACAAGCTTAAAAAGTTTTGTTTGTGTTCAAGAACACTGTGACCTTGACCTTTGACCCAATGACCTCAAAGTAAATAAGGTTCATATACTGGTCAGGCCCAACCTCCAAATCAAGTTTGAGAACCATAGGTCCAGGCATTGTTGAGTTCTCACTCGGACAAGCTTAAAAAGGGGTTTTGTGTTTAAGGTCACTTCGACCTTCAACTTTTACCCAATGACCTCAAAATAAATAGGGTTCATCTACTAGTCAGGCCCAACCTTCAAATAAAGTTTGAGGACCATAGGTCCAGGCATTGTTAAGTTATCACTCGGACAAGCTTTAAAAAAGGGTTTTTGTGTTCAAGGTCACTGTGACCTTGACCTTTGACACAATGATCTCAAAATAAATAGAGTTCATCTACTGGTCAAGCCCAACCCCCAAGTCAAGTTTGAGGACCATAGGTCCCGGCATTGTTGAGTTGCCAACCGACCGACCGACCGACCAACAGACATACATGTGCAAAGCAATATACCCCTCTTCTTCGAAGGGGGCATAATTACAGCTCGTGATGACGGGTGTGGTTGCATTTATCACAAAGAATTTACCTGATGTTGGTGTTGATAAAAGTTCTGTACGTGTGGCTCTCAGAACGATTTTGGCAGAAAGAAATTCCATGTAAAGGTCATGACCCTTGTAGAATACGTAACCTGTATAATTTTCTACTTGAAAGTGTCAAAGTCCAGACTGAGGCTGTAGCAAATTAATCTTTAATTAGTCTTTTTCTTTCAAGACGCCAAACGGGAAAATGGGCCAAATAAAGAGTTATAATTAAATTGTGAAGGGACCAGTTACGACAGAAAATGTATTTCATAAAATTTAAGGAAATATATATGTTTTTCTTGTCCTAACCGTTGTAAACACACAATGTACAGACATCGGATAAACGTTGAATAAAGGTCGCCGATGTCGCGACCAAAATCCAACGCCTATCCGACGTCGGGATTCCAGAGTCTATATACGTTGGATATTGGTCAGGAATTTAATGGCTATAGACGTTGTATATTGGTCGCGACGAAAGTCCGACGTCGATCCAACGTTTAAACCTAACGTTGCATCGATGTCAGGAATCCAACGTCTATCCGATGTTGGATTATGGTCGCCAACGTCGCAACCTTAATCCAACCATAATCCAACGTTGGTTTGACGTCGGGTGTTTACTGGGTAGGAATGATTGATTTCTTTTGTCTTTTTATCCCATGCCTCTTCACATTTGAAGAGCCTGCAGCAGACTTCTTTTAAAGAATTTGGATAAAACATTTATAGGGGGAAAACAGACAGTGAAACTTAGTCTTATGATTATCAAAGTAGACAAAAGTATTTGTTCATTGTCAACAGTTTTTTCTAAAGTCGTCTAGCTGCCGACAATTGATTATTTCAGTTCGAAATATTTAATAAACTTGTAATAATTTTGAAACATATCTCACTAGTGGCCTGTGACAAGAAAATTTATTTATTTTTAGAACTAAACAATCAAGTCTAGACATTATTTCATTGTGCTTTCTATTGTGCAATTAAAACCGATGTACACAACTTACTTGAATATCAAATATATTTTACTTCACTTTGAAATCCACCGTATTATTATAAACGTATCCGGAATTAATAGCGTCAGAATATTTGTCTACTTGTTGTGTAAGTTTATCCTGTGATCTTTCGATTTATAATGACAATAGGACTTAATAATGACTAGTAGCTTTTTAATTGGACTCTAACTTTCATTGCAATGTCTTTATTAACTGTCTAGCAGTCTAAAACGCTCATGTCACTCTTTTTCAATTTGTCAATTTTGTCCGACGATATAATTCAACCCGAATCGCAACTTTGTGTTAACCGTGCAACGATTGGCTGCTTATAATAGCTCACTTCACCAGTTTTTTGATCACGTGACTTTGTTAATCACGTGACTTTGTTGATCACATGACTAGTACAACACCATTACCGGTTGGCTTATACGAAATGTATACGATATTTCTTGATGTAGAAGAGAAGTTGTCAATACGCAGTCAATATTGATTGAATTGGGTTTTGTTTTGGACATAATAATATGATACGCAGGGCTTGAAAAATAAATTGAGTATCCCAAAAAATTAATGCGTTTTGTTACGCACTGATTTGAAATTAATTAGGTATTTGACAATTTTAATTGAGTTTTTACGCAAATACGCTTTATCTGTAGCACTGGATGATAAAGTAATTAACTCTTTCGTAGCCGGATTTCTAAATCGGACTCTACCAACTTATATTTATTCATCATACATTGCTTGTATAGTTTAGGAAAGATTGTGAAGTATTAAAGTTACCTTTCTATAGAAATTCATAAACAAAATAAGCAAAATAAAAAATCAAATCCCTTAAAAACCTTTATTTGGTGATGATTTATCATAATTAGACTGTAGTATGAGAAAGCTTTTATATTTTAATTATTTAAATAAAATATTTTTTCCCTGCTCGGTAGGTACCGATTAAGGAATTGCGAGAAATAACGGGAACGAATCGGATTATCTCGATTTTTAATCGGTTAAGGTCGTGCGACCACGTGTCATCAACCACATGCTGAGTGCTGCCAGAAGAATCGACCCCACGCGAAATCAACCCCATTTTTACTCAGAAGAAACGACCCCAGTTTTAGCCAACCCCGTATCGGTTTTAACAGGTGTGAATGGATCGGTTTTAGGTGTGAATGGAGGGTTTAAGTGTAATAAACAGTCATGAATATGGAAAAATACAGAGATATGTCCTCTATCAAACACTATTATAAAACTTCGGCATACTTTGAAACCATGATATTGGATAATTTGGTAATATTGTGAGAAAAGGAGAAATGTCCTCTATCAAACACTTTTACACATCTTCGGCATATTTGATAATTTAGTAACATTGTGAGAAATTGAGAAATGTCCTCTTTCAAACCCTATTAAAAAACTTCGGCATATTGGATAATTTAGTAACATTGGGAGAAAAGGATGTATGTCCTCTATCACACAGTAGTACACATCTTCGGCATACTTTGAAACCATGATATTTGATAATTTAGTAACATTGGGAGAAAAGGATATATGTCCTCTATCAAACATTAGTACACATCTTCGGCATATTGGATAATTTAGTAACATTGTGAGAAAAGGAGAAATGTCCTATATCAAACACATTTACACATCTTCGGCATAATGGATAATTTAGTAACATTGTGAGAAAATGATATATGTCCTATATCAAACACTATTTAAAAACTTCGGCATATTGGATAATTTAGTAACATTGTGAGAAAAGGATATATGTCCTCTATCAAACATACTTTGAAACGAAAAAAAACATAATTTGAAATCTTCGTGGCAAACAAATTTGGAAAACATTGTGAGAAAGATGGACATGCGTACATATAGGGTGAGAAAAACTTCGGCATACTTTGAAAGCATGATATTGGATAATTTAGTAAGATTGTGAGAAAAGGAGAAATGTCCTCAATCAAACACTATTACAAAACTTCGGCATATTGGATAATTTAGTAAAATTGCAAAGAAGGAGAAATGTCCTCTATCAAACATACTTTGAAATGGAAAACCATAATTTGAAATCTTCGTGGCAAACAAACTTGAAAAACATTGTGAGAAAGGTGGACATGTGAACATATATGGTGAGAAAAGGGGGGATTTTACAGGATAGGTAGGCCGCATATTTTGAAAACATCTTGGAAGGCTAACTAAGAAAACATTGTTAATATTAATATATGGCATAAAATATATTTTGTAATGGTACTTACCGGTATTGCATATTCGATGCTGCCATCTATCACATACATCGCACGTGATACCATGTTGTAGTGGACGAACGGGGTCAAAACACTCAATACACAAATCAGACATTTTCACACTCACACAAGTCACAAGTAACAAAAAAATCTAATTTATTAAAGTCACAAGTAACAACAAAATAATCCAAATTATTAAAGTCACAAGTAACAAAAAAAGAATCCAATTTGTTATGAATTTATAATAACTTTAACAATTCTGAACAGAGTTTCACGAAATTATCATCAAGTTTAATGAATATGTGATAGGCAGTTATACATACACATACATATATATATATTTTATTTTTTCAAATTGAGCAATTAAAATAATTATATCATTACAACAGTATCAATAAAACAAACACAATTTACGAAAAACATCAAAAGTAAGTACAAACACACATCTTTTGTGTGTATCAGGTGTTACTAAGAAAGTTGAACTCATCGTTAAATGCGCTGAAATTAAGCAAGGTTTCATCTTTTAATCTTTTGTGTGTATCAGGTGCTACTAACAAAGTTAATTGCTTAATATAAGCTTAATATAATCGCAATCAATAATGTGTTTCTTTAACTTTGTTAGTAGCACCTGATAAACACAAACATTGAAAAGATAAAACCTTGTTTAATTTAAGCGCAATTAATGTTAACGTACATTTTTAATACAATGTTAGCATACATTTTTATTACAATGTTAACATACATCTTTATTACAATGTTAAAATAAATTCTTAAAATGTTAAAATGTTAAAATACATTCTTAAAATGTTAAATTACATTCTTAAAATGTAGTGATTATACAACAAAAGAACCATCATCCATTCACACCTGTTAAAACCGATAACGTTGTTGACTAAAACTGGGGTCGTTTCTCCTGAGTAAAAATGGGGTTGATTTCGCGTGGGGTCGATTCTTCTGGCTACCCTCCTGAACATAACGAAAATAACTGTAAAACATTGAAATGTGTCAAATAATGCATCTCATATTGTAGAATAATCATAACAAACTTACTCTACGGGGGTCATTGACTCGAGAAAAGCTCTAAAATGTGTTTATCGCCAGGAGATGTAAAACAAGAGTACCGCAAACGGTACATAATACGCCGGTCAGGAACTTCTTTGTAAGTTTCCTGTTTGTTTTGATATATTGTTTGTTTGTAAAAAGTTAATAAAGTCGTTCAGTTCAAAAATTTACGAAATCCAAGGAAATGTGAACTTGATCTGTGACACATGATTACAAAGCCATATACAAAAGGTCAATAGCTCAAAGTATGTAGGAAAAAAGTGCGGAAAACCAATATTCTAAGTCCAAAAAGGGGCATAACTCATTAAAAGAATTGACGAAATTCGAGAAAATGTGAACTTGATCTGTGACACTTGATTACAAAGCCATATACATAATTTCAGCTCAATACATCAAAGCATGTAGAAAAAAAGTGCGGAAAACAAATATTCTAAGTCCAAAAAGGGGCATAACTCATTAAAAAAATTACGAAATTCAAGGAAAGGTGAACTTGATCTGTGACACTTGATTACAAAGCCATATACATAATTTCAGCTCAATACATCAAAGCATGTAAACAAAAATTGCGGAAAACAAATATTCTAAGTCCAAAAAGGGGCATAACTCATTCAAAAATTGACGAAATCCCAGGAAATATGAACTTGATATGTGATGCATCACAACAAAGCCTTATACAAAATTTCAGCTCAATAGCTCAAAGTATGTAAGAAAAAAGTGCGGAAAACCCGAACGGACGGATGGAGGGACATGACCATACCATAATACGTACCGTTTTTAAGAAACGGTCGTATAAAAAGGCAACCATGCCGTCTCGAAAACGAAATAAAAAGTAAATGGCGAATTTCAAGGGCGATAACCTTTCCAAAACACCTAAACTAAAGTATTACTGAGATATAGATTATATCAACTTATATAGAGAGAGGGAAAAGACAGACAGAAAGAAAGAGACATACAGGCAGAGATGGAGAGAGAGAGAGAGAGAGAGAGAGAGAGAGAGAGAGAGAGAGAGAGAGAGAGAGAGAGAGATAGAGAGAGAGAGAGAGAGAGAGAGAGAGAGAGAGAGAGAGAGAGAGAGAGAGAGAGAGAGAGAGAGAGAGAGAGAGAGAGAGAGAGTTGTTGATGACGAAACCAAGATTCAAGTGCTATGTCTTGCTTTTTACATAAAATAATTATAGTATATGTATAAAGATTAAAAAGGCGAATGTTAATGTGCAAATCAGTAATATGAAACATTATTCTAAAGGGGTATAAAATAAAAAATAACTTACGAAGCGGTGGGAGTTTTCAATGGCCATCGTGAACAGGAAGTCGTTCTAGTGAAGCCTTACGGGTATTTCATACCACCTAATTTCAGCTATGTTCCGAAACGCAAAACAGGTTTGGTTTACCGACTAATGCACGATTTATCGACGAAACCTATATAGGTTTCGCAAAACCCGTTTTGGGTTTTGTGACTATGGAACACAGGGCTGGTTTTATATTTATGTATAATTATTTAGTGACTTTTTTTAAGCATATTCCTTAAATATGATTTTTGTTAAGTTCTATAGGCAATCTTTTTGCACATTTTTTTCATATAGCGGTGCCTTACGGAAACCAACCGTAAGGCGTCTGCGATTATAGTAGATCAAGATGATCCAACAGAAGACCTCGGGCTGAAGGTGTCTCGCCCTTCTCGGAAAACAGCATTTTAAATGCAAATAATATGTCTAAAATGATAAAATCGATGAAATGTAAAAAGTAAGTCAAGATCAACGCCTTGTTGTCAATATGTCATGAAGTCTATTAAATGTTAAAGAAGTGTCATGACGATTGGAAAAAGAATGTGACTATTAGATTGTTCACAATGTTATTCTATTTTTTTTCCTATTGACCTAGTTTGTGACCCAGTTAATTACTTGACTGAAATTGAATCGAGACAACAGCTCGGATGAATTGTCATAAAAAGAAAAGGTTGAGTTCTAGAGTGTCAACATGGTTATTTTTAATTTTGACTTAATAACCCAGTTTCTGACCATGTGACCTGGTTTGGTACTGGACTGAGAATTCAAGGAAACTAAATTTTTGATGAATTGTATTAAAGATTGGAAGAACAACCAGACATCTAGAGTGTTAACAAGTTTATTCTTCTTAAATTTGAACTATTGACCTAGTTTATAGTACTTGACAACTGAGATTTGATGGAGTTTTTATAAAGATCGGGAGTAAAATGTGGCCTCTACAGTGTTAATGAAGTAACTATTAAATTTGACCCATGGACCTAGTGTTTATCCTCCATGGCGTAGTTTCGAACTTGAGTTATTTTTGATGGAGACATAAGTTCTGATGATTTGTCATACAAATTGAATAACAAATGTGTCTTCAAGAGTGTTAAGAAAGTTATTCTAAAAAATGACATAGTTTATGACCAACATGACCAAGTGTAAAACTAGACTGCAATTTGATGTATACAACAGTTTTGATGATTTGTTATAAAGATTGGAAGATAAATGTAGACTCGAGAGTGTTGATAAAGTTATTATAAAATTGGACCTAGTTACCTAGTTTTTTTACCCCAATAAGGAGTGTTGGAAAGACAGAATAGTGCAATGTACACAGTGTTCAGCCATACAAATTGAATAACAAATGTGTCTTCAAGAGTGTTAAGAAAGTTATTCTAAAAAATGATATAGTTTATGACCAACATGACCAAGTGTAAAACTAGACTGCAATTTGGTGTATACAACAGTTTTGATGATTTGTTATAAAGATTGGAAGATAAATGTGGACTCGAGAGTGTTGATAAAGTTATTAGTATGTGTCTTCAAGAGTGTTAAGAAAGTTATTCTAAAAATGACATAGTTTATGACCAACATGACCAAGTGTAAAACTAGATTGCAATTTGGTGTATACAACAGTTTTGATGATTTGTTATAAAGATTGGAAGATAAATGTGGACTCGAGAGTGTTGATAAAGTTATTATAAAATTGGACCTAGTTACCTAGTTTTTTTACCCCAATAAGTAGTATTGGAAAGACAGAATAGTGCAATGTACACAGTGTTCAGCCCCCCCCCCCCCCCCCTGGATAATTTTTCTTTCGCCAACACATTTGACTAATTCGAAAAAAAGGAGCCAAAATAAAAAAAGTTGGAGCCGAAATTTTAGCCAACTTTTAACCAACATGAAACAAATAATCAACGATTAAAGGGTATAGAAAAAAACACAGTTAAACCAAATGTTTTGTTTTTTTCCTTTTATTTCTTGCAGGTATTTTCATTAACCAATAGCACATGTATTATTTATAAGATAACATAACATGTATGAAAAGCACATATTGTTTCATTTCAGTTCCATTTAAAAACATGATTATATTTACATACAATACAACATCAGTCTTAGACCAAGATTCTTCGAATCTTTTCACCAGCCAAAACCTAAAAGGCAGTTTTAAAATCAAAATAATCCATAATGGGGCCGCCAATTGAAATCCGCAACAAATGATCAAGGGCAGAAACTGACATCGAATTTCTTAGACAGGTATTGACCAAGTTCTGATTACTGAACCCCTTCTCACACTCAACCGTTTAGACATGGGCAATAAGAAACGTTGCAGCAACCTCTGCAGAACCAGGGTAAATGTCCTTATGTTTTAAAGCTAATTGACAATGTCTCTAGAGGACCGCACATATTTATCACCACAATACTGACTTGCATTAGCAAACCTAGAACAGTTTAACAGCTCACCTCTAAACCCTTTCAAACCAACAGACACAAGATAATCTGCCACACTCTCAATGTTACTCTTTTTCTCTACTTTGCCAACATTGTTATTTGTTTTGTAGTGTGTATAGTATGAGTGACAGTGAGCAGATATCACTTACCATATCCTAGCATGCTCTCTAATTATCCCTCTTTTCCCGCTCTCTTTCATACGTTTTGGCATTCCCACGAAAGGATGAAGAATCATTTCTGAAGACCTTAACGCATATAATAGTCCTCATTTTATTTCATTACAGATTTGTACATTTAGTTAAGTTATGCAGCCACATATATGTATTATGCATCGATATAGTAGAACGTGATAGCGAGTTAATTAAAAATGCGCTAAAAAACTCCTTTGATAATCGGTGTTATTAAGAAAAATATTGTTTCCGATCCAATTGCTATGATATCACTATATACTCGTGGTTATTCTTGTAACATTGACATCATTGTGAGAAATGACACATTTAATATTCAAGCTCTAAAGGTAGGAAAAAGACATTATGTAAAAGTTCGAAAAGCGGAGTGGTAATCTCCATTTTGACAGAGTAAAGAGGTTGAGACAACATATAGGATGGGATTATCAGTTAATTTATGCATATATTTAAATGCAGATAAGCATTACCATAATGTAATAGCATTTCATGTTAGTGCATCTGCTATTTAACTGAAGAGACAGTCAACCATGCTTATGAATATCTAGCTTCTCATGTATATAGTAATTCAGATGATACTGAATTACGTTCTAGTTATTTTAGTATGTGGTTTTCTAAGAAACAGTTTCAGTTGTATCTACTTGCCATGCAGAATCCATTGTACACGTATACAGACTTAACTTTTGTTCAGTCTTTTATGGGTTTTTATAAGTAATTTTGTATGTTGTTTAACACATATTATGGCTTTAAAAGTGGATAGAGGGTCAAATAAGGAACATTACTGCCACAGTGTTATCTTGAAATTAGACAGTTTCAGATCAGAAAAAGTAATGTTGGGTTTCCTCCTTTTCTAATTGATAATAAAAGCTTTTATCCAAATTAATACAATTGTTCATTTCTGATGCCGCTGCCACATATAATTAAATTATTTGAACATTTTGAAAGAAAGATCTGTTGCAGTTTGGTTAAATTGGTCAAGTTATTTAACAGCAGATGTTGTTTTAAGAAATAGCTGTTGACGGATGATGCAGAATGGTTTGATTATTTGTATGTTGTTTAACACCGCTTTTAACGATTTTACAGTTATATAATGAAGTTTCTTGGGTAAGTTTCCAGTACTTCTGGTCCATTTATCCTGACACCAGCGAGTTAGTTGTCATGCTAACCCCACAACCCTGAGCGCCAAGGTGAGGAAGCCATTACTACCATTTTTGGTCTTTAGTATGACCCATCTGGGATCAAACCCGTTACCTCCCGCACTTGCGACAGATGCTCTACCACTAGACCAATGATGCAGGGTTGATGAAGTATTATCACATAAGCTCACAATTAGTATGTTATCCTTAGATAAGCTTAAATAATTGTAAATTACAATTAATTGAGGGAATTCCTAACACATCTGAGCTGGTCATATTTTTAATGAAGTCCTAATAATTGGTTAAACAAAGAAGGAAATAGATGATAAATAAGCTTTAGGACAGGTTTTAAAAAAATCAGTGATGTCTGTCAATCACATATATGTTCTTGAAACTAGGAAATGATAAAAATCATAAACTGTTGAAAAAGTACATCATATGAGGGAAGTTTCTGTTAACCATTTACAACATATCTGCAGCAGACGACTTTGAAAATATTTTGATAAAAATGCGGTATGTTTCTTTGAATGTGAGTTTGGTTAATGAATGAAGTTGGCTGGTTATGGGCCATTTTTCTTTTTGTCACAATGATTTCAAAAGTCATCAGCTGCAGATGTGTTAACATGTCTCTATAGGTAGGTAAGGGTTATCTGTAGTCTAACACTAACATTTATGCTATTTTAATGGTAGTAATGGCTGCCCTTCTTGGCGCTCAGGGTTGCGGTGTAAGCATTACTTCTGACTGGCTAGTGTCAGCATAAATGGACCAGTAGTATTGGTAACTTACCCATTACACGCCATGATATAACTTAATGTTTGTTTATAGCAGCGTAAAATACCAAACAATCAGTTAATCGATATGAGAAATTTGCTTTCCAAAACTTATTAGATAAACTTAATAATTTCAGGAAAAAATGGAACTCATCATTGTTTTGCTTGATCTGTGATTATTTGACAAAAACAATTATTGAAAACATCGATATGTGGAATTCCTCCTTTTTCTTAAATAAAGTTTTCGTAACTAGTCTGCTGCAGAGACACAGTGTATCAGGGAAATGGTCAATTAATAATCTTACCTATTTCTAACAAAATCGTGTATATAGATAATCCAAGAAACTATAAAGGAACAGCGAGATAATAAATGACTGCTTTGTTATTGGATTTTTAAACTTGATGAATAAAGTTCTTATCCTCTGGTGGTGCAATTTAGCCTAAAGTATAACATGCGAATTCAAACGGTATTTGCAAACAAAGTAGACTAACATCAAATTGCACGTTCGTGTAACCCTTGTCTCATTTTGTATCTTTAGATGAGCCCGTAAGTACAATTGGGCATTTATTAACTGCGTATGTTCAGTTTAGATTACTCTGTAATCGGCTCCGTCATATCAGAATATACAGACTTTGACATAATCTTCTAACACGTTTATGGAAGCGTATTTGGACTGTGCTGATCTTGAACAGATTGTTTGGATGCACGTGAATCTACACTTCTCACAAAAGCCAAGTATCTTTTCCAATGGACGGACTCATAGTTTATCCACAATATACATTTTACGTTGTGGCAATAATTGATGGAGGCAATGACGTTTACTTCTGGAATTTAACAATTGAGTTATCAACTTCTTAATTAAGTTTCCTGTGTCCGCTTACAATACAATGTCAATGATTTACAATTCAGCGACACTACTTGAAAACCGACACAAAATGCATTGACTGTAAATAGATAGATACTATAACGTTGGATGTCGTACAGCGGCAATATAAGATTGCTATATGTTGATCTACACATATAAAAGCGAATGATTACCATATGCAATTTTTGATGTTCCTACATTGTTTCTATTTTAAAGTTATTATTGTAAAGCAAACCTCATCTGTCAACAATTACTTCGTCCATAATCAAGAAGGCTAATGCCAGACAAATTCTTTTTGAACATACACAAACGCGTATTTTTAACAATGAAGTTTAGACATATGCTATTAATGTTTTGGATTCAACGTCATTTCGAGTATGCATGTAGAGTTTGGTACTATGGAATATTTCAGACACAGAAAAAAAGGTGCCTAATTTGTTTCAGCCGTCAGAAATTAAAGAAAACAATGAGAACAGGGGGAGTTAATTTTCCCTGTTTTGTGTCGTCATTGGTAAGTGTGTATTTGCCCTGGTACTCTTATTGTATATATAGAGGATATTACATGAGTGGTCATTCAATACGGAATTTATTAAACGAGTTTAATAAATTTCGTATTGAATGACCACGAATGTAATGTTCTTTTTATATCATAAATACTAATTTAATAATTTACAGCGCTATATCTATATAAACGTCGCTATAAAGCGCGCGTATTTACAACGCTAAACGTTACGTTATGACGTCACGTTACGTAGCATTGTTATTACACTAGTTGAATACGCAATTTATTCAATGGCTTTATTACACTCCCGACGACGTCATTTATGATATAAGTATTATAATCCTACACAGCATCAACATTTTCAACATACTTCTTATGCTATTTAACTTCTATATTCGTGTATGAATTATATGTTACAATGTTGCATGTCGTGTATTTAATTATTTGGAATAATTAAATCAAAGTAATCAAAAAGTTTCAGCCAAAGTGGCGTAGATGATCGGTCGTCACAGTGAAAAGGAAAATATATATTGAGCTGACATCATATGACCGTATCAGGAAAATGGTTTGACTGATACTGACATTGTGTCGAGTCACACAAAAGTGTTCATTTCAGGTTCTAACGTGTCAAATGTCAAATCTGATCTGTTAATCTACTAAGTATAATTTGAACTTTGTCATTACCATGAACAGATATTTACCGCCGATGTCATGTTAATATGCACACAGCAGGTATCAAGTGATCATTTTTCGTCGTGTATCCGATGTCCGGCTGTTTTGGCTGGTTATATTATCATATTCTATCGGTCACTGTAATGCAACCCCAAGCTGCTTAAATGGTTTAAATGAGACAGATTGACAATATTAAGGTTGCATAAGCCAAAATAATTTTTCAAAGGATCCTCTTTCAAAAATTCGGAATTTGTGTCTGTACCGTGGATATTTACAGTACACACCTATCTGTTGTGTTTAAATTTGGAGATATAATAGAACGTTCTAAATCGCTATTCACACGAGTTTCTATCTACGTGCACACGTGAATTTATCAATTATAATCAGTGACGTTCCAGATCAGTCTTCTCATCAGCGCAGTGTGAAGAGCATGCACATATAAGTTTAGTATTCGAAATATTGCCACATAACCTGTCATTTAAAAAAGTTATTCGATCATAATTAGCACGATATGAGGCCCTGGTTTTGGTATCTTTAGATGAGTTGGAGTCACTTTAAAGCATCTCACAATTTTCAGCCCGGAATGACATTTGAACACCAAATCTCTCCATTGACAGTCCAGCGTGTAAACTATTGTGTGGTAATTTATTTAGATATTGTTAGCTTACTGAATGGCTGGTTTTTGTTTTAAATAATATAATTTACTGCGCATTTAATATTAGCTGATTTGTCCTAAGAATTGTGACCGGCCTAAATAATACAATCAGTTACCCTCGGACACAATTATGTTTATCTGATAAGGGTTTAACTGTTACTGACAATGAGTCGAGTCACAAACAAATATGTTCAATGTTTTAAAGTTAAAAGGACAAAATTATGTTCGTATCAGGAAAAGGGTTTAACTGATATTGACAATGAGTCGAGTCACAAACAAATATGTTTTTTGTTTCATAGATTAGCTTAGAAGTTAGTTTACAATATTAGCAAGACAAATTCCTGTGCCTGACCCGTCTAATGTCTATAGTGTTTAACAGATCGGATCAGTAGTTAGTTTCCAACATAAGCAGCGTATATTCCCGATCCTGACCCGTCTAATGTCTACAGTGTTTCATATATTGGATAAAAAGTTAGTTTCAAACATAAGCAGGGTAAATTCC
>JASEVX010000013.1:51275955-51589688 GCA_031761405.1 Serripes groenlandicus
AAGAGCCCTCACTATCAACGCTGGTGTTTCTCAGAGATATATCCTTGGACCGTTACTCTTCCTCATCTTTATTAATGACATTGTCGATGACATTGAAGCAAACATTCGCCTATTCGCAGATGACTCCAGTCTTTACATTGTCATCGAAGATCCGGTTACCTCAGCAGCCGCCTCAACCATGATCTGTCACAAATAAAATCTTGGTCGAAGAAATGGCTGGTAACTTTTAATCCATCTAATACTGAATCTGTTTTTTTTTCTCGTAAGTTCAATTTACTCCTTTCGGGCTGACGCTTGGCTGCTATGATTTTGTAACTAATCAAAACGGCTTGAACAAATTAAGTAGAGGATCACTGAGGTAATATTCCTATTCAATTTTCTTAAAATCAGACAAGTACTATCATACATATGGAATTTTCAAATATTGTCATTTTGCCCCTTTTCTGATGACGCCTGACTGCCATGTTTTACGACCAATCAGTATAGCTTGAAACAATCTTTGTAGAGGGTTACCTAATTAACATATCTTCCAAATTATATTGACAAGCGGATTCGGAGGAGAAGATGTTTAAAGTTTGGACATTTTGCCCCCTTTTTTATTCAACGAAAGTTCTCAATGGAACTTAAATGTTTGAACACTTTTGAAAGAGGACCAACATAGGAAACGACGGACGGACGACGGACAGAGAGTGATCATAATAGATCACATTGAGCCTTCGGCTCAGGTGATCTAAAAATCTATAAAATGATAGTATGATAACTGAAAGGAGTTCACAATTATTGTGGTAAATGCAAAATCATTATTGCTCATTATGAGCAATTTCTCCTTTTGCCACAATGATTTCAATGACAGACTTTGAAATCTTCAAGTACAAAACATAGATAATCTCTATCAGATAAGATAATTGAAAATAGTTGAAATTGTTGTTGCAAATGGAGCAATTGCTCATTTTTTTTTTTGCCACTATGATTTTAAAAGTCGTCTGCTGCAGAGGCTCACAAATGGTATATACTCGTTTGTGGGAAATGGTTAAAACCGTAAATGGAGAAAATTAAGCTCATTATGAGCAATTTCACCTTTTGCTTTAATTATTTCAAAAGTCGTCTGTTGCAGAGGCTCATACAGGGTATATACTCGTATGTGGGAAAGGGTTAAAACGTACATGGAGAAAATAAATCTCATTGTAGGCAACTTCACCTTTTGCCACAATGATTTCAAAAGTCGTCTGTTGCAGAGGCACAGTAAGGGTCTATTAGTGGGAAAGGGTAAAAACCGTAAATAGAGAAAATTACATATTTGGTAATAACGGCGAGATATAGCGTCGGTTGGAGTTCCTTCCTCTTATCACTGCGTAATATATAGGATGAAAGGTACATGTATCAGATTACATTTAGCGCGCCTTTTTTTGGTTCCCTGTTTAAGAACTATTGAAATAATAAAGCATTTGAGGCAGGTAACCAATTTATTAGAATGGATCTCTATTTTTACTGTTTAGACTAGATACAGTATGAATTTCGCTTAATTAAAAATGTACATACATTAAATTAATATACCGGCCTTTGTCTTTTGTTTTAATTAGTAAAACTCACACATGTATATAGAATGTAAAAGGGATGTTTTAAAAGTCATATACCTTTGAATAAATATACTTAGTAAGGACAAAGAGAAATCCATACATGTGGTCACCTTGGTAGGTCTAAATTTCAAAGCATTCCTACAGGAAGCTGCCTACAGGCGGCTTCCAATAATAGGGAGACATATTGTTTTTGCTCTGACTCTCTCTATCTGTCTGTCAAATATCGCGTCCGCTTCATAACTTTTGAACAGCTGAAGAATTTTGTAATGAATCGCCAGAAATGCTCACCCTTCTGAGACGATGTGCAGAGTCAAAGGTCATGTAACTATATTTCGTGTCCGCACAATAACTTTTGAACAGCTTGAAGGATTTTGAAATAACTCACCACAAAAGTTCAACATAATTAGACGATGTGCAGAGCGTATGTTACAAACATTTTGCTTCGATGTCAAGGTCGCAATTACAGGTCAAATTTCATATAGTTCTTGTCCGTTCTATAAACCGCTTGAACGATATTGAAATAACTCACACAAAAATGTTCATCATTCTGAAACGATGTACATAGTGCATGTTTCAACCACTTTGGTTCGATGCCAAGGTTGTAATTAGAGGTCAAAGATCATATGACTATATTTTGTGTTCGCTCTACAACTTTTGAACCGCTTGAAGGATTTTGAAATACTTCACCAGAAATGCCCGACAAGCCGCCGATCAATACCGATCACTAACGATCTTATACGGAAATCGTCACGTCCATTGGGAATGTTCTACCTTAAATTCAGGGTCGCATGTGTCTCTTCTCTATTTTTGGCACAACAAAATCCATTTCTGTCCGATACGGCGCATATTAAATTAAGAAATCACATAACAAATAATAAAACTACCGATATCATACAGTGTGTCAATAAATTTAATGTTTCAAAAGTCCCTAATCATAGTAAAGCACAAACAGCGGTGCTGTGGTACAGTCGTGGTCTCTGGCACCATATGTCCCCTATTTCGAATCATGCGATGAACGTGTTGTCATTGATATTTTTTAAATACAAAAGTTCTGAAATACTGGTTAGATATCCAGGATGCATTCATCGGTCGTGTTGTATTATCGTTGACCTATAAATAACTGAAAACTAAAGACGCGTATGAAATTCTAAATAATTTTGTCCCATATTATATTTATAAAAAAGGAAGTTAAGGTCTGGTTCTTGTCAATCATTGGAAAGAATAAACGACCGAGCCGGGCTGGGGTCCAAACGAACGACTCTTTAATACCAATCCACGTTACCAACTGAACAATCGCGGCTCTACAGTTTCTCAAGACACTCATACAGTGTTGGAATGGTATGAATTTTGAACAGAAACAAACTGATATGACGTCGCACAGGTACAGGCAGATATGTGTCTTTCATGGTCACAAAATCCTGAGTTGTCGTTTTCGGTGACGTGACATATATACTGGTGTGTTTTGTTTGAAACAAGAGTGATTTGACTTTATATGAAACTACCAATGACAATGCCTGTATTTAATCGACAATGAGACATAGATATGTTTCGCGATAAAGCTCAATATATTAATGAGTGTGTTTTGTTCGTGTTAAATGAATGGGGAGTAAATGGAACGTTTAAAAAGAGTTGGATCTGGAAATCCCGAATTAGTTTTAAAGATTTTCTATTTCGAAAATTGATTAACCTTGAAACATCCGAATAATTGAGAAACATATTAAGATTTCTGCATTGTAAATGTGTAGCTTTTCTAACTAAAGGTATCACAATTCTGTATTCCCTTCCAACATAACAAGATGTTTGTGTTTTTAAGTACAAGTGAGAAGTATGAAAATAACAAATTTTCAACAAACAGGAACACATATGAAACTTTGCTAGGAAGGATGGTATAATACTTACATATAGTGGTAAAAATTCTAGGAATAATAGAAGTAATGTCTGATAAAAGGTCATCTGCGTATGGCGATTGGTCAACCGACTGGGGTATACGAGTTTGAAATGTTTTAACGTATGAAACAGTGGTACAGTGATCGTCGGTCGGTCTCTATTACCAAAGGTCCTGGATTAAAATTCGACGAATAACTTGTTCTGCCTTTTTGATAACTCAACACAATCAGTGAGATAATGGTTATGTCCCAGACAGCAGACTGTGTGCGTGAATAATAATGGGTGTACCATAAACTATTTTCGTGATCGGAATACATTAATACCCGGTGTCACTATTATAATTAAAACAAAACGTGAGCTGAATACCGTTTATCTCAATTATGGGTAAGATCGAAACCCGACTCGGCTGTTCATTCTTTCTATATGTATAGGTTATATGCGACTTAAAACAACATTTAGGTAAAATGAAGATGAAGATAAGCATGCATATATGTTTGTTCAATGTAATCTTGGCCTACATTGTTTGCAAATCATAAGTTGAACTGTTTATTCAATTCTCACTAAATGTGCAACACATTGTTATGACTTTTACCCTTATAAAAATGCAGACACATTTGTAACAGATGATATTTTGAAAGTTTAAATTGCAAATGTTGAGGATTTTCTCCTTTTTTGACTACGTTTTTCAAATATATTCAGTAAATATATAACTATTTATAGATATTTGCCATAGTTTGGCCTAGACGTTTTCAGGGTAGTTTGCTTCAGGTTAGTTGTATGAGGGAAATGGTTAACATTAAGAAACACAACAGAGTGAGGGATAACAATAGGAATTGTATTCTGTGTAAATTACTTTTATAACACGATAAAATTGACCTGATCCTGACATTTGTTAAAACATTCACATTCTTAATTCACCTGTTTTCATTATATTTTCACTGTCTATCGCTTATCTTGCAATACAAATACGTGGACCTCGTAATCATACACAGAAGCAAGGTTTAGGAAGACATTGTCGATTAATACACCTCCCTTCTTTACCAATTAAACCGTAATCCAGACTAAACTACGTATACCTCACACTGATATACAGATGTCAGTGTCAGGTCAACATTGTCGATTAATACGTCTACCCTCTTCATGTATATGAGCCGTGCTCCAGACTTAAATACGTATACTTCACAACAATACACATAGGTCAGGGTCAACTCAACATTGTCGAGAAATACGTCTCTCTTCTTTAGCCAATGAGTTGTGTTCTAGACTAAACTTCGTGTATCTCACAATAAAACACAGAGGTCAGGGGCAGGCAATCATTGTCGTGTAATACGTCTACCTTCTTTACCAAATCAGTCATGCTCCAGACTAAGCTACGTGTACATCACAATCATACACAGAAGTCAGGGTCAGGTCAACATTGTTGATTAATACGACTCCGATCTTTATCAAAATGAGCCATGCTCCGGACAAACTACGTGTATCTCACTATAATACACAGAGGCCATGGTCAGATTAACATTGTCGTTAATACGTCTTCCTTCCTCACCAAAAGACCCGTTTTAATGTGTATACCATACAACAGAAACATTCTAAAGCGGTATGAAATGAAAAATAACTTAAGAGTCCATTACTTATGATGCATTGTGGACAAACTCTCTATCGTGAGTATGGGCGTAAATTATGCATCAACATTTTCGATAAATAACAAAGGAACGTAATTTATTATAATTGTGTTTTCCATTTTTTATGATGAAAATAGCACACTATTCATGTTTAAAATTATATTAGGAGGAGCGCCATTGTTTCAATGATGCATACACATATGAAGAGCGAAAGCAAAATGCCTTTAGGGAATCCATTGAGTACGAAATTGATTTGTTACGAAATAACTGATTCGTGAACCATTTTCCTTCACAGAGTTGTCGTGTTTTCACTCACTTCATAAGGAGAGAGTATGCATTCAAGGTCATATTTCCATTAAAATCAGTTTGATCTTAGTTTGTTCTGTTCGTTATTTGTTCAAGCCAAAAAAAACAGTTTGCCTATAAAGGGGAGAGGCCCGACCAATTCTTTTTGATAACTCATAGCGCATTTGGCTAATCCATTGTGTACTGTAAATTTGTGTGGTCGAATGTTTGTTACGTAATGCTGCTACGCTAATTGGGTAATGTGTCGATAGCTATCCGATAATTAAAAAAAATCCGATCTTATCAAGGGGGATTTCTCGAAGACAAACAGTTTAAATTTTGAAACTGTGCGTCATATGCCGAGTGAAGACTTATGAAGACAAGAGAAAGTTGATGCAACGCATCAATGTCGCCGGATATCCATAGTGCAGTTATGCATAACACTAACATTATAGTAGTTGAATAAACAGTTATCAACTGAGGGGCAAATTGGAACATCAGGGGTGGGGTCAAGTGAAAATGTATCATAACTTGCATTGTTTTGTCAACGAAGTGAATGATAATTGAAGCCTTTCATTATGTATGATCAATCCCCATTCCAAAGTAGGTTGACCATACACACAACCAACTAATTATTGATCATAAACAGTAATGGAAATGAGTAATCTTGCAAATCATTAGTCTTAGTATGTATACAGTGCTTTCATTAAGGAATAATTATAGGATTTGTGAATTCCACATACACTTTTCAAGATGTTTGTCAGAATATTTGAATTTTATTATTTTTCAATAAAACCACAAAACAGACAATTTAGGATTTGCATGCAATAGCACGTCATTTTACCTTTCCTCTATTAAAGTCAACAGTGGACACCTTTGCAGCAATCTACTTTTAAAACAATGAGATAAGGGTTAAATCGCTAAAGACATGAGTTTTCTTTTTTTTCTCAAAATGATATTAGCATGGCATCCAAATTATATCATACTTTAACAAATGTTGAAATGTAGTCCAATATTTATCAATTAGACCACCTTCGAAATATAATATCAACTAAACAGTTAAATCTCATTGAAATTGTTGTATAATTTAAACTTAATTTCGAACATAAACTGAGCCCTACAACATGTTCATTTATTTTAATTCTTTCCTTTCTTTTTTATAATGAAATTAACAAACTACTCATGTTTTAAAATTATATTATGATCAGCGCCCTTGTGTCAATGATGCATAACAATATGCAGATCGGAAGCAATATGCCTTTAGGGAATTAAATGACACATTTAAAATTGTCAAGAACGAAGTAATTTTGTGCGAAACACCCGATTCTTTCTTATTCGCAGAGGTGTCGTTCTTGAAACAGTCTTTATAGGCAGAGAGTGTTCGTTCAAAGTAATTTTTCTATTAAAACCAGTTTCATCTCGGTTTGTTCTTTTCTTCGTTTGTTCCGAACCAAATAAACATTTCAAATCACCCATGATTTACTATTTGTAAGTGAGTGTAAAGAGCAGCTCTCTGTAAAGGAGATTGATCTACGCAGTTGGTATTCGCGAGTCACGCGATCAACAGTTTTAGCTTAGAAACAGTTCATATTTTAGATATACATGGATAAACATTATAAAATGCCTTCTTCACAAATAAGACATCTCTTTGAACATGAAAATAACATTCAGTTAGTTAAAATTGCTATTAAAAGGAGAATATTCGACGTCATTTTCATCAAGCAAGCAGGTGCGCGTATGTAAACAAATTAGACTGCGACGTAAAGGTTTGTTATTTGTTGTTTGTTAGTTATCGCCTTTTGAGTACATGTAGTATATAGTGTAAAATAAAGTATACCAGTCTAGCTAATAGGAACGTTATATGACAATAGTGTTATTTGGGGTACTGGTTCAAGAAATCCATGAAACGTATGACAAGATGAATTGGCCACTTTATATAACTGAAAAACTGTTGAAAATGGCTATCAACTCAATAGTTTAACAGTTTTAGTTTAGTTTAAACTTATTTATTTTACATCGATTGCGAAACAAGCCTTGGGCTTAGATTAATCACGCTCGATGTCTGCTTCCTGGAGACTTAACCAGTACTCGAGCCGTTTGTGTGGAAAAATCCCAAAGTCAGGACCCGCTCATCACGGGACTCGAACCAGGGACCTTTGATACGAGAGGCCGACGCTCTACCTCTGCACCACTGTCTTCCACAACAGTTTTGACTTATGAAACACATTACTTTGCTTACCTATCGGATCGGCATCCCCTTTTGCCAGGCACGAGGTACGTATTTGCTACCGCTATTTAGCTAGCTATTAGAACGAAACCAAATATCGCCACTGCGATTTGAACCTTAGAAACATCGCCCTGAAGCGGATGCCTTTGCAACTATGTAACCGGAACCTGTAGATACACAAGAGGTATCCATACAAATCTGTAAAACAATAATTAGTTTATAAACGCTTTATATTTCAAACATATCGTAATTCACTGATCGAACCGGGTACTTAAATCGTCCATAGGGCGGTGACTGCATTGTTATGAAGATGGTAATTAATATAACTTGAACTATGTAAATATGTTGACATTGTGGTTTAAATGATTGATTTGCATATATAAATTTTGTCGGCAATCTTCTTTGATGTTTTTAAACATACATATAGTAAACATATTGGTTATATTTACATTTGTTGAATTAATTTGACGATTTAATGGAGTTCAATAGAAATGTGATGCACATCTCCCGAGCTTTGAGTAGGTTGTTTTTAGTCATAATTTGATGTTTTATTTTAAATTCTACTCGCAGACAAATTGAGAGATATTTTCCTTTGTTAACATCATGGACGAAGGATAGAAAAAGTTTTAATTAGACGATGTAGATGTGTGATGTAACACTATTCATTAAAAGATATATCGTATTGAACTAAGGTTATGTGAGAGGATTGTTATTATAATTTTATGATAAACGATTATTCGTCCACAACCAGTATTTGGAATAACCTTCGTAAGTCATTGGCAGTCTTCCAGCTTATTGCAAAATGATGAATGTTTGTCAATTGTCAAGTATCGAACTCATTTAACTTAGGTCGAGTGCTGGTAGCTTCCACCAATGGGCTACCAGTCTATGTGGAAAAGCAGCCAGTAGCTTGGAAGGATTGCTGTGTGGATTACTGGTGTGGCAAAGCCAGGAAACACATAATTAGGTGAACTGGCTGTCATGATATAACTGAAAAAATGTTGAACATGGCGTTAAACCCCATCAATCAATAAATCATTTAACTTAGTTAAGAATCCTCGTCGTTACCGAATGCACTAGGCATCCATTGACAAACTATCACGTGTTATATTTTACAAAGCTAGGTGGATTCAAATGCTTATACTAATGGTAAAGTTATGTTTACGGTTGTTTTATGGGTACTAGTATACATTCACAGGATTTGTGTTTATTAATCTTATTAAAAACAGACCTTTACGTCGCTGCATTAGCAAACACTCGTATCTTGGTCTGATTTTAGTTAGATTAGGGTCTGTAGACAATGTTTCGGATAATTCTCTAACAGGCAAATCAACACATACTTGTACAAAAACGATCCTGTAACACATTTTAACTGTCTTCTACATACAACAAATGTACAGCGGAAGACTTTGAAAACTGCAAGGCAAAAATGTAGAAAATCTCTATAAATAAAATGAAAAGAGTTGAAAATATTGTGGAACATACAGAAATTGCTCATTGCTGCAGAGGCATTAACATGTGTCTATATGGAAAAGGGTCAATATAACCTTCAGACTTATGTTCAGTGTCGCCTGCTTTAAAAACAAACGGGGACAAAACGTTTACTTTTTGGTAATTTGAAACGTTGATACATAGTTGTGGGTAAAGAGCAATTTCTTCCTTTTGTCGCACTGATAGAAAAGCAGATATTCTGTTTCAGAGGCGTTGAATGTCGTATGTTACAGGTAAAACCTTAAACCCACATACGACAATTCTGCAGCAGACGACTTTGAAAACAAATTGGCAAACATTTGAAATATATCCATAAATGAAAGTTTAATCAATGAATAGAGTTGAAAACATTGTGGCAAAAGGGGCAATTGCTCATCATGAGCAATTTCTCCTTTTGCACACAATGTATTCAAAAGTCATCTGCTGCAAATGCGTGCAAGTGGGAAAGGGTCAAGACACTTAACATGACAGTAATAAAAGGAACATATATCATGCACTCCAGCATGGGGTAAAAAATATCTTTCCTTATAACGTCTTCTTTACCTTGCGTATTATTACCATAGTCCTTACTTTGTTTTCTTTATGTTGCTTCAATAAACTACACATTGTTTTCCAGAACGAACTGAAGTGAAGGCCCCTTCCTATAGTGACGTAAAAACGAAAGTTATTCCGGAGAATATAATCATCACTTAAATTAAGCAATTTCAACCAATAGTATCAATACAGGCTTTCTCTGTGGTAATTGTTTTTTTAAAATTCGTCTGACCTAAAGATAAATGTCAAAAACGACTTCTTTTTTGATTAGGTACATGTAAATATATGGGACATGTCATAAGAATATGTTTATTGACCTTTATATGGGGAACAGAAAGTGCATAGTATAACAAACTATGCACTATAACAAACTTATATTTCATCTTAAAACATTTAATTTAGACCTGTCAAACGAATGCTTATACAATGTTAGAACTATGGATCCATCTAAAGACGGTAAATGTTGATCTCGTACAGTGTTTTGAAATAGAACACATTTTACATGGGACGTCTCAAATTTATGAATACTTTAAAACCAGTCAATCGAGGTCACCCTTTTGAATAAGTTGATAAGGGCTTATAATTGGATACCGATTTCGTGTCGATATTTCACATTAAACTGAATTACTACAACTAAATATTCTAAATTATATCAAGGGGTTGTGAGTTCGAAACACATCTCGGTCATTGGTTATTTTGTTGTGCATATCTTCACTAGTCCTCCAGCAATAGTCTACAATTAATTGGAAAGGTTACAAGTTGGCTTTGGAAACTGCTTTGTAGAATAATATTGTGAGAAAGTCAGAGAATCACTGGAACCCGTTGTAAACGCCGTTAAGTTCAAAGCATGCAGCCTTGTGATAAAATGAGGCAAACAACATTTTCCTTCATTGCTATCTTTGTTTCGTGTACACTTATAAAATATGTAACCAATTCACTGGTGTGATGTTTACAGCAACGTCTGTCCTGAGAAGACTTTGCAGTATGATGCAGAAGCGAAATTAGTGTCTAAACATGGGACATCGCTCATTTACACCGACATGTCCTTTTTTCCCGTACTTATTCATAAAGTCTTCTGTGATTGAGACGTTTACTGACATATGTATGAGGTTAAGGGTCACGGGATGTTCAAAACTTCGAACTAAGTGTCTGTTTCCGAATATCCACAAGGAACTATGATGTCACTGAACTGTATCAAAGTTCCTCTTACTTCTATATTACTCAACGAGATTCTCAAGTAGTTCATTCTTTCGCTGAAAAAGACAATTAAAGGTTTTTGCAAACAATGCAGATTCAGATGAGACAGCTCGTAACGAGCTGTCTCTTCTGATATCTGAATTGTTTGCTATTTAGTCAATACATTTACCAAATTTCTTGTTAAACGAAATATGGAGTGATCCAATGTCCAACATGGAAAAGTCGAATTTGTGAAATTCGACAGTGAAAGGGTTAAAACGATTCAGTGATATCCGTAAACTATTTCCATAAGAAACACATCTGCAGCAGACTTCTTTGAAAACATCTTGGCAACCAAATAAAAAGAATTGTATATCTGCAAGTGTAATTATTGAATCGAATTGACATCCATTCTGGTAATGATAAGCAATTTGCATGCCACAATGTAATCAAAAGTCGTCTGATGCAGGTGTGCACAATGTGTCTGAAAGAGAGAAAAGGTTAAAGAAAAGAGTGTACATGGCTGGCTGTATGGTCTGTATCAGTGGTTTTCATACTACAGGCATTTGATCACTAAAATGATGGTCTGTGGCGGTTGCAAAGACCGATGTGGTACCGCCCTCAGTGTTAACATGTATTGCTCTAAGTCGTGTGATCATTAAAATGATACGATTTACAACCACTAATCAAGTAGTTCCGATGCCTTCAACGATTACAAACAATGTAAAAAAAATACAAGGTGTTGTTAACCTAGTTAATTTCTGGTCTTAACAAAAACCTTATTGAGACAAAGAACTGTTAAATACCTGTGTAAGACCTACTATTCGGTATGAAGTAAGTTGGGCTACACTCCTACTCTTTCGCGTAGCGGGCTGTCACTAGTTCGAACCCAATCACTGCGAAGATCGTATCTGACGCTAGACAAATGTCAATGTGACAAGCATCAATGGGCAATTAGTTTATGGGAAAAGAAGCAGTCAGTTGCTTGGAAAGACTATGTGTCAACTTTTGGACAACTTTGGTGAATTTGGCCCGGTGATATGAACTTTGCTGAACACGGCATTAAGCCCCAATAAATCATATATCAAATGAAACCGTCCTTCATATAGACAGGACCGCCTCCGGTGTGTAGTGGTAGAGCGTCCGCTTCCGGTGATCGGCGTCGTAGGTTCGATCACCGGCCGGGTCAAACCAAATACTTTAAAAAAGGTAGTAATTGTGCCCCCCCCCCCCCCCTTTATGGTACAGGGTTGCTGTGTTAGCATTAGGACTGACTGGCTGTTGTCAGGATAAATGGACCTGAAGTGCTGTTAAGTTACCCAGAAACATCGTGATATACCTGACAAATGATTGAAAGCGGCGTTCAAACACCGAACAATCAATCATATAGACGGCTTATTACAGCTTATATGAGACTGGATATGCAATGTTCAATACAGTCTCCAATGTTCACAGTTACCTCCTTCGCTCTGACGCGTATTATTTATCTGTGAAGCGAGGAAAAGGTTAATAGGAATTAAGTGGTTATGATCTGTTGAATCCGGTCATAACTAAATCTAGTATACTTAAGTACTATCAACATGTATTTTGTTTTTTCCAGGCAAACATTTTCTTCAAAGTGTTAGCAAAACATGTATTTTGATTTGTTTTCCCAGAATGTTCTTTCCAAGAAAGGAAAGGCATATATACTAAACTGATGTGAACCATGATATTTGATTTAACGCCAGTTTTATGAAATTGCTTAAAAGAAGAATAAGATATACCAATCGCTTGCTTCTTTCCCAGAGCAGACTTCATCAAAGTTTATGATTCTATCATATTCTAATGTTAACGCAAACAATCAATTGCCAATCTGGTCCTAGCAAAGTCGTCCCCGTAAAGATGTGTTTGCTCATTGCTTAGTTAATCCAATGAAGAGCCAAATTGACATCAGACCAACCTCTTTACACTTGAATGTGATGACGATGATTTAGCCTGAATGGACTAGCGATACTTCCAATTGATAGTGTAGTGTGATCCAATTCGTGGAACGGTATTGTCTTTTGAAACCATTATATAATCATCAGTTTTGATTGCACATGCGAGCAATACCAACTGCTGATGTGCTATCCTGTCATGACATTTGTTATCACTGGCTTGGTTTTAAAACTTTTAATGATGAAACACTGAAAAACGTGAAGATCATGAGATAAGAGTTTATTGCATAACTTATAATACAATATTTGTGAGAAGGTGTATGACCAAACCGTATGAGATATCTTTAAATATGGTATCGAACGGCATGTGCATCCATATATCCTCACCAAACGCTTCGCTTTCTGCCCAAATTTGACACACGTAGCTCATAAATATCACGAGCTAATGACATTATCTGCCTTTCGTGTCCTTAAACCACATGTTTGACGACATTTAGCATGCTTATTTAAAATACAGTGTGTATGTACTTATGCCAACTTTGTGTTCAAACCGTCATATTATCGCAGCTTCCGATTCAATAACTCTGAAATCGGTTAAGTACTTAACCTTCAGCGGATAGTTTGGGAAATAACAATAGTAAATTGGGTTTGTTGTTGCTGTCCTGTAAAGGTTGACTTTTGAATTTTAACACTATGCACTTTCGCATAGCGGTAATGTTGACTTGCATGTCGATAGTGCACTTATGTATGACACATACACGAGTAAAACATTACATTCTCCACTTACACTATTTTTATTCCCTTAAACACTGACTTTTTTCCAGTAGAAATGACCATGAACCGATTAATTTATATGTATTGTATTACAAGATGCATGTATATGTTAATGTAATTAACTATGTCTTTGTTTATAAATATTCAATTCAATTCAATTAATTTAAATTCTTTATTTCTGTATTTCAGGCCACCGGCCTATATACAATAATATGTACAATACATAAAGTACAATGGTAGGAATGATAGTTATATAATAGTGTTACCTTACACTTATTCCAATTCAACCAATTATGATACTCCTTAAAACTGTATTATGATATAAAAATAAAGTCATAATAGCATACGACTACTGAAAACAATCCATATTTGGGGATAATAAACGAAACAAAACTCATAACACAACAAAAGTGGGAACCAATCGCCCTTTAACATAGTAACATAACCACGCAGAAGGTGTCTGCCAATCGTTCTTTAACATAGTCCTACAACCACGCAGAAGATGTTTGCAAATAGCACTTTAACATATTAACACAACCACGCAGAAGATATCTGCGGCGTCTAACGATTTCAGGTCCTACTGCATCTGCTTACAGTGAAGATCCAGGCAAGCCTGCGCATCTGCACATTCACCAGAGCCTTCATTATACGTCCACGTGTAAAATAGTCAAAAATGCATATTGTTGGTGAACGAACTGTAATTGCATTTAAAAATTATCTTTACGCCAATACACCTATATATGGTACGATTACGGAGAGATCGCATGACATACTGCTTAATATCAGCGATATTTCCTTTTTCTAGTATGTTTGCAAAATCAGCTTGCTTTCCCCTACTGACGTCTGTATTCAGTAAGTAGTAAAATATGTTTAGAGATGTCATGAGTTTGTTAACCGTTCGGTTGATACCAACTGATTTCGAATACTAGTAGGATGTAATGGCTTTCTCGCCTTGGCGCTCAAGGTTTCAGATGTTGCATAACGACTGACTCGCTGGTTTCAGGATAAATGGACCAGTACTACTAGTAACTTAATGACGATTATACATTTGAAATAACGTTGAAAACGGTTTACAACACAATTTAAACAATCAAAAACACGTTAGGAAGAGATAACATCGTATGCAGACATTGGCCATGCGCAATATGCTATCTTTGTACGAGCAGGATTAGAAAATATAAAGGTCTTTTGTGCATCTGAAGAGCTGTAATGAAACATTCAGTTTATGATGAAATCAGATGTAAAGATTGGTCGTTATAAGTACCTTCCTTATATGGTAAAGTACTGAAAATTCAATGTCATGTATAAATGGCCAAAACATTATACCACAGTTGTAATATATTTGTATGTATATTGCCGTAAACTCTGTGTTCTATGGTGATTCCGTTATATTGACAGGAGGGCCTTGTACGCAATCCTCTACGTGAAGAGAACAATACAATGTATGGTATTACGATAGTTAAAATGCACGCTCGTTCCTTATGTTCCCAATAAGACGTGGTAACAATTCCAAATGCCTCGACTCGGATCATAACCAGGTCCTACAAAGGGGAGATTCGAGTTTTTCATAAGTGTTTTTATTGAATGATATATTGTATCAGACTTCTGTTTATTATTATCTGTTATTTATTCCTTACCGTTAACCACTTTAAAGAACAGACTGGGGATTGACTGTCAGGACATCCAATGACAACAAATGAGAAAAAAAAGAACAAACAGTTACAATAGTCTTTTTTCATATATGATCATAGTTAAATCGTTCATCATTGTTTTCTTAACAATCCTTATCACTCCTGTAAACGATACCATGTACCATGTGTGCACCCTTACGAAAGGGGGAGAGGGTGATGTAAATGGAATGTTTTGTATTTGAGCGGCACTCTGCAAAAAACAACATTCAGTTATTTACGCCTCGCGTGGAACCAGAAATGGCAGTTTGAACTGACTTTGCACTACTCCCAAATGAGTCATAGAGTATTTCAAGAAACACAATTATTAGCAGTTCGAATGCATAAATGCAACACGGACACACGGACAAATATAACTATGCATTCAAAACAGACATTGCTTATTTTACTTCAGGACAAACCCGCGCAAAATGGTTTAGACTATAAAGGAGACGAGCCGGGTTAGCTCAGTCGCCAACGCCGAGGTTTACCGTCCCTAAGGTGTAAGAATTTGGACTTGGCCATTCAATCTTTCGAGGATTGACACAAGGCAATATGACTAGCTTTTTTCGTCTTTCATCAATTGGGTTAATACTCTATGTGGGAATGAAGTCAGCTGCCTGGGTAGTACGTTGTGTGGAATACTGGTGCGGGAAAACCATGGAACATTTAAATAGTTGAACTGACCTCCGTGATATAGCTGAAATACTGCTGAAAGCGGTGTTAAACTACAATCAACGAATAAACTGTTTATGACTATATTGGTTGACTTAGCCATTTGTATCTGATATACTCAAGGTAAAACCGAACTTTTAAACACCTACTCAAATTTAACAACTACGAACGGATGGTTTATGAAACGTCTCATGCAGAGAATTGTAAATTCGATGGCAAATAAACTGTAAAAGTCACTTACACATATAAAATCCATCGAGTGGATGTGAAGGTTTCTTATTTGATATTTCTTTGAGATCTAACATCATCGGTGGATCATGATTTCAAAATTGGATTTACTTTGTTCATTGTTTTATGTCTTCTATTTTTATCCCTTTAATCTTAAATTTTCTAGTATCCTTATCAGGACGTTGACCTGCATTTGATATTTATTTCTCTTTCCTGCATTTTTCGTTTAAAAATTAACCATTACACGAGTGTACGCCACTTTATTCAATATTTGTCAATCATGTTATTTACCACTCATTTAAACTGCATGTGCAAACAATGTAGAACAAGCTCAGCATGTTCGTTTGTTTAGTATTATCTTGGTCTAATGTCAGACAAGTCCACAAACACGTAATAGCATGTCATAAATCAGGATTGATACTTATGAATGCAAGAGTTCAGTGGGATAAGGATAAGCCTCTGCACTAACGTCTAGATAAATAGTGCATTAAAATCAGACATGAAATAAATAGATATTAACAGTTTCAACGTCAACCGCCATGGTGTATCATTTCAGCCAATCCAAAATTTGGATTATTTATCATAAACAAAACAGATGTATCGAACTTCTTTATTCATAATGAGATAAGTAATTCGTATACTTAATTAGGTTTACGACAATGCGGTCCATGATACTTTCTGGTCGTTTCTGGTCATTGCCGTTCTCCTGGATATTGCTTATTGTTTATATTAATTTTTGTCAAGATAATTCTTCATAAGATGGGGAAAATGGTTGATCCTGCTCAGACTGCACGAAGAGTATCGCGGCTCGAATTCTGATTTGTCTTAACACAACTGTCCGCTTCATTGAACACCAAGTGGTATATGTCTGCTTCCCAGTTCTGTCCCACCAGACAGGGTTTTGCCCAGTTTGGATTGGAAGAGGTCGTTATTGTTGACTTTGAAGACCAGACTAAATGACCCGCTATGACAACTGTCAATGTGTCATGAAACACCTTATGGTTTTTGTTATTTGCATTATGTACACATTACAGGGGGTAGCTCCCTTTAGGCACTGTAGGCACGTGCCTACACATTTTTTCTCAAAATGCCCCAAAATGCAGCTGCGGCGCTACACATCTGCGTAATGTATCGACCAGATCAGCCTGCGCTGTCCGCGCAGACTGATCCGGCCGACACATTCCATCTTAGGGGGATAGATGTATGTAGTAGTAAATTCCTGAAACAGAAAATTCACATGAGGCGAAAAGTGTCGATCCGGGTAATCCCTGTGTGGCATGCTTAGGCTGATCCGTGTCGACACTTTACGCAGAGTCCACCATGTTGATTTTCTCACGAGACGGCCTACACGTTGAGTATTGCAAAGCTACGCCCCTGCATTACTGGGACTAAATCGATGGACAAATCAATCACCTTCACCTATGACACAGGTTTTCAAATCAATGAAATACACTTTAATTACGGACAACACTGTCGTTGACGATTAAAGCTTAGTGGTTAGGTAAAGCCCACTGTCAACATAACGGATAGTGCTCTTCGTGTTTTGAAAAATACATACGTTCAGCCTTTGATCTTGTCATTGGTCCCTTACCGTGCTAAACTCAATTCCCTGATACAGACATCCTTCGACCACTTAGTCAAACATTGTCCAGAAATATAGTGATGCAACCAAGAGATTTAGTACAAGATGAGGGTTGTCGTGTACATGTACGTGTTGTTTGCTGCTGGGTGTGACATAACAGTAGTTATATTATAAAGACATTTGTAATCTAAAGTAAGATATCATGAGACAATAATATAATCTAATTTCAATTATCATATATTATGCAAACACACTATCTATCAATACGCCATGCAATTTTAATTATGATGCAAATTTGTCTAAGGAAAGGAATTTGTATAAGTGACTCTGACTCTTGGTTTCCAATCCTATGTACGTGACATGTATTACATATAGACTGATGTGTTACTATTTCTCAATAAAATATGTTTAAACTAAAACATTGAGGAAATAGCAAATAATGATTAAAGAAAGCACATTCCCTTCTTTGTACCCTGTTTAAAAAACATACTTTCTCAATATCTCTTTCCCCTCTGATATCTTCCAAACGATCTGCTTTTGCACTGTATTAAACTGCACGCAAATGCCTTACGGTTAGGTTTTTCTTAGAACCTCTTTTCCCTCTGATGTCTAACGAATGAGTCTACACTCGTTATGCCTCTTATAGAGTATCATAGCGTGACACGACGTGGCATAACGCGGCACTAAGAACGTGGTAGCAACGAGGCCACAGCGTAACATAGCGCAGCACAACGTGTCAGCAAACGCAACAGAACGTATCAACCGGCGGGATGCACTATGTTCACGTTCTATAACGTTTTTGCTACATTTCTGCTACGTTTCTGCTACGTGTCTGCTTCGTTATACCACGCTATACCACGTCCTCGCCACGTTGTAGTACGTTGTGGGAAAACTTGAGCGAATGTTTAACATGTCCAAAATTAAAATGTCCACTTCACGTTTTGTCACGTTTGATCACGTTTTGTCACGTTTGCTCATGTTTTAACCACGTCGTGCTACATTTGCTCACGTTGTAGCCACGTTTCCCAACGTAGCTAAACGTGGCGGCCAAAACGTGATACTATTATTAGGGCATTATGGACATTTTCAACACAAAGGATGTGAGTACTGGTTAAGTTTTACAGGTAGCAGATAACGAGCGTGGTTAAAATAAGCTGAAAGCTTGTATCGCAATCGATGTAAAACAAATAACTAACTGAGCGCCGACCGATCAATGCCTATTTGATGACTATTGATACTCGAAGCATATCACTGACCTGCATGAAAATATCTCTCGACTAAACTTTTCGGTAACTTATAATCATCCTAATTATGTCATTCTTATTGAATTCGTTGTAAATATAAATGTACATGGGTCGGAGGCCTTTATACTTGAATAAATAATAGAATTGAATTGTTAATCAGAACCCTTGACGTACAGTCCCTTTGAGATCCACAGCCTTATCTAATAACGCCGTCACATTCTCCTTCCGGTCATTGCAGATGTGTTACCATGAGATACATGTTGTAAGTGATTTAGAATTTGGTTGCTAGTGATTTTATAATATCGCAGCAGGTTTTCAACTGTCGGAGATCGGGAGATATTTGTTTGTCACTTTTGACTGATCATTGAGCTAATACAAACTTATGTTCAAGAACGGACATACTTTAGGGTGTTAATTACCCCCACAGATATTCCATCTTATGGCCCTGTCACATTATCTCGTATTGTACAAGCGTAAGCCAGCGTATGAAAAATATCACGCATACGCTGGTATACGCTGACATAAGCTAGGGGTACGTTAGGCATAGGTTGTGTACGTTTCGAGCACGGTCGCATACGGTAGCATATGCTGGACATACGCTGGCGATACGCTGCTCATAAGCTACACATAGGTTCAATACGGTAAGTATACAAACACTTCTGTATTTTCAAGAGCTTTTTGTGCGTATGAAAATTAATGTATGGATTTTCATACGCAACTCATACGTTTCTCTCATACGCAATAGGGTGACAGAGCCATTACATCCAGTACATCCGTAACACCATACATCATGTTATAGTTTTAGTGTCAATGTCAAACCGCGGGTATTACCAGATAACGTAAAGAACGCACATAGATAAACAGTCAAGTCAGCAGGCAACACGATAACACAAATTATACACAGGGTCAAACGATGGCATGCCATGGTTGTCCGGAAACACCCATGGTCGCAACACCTTAACACTGTCCTCCAAATGGCCCCGTTCTCTACACGCACAATCACACGCACACAACAACTCATATATATATACAGTTCTAGTCAGCTGTCAGCAGCTTCATTTCAATTATTTGTATATTCGGTATTGAATATTCGCGTGAATCTGTTGGTGCGCACAGCTCACGAAGTCATCGTCATCCAAACAGTATTTTGAATTCATTTTCGCGTGACTGCTCTTCCATTAAATCTGTGTTGGCTTCTTTCGGTATGAGTCTCTGATAACTAGCATGTGAATTATACCTTTGCGTCATATACAATGAACTAAATAATGCGTCTCATTTTGTGTTCGAATAAACGTATCAGTAATGTTGCTTTTTTGTTATCAAGATAACTCCGTGAAGTAACTGAAAAACTGTTGAAAGCGACGATAAGACTTTCCCACATACGACATTTCTGCAGCAGACGAATTTGAAAACATATTGGCAAAAATGTGAAATATCTCCATAAATGAGAGTTTAAACATTAAATAGAGTTGAAAACATTGTGGCAAAAGGGGAAATTGTTCATCGTGAGCATTTTCCATTTTGCCACAATGTTTTATATAATTTGTCTGCTGCAAATGCGTTAGAATGTGTCTGCAGGTGGGAAAGGGTTAAAAAGGCAGACCAAAATAATGTGATTGTTATGTCAAAACAATGGAGAACACATTTCAACACCAGTACAAATGGAAGCATCACTTGTTATATATATTTCGGACAACGATACCGGGAAAAGGAGAAATTACTGGTTTCTTTCGACAATCTGTTCAGAAGTTTGCCTTATTGGGAAGCGTCAAAAGTCGTCAGTTTCAAGAAATGATTAACTAGAAACATGTTGACACTTTTCATTGAAACTTTAGCTTGGACCGAAAAGGTTATCGCTCTACTTTCCCTATGATAAGACGTTAAACCCTTTCCCTCATATAGACTATTCAATTATTATACTTTCATTTGTTGTGATGTTCCATATGTTTGCATAGACATTTCCAAAGTCGTCTGATGCAGATTGGCTGTATGTGGAAAAGGGTATCTGTGTGCTAAACACGTGACATATCCATGAATCATCAACCAACGCACCAATCGGAACACTTGTAACTCTTCCCCTGATACAGTCGACGGTTGACATTCCTGGCACAGACGAATTTTGTAAAGCGTCGTTGAAAAACGACACATTGTCTAACGCAAGCAAAGTCTCTTTTCCAACGATGTTTCCAAATGCGTATCATTATTTCTTAATTCTACATTCAGTATCTTTCTTGTGCATTCTCGGAGACGCTTCTGGAAAAATCATAATTAACGGTATATCTTTAATACAGTATTAACATTTGTTTGATTGGCGATGTCACGTTTTACGATACAACGCTGTATTTCCTTAGTGATTTGTCGACAAATGTCAAACTGGTTGGAATGCGCATAGCAGAAGTCGACTACAGTATGAACCCGGAAGGCTGATTGACCATTGATTTGTTGAACTGCGTAATCTTTTCCTTTTAGCCAAGAAAAAACGTTACTGTTTCTCAATTGTGATTCATTTGGCTGTCGTTTTGATTTCAATAAGGTTGTAAATTTCGAAAAAGATACATATTCGTTTCTATTTTCATCCTTGCGAATAGTCAAGTCCTTCAAACTATTGATTTTAAGACCATCCTGATATTTTGTTTGTAGTCGACATTACATTATACATTAATTTTATATTATATTAAAGCATTACTTTAGTGACAACTAACGTTTGTATGTATTTATCCTATACCTTGTGTGCATATATACAGCATTCCATAAATCGTTGGAAGATATTACTATCTATTCTTTCTCAAAACCAGAACAAAGGCTCGGTATGCGGTTTCTGTGTTTTTATCTATCTAGCGTTCGACACAATCGTATCATTTCTTTCAAATCTGCAGCATTGCTATGACTAATTTCCTTTCCGTCAAACCGAAATATTCTGACGCCTTATTCAGCTGAAGACATTGTACAATCAGTGGAGGAACGTCCTCCCAAAATGAGCACATTTTCATCGTTCCACAATGATTTCCACTGTGTATCATAAACATAATTTCAAATCGCGAAGTGTCACAATATTTTATTAACCCTTTGTTCACAAACATATGCTTTCGGATGCCTCTGCTGCGGCTTTGGCAACACAAGAATATGATCATTATGAGCAATTTCTCGTTTTACCAGGATGTTTTCAACTGTATTCAATAAGTATTGTTCTTCCATTCATAGAGAATTTCCATCCTTTCGACTTAATGATTGTTCAAAATCGTCTGCTGGATGAACATGCTACAAGTCAGATGGATCCAACAATATCAAACCCGACCGATTAATGATCGTTTAGGGGTGTTTTCGAGTCTGTCTCTCGTGTCCAGGGATGTTGTGGTCAATCTCAGTTGCCTTCATCCTCGGTAACAAGGCTATTCCTACAATATATGATACCCTGCGCAAATTGGATGTAAAAATCTCGTACTCATGAATAATTTATAAGGTGAAATGCAGCCGCTTGATCGGTCGCATGACACAAACCTCATGCGATACGAAAATAGCAGTGTAGTAACGGAGGAAATCGTGGTGCATGCTTTACGATGTTTCGCTAGCCAATTTACCCATATATGTTATGAATAGCCTGGGTACTGAGGATGAGTTGCCTTATATAGTAGTCGGTATATGGATGGCGTTAGCTCTAGCAAGCATCTAAACTATTTGTTAACCTAACACATACATCGTAAGTATGTTGTGTTCACAACGAACACATGTTTGAAGGATACAAATACATACAACAGATATAGCAGACAGTAAGTACCGTATAGATTGTTTCAGGAACATACCAGTTCAACATAGTATATATGTAAAGGGGAAGGGGAAAGGAACGAACGATGTATCCTCTACAAAATATTCAAATTCTTACGGGCGAATAGCGTAAGACTGCGTTGAATGTTTTTTATTTAAAACTGTTTCATGTTGTGCGAAATGTATAATTGATAGATGTACATTTGAATGACAAAATAGAAGTTATGTCAAGACCTAGACAACTGCTTGACTGGACATAGTCTAACACTTTATCTGATATTGACGACACATGGCACATTATGTGGAATTTGGAAGATGCTCATATGAGCAATTTCTGCTGTCCAAAAACGTGTTTTCAACTTTTATTTCAAGCGTTCTAGGTGGTATACTTATATATCAGATACGTTCACAGCAGAGGAATCAAAATATCAAAATATCATATCGAGATCGAGAAACTGGTTATAGCAACTGAGATATTTGTAAGTTACAGAATAATTTAACTGAGAAGACATAACAGATTTTTTAAAAAAAGAGTTAAAAATGCTAGAGTAAATTGTTTTTAGAGTTAGTCTTTAAGTATCACCAACAATAAAGCGTCCGCGTTAAATCCTGGGCCGGGTCGTACCAAAGACTTTTAAAATATTAGTAATGGTTTTTCCTCTTTAACGCTAATGATTGTAGGGTTAGCCTTACGACTGGCTCGCTGGTGTCAGGATAAATGGACAAGTAGTACATGTATGTAACCTACTCAGGAAACGTCTGCAAACTTGTTGAAAGCGTCGTTAAACACCATTCAAACAAATAAACAACTGCTACCAACAATAAAGTAAGCAGATTTAACGTTATCTACAACTACTATAACCTACTGTTTTATAATTAGAAACGAGCGAAGCCCTAAAAGCTTTTACTATGTCTGGCGAGTAAGTGGTTTTGTTTTATCTGCGTACAGTAAAGACTCGGATGAACTACCAGTATTTGAGTTCAGGGTCTCCAGTGTCCTCACCGTCCTCTTACATATAGTGTAGACCCGGATGTAACTCCTGACGAAAAACTAGAATTGTTGCCCGACATAATGTTACTACAATATCTCTTCCTGTGATCTCATTACGTAGATACAGCAAGACTAAAAGTTAAAAAAACACAGCCGATTCCTTTTTGTTTGTAAAACAACTTGATTTTACTTCAAATAACAAGAAGTAATAAGATAAGTGGAGATATGATTATTGTGGTTTTCTCCTAAGTGTCAAGTTTAATATTAGCCGCTCCATGAGAGAGCCAACAGTATGGACTCTGCGTAATTTATCGATCCAGATCAGCCTCGGCAGTCCGCGCAGGCTAATCCGGGCCGACACATTCCGTCTCAGGGGGATAGATATATAAAGAAATGATTCCTGAAACAGAAAATCCACAGGATGCGAAAAGTGTCTGTCCGTATTAGCCTGTGCAGCATGCATAGACTGATCCGGGTCGATACTTTACGGAGTGCACAATGTTGGTTTTCTCACGGAGCGGCTCATATTATCTAAAATTCTTCTATCACCAAGTTGTTTATCACGGTCCGCAGGGATTGAGTGTCGTAAACCCGGTGGACAAATTTAAGTGTTTGTTTTATGATAACGGAGAAAATAGTTATAAGGGTCGTGTTACCTATAAATACAGCTGCCTTTGTTCAACCATTTCCGACGTAATACAGACGCTTTCTGATGCCTCTTCAGCAGACAACTTTTTAAAACACTGTGGCAAAAGGAGAAATTGCTCAACATGAGCAATTTCTCCTTTTGTCATTTTTTGTTCAACTGTTTTAACTATAAACAAAATAATTGTAAGCGAGTTATATTTTTGAATATATGTTTTCAAAGTCGTCTGCAGCAGATTATTTGTGTAAGAAAGGGTTAAAAGTAGTATTTGATCATGCTTTGACAACCCTGAATATTTATACACATAGCTTCATCATAACGCATTTTTGTTGCAGCCGTTAACAGTCGTTTACATTTACATTCACCATAGAATCCAAGTAAGTTCAGTTTGAACTGTCGTTATTTTATCACGTTGATGTCCCGTGCTTTCGTTACGAAAATGACACATACAGACGCGGCTATGTAACATGACTCGGTTAAATTAAAAACGATAAGAGACTTCCTCTCTGACTAAGCTCGATAACATTTCTGATATATTTAGATAGGCGACAGTGGATTTTCAATGGTATTTATTTGGACATCTTTCCATCTCAGAGTTAAATTTAAACGTATTTCGTTGACGCTTTGGGTGTATGTTGAATAAATGAAAACGCATAACGAAAATAAGTGGCGACAATTCTGTTTGTATTAAATGTTTACTTGAAATCTTTACTGGATGTGCATGGCACTTTGTAAACCCGTCAACGCACAACACCAAGAAAGAAAGTCGGGCTATTGTGATACCCTTGGCGCCGTCGTCGTCGTCGTCGTCGTCGTCGTCTGCGTCATCACAAATGTAACTTTACCTCAGAACTCAAATGTCGCTCAACATTTTCAAATGAAACTTGGTACAGTTGCTGGTACACTAATTAGAAACAGAAGAATACTTGTTGCTGTTTCTGTTGACTCCGTGTTGTCATTTTTAGCTTGTCTGTCTTCGAAGAAAGAAAGTCGGGCTATTGTGATACCCTTGCCGTCGTCGTCTGCGTAAAAGCCGTTCAACATTTTCAAATGGAACTTGGTACAAGCTTTCATTGGAGCAATACGCATGTTCATACAAATTCACATAACTCTGGGTTAATAAGTATTCAGAATTCCCATTTTCCCAGAATTACCTGACAAACGTTGGTGTTTGCTCTCTTGTTTAAAGCATAATACCAGGCTGTTATTTTTAGTACATTGGACGGATTGGTAAAGTTAATCGTTTTATTAATTAGTTATTTATCGAGCTTAATTGGCTTTGTCGTCCGTAGGGATGTTTTAAAATACTTCCCGACAGCCAAGACTCTTACGATAAAGGACCGCTCTCATCAAATTCGTTTAAATGCTAATGATACCCTAGTTGTCTCTATATGAAGTTACTTTTCCAATACGTACGGTACTTATTAATGTGTTAGCTGTAATGCCATTTTTCTAATGGGAATAAACGAGTATGCAATCCCATTTTCCATTTACGTTCTTCCGTTTACAGTTGACATGAAAATCTAAAACAGGGATCAGTGTTGAACTTTTCATAAGCTGTATTAGACATTTAATAAACAGGATAATTGCTAATCATATTTTGAAAACGTATAGTGTCTCCATGATTATTTCGGTCTGATATCCATACGGGGTCGTGAACCTTGTTAATAGTTTACGAGTACCTTATAGCTAGAAGTGATATATTCAGTACGAACATACTTCGGAATTGCTTGCTACTCTGTACATATTTACCCTCACACTTGGCTATATAACCATTTGTCGAGTGCGAGGGTAAACAATCTCAGAGAAGAAAGCAATTCCTTAGAATGCGCGATATATATATATATATATATATATATATATATATATAGTTATAGTTATAGTTATATAGTTATATACATGTACATGAACTGCGTCTAGCGCTTTGGGGTCTTAATGTCACTCCCTTTTGAGGTGAGATCATTCTGCGATGTTAAACAATCTCGGAGAAGCAAGCAATGCCTGAGAATGCGCTATATATATATAATTATATACATGTACAGGAACTGCGTCTAGCGCTTTGGGGTCTTAAAGTCACTCCCTTTTGAGTTGAGATCATTATATTGACATACACTTATCGGAGCTACACTTTCAGTATTGTTTCAAACTATGCACTTAGTCAAACACACATATATCCACATAGACGGTGAAGACTCTGGTGAGACAGTACGTATACAGAGGATCGCCTGAGTCTGTACATATATGCATTTGAGACCCAATCTCTCTCATAAATGTATTGACAGTTTATCTGGTTAAATATACTTCAAAATATTCTCCTTTGAAAATGTCAAAGATCAGCTATTACAATGATACAAGTGGAAAATAACGTTTTAATCCTACTTTCCCACATATAACAAATCTGCAGCAGACGACTTGAAAAACACTACTGCAAACATATATTGCAAATTTTCTTTCAATGAAAGCTCAATGAACAATAACAGTTGAAAACATTGTAGCAAAAGAGAAAGTCGTCTGCTGCAGAGGCGTCAAAATGTTTATTTTTTTCCATTGAGAAGCCAGGCGAATACTGATTAGCTTCAAAATGTTCCGATGTATAAATATTATTTCAGGAAAGGTACATAAAACTCAATCAAAGATAATTGCACTATGATCTTTCGAATAACTCAATGTCTAATAATGGTTTAACAGAGAATAATATATGCAAGTCTCTGTTTTCGAAACGTACTTCAAATGCTATTCATGACAGACAGATATGAATGTATTTACCCTCGCCGTGCAGAGGCAAGGGAGTTAATTATATATAGTATTTTAACACTTTTCTTATGCTGACACACATTTAGCGTATCTGTAGCAAACGTCGACATGCTTAGCAAGTCCCTTTTTTGCCGCAATGTTTTCCACTCTTTTCAATAATCTTGATTTCAATAATAGATATTCACAGGTTTTTTCATATATCTGTTCAAGGTCGTATCATGTAGATGTGTTGTATGGGGTAAAAGGTTAAGATTATTAATCCAGGAAGCCTCAACCAATTAATCAATTTTTTATCCGAACATTTTTCCGTCACTATAATGTTGTCAAACATAGAAAATGCCGTTAATCTTCAAGCCAGCAATAACCCAGGATGTTCTTTATTTGTTAAAATCATTGATTTTGACAGGTCTTAAAACTTTAACAAATTTCAAATACAGGACCCTTTACATGTCACACATGTTATATATTTCATTACAAAATTGTTGAACCTATTCTGTTTTTTTCACAGCTATTCTTCTAAAAGTAAAAGTGTTGAACCCGACTAAAAGAACTACGGATTTCGAGAATATATACACATGCAAACAAAAAAGTGTGAGTCGGGTGCATTGAATTAAGATACTGTTGCACGTATCTCATCAGACACTTCACATTACACACATACCTTTATCCAATCTTTATGTATATGAGCCGTCCTACGAGAAAACCAACATTGTGGACTCTGCGTAATGTATCGACCCGGATCAGCCTAAACATGCCGCACAGGCTTACCCGGACAGACTAAGCCGGGCCGACACATTCCGTCTCAGGGGGATAGAGGTATAGATTAATGACTCCTGAAACAGAAAATCAGCAGGAGGCGAAAAAAGACCGTTTACCTTATATGGAATATCGACTTCTGTGGTCAAGAAACATAATACATGACATCTGATACAAATGTACAGTATCCTCTTTGAACCAAGCTCGCAACATTGATAAGGTACAACATGGAGACAGTTGTCCTAGATAACTAATCAGTACGGCCGGTATTATTTAGCCTGATACCGATGCATCAGTCGTAATGCTATCTCCAAAAACCCTGAGAAGCAAGGAGGGAAACGATAGCAACCAAAGATCTTAAATATGACCTAAAAGGTTGGTTAATGTAGATGTGTTAACCCTTTCCCACATATATAGGCCTTCTGAGGCCACTGTGAGATTGTAAAAATAATGAACAATTTCACCTTTAGTCAAAACGAGTTCACGCCAAGGGCAATATTGAGATATTTGCAAACAATACTGATTCAGGTGAGACAGCTTGTAACGAGCTGTCTCACTTGAAATCAGCATCATTTACCTTTTAGTTATCAAAACAGTCCGAAACTGTTATTACATGAGAAATGGAGACGCCCGATTTTGAGGTTGGAAGAATCTACTGTGAAAGATTTAGCGCTGAAAGAGTTAAAACAATAATAAAACTTTCATTCATCGAGATTTTCCTAGATGTCTTAAAAGACGTCTGATGAAGATGTATTGTATGTGGGAAAGGGTTAGATGTGTGAATAAGGGAAAGAGTGAACGTACATGTTTAAAGTACATGTGGTTTATTTTTTTCATTGGTGATAAATGTGACACGAAAATTGTATGTAATTTATTTCGATGTATTGTAACCATGACATATGATTCTGTATCATTTAAACCAATTTAATCAATTCGAACAACTAAACGTAATTATTACACATCTTCACACATATACATGTATTCCTGCGCATCCATGATAACAACTGTTATATTCTATAACTTATTGGCAAACATCTAAGCGTAATTATCACACATCTTCACACATATACCTGTATTCCTGCGCATCCATGATAACAACCGTTATATTCTATGACTTATTGGCGAACAACTAAGCGTAATTATCACACATCTTCACACATATACATGTATTCCTGCGCATCCATGATAACAACTGTTATATTCTATAACTTATTGGCGAACAACTAAGCGTAATTATCACACATCTTCACACATATACATATATGCCTGCGCATCCATGATAACAACTGTTATATTCTATAACTTATTGGTGAACAACTAAGCGTAATTATCACACATCTTCACACATATTCATGTATTCCTGCGCATCCATGATAACTACTGTTATATTTTATGACATATTGGCAAACAACTAAGCGTAATTATCACACATCTTCACACATATACATGTATTCCTGCGCATCTATGATAACAACTGTTATATTCTATAAGTTATTGGCGAACAACTAAGCGTAATTATTACACATCTTCACACATATACATGTATGCCTGCGCATCCATGATAACAACTGTTATATTCTATAACTTATTGGTGAACAACTAATCGTAATTATCACATATCTTCACACATATATATGTATTCCTGCGCATCCATGATAACAACTGTTATATTATATAACTTATTGGCGAACAACTAAGCGTAATTATTACACATCTTCAGACATATACATGTATGCCTGCGCATCCATGATAATAACTGTTATATTCTATAACTTATTGGCGAACAAATAATCGTAATTATCACACATCTTCACACATATATATGTATTCCTGCGCATCCATGATAACTACTGTTATATTCTATAACTTATTGGCGAACAACTAAGCGTAATTATTACACATCTTCACACATATGCATGTATTCCTGCGCATCCATGATAACAACTGTTATATTCTATAACTTATTGGCGAACAACTAAGCGTAATTATCACATATCTTCACACATATACATGTATGCCTGCGCATCCATGATAACAACTGTTATATTCAGAAGTCTCTTGAAACATTCTATACATTATTGGCGAACAATACAGAGCCAGATTAGACAGCTTAACATTGCATGCTGGTCTGGATGTAGACTTGTCACAAAAGTATAAAGGTAAGTTACTGCCCTGAAATCAAAAGGGTTCTTACAAACAGGAAGGAGGATGTCAACGGCAGCATAGCATGTGGTAAGCCTCTTAGGCGGTATTTACTGGTGAATTATCTTATTAGAAATTATTGACCAAGCGGTGTTTTCGTGGCATCTATTAACCTAAATATCGTCTTAGGGTAAACACACTCCATAGCCCTACCCTGACCATTGACTTTGATTTAAATATGTTTGGTATTTTCGACACTTTCAACATGTATTAAGTTATATCACAGCAAACGAGGGAGGTCCTGGCCCTGATCAGAGTCCGCGCGGAAAGGGGAGGCCGCATTTTAATCTTGACATTTCTTGGTCGTAATATGTCGAATGTATATTTTTCTTTATGACGTAGCTAATTAACAGTTATTTCAGATGTTTGTTAAATATACCCGTGCTGGTACATTCCTCACATTCTCTAACTTGACTATACTGGTTACACCGGATGTTTGTTAAACATACCTGTGCTGGTACATTCCACACATTCTCTAACTTGACTATACTGGTTACACCGGATGCTTGTTAAATATACCTGTGCTGGTACATTCCTCACAGACTCTTAGCAGACTATACTGGTTACACCGGATGCTTGTTAAACATACCCGTGCTGGTACATTCCTCACATTCTCTAACTAGACTATACTGGTTACACCGGATGTTTGTTAAACATACCCGTGCTGGTACATTCCTCACATTCTCTAACTTGACTATACTGGTTACACCAGCTGTTTGTTAAACATACCCGTGCCGGTACATTCCTCACATACTCTTACTAGACTATACTGGTTACACCGGATGTTTGTTAAACATACCCGTGCCGGTACATTCCTCACATACTCTTACTAGACTATACTGGTTACACCGGATGTTTGTTAAACATACCCGTGCCGGTACATTCCTCACATACTCTTACTTGAATATACTGGTTACACCGGATGTTTGTTAAACATACCCGTGCTGATTCATTCCACAAATTCTCTAACTAGACTATACTGGTTACACCGGATGTTTGTTAAACATACCCGTGCTGATTCATTCCTCACATTCTCTAACTTGACTATACTGGTTACACCGGATGCTTGTTAAATATACCCGTGCTGGTACATTCCTCACATTCTCTAACTAGACTATACTGGTTACACCGGATGTTTGTTAAATATACCCGTGCTGGTACATTCCTCACAGACTCTAAGCAGACTATACTGGTTACACCTGATGCTTGTTAAATATACCCATGCTGATTCATTCCACACATTCTCTAACTAGACTATACTGGTTACAACGGATGCTTGTTAAACATACCCGTGCTGGTACATTCCTCACATTCTCTAACTAGACTATACTGGTTACACCGGATGATTGTTAAACATACCCGTGCCGGTAAATTCCTCACAGACTCTTACTAGACTATACTGGTTACACCGGATGTTTGTTAAACATACCCGTACTGGCACATTTGTCACATACTCTTACTTGACTATACTGGTTATAACAGATGTTTGTTAAACATAACCGTACTGGTACATTCCTCACATACTCTTACTTGAATATACTGGTTACACCGGATGTTTGTTAAACATAATCGTCCTGGTACATTCCTCACATACTCTTACTTGATTATACTGGTTACACCGGATGTTTGTTAAACATAACAGTGCTGGTACATTCCTCACAGACTCTTTCTAGATTATACTGGTTACACCGGGTGTTTGTTAAACATACCCGTGATGGTACATTCCTCACATACCCTTACTAGACTATACTGGTTACATCATATGTTTGTTAAACATACCCGTGCCGTTACATTACTCACAGACTCTTACTAGACTATACTGGTTACACCGGGTGTTTGTTAAACATACCCGTGCTGGTACATTCCTCACATACCCGTGCTGGTACATTCCTCACATACCCTTACTAGACTATACTGGTTACATCATATGTTTGTTAAACATACCCGTACTGGCACATTGCTCACATACTCTTACTAGGCTATACTGGTTATAACAGATGGTTGTTAAATATACCCGTGCTGATACATTCCTCATATATTCTTACTTGACTATACTTGTTACACCAGATGTTTGTTAAACATGCGAGTGCTGGTACATTCCTCACATACACTTACTGGACTATACTGGTTACATCATATGTTTGTTTAACATACCCGTGCTGGTACATTCCTCACATACTCTTACTAGGCTATACTGGTTACATCATATGTTTGTTTAACATACCCGTGATGGTACATTCCTCACATACACTTACTGGACTATACTGGTTACACCGGGTGTTTGTTAAACATACCCATGTTGGTACATTCCTCACATACACTTACTGGACTATAATGGTTACACCGGGTGTTTGTTAAACATACCCATGTTGGTACATTCCTCACAGACTCTTACTTGACTAAACTGGTTACACCGGATGTTTGTTAAACATACCCGTGCTGGTACATTCCTCACAGACTCTTACCAGACTATTCTGGTTACACCGGGTGTTTGTTAAACATACCCCTGCTGGTACATTCCTCATATACTCTTACTATACTATACGTGTTACACCGGATGTTTGTTAAACATACCCGTGCTGGTACATTCCTCACATACTCTTACTAGACTATACCTGTTTCACCGAATGTTTATTAAACATACCCGTGCCGGTACATTCCTCACATACCCTTACTAGACTATACTGGTTACACCGGATGTTTGTTAAACATACCCGTGCTGGTACGTTCCTCATATATTCTTAATTGAATATTCTGGTTACACCGGATGTTTGTTAAACATACCACTGCTGGTACATTCCTCACGTACTCTTACTAGACTAGACTGGTTATAACAGATGGTTGTTAAATATACCAGTGCTGGTACATTCCTCACATGCTTTTACTAGACTATACTGGTTACATCAGATGGTTGTTAAACATACCCGTGCTGGTACATTCCTCACAGACGCTTACTAGACTATAATGGTTACACCGGATGTTTGTTAAACATACCAGTGTTAGTACATTCCTCACATACTCTTACTAGAAAATACTGGTTACACCTGATGTTTGTTAAACATACCCGTGTTGATACATTCCTCACAGACTCTTACTAGACTATACTGGTTACACCGGATGTTTGTTAAACATACCCGTGCCGGTACATTCCTCACATACCTTTACTAGACTATACTGGTTACAACGGATGTTTGTTAAACATACCTGTGCTGGTACATTCCTCATATATTCTTACTTGAATATACTGGTTACACGTGATGTTTGTTAAACATACCACTGCTGGTCTTACTAGACAATACAGGATATAACAGATGGTTGTTAAATATACCAGTGCTGGTACATTCCTCACAGACTTTTACTAGACTATACTGGTTACACTAGATGGTTGTTAAACATACCCGTGCTGGTACATTCCTCACATACTCGTACTAGACTTTACTGGATACACCGGATGTTTGTTAAACATACCCGTGCCGGTACATTCCTCACATACCCTTACTAGACTATACTGGTTACACTGGATGTTTGTTAAACATACCCGTGCTGGTACATTCCTTAAATATTCTTACTTGACTATACTGGTTAAACCGGATGTTTGTTAAACGTAACCGTGCTGGTATATTCCTCACAGACTCTTAGCATACTATACTGGTTACACCGGATGTTTGTTAAACATACCCGTGCTGGTACATTCCTCACATACTCTTACTAGACTATACTGGTTATTACAGATGTTTGTTAAACATACCAACATACTTCAATTTGAACTGGTGACTAAGTGTTTGACCTCACATGACCAAGTTTCAACCTTGGCCTAGATAAATTCAGGACAATCATTCTGACAGAATATGGCCAAAGGACCTAGTTTATGACCAGAATCACTGGATATCTTTAAACATAACCTAGATATCATCAAATCAGTTATTCTGAAACATTTCAACATGCTCAAGTTAAATAAGGCCTCCAGAGTGTTTACAATATTTTCCATCAATTTGACATTGTGACCTAATTTTTTCACTTATCTATAGGTAGGTACCTGCTACGACCATTACATTATTTGGCCAGGCTTGCACAACAAATGGCGGCGCCTTTCGGACATGGTTTAGCAAGTAACCTTTATCTTGGACTTAACCTTACAAATGGCAGGGTTTATTGGTCCTCCTTTGGGTTACCGTAAGTCAATCATGTTATTATTAATTTACTAGCGAACGCCGGGTACCAGACTAAGTCAAGACGCACTAATTTACTAAAAGTACGCTGGGTATAAGACTACGCTACATTGATGGTTCATGCCAGTCGTTCTAATTTACAACATGCTAAGCCGGGTACCACAATAGCTCGCTTCATAACATCTAGGCAAGGTATTGTATCTGGATATTAGACGGTTGAACTGATTTAAACAAAGACAATTTCAGTATCTGCGATCTTTAAAAGATAAGGGAATTCACAATCTCCTCAAAATCGTCTCTTGTCGCACGATTGAGCCATTGTCGAGTCTTAGCCGTCCTCTTATATTCTATATATATAAACATCGACGCACCGTCTGACAAAAAGCAATGAATGGTTAAATTAGGTTTATTCCAATACATTTAACTGAAAACTTGTTAAGAGCGGTGTAAATCACCATACCGACAAGCAAATTTACCTTTACACGATATCATTGTCGAGTATCATTTGCAAGTTCTGATTACATAGTCATGCACCACGAAATTGATACGCGTACTGTCACCCAATCTCATCAAAGTCAAAACAAAATATTTCGATATACGTATATTGAATTTGACGACTTCACATTAAATGCTATTTCGAAGTTAACCTATACATTCAAATAATAATGAGCAAGAGCTCGTTTTCTTCTGTCCAATGAAATCGCACAATACAGCCAAATATCGTTCTATGCTATGGTAACAATCGACAATCACCGCATCTCTATCTCGTTTATTTAGTGATCTGCCCTGTTGATACCTAACGTCCGAGATGAAGTAAAAGAGACCACGAATAAACTGTCACTTTGACTATTGATTATGTCGTTAAAAAGGGCAACACATATTGTACCAGGGAGTCTTTTCTACGTCCCTGATTGTACCAACAAGTTAATTAAACAGATACCATTACAATGCTGAATTTGAAAGGTGCTGAACTCCAGAGTATAGATAGTGTACTCAAAGTTTTAAAACTGTCCAACATTTGTCTTGAAATATTAGGATCATACTTTTGAGATTAAATGATAGTTATACGTTTCACTTTCCAGATCAATAAACATCTAAATATTGATCGTTTATGCTTCATTCCTACTGGTTAGACATACCAAGTAAGCCAAATGTCTTCATGACTTCAATTGACTGTTTTTCAACATTTACTGCCAAATAGTTTTGAACTATGTATAACTTACTTTGTTGTCACTACTATTAGTAATATTTGCAGAAGTTTTAACATTTCAAAATGTTGATCTCTATCTGGAGTTCAGCACCCTTAACACTGTACATATCTAGCTTTCCATTTAGACAAGTCCATTGCCAAGTCAAAAAAAGAAAGGAGAAATAAATGCTGAATATCAGCTTTGTGATGTAATGGTAGATTTCCGCCTCGGGTGCAGGAAGTTTCGGGTTCAATCCCCGGCCGGGTGATACCAAATACTTTACAAATAAAGCAAAGGAAAACGCTGCGTTTACTAGCCACCATTATAGATCCTGGTGAGGTGGCGATATTCTGCAGGCTGACTTTGCTCTTTACTGATGGCAGAAATTGACATGATTCCAGCAATCAAACGGTAAAAACAAGTGCAGACGTCAATTACTTATTTCAATAAGTAAAGAATCAAAGCGAATTGAGTATCATTTAAAACTAAGTCTGTAGAAAGATCAAGTCTTGGAAACAAATTTAACATTAAATGACTGTATAACTAACATCAGATGTTGTTGCTGTCCTACGTATTATCATCTGATAAAAAACCCACATCGAAGCAGCCTTAAATAGACGTAAAGCTTGTTGGCCTAACAATCGAAGAGTGCAGAAATGTTTATTTAGATCGACACTTGTCCCAAATTCCGTGAGGCCGTTGTTTAAAGAGCGCGGCTGAAGAAGAAAGAATGTGACTTCTTAAACGCCTCTTGTCTCGAGTTGTTTATCTGCTGCAGACGACTTTTGAAAACATTGTGACAAAAAGAGAATTTATTCATAATGAGCATTTTTTGCTTTTGAAACATCTCATCTCTTTTCTATAAAAACACTTTCATTTATACACGAGTTTTCATATTTTACTTATCTTTAATTCTAAGTCGCTGCTGCAGTTCTGTTGTAAGTGGTAAATGCGCCAGTATAAATGGCCAACATTGGAAAGGAAAGAGTGTTGTCTTGAAAGTCGCCCATCATTTGTTTTGTTATGCACGACGCAGTCACTGTATATCAGTCTGAGGCGCTATCTATGTTTCTGCCTTTAATGTCAAACCCCTAGTGGAGATCTAGACATTTGCGCGTCAAGCTACAAGAATGTTAGTAAGAGTTGCGAAAAAGAGATAAAGAAAGCTAATAGAAACAAAAGTTAAAATGAAAAGGTTCAGGTTATGTTAAAAGTGGAAGCCTGCTTTTATAGCGACGTTGGTAGAGTGGTTGACCTTTTCGTTAGTGCCTGGATGGGTGACCCGCAATTGCTTAATTCCGGTACACGTTACACTATGGTTTTAATTTACATTTTAATTATAAAAAAACTACTCGTATATAACTAGACTGGTTCACTAATCTTAATCTTCTATCGCAAACTCGAACGAGATCCAGTCTAGTGAAGAACTGCTACGGAAATATCCGAGAGCTGACGGTTAAATACGGCGCATGCGCAAGCCCATTGCACCAGTGACAGTTTTTTCACAACCAATATATGCACTGGTGCTGAGGCACCCGCGCAATAACAACAGCTCTTTAAGTTATCACTTATCAAGGTATAAGCTATACATGTACCTAATGCAGATTAGCTGTTTAATTATCCTTGCATGTCTTTTAATAATCAGAATAAATCTGAATGGGAAATCTAAACACAAACCAGGTCCAATCTCTATATCTGTACTTTGCGTTACAAACAGAAGTACATTGCAGCGAAACTTGCACCGGCTACGAAACCTACACTGTATTTGTGGACACTGAACAGAAGTTTAGTCTGGTTCTCCGCGTACTTTATATTCAAAAAGTGCCGTAACAAAGTGATAGGGTAAAGTTATCCAGACTAGGCAGAAGGTTTGCTTTAAAAACGACATGGGTGTTGTCAATTTTAGTTATAAAAACAGGCGGTATCAAATATGGTATGCTAAAGTTAACTCGGTGCGCTGTCATAATTTTGTCATCAGAAAAAGACAAATACTAGCCAGTAGAATGCATCTGTAATTATTTCTTTGTGAAACACGCCTCGTATACATTTAAAATTAAAGAGCAGCAAGTAGGGAACATTCAAGCTTTCATTCAAGTCTCAATGATTTCGTATGGTTGTATGCTAGAAAAAAACCTATATAGAAATGTCACGGACGTCTTTGTTTGTATGGTGTGCTCAAGAAAATGTGTTTCTATGTTTCTATGTTTCTATGCATTTTGTCTACGAATAAACTATAAAGAAATTTCAGAAGACGTCTTTGTTTGTATGGTATGCTCAAGAAAGTGCATTTCTATGTTCATTAGTGTTCAAAGAGACTATATTGAAATTGTCTAACTCATATAATAGAGAACATATATGTCGATACATTATGCAGAGTCCATAGTGTTGGTTTTCTCCTGGAACGGCTCATATACATGTTGACTGCGTAGAGTTATCTCTTTGTTTCATGATTTCTTGTTCAGCAAATTTCTCGCTTATTTTCAAATGTATTAATTTCAAACTTAACGTGTTGATAGCTTGTATTCAGCAGATGCACAGGTGTAAAGTGCACGCTGACTATAATTCGAGCATGCGTGTTCATCCCACTTTTAATACGCCCGTTGATAAAGGGCCCGCACTATGGTAACACCTACGAGTTTAAGTCCATTGGTGGATGACGCTTGTCACAGTGACTTTTGTCAAACGTCGGAAAGAATGTTATCCGAGCTGGGGTTCGAACTCACAACCACTGTATTGAAGCCAGCATCGCAACCGACTGAGCTACCGGGGCTTGACATATACAGACAAGACCGCCCGGTCTCCAAGATATATGGAGTCGTCTTTGCGACGTTATATCGGTTTGTTTATGAAGTCTGTATTACAGTGTTTGATTTAATATGGAAGTCTGAAATACGAGGCGTCTATGGTACATCGATCGCATGTTGAATACAAATCGTATTTAAGGTTACTCTGGGATTGACTTTATGTATAACTTACCAATTTTAGCTAAACAGCTTATTGAGAAGTGAATATATTAATGCCTATCCCTTTTCAACAAAAATGCAGAGTTAACTGCATGCATTTGGTTAAAAGAAGAAAGCCGGTAAAGAAAGATATTGCAACATTGTGGGCAAAAAGATAATTTTGCTGAAATTCTACAATTTCTTCTTTTCAGATAGTGTCTATCGCTCATGACACATAATTATATCCTTGATATTATATCAAAAATGACATTTACAATCCATTTCAGTCATACAAGGTAAATTCTTTACTTCACGACAAAGTTGTAGCCGATGAAGATATGCTTTAAAAAGCCAAATTAGCACTTATAGATATCGAGGGCTTAGCGTGAAACAGTTGTAACTAAAATTGGTATTTTTTTTACCAAGGTTAATCACCACGCCATAAAGTCTTTTAATGTGTTAAATCATTTTTCTTGGAAAACAATGGAAATGTAGGTGCCATTGCTCGATCTTAGTAATGGCACCTAAATTTGCATTTTTTACAAATGGGTCAAAATTGCCCCTAAACTAGGGTTTTCAAAATAGATTTTTAGTTACAACCGTTTCACGCCAAGCCCTCGATATGTTGATACGGACGATATCTGTTTGTTTTAGTTGTTCTATTTTTGTCTTGTTTAAACCTGTTCCCATATACTCCTTTTCTTCAACAGTGGACTTTGCAAAAATATGAGAAATCTCTTTAAATGAAAGATATTATTTTAATATTGTTGAAAACATTTTGGCAAAAGGAGAAATTGCTTATAATGAGCATTTTACTATTTTACCACAAGGTTTTCTTAGGTTGTCTTTTACAGTTGCGTCCATAAATGGGAATACGTTAACCCTTTTCCACCTGCAGGTACATATTGACACATTTGCAATAGATAACCTTTGAAAACTATGCCATAATGCTTTTATATTTAATAATTAAACTGTCATATATGGAGATATTTCACATTTTCAATGCAGTGTAGGAGACTATGTAAAGAAAAAAATATATAATGAATAGTATCACTAGATAATTTCACTGTTTTAAAACATTGAGTTTCTCAATAATGCTTCGACAAGTATGTAATACACACATCTCTTTACTCTTCCCCACAAACAGGGGCTTTCTGATAACTCTGCAGAAGATGAATTTTAAAAACATTATTTTAATTCATTCATCAAATCTTTTGTTTGTTGACATTCTTGGTATCGTATCCCGTATCTTACTCGCTTTTCCGAAATTATCGTTTTGGTCGATGTTTTTTGTGGTTTCAACGAGCGCCGTACTTCTCACTCGATTGCTCTATCGAATATACTTGTTATATACTATTTTCTTCAAAATGAACATATATTGATGTTCATACCATATTTGTCTTTAACTGCCATATGAATTAATGTTTGATGTTAACAAATGACTTTGTAAATAAAATAGGCCCTAAAATTGATATATAAATTTCGTCAATAAAATATGGTTAAATTTGTTGCAACCATTCAATGCTCCAATCACAATACAATCATAGTGGCTCTTTCATGCTGGTCTTATCTGTATGTGACTGAACTATTGTTGAAAACATCAGTGAAATCTAATGAAAACGTTTGTGGTAAAGGATGTATTTAAACTTGTACAAAACGTTTTTTTGAGACGTTTTCAGAGCAGACGATCCTAACATACCATATCGGGTTACTTCTAATTATAGCACTGGATATTTGTACATTTTATCATTACCTTATAAGGTAATACCTTACCTTATAATTTTATAACCGCCTATCGTTACTAAGGTATTATACGGTATCTATACGCAATATCACGTGATTGTTGTTTGTCAAGACTGCATAGTCGTTTGGGCCCGGCATTACGCGTTTGACTTACATACAGTTCGGACGTATCTAACATATTATATTACGGGGAAAGAGTGGTGCGCAAAAAGGATAGAAGATTGTATTGGTGAACTTTGAGAATTCGGTAAGTTATAACTTTTGACCTTTAGTTTGAACATTATATTGTTTTCCTGGTTTATCCAATGATACCGAACCTAACATACTAACTATAATTTTAGGGGGGAAATAGCTTTGCAAACCTTGATGTAAAGATATGTGATGTGATGTATAGAGAGTAACTGTTAAGGACATGTTATATAATGTTATATTTAATATTGCGACCCCACTTTCACGTATATGTAAATATAAATACATATACAATTGGATGGCAGTTAATTGTTAAGGACATGTTATATTATGTTATATTTAATATTGCTATCAGGGCAAAATTATGTTGCTTATCATTCGTTGCATTTTATCCCGTTACCTTTTGTTCGAATACCATTTAGGAAAGGCATCGAACTTGCGACTTCTGCAGTTAACTGTTAAAGAGATGCTACATTTCATATTGCGACTTCACTTTTCACGTACAATTTGAAAGGCAGCTAACTTTTAAGACTTCACTTTTTACGCATTTGTAAATATACACAATTGGAAAGTTAGTTAACTTTTAAGACTTCACGTATTTGTAAATATATACAATTGGAAAGGGGCTAAATTTTAAGGAAATGTTACATTTAATACTGCGACTTCCCTTTTCACGTATTTGTATATATATACATTTGGCAGGGCAGCTAACTTTCAAGACTTCACTTTTCATGTATTTGTAAAATATATACAATTCGAAATGCAGCGAACTGTTAAGGGAATGTTTCAGTTTATATTGCGACTTCATTTTTCACGTTTTTGTAAAACATCTTAGTCTAAAATACTTTTATTGAAGAGTATTCTATGTAAATGACTTTCACATAATATTTCTTCAACTTGTTTTCACGGGAAAAGGTACACGTTTGCATTTCTGAGCAGTGTAAGTTCGGATCGCCTATACACTGGCTGATCTGAATCTACACTCTTCACAAAACCAAACGTGAACCTTATTGCACGGACGGTCACATATACGAGCACTACTTAGATTTGATAAGTTTGAAATCAGACAGGAAAGTAATTGTGCAAATTCGCCTATCTGCTCATAATCTACACATACAGACTGGTCGATATGGGACAGGCAGGGTGGAGAGAAACCAACGACTTTGTAAAATATGTAATAATGGCGACATAGAAGATGAATTTCATTTTATTCTTACTTGTAATGTATATAAAGTAATTAGGAAAAGATATTTAGGTAACCATTTCCTTGATAGACCAAGTGTACACAAACTGTGTGAATTGTTATGTTCTACGGACAAGTCAAGGATCAATAACCTGATTAGTTATATTAAATGCGCTCTTGTGATAAGAAGAAACTACATGAAATGTTTAATTATTCTCTCTTGCACTTACTAATTTTGTAAATAAATGTATGTTGTATAATTAGCAATACTAATATAATATCAGTATTAGTATTTGTTTGTATATATGTGTGTGTGTGGGGGGGGGGGGGGGGTTCTATAAATGTATGTATATGTGTATGTTCATGTTTATATATTTATATATTTGTGTATGATTTAATGTAATATTGATGTTTTTATTATCATAACCTGAAAATAACTGGTAATCATGTATGGACGAGAAACATTTTGTTTAAGTCCAAATACAAGTTGTGATCTGTTCTGTTCTATATAGGCATGTTCAATCGTACGTGAGATATTTTAATCAATTACTTATATGACGCACACTCTCTCCGTGTCCAAGAATGTTATTCAAAACGGGTTTTTCTCCCCTTTCGTATTTACTGTTTAATAATAAAGTTGACACCATAATCTGTAAGGTTTTGGCGGTATGTACTGCATAGATTGAGTTAAAAAATAATCCAATTCTGTTATTATTGTTTTGTTTTGAAAAGATACATTGCATATATATATATATATATGTATTGCCGTGTTCACTTATCTTAATTTTTGAAACTATTTCGGTCGAATATAAATCTGCCCTTAATGTTTGCCAACCCTAAAAGAAGTTTATCTATGATGTAATGGATCGCTCACATGAGTATTCATGTTTACAGGACAATACAGTATTCTGATCCATGATATTTATCACATTCTCACAAACATCAAATCTGCAGCATACTTATTTAATGTAATTGTTGGAAAGGTCTTAACGAATGATTTTACCCACACATTTTCTACTGTTATTACTCGACAAAGTTGACCTGGTCATGCTCTTTATACACTGACTTTGTGAGAAGCAATTAATCGCAGAATCATGAATACATTATTCCCATCACTGCGCTCGATATTAGATGAAAAAAGATGAAAAAGTACCCTCGTGAATTGTCATATAACCCAGTTTCGTTATATACACCAACCCTCGACTATTTACAAAGGTACCGTGTCTATATATATGCACCAATCCACGAACACTTACGAACATACCGTGTCTACTTATAAACACCAATACACTAACACTTACGAGCATACCGTGTCTACCCATATACACCAATCCACGAACATTTACGAACATACCGTGTCTACCTATTTACACCAACCCACGAACGTACCTTGTCTACCTACATACACCAATCCACGAACACTAAAGAACGTATCGTGTCTACCTATATACACCAATTCACGAACACTTAAGAACGTACCCTGTCTACCTACATAAACCAATCCACGAACACTAAATAACGTATCGTGTCTACCCATATACACCAATCCACGAATACTAACGTACAGTGTTTACCAATATCCACTAGCACATGAACACTTACCAAGGTACCGTCATACATGTATATAAACCGGACACTTACGAATCTACAGTGTCCACCTGTATACACCAACTCAGGAACACTAATAAACATAACTTGTCTACCTAAATACACCAATCAATGAACACTCACGAATGTACGGTGTCTACGTATATACACCAAACCACGCATACTTACGAACTTATTGTGTTCACATATATACTCAACCCAGGGACGTATATCAAAGTACCATTTTAACCTATATACACCAACCCACGAACACTTACGACAAATATTATCTACATACATACAACAAGCAACAAAAAAATGCATAAATGTTGCAAGACCTCTCATCTTTCTTTTTTTTAAAGTTTGCATTTTCTTCTTTACTTATTTAAACAGATTAAGAAAGAGTAATTTGAATTTACTTGGTATATAGACTTCTGTTCATGTTTGAAGTAAAGTTTGAAATTACATAAGTGTATATTAACTGTTTAGCTGTACAGTATTTCAATGGGTGATCTACTTTTAAAAAAAAAATGGGGTTAAATTTCACTTTTGTGGAATTATGATTATAATGAGTATGCAAAATAAATATTCATTATTTTAAGGCTTTACTAGATGTTTTAAAAGTAGACTGATGCGACTGTGTCCAATGTTGCTTTAACAAGGAAGAGGTTATATGTTTTGTTATTGCATGTTTATCCCATAGGTAGGTTTTTGTGGTTTCATCAATAACATCAAAACTTCAAAAATTCTGACAAAGAATCCCAGAATTTGTATTTGCTATTTCAACATCCTGGTATTACTCCTTAATGAAAGAACCATGTCTAAATATGAGACAGATTAATGTCACGATGACAGATTGGCATAACTTTGTTAATGATGTATAGCAAACAGAAATTAATGCAGCCTTCTGGTGACTTTGATGCCTTTCATGTATATGTATGTTTAGTGAGGAACCAGTTTACTTAAGAATAGACCATTGTAAGTAAAGGGTTACATCCGTAATACACACTATTATATATGTCAGTGTATATGCAAATATATTCATTATTGAATCTTCAACGTTGGACGGATGTTTATATCTTTCCAACATGACAACAGTTACTACACCTGTTCGTCTGTTGTTATGATATGAGTCGAATACGGGTTTGTCCCCGGTTTATGTCTTCTAGAAACATGTAACTACTTAATATCTTGTTTTTTTAAATTTATTGTAATTGACATTCATAGCTTATGATTTATAATGTTGTCGTGTCTGTTATAAGGTATTGACAAATTATATTTGTTACATACACTATATGAACTTAACGCATATTCAAGTATTTAAAGGGTTCACTTGTCGTTGATTTTGGTTCATTGAGTGCTTCATTTAACTGATGATATACACAATTTCGTTCGTAGCTATGTGATACGTAGGTTACTGGTCTAAACCGGGTGTGTGTAAAAACTTGCACTTTTACTTCTTAATAATCAAAACCGTTGCACAAATCGGTTCAAACCCCATCGCATTTTTCTTCCATAAAAACGAACTGTCATGTTGGACAGAACCTAACACGTCTCTACCGTTGTAGACGAAACACATTGTAAAGGGTCCAATCGGTTTGGGTATCTGTAATAATACACATTTACCTGTCAACCATTAACTCTAGAGAGAAAATCTTTTGAAATCGACCATTTTGTATTCAAAATAATTGTATAGCATTATATATATGGTAAATCTATGGTACAGCTTTATATGCATGAATAATATGACGTATGCCTTCATAATCACGGCTCATGTGGAAAGATTATTGTTTGTAAAATGTCTTGTTTCAAAGATCCGTAATTGTCAGTACAAAAGGAGAATCAAATTATTATAATAAAAGTAAAACAGGTTGATATTTTATAAAGATGTAACGTATACGACACATATGTCTTCTAGTCAAAGTGTCCGAATTTCAAAATTCTTCGAATATTCTACATTTACAAGACGCACCGAGCGTGGCAAATTGCATGAGTGGTAAAAACATATTTATACACTCCGAATGTCACGCGGGAGACCCGGGCTGGAGTTTCGGGCAATGCGTTATTTTTTCTGTAAATACAATACTGTGCTTTCAACTCCAAAATTATTCAAAATAATGACATAACAAATTGTTATTGTGAAGTATATTTGATAAACTTTTGTGTTATGTAAATTCTTGTCAAAATGTAATCCGAGATCAGCAGTTACTGTTGGCCTCTTGCTGGCAGCTCTATCAGTGCGTTGATTTAAAAAAAATGTACGAATGTCGCACCAAAGATCAACCGTAAAGGGTTATGTCTTTTTCGAAAATTGAACTACCTTGAAACATAAAGATTATTCAAAGAAATAAGAATTCTGAATTGTCCTATTTGTTGTTTCCTTAAGAACGTACCAAGACAAAATCATATATTCCCCTCCAGGGTAACAATTCGTCTGTATTTATAGGGGCAGGGAAGAATTATAAAAATCACATGTTTGTTTCCCTCATACAACAAATGTTCGGAAAACGACTTAAATAAATCAAGGCAAAACTATGGAAATGTTCTAGAAATCATAGTTTACTTATTAAGTATAGTTGAGAATATTGTGGCAAACGATCAATTCGCTCATGTTCACAGTAGTAAGTTTGTTCGAAGACGAGAAATTGTTCACAATTATCAACTTTATCGTTTTCCGGCCGTGTTTCAAATATCGTCTGCTGGAGAGAGGGTATTTATTTTCGGATATGAACCCGCCGATTCATTTTTGGATAGAAAACAGTTACGTTTACGAAATAGCCAAATGTTTTCCAGATACATAACGGTTCGGTTACGAAAGGGCCAATTTTGTTTCGTTTACAAAAGGAACAGATTACGAAACGTGTAAACCCCATGTTACGTCTATATCAGGGAAAAGGTTAAACATTGCAAACCCTAATGACAGGTTTCTTTTTATAGAATGTAAACCTTCTACATAACGATCTAATTCTCCGCGATTTGTGTTCGCTATATCGAATTATATATTCACTGACACCCCTTTCCCACATACAACACATTTGCATCAGACGACTTTAAAAATAGATTGGCACAACAATGGAAAAATTCTACAAATGACAGTATAAACTATTTAATAGAGTTGGGACAGATTGAGGGAAAGCGTAATATTTGTCTAATGAATAGGCTTCTGCGAGTAGCAAAGGGTCAATCAAGTGGGGTCTTCAAGTAGGAAATATATTCACTAAATCAATGATTTAACCCTTTCCCACGTGTAGACGCATGTTGACGTCTCTGCAGCAGATTTTAGTCAGTGTGGAAAAAGGAGAACGTCTTTTGATTTATACAGATTATACAAAGTTTGCCTTGATGCAGTATAGTCGTCTGCTGTATGTGTTTACGTATGTGGGAAAAGGTTTAACTCGTTCCCTTAAAATTGACATATGATGTCACTGCAGAAGACGGCTTTTAAACATTTTGAATCATTTAAAAAAAAGAAAGGATGCACAAATAATCAAAATTGATGTTCCTTTTCTCACAACATTTCCAATTAAGTATCTGAGTTACATTTTCAAATACGAGCCCTGTGTTCAATGGATTGTTAAGGTAAAAAGCGGTAGCAAAACCACAATTTGGCGATTGAATATAATGTTAACCCAGTAAATATTAAATTCGAATTTGACAATTATATGCATTATCGATTTTAACACCCTTTTCGAAATACCGAAAATCTGCAGAAAACGAATTTGGAAATATCTTTACAAAACTATGGTTACTCAAATGAATGTATAAATATTGAAATCATTTGATAAAACTTTGGCAAAACAGTTGTCTGCTTCATATGCATTAATCTACCTCTGATTGTTTTGAAAGGGATAAACAAATATTTTTCCCGCACTTTTGGTTGTTTGGATCAGTTTATTTCGTGTTTTTAATTCAACACATCTGCCATGATCAAGTTTTTTGATCAATGTTATTGTGAACAATAATTAACCGCAGACACATGAATATATATTTCGGACAACTGCGCTAGAAATAAGTTGACAAAGTACCTTCGGGAAAGTAAATATATCTCAGTTCCCCTATACATGTATACACACACCCAAAAACATTTACCAACGTAACATGGGGAAGGTTTTTTTTCCTGTGGATAAATATCCTATGGGGTTTTATCCTATTATTTTGTTTACGTCCTGTGGCCATATCTCCATATATACACCAACCCACGAACACTTACGAATGTACCGCGTCTACCTATACACGACCAACCTACTAACGTTTAGGAAAGTACCTTGTTTCACTATACACAACAACCCACAAACACTTTCGAACGTACAGTATTTACCTTTACACGTCAACCCACAAACACTTTCGAACGTACAGTGTTTACCTATACACACCAACCCGCAAACACTTTCGAACGGACAGTGTTTACCTATATACACCAACCCACAAACACTTTCGAACGTACAGTGTTTACCTTTACGCACCAACCCACAAACACTTTCGCACGTACAGTGTTTACCTATACACACCAACCCACAAACACTTTCGAACGTGCAGTGTTTACCTATACACTCCAACCCACAAACACTTTCGAACGTACAGTGTTTACCTTTACACACCAACCCACAAACACTTTCGAACGTACAGTGTTTACTTTTACACACCAACCCACAAACACTTTCGAACGTACAGTGTTTACCTATACACACCAACCCACCAACACTTTCGAACGTACAGTGTTTACCTTTACACACCAACCCACAAACACTTTCGAACGTACAGTATTTACCTTTACACACCAACCCACAAACACTTTCGAACGTACAGTGTTTACCTTTACACGCCCAACCCACTATCATTTAAGAAAGTACCCCGTGTCTACCTATATTCGTCAAACAACGAACACTTACAGACGTACCCTGTCTATGTACATAGTGTCTGTGTAAGACACATGTCTTGGAAAGAAATAATTGACTGGTGTCCTAACGCCAATCTACATAGCTATATATGGGGATGACATGGTACCTGTCAAATGAATCGATGACAAATCAATTGAAATTGATTGAATTCAATTCACCACCAACCAATATCATCTGATAGGTTTCTTTTTCGATCACCTGCCCCGAAGGCTCAATGTGATCTATTCTGATCGCTAAGGTCTCCTTCTCATAGCCCACTGTAAAAATTCAACAAAACGTTACTAAAATGATCCTTAGGCGATCATCTTTAAAATGCATCCAAAACTCAGATTCAATTGAAAAATTCGGTTGCTGTGGCATCAGAAAAGTGGAAGGGCCATTCTGTTAAAATAAATCCCCAGAATCCGCTAGTCGGATTCCAATTTAATTTGATAAAAATGTTTCTTGGGTGACCCTCTACACATATTGTTCCAGCCATATTAACTGGTTGAATAACAAAGCAGCCAGGCGGTATCAGAAAAGGGTCAAACATATCTTTTTTTTAATTTATATTTTTATGACTGTTTCAAGATAAATTTGTAGAAATGGTCCCTAAGTAAAACTCTTCAAAATTTGCTCTAGCCATAGAAAGGGGTTAAATTACATAGCTGGCCGCCAGACTGAATCAGAAAAAGGGCAAAATTACAAAACTTTAAAATCCCATTCTTTTTAGAATTCTCTTCAGATTTCAAAATAGTTTAGCAGAAATATTATTTTTGTAACACTGTACATTATTTGTCCAAGCCATATTGATTGGTTCAAAAATATAGCTGCCATGCGGCATCAGAAAAGGGTTAAAAGGAACATTTAGCTTCAAACGACATCTCCTAGACCAATTGACCTTCAAAGTAATGTTCATGTCGTGGTCCTATTTTAATGTATTTAAAGATGTAATGCATTATGACAAATGTCTCTTACTGATAAGCTGTTTCAGTTACAGTTCAGTACTAGTTTAAATTAAATTTCAACTTTATGAGCAGCAGCATTTGCTACTATTCTATCACACATGTGATCGATTTATGGCCATCTTGGCTCTCTTGTTACGAATGCGATTTTATATTGTGGCTGTTCGCATCCGAATGCAATACAAACATTGCAGCATGCAACGTCAACATTATGAGTCTTACAAATGGCATGCCGTTTCAGATGACATTAAGTTAAGGTTGGACGGACGAATTCACAAGGACGTCGTATACAACACATTTCGTCTCCTTAATCTCTAAATTATCGGAATCCGCCGTGGTCGAGTGGTAAGCGTCGGGGATTTGAAACCGGGTGACCAAGGGTTCGATCCCCAGTAGCGGAACGACGGTCATGGTGGAGTGCCCTTGGGCAATGCAATTTTTCTAGCCTAGTACTGGGTCGAGTCCCGGGAGCTCAGTCGGTAACGACGATGTCAAACCAGGGGTTGTGAGTTCGAATCCCGGCTCGGCCAACTTTCTTTCCGCCGATTGACAAAAGTCAATGCGACATGCGTCAGTCGTCTTCCACCACTGGGCTTAGTCTATGCGGAAAAGCAGCCAGTTGCTTGAGAAGATTGTTGTATGGAGTACTGGTGTGAGAAAACCAGGAAATGCATGAGTAGGTGAACTGGCCACCGTGATATAACTGAGAACTTGTTAAAGACGGCTTTAAACCCCAATCAATCAATCAATCTAAATTATCGTTTATAAGCCGGTACCAAATGTATTAAGCCGAACACCAATCTTCATGAAACTGAGTTCCATCCCCATCGATCTTAGTAATTAACAAATATAGGTGAAGGGTACATGTAATGCCAGTAATACAAATTATTAAAAACGTCAGTGAATAAGCAAATGTATACATGTACACTATTGAATCTTCAACGGTAGAATACTGGGGCATTACATTGGCGACAAGTGGAGATCCAGATCACCCTGAGCGTCTGAGCTGATCTCGGTCTGTATTGTTTGTAAATACATAAAAACAAAAACAGATAAGATGCCTTCGGTTATATATTTACTCAACAACATTGACATGAGTTTGATCTTGTGAAAAAATAATACCTTACCATATTCACCCGGTGATTAACTTTGTAAACAAGATTGACCTGATCCTGACCTTAATAGAATATTATGCTCAACACTATTGACCTGTACCTGACCTTAATACATTATAATACCTAACAATAACGACCTGTACCTGACTTAACACTTTACAATACTCAACTATATCGACCTGATTCTGATCTTGTAAAATAGTACTACCTTACAATATTTACCTGTACACGAACTTTGTAACAATAACGACCTGTACCTGACCTTAAGAGATCACAAATACTCAACAGTATTGACCTGATCCTGAACTTTGTGCAATATCATAACTCTATATTGACCTGATTCTGATAGTGTAAAAAAGTACTACCTCACAATATTGACCTGATTCTGAAATTTGTAAACAAGGTTTGCTTAACAATAACGACCTGTACCTGACCTTAATATATTATTATACTCAACATTATTGACCCGATCCAGACCTTCGCACAATAACATAACTCAACTATATCGACCTGATTCTGATCGTGTAAAAAAGTACTATCTCACAATATTGACCTGATCCTGCAATTTGTAAACAAGGCTAGCTTAACAATAACGACCTGTACCTGACCCTAATATATTATTATACTCAACAGTATTGACCTGACCCTGACCTTTGTGCTATGTCATAAATCAACTATATTGACCTGATTATGATATTGTAAAATAGTACTACCTTACACTATTGACTTGTACACGAACTTTATAACAATAAATACCTGTACATTACCTGTATAGATCATTAATACTATACAGCTATTTATTCCTCCTATTGAGGTCAATGGAGTAAATAGCTGTTTTATTATATATCTTCATGAAAAATGCATATTTTAACGTGTTTATTTTTTACATTGCTGTCATCATTTTAATTGGGTATATTATGTAACATAAGTGTAGATTCTAACATAAACACAGGATTATTATTGTAAATGCGGGAAGAATGCATAATCATTTTATTCCATAAACACATTCGTGTAAAATCTTCTCAAGTAGGCATCCAACTCCGGTACCGACACGCTTTCGTCATCAAATAGCTCATCTAATGAAAACTGATCATCAACCATCTTGAAAACTGATCATTAAACCGATCCAATAAAATATTTTGATTCATAGTATGTATATATTAATCAACATTATTATATACCTACTATGAATCAAAGTATTTGATTGGACGAGAAGCAGTCACGTGTGATTCAATAAAAAATGACTATATGACTCCTTTTCGCTTTTATTCTAAAATTCAGGTCCAATAGTCCATTTTTGAGTCAATAGTTCATCTGTTATGACATTATTGTTTGAAATGACGTCATGCTCGTGCATAACCAACATTTTAACGCTCGTGTCATGTAACAGTATACTGCATTCTTGCTGCATTTACAATAATACTCCTGTGTTTATGTTAGAGTCTACATTTATGTTACATACATTTACCCAATTAAAATGATGACAGCAATGTAATAAATAAACTAGTTAAATTATGCGTTTTTCATGAAGATATATAATAAAACAACTATTTACTCCCTTTGAGTTCAATGGTGAAACACTTTTCTTCCTCGCAAATGACTATTGACCCGAAATAGAGAGTAAATAGCTGTATAATATTGCCCTGATTCTGATCTTAATAGATTATTAATGCTCAACAATATTGACCCGTACCTGACCTTTATAGATCATTAATACTCAACAATATTGACCTGATTCTGCTCTTAATAGATTATTAATACTAAGATTCTGATCTTAATACAGTACTGATACGCATCACTATTGATTGTACCTGACTTTGATAGTGTATTAATATTCAACAGTAATGGCTTGTACCTGACTTTAATAGTGTATTAATACCCAACAGTAATGGCTTGTACCTGACTTTAATAGAGTATTAATACTCAACAGTAATGGTTTGTACCTGACTTGAATAGTGTATTAATACTCAACAGTAATGGTTTGTACCTGATTTAATAGTGTATTAATACTCAACAGTAATTGCTTGTACCTGAACTTAATAGTGTATTAATACTCAACAGTAATTGCTTGTACCTGAGCTTAATAGTGTATTAATACTCAACATTAATGGTTTGTACCTGACTTTAATAGAGTATTAATACTTAACAGTAATGGCATGTACCTGACTGTAATAGTGTATTAATGCTCAACAGTAATGGTTTGTACCTGACCTTAATAGTGTAATAATACTGAACAATAATGGCTTGTACCTGACTTTAATAGTGTATTAATACTCAACAGTAATGGCTTGTACCTGACCTTAATAGTGTATTAATACTCAACAGTAATGGCTTGTACCTGACCTTAATAGTGTATTAATACTCAACAGTAATGACTTGTACCTGACTTTAATAGTATATTAATACTCAACAGTAATGACTTGTACCTGACATTAATAGTATATTTATATTCAACAGTAATGACTTGTACCTGACTTTAATAGTGTATTAATACTCAACAGTAATGACTTGTACCTGACGTTAATAGTATATTAATACTCAACAGTATTGGTTTGTACCTGACTTTAATAGAGTATTAATACTCAACAGTAATGGCTTGTACCTGACTTTAATAGTGTATTAATACTCAACAATAATGGCTTGTACCTGACCTTAATAGTGTATTAATACTCAACAGTAATGGTTTGTACCTGCCTTTAATAGTGTATTAATACTCAACAGTAATGACTTGTACCTGACTTTAATAGAGTATTAATACTCAACAGTAATGGCTTGTACCTGACTTTAATAGAGTATTAATACTCAACAGTAATCACCTGTACCTGACTTTAATAGTGTATTAATACTCAACAGTAATGACCTGTACCTGACTTTAATAGTGTATTAATACTCAACAGTAATGGCTTGTACCTGACTTTAATAGAGTATTAATACTCAACAGTAATGGCTTGTACCTGACTTTAATAGAGTATTAATACTCAACAGTAATGACTTGTACCTGACTTTAATAGAGTATTAATACTCAACAGTAATGGCTTGTACCTGACTTTAATAGAGTATTAATACTCAACAGTAATGACCTGTACCTGACTTTAATAGTGTATTAATACTCAACAGTAATGGGTTGTACCTGACTTTAATAGAGTATTAATACTCAACAGTAATGACTTGTACCTGACTTTAATAGAGTATTAATACTCAACAGTAATGGCTTGTACCTGACTTTAATAGAGTATTAATACTCAAAAGTAATGACCTGTACCTGACTTTAATAGTGTATTAATACTCAACAGTAATGGTTTGTACCTGACTTTAATTGTGTATTAATACTCAACAGTAATTGCTTGTACCTGACTTTAATAGTGTATTAATACTCAACAGTAATGGCTTGTACCTGACTTTAATAGTGTATTAATACTGAACAGTAATGGCTTGTACCTGACTTTAATAGTGTATTAATACTGAACAGTAAAGACCTGTACCTGACTTTAATAGTGTATTAATACTCAACAGTAATGGCTTGTACCTGACCCTAATAGTGTATTAATACTCAACAATAATGGCTTGTACCTGACCTAAAGAGCGTTTAATTATTAAATAGATTTGAAAACATCTGAAACGAAAAAGAGAAACTGATCAAAATGAGCATTTTTCATTTTGCCAAAATATTTTCAAAACGTCGTCTGCTTCAAAGGCGCACGAAAACATCTGTAAAGCATCTGTATTTGGGAAAAGGTTTAATACAGGTGTGACATCTAACTAAACACATGTAGTTTAAGTCATTTAAAGAAATCTCCCCTTAAAAAATGTTTACTTCCTTTTAAACCGAAAGTTGATATAGGAAAAACCAGAAACGTGAAAACACTGAAAATTCTTTCAGTCACTTTATACAGCCAAATGTGTGTACAATAACACAGGTAGATTAATTTAGTGTATTTCAAGGCCCATTTTGTTAACCCTTTGACAGCTGAAACAGATTTTGTGAAAACTGTGCCAACAGTATAGAGTCAGACCAGTCGTCTGACCAGTCTCTCTACAGTTGGATCAACTCAACAATTACATCTTGATATTTCTAGAATTGGCAATGGTCTCTTCCAAACGCAAAGGTGGGCAATTTTATTTGAGAAAGTCAATATTGAAAGGGTTAAATTTTGTTTACATCTTGTCTAGTTAGATATCCGCCTTATCGGTTTTACATTTTTTATAAACCGACACGTCGAAATAATTGTGAGTCAAAAAGGACTTACAGATATCGGTTTCATTCCTCTGTTTTTAAATATTTCTTAGGCCTCAAACTTCATGTTGGTGGATACAATTTAATTGACCGCCAACACATGCATACATCATGCAATGCACTGCACTCGACAATACAATGTAGATAGACATGGTACCATTCTAAGTGTTTATGGGTTGGTGTAAATGGTGAGACTTGGTTATACAAACAACCTCGACGGTTTCTTATCGACCTACTATGATGTATTTATGAGTCCTCCGTTAAATAATGTTCACAATAATACAAATACTCGTCCCAGTGAGTTAGACGATTATTTTGAGTACCAACAGGATAGTGTTTAATGCAGTAATTAAATATATATTTTAGATCAGTTATCAATTTACTCAGGACTCCTTATAAGTGCTTCGGGACAGTAAATTCGTTGTCATTGACAACTTTAAACTAGATATGTAAATTTTGTAAAATTGCCGATCTTTTTAGTACTCACATCATAGTGTTAAATGTTCAGACATGTACAATGTATACACGTAGGTACGTAATTTCGAGTTCAGTGGTTCTAATTTTGTTGTCAAGCATCCAGAGTGAAATACCGGTGCTGTTGAAAGCAGAGTAGACTCCATTCTGAGTGCTGTCACTATAATAATGTTGAAAGTAAAAATAATTCTGAGTGGTGTTACTGTAATAATGTTGAAAATAAACATCATTCTAAGTCGTATGACTTTAATAATGCCGAGAGCAGCGTAAGCACCATTCGTCATGATATGATTAATTGAAGTATTGTGGGAAGTGGATTAAAACACAGTTAGTCTTGAGAAAAGATATCAAACTGTTGAAGTAGAGTATACACCATTCTGAGTGGTAATGTTTAAGGTAGAGTATAAACCTTTATAAGCGGTGTAAATAAAATAAACACCATTCTGAGTAATGTAACTACAATATTTTTGAAAAGCAGAGGTAACACAATTATGAGTTGTGTAGCTATGAGACTGTTGAAAGTATAATATACACCATTCTGATTAATGTAACTATAAAACTGTTGAAAGCAGATTAAAAACCATTCTGAGTGGTGTAACTATAATATTGTTGAAGGCAAAGTACACACCATTCTGAGTGGTGTAACCATAATACTGTTGAAGGCAGAGTATAAACACCATTCTGAGTGGTATAACCATAATACTGTTGAAGGCAGAATAAACACCATTTTGAGTGATGTAAGTACATTACTGTTGAAGGCAGAGTAAACAAAGTTCTAGGTGATGTAAGTATATTACTGTTGGATGCAGAATTAACACAATTATGAGTGGTGTAACTAAAATAATGTTAATAGCAGAGTATACACCATTCATCATGAAATAATAGAGATATTGTCGAAAGCGGATTAAAACACATTTTGTATTGAGATAAAAATAACACTGTTGAAAGTAGAGTATACACCTTTCTGTGTTATATAACTATAATACTGTTGAAAGTAGAGCATACACCATTCTGGGTTATATAACTATGATACTGTTGAAAGTAGAGTATACACCATTCCGAATTATATAAATATAACTATGTTGAAAGTAGAGTATACACCATTCTAGGTTATATAACTATGTTGAAAGTAGAGTAAACACCATTCTTGGTTATATAAGTATAATACTGTTGAATATAGAGTATACCCCTTTCTGTGTTATATAACTACAATACTGTTGAAAGTAGAGTAAACACTATTCTTGGTTATATAAATATAATACTGTTGAAAGTACAGGATACACCTTTATGTGTTATATAACTATATTACTGTTGAAAGTAGAGTATACACTATTCTGTGTTATATAACTATAATACTGTTGAAAGTAGAGTATACACCATTCTGTGTTATATAACTATAATACTGTTGAAAGTAGAGTATACACCTTTCTGTGTTATATAACTATAATACTGTTGAAAATAGAGTATACACCTTTCTGTGTTATATAACTATAATACTGTTGAAAATAGAGTAAACACCATTATTGGTTATATAAATATAATACTGTTGAAAGTAGAGTATACACCATTCTGTGTTATAAAACTATAATACTATTGAAAGAAGAGTATACACACGTCTTGATTATATAACAAGGGACGTAGATAAGAGGGATAAGCAACTCCACCTGTACACCTCTTATCTGGTTAAAATATCACATGGAAAATTAAAATTGTCCAAATTTTCACATTTTGTAGCAAATAAAACTTTAAAGTCACATTTGGCACATAAAAAACCCATGCATTAAAATGTTAACTAAAGTAAGAGATACATTGAATAAATGGAATGTCTTTTTATTTTGAAAAATGACTGGTTTAAACGACACAGGTATTGTGATTTCTAAATGTTATTAATTTTGTTCCAAAAATTAACAGACTGACATTATTCATAAGACTAGAATATTATCAAGTAATGTATTAAAAGATTTTTATATATTGCAATAGACGAATGTTTAAACTTCCAGAAAATATCTTTGTTATTTTCATATCTTCAATAGTTTTTGAGTTTTACTTGCTACAAATGTTGGGACGGGTAATATTTTAGTATACAACTTAGTTACTTATCCCTCTTATCTACGTTCCTGATATAACTATAATACTATTGAAAGTAGAGTATACACCCTTCTTGGGTATATTACTATAATACTATTGAAAGTAGAGTATACACCATTCTGTGTTATAAAAATATAATACTGTTGAATGTAGAGTATACACCATTCTGTGTTATACAAATATAACACTGTTGAAAGTAGAGTATACACCTTTCCGAATTATATAACTATAATACTGTTGAAAGTAGAGTATACACTATTCTGTGTTATATAATTATAATACTGTTGAATGTAGAGTATACACCATTCTGTGTTATATAACTACAATACTGTTGAATGTAGAGTATACACCATTCTGTGTTATATAACTACAATACAGTTGAAAGTAGAGTTTACACCATTACGGATTATATAAATATAATACTGTTGAAAGTAGAGTATACACCATTCTGTGTTATATAACTACAATACTGTTGAATGTAGAGTATACACCATTCTGTGTTAGTTAACTACAATACTGTTGAATGTAGAGTATACACCATTCTGTGTTATATAACTACAATACTGTTGAATGTAGAGTATACACCATTCTGTGTTATATAACTACAATACAGTTGAAAGTAGAGTATACACCATTCCGAATTATATAATTATAATACTGTTGAAAGTAGAGTATACACTATTCTGGGTTATATAAATATAACTCTGTTGAAAATAGAATATACACCTTTCTGTGTTATATAACTATAACACGGTTGAAAGTAGAGTATACACCATTCTGTGTAAAATAACTATAATACTGTTACACCATTACGGATTATATAACTATAATACTGTATACACTATTCTGGGTTATATAACACTGTTTAAAATAGAGTATACACCATTCTGGGTCATATAACACTGTTGAAAGTAGAGTATACACCATTCTCAGTGCTATAAGTATAATACTGTTGAAAGTAGGGTATACACTATTCTGGGTTATATAAATATAACTCTGTTGAAAGTAGAACATACACCTTTATGTGTTATATAACTATAACACGGTTGAAAGTAGAGTATACATCATTCTGTGTTATATAACTATGATACTGTTGAATGTAGAGTATATACCATTCTGGGTTATTTAACTATAACACTGTTGAAAGTAGAATATACCCTCTTCTGTGTTATATAACTACAACACTGTTGAATGTAGAGTATACACCATTATGTGTTATATAACTACAATACAGTTGAAAGTAGAGTATACACCATTCCGAATTATATAACTATAATACTGTTGAAAGTAGAGTATACACTATTATGGGTTATATAAATATAACTCTGTTGAAAATAGAATATACACCTTTCTGTGTTATATAACTATAACACGGTTGAAAGTAGAGTATACACCATTCTGTGTTAAATAACTATAATACTGTTGTCAGTAGAGTATACACCATTCTGGGTTATATAACACTGTTTAAAATATAGTATACACCATTCTGGGTCATATAACACTGTTGAATGTAGAGTATACACCATTCTGAGTGCTATAAGTATAATACTGTTGAAAGTAGGGTATACACTATTCTGGGTTATATAAATATAACTCTGTTGAAAGTAGAACATACACCTTTCTGTGTTATATAACTATAACACGATTGAAAGTAGAGTATACACCATTCAGTGTTATATAACTATAATACTGTTGAATGTAGAGTATACACCATTATGGGTGATTTAACTATAACACTGTTGAAAGTAGAATATACCCTATTCTGTGTTATATAACTATAACACTGTTGAAAGTAGAGTATACACCTTTCTGTGTTATATAACTATAACACTGTTGAAAGTAGAGTATACACCATTCCGGATTATATAACTATAATACTGTTAAATGTAGAGTATAGACCATTCTGTGTTATATAACTATAATGCTGTTGAAAGTAGAATATACACCATTTCGTGTTATATAACTATACTACTGTTAAATGTAGAGTATACACCCTTCTGTGTTATATAACTATAACGCTGTTGAAAGTAGAGTATACACCATTACGGATTATATAACTATAATACTGTTCAATATAGAGTATACACCGTTCTGTGTTATATAACTATAATACTATTGAAATTAGAATATACACCATTCTGTGTTATATAACTGTAACACTGTTGAAAATAGAGTATACACCATTCTGAAGTATATAATTATAACACTGTTGAAAGTAGAGTAACACATTTCTGTGTTATATAACTATAATACTGTTGAAAGTAGAGTAAACACAATTCCGGATTATATAACTATAATACTGTTGAAAGTAGAATATACACCATTCTGTGTTATATAACTATAATACTGTTGAATGTAGAGTAAACACAATTCCGGATTATATAACTATAATACTGTTGAATGTAGAGTATACATCCCTCTGTGTTATATAACTATAATACTGTTGAATGTAGAGTATACACCATTCTAGGTTATATAACTAAAACACTGTTGAAAGTAGAATATACACAATTCTGTGTTATACAACTATAACACTGTTGAAAGTAGAGTATACACCCTTCTGTTTTATATAACTATAACACTGTTGAAAGTAGAGTATACACCATTCCGGATTATATAACTAAAATACTGTTGAAAGTAGAGTATAGACCATTCTCGTTTATATAACTATAATACTGTTGAAAGTAGAGTATACACCATTCTGGTTTATATAACTATAATACTGTTGAATGTAGATTATACACCATTCTGGGTAAAATTTTGTCCGAGTGATAACTCAACATTGCATGCACCCATGACCCTAAAACTTAACATGGCGGCTGGGGGTGACCAGCAGATGACCCCTATTATGGGTGATTTAACTATAACACTGTTGAAAGTAGAATATACCCTATTCTGTGTTATATAACTATAACACTGTTGAAAGTAGAGTATACACCTTTCCAGATTATATAACTATAATACTGTTAAATGTAGAGTATACACCTTTCTGTGTTATATAACTATAACACTGTTGAAAGTAGAGTATACACCATTCCAGATTATATAACTATAATACTGTTAAATGTAGAGTATACACCATTCTGTGTTATATAACTATAATGCTGTTGAAAGTAGAATATACACCATTCCGTGTTATATAACTATACTACTGTTAAGTGTAGAGTATACACCCTTCTGTGTTATATAACTATACTACTGTTAAATGTAGAGTATACACCCTCTGTGTTATATAACTATAACGCTGTTGAAAGAAGAGTATACACCATTACGGATTATATAACTATAATTCTGTTCAATATAGAGTATACACCGTTCTGTGCTATATAACTATAATACTATTGAAATTAGAATATACACCATTCTGTGTTATATAACTGTAACACTGTTGAAAATAGAGTATACACCATTCTGAAGTATATAATTATAACACTGTTGAAAGTAGAGTAACACATTTCTGTGTTATATAACTATAATACTGTTGAAAGTAGAGTAAACACAATTCCGGATTATATAACTATAATACTGTTGAAAGTAGAATATACACCATTCTGTGTTATATAACTATAATACTGTTGAATGTAGAGTAAACACAATTCCGGATTATATAACTATAATACTGTTGAATGTAGAGTATACATCCCTCTGTGTTATATAACTATAATACTGATGAATGTAGAGTATACACCATTCTAGGTTATATAACTAAAACACTGTTGAAAGTAGAATATACACACTTCTGTGTTATATAACTATAATACTGTTGAAAGTAGAGTATACACCATTCTGTGTTATATAACTACAATACTGTTGAATGTAGAGTATACACCATTCTGTGTTATATAACTACAATACAGTTGAAAGTAGAGTTTACACCATTACGGATTATATAACTATAATACTGTTGAAAGTAGAGTATACACTATTCTGGGTTATATAACACTGTTTAAAATAGAGTATACACCATTCTGGGTCATATAACACTGTTGAAAGTAGAGTATACACCATTCTGAGTGCTATAAGTATAATACTGTTGAAAGTAGGGTATACACTATTATGGGTTATATAAATATAACTCTGTTGAAAGTAGAACATACACCTTTCTGTGTTATATAACTATAACACGATTGAAAGTAGAGTATACACCATTCAGTGTTATATAACTATAATACTGTTGAATGTAGAGTATACACCATTATGGGTGATTTAACTATAACACTGTTGAAAGTAGAATATACCCTATTCTGTGTTATATAACTATAACACTGTTGAAAGTAGAGTATACACCTTTCTGTTTTATATAACTATAACACTGTTGAAAGTAGAGTATACACCATTCCGGATTATATAACTATAATACTGTTAAATGTAGAGTATAGACCATTCTGTGTTATATAACTATAATGCTGTTGAAAGTAGAATATACACCATTCCGTGTTATATAACTATACTACTGTTAAATGTAGAGTATACACCCTTCTGTGTTATATAACTATAACGCTGTTGAAAGTAGAGTATACACCATTACGGATTATATAACTATAATACTGTTCAATATAGAGTATACACCGTTCTGTGTTATATAACTATAATACTATTGAAATTAGAATATACACCATTCTGTGTTATATAACTGTAACACTGTTGAAAATAGAGTATACACCATTCTGAAGTATATAATTATAACACTGTTGAAAGTAGAGTAACACATTTCTGTGTTATATAACTATAATACTGTTGAAAGTAGAGTAAACACAATTCCGGATTATATAACTATAATACTGTTGAAAGTAGAATATACACCATTCTGTGTTATATAACTATAATACTGTTGAATGTAGAGTAAACACAATTCCGGATTATATAACTATAATACTGTTGAATGTAGAGTATACATCCCTCTGTGTTATATAACTATAATACTTTGAATGTAGAGTATACACCATTCTAGGTTATATAACTAAAACACTGTTGAAAGTAGAATATACACACTTCTGTGTTATACAACTATAACACTGTTGAAAGTAGAGTATACACCCTTCTGTTTTATATAACTATAACACTGTTGAAGGTAGAGTATACACCATTCCGGATTATATAACTAAAATACTGTTGAAAGTAGAGTATAGACCATTCTTCGTTTATATAACTATAATACTGTTGAAAGTAGAGTATACACCATTCTGGTTTATATAACTATAATACTGTTGAATGTAGATTATACACCATTCTGGGTAAAATTTTGTCCGAGTGATAACTCAACATTGCATGCACCCATGACCCTAAAAACTTAACATGGCGGCTGGGGGTGACCAGCAGATGACCCCTATTATGGGTGATTTAACTATAACACTGTTGAAAGTAGAATAGTACCCTATTCTGTGTTATATAACTATAACACTGTTGAAAGTAGAGTATACACCTTTCCAGATTATATAACTATAATACTGTTAATGTAGAGTATACACCTTTCTGTGTTATATAACTATAACACTGTTGAAAGTAGAGTATACACCATTCAGATTATATAACTATAATACTGTTAAATGTAGAGTATACACCATTCTGTGTTATATAACTATAATGCTGTTGAAAGTAGAATATACACCATTCCGTGTTATATAACTATACTACTGTTAAATGTAGAGTATACACCCTTCTGTGTTATATAACTATAATACTGTTAAATGTAGAGTATACACCCTCTGTGTTATATAACTATAACGCTGTTGAAAGTAGAGTATACACCATTACGGATTATATAAATATAATTCTGTTCAATATAGAGTATACACCGTTCTGTGCTATATAACTATAATACTATTGAAATTAGAATATACACCATTCTGTGTTATATAACTGTAACCACTGTTGAAAATAGAGTATACACCATTCTGAAGTATATATTATAAACACTGTGAAAGTAGAGTAACACATTTCTGTGTTATATAACTATATTACTGTTGAAAGTAGAGTAAACACAATTCCGGATTATATAACTATAATACTGTTGAAAGTAGAATATACACCATTCTGTGTTATATAACTATAATACTGTTGAATGTAGAGTAAACACAATTCCGAATTATATAACTATAATACTGTTGAATGTAGAGTATACATCCCTCTGTGTTATATAACTATAATACTGTTGAATGTAGAGTATACACCATTCTAGGTTATATAACTAAAACACTGTTGAAAGTAGAATATACACACTTCTGTGTTATATAACTATAACACTGTTGAAAGTAGAGTATACACCCTTCTGTGTTATATAACTATAATACTGTTGAAAGTAGAGTATACACCATTCTGTGTTATATAACTACAATACTGTTGAATGTAGAGTATACACCATTCTGTGTTATATAACTACAATACAGTTGAAAGTAGAGTTTACACCATTACGGATTATATAACTATAATACTGTTGAAAGTAGAGTATACACTATTCTGGGTTATATAACACTGTTTAAAATAGAGTATACACCATTCTGGGTCATATAACACTGTTGAAAGTAGAGTATACACCATTCTGAGTGCTATAAGTATAATACTGTTGAAAGTAGGGTATACACTATTCTGGGTTATATAAATATAACTCTGTTGAAAGTAGAACATACACCTTTCTGTGTTATATAACTATAACACGGTTGAAAGTAGAGTATACACCATTCAGTGTTATATAACTATAATACTGTTGAATGTAGAGTATACACCATTATGGGTGATTTAACTATAACACTGTTGAAAGTAGAATATACCCTATTCTGTGTTATATAACTATAACACTGTTGAAAGTAGAGTATACACCTTTCTGTGTTATATAACTATAACACTGTTGAAAGTAGAGTATACACCATTCCGGATTATATAACTATAATACTGTTAAATGTAGAGTATAGACCATTCTGTGTTATATAACTATAATGCTGTTGAAAGTAGAATATACACCATTCCGTGTTATATAACTATACTACTGTTAAATGTAGAGTATACACCCTTCTGTGTTATATAACTATAACGCTGTTGAAAGTAGAGTATACACCATTACGGATTATATAACTATAATACTGTTCAATATAGAGTATACACCGTTCTGTGTTATATAACTATAATACTATTGAAATTAGAATATACACCATTCTGTGTTATATAACTGTAACACTGTTGAAAATAGAGTATACACCATTCTGAAGTATATAATTATAACACTGTTGAAAGTAGAGTAACACATTTCTGTGTTATATAACTATAATTCTGTTGAAAGTAGAGTAAACACAATTCCGGATTATATAACTATAATACTGTTGAAAGTAGAATATACACCATTCTGTGTTATATAACTATAATACTGTTGAATGTAGAGTAAACACAATTCCGGATTATATAACTATAATACTGTTGAATGTAGAGTATACATCCCTCTGTGTTATATAACTATAATACTGTTGAATGTAGAGTATACACCATTCTAGGTTATATAACTAAAACACTGTTGAAAGTAGAATATACACACTTCTGTGTTATACAACTATAACACTGTTGAAAGTAGAGTATACACCCTTCTGTTTTATATAACTATAACACTGTTGAAAGTAGAATATACACCATTCCGGATTATATAACTAAAATACTGTTGAAAGTAGAGTATAGACCATTCTCGTTTATATAACTATAATACTGTTGAAAGTAGAGTATACACCATTCTGGTTTATATAACTATAATACTGTTGAATGTAGATTATACACCATTCTGGGTAAAATTTTGTCCGAGTGATAACTCAACATTGCATGCACCCATGACCCTAAAACTTAACATGGCGGCTGGGGGTGACCAGCAGATGACCCCTATTATGGGTGATTTAACTATAACACTGTTGAAAGTAGAATATACCCTATTCTGTGTTATATAACTATAACACTGTTGAAAGTAGAGTATAAACCTTTCCAGATTATATAACTATAATACTGTTAAATGTAGAGTATACACCTTTCTGTGTTATATAACTATAACACTGTTGAACGTAGAGTATACACCATTCCAGATTATATAACTATAATACTGTTAAATGTAGAGTATACACCATTCTGTGTTATATAACTATAATGCTGTTGAAAGTAGAATATACACCATTCCGTGTTATATAACTATACTACTGTTAAATGTAGAGTATACACCCTTCTGTGTTATATAACTATACTACTGTTAAATGTAGAGTATACACCCTATGTGTTATATAACTATAACGCTGTTGAAAGTAGAGTATACACCATTACGGATTATATAACTATAATTCTGTTCAATATAGAGTATACACCGTTCTGTGCTATATAACTATAATACTATTGAAATTAGAATATACACCATTCTGTGTTATATAACTGTAACACTGTTGAAAATAGAGTATACACCATTCTGAAGTATATAATTATAACACTGTTGAAAGTAGAGTAACACATTTCTGTGTTATATAACTATAATACTGTTGAAAGTAGAGTAAACACAATTCCGGATTATATAACTATAATACTGTTGAAAGTAGAATATACACCATTCTGTGTTATATAACTATAATACTGTTGAATGTAGAGTAAACACAATTCCGGATTATATAACTATAATACTGTTGAATGTAGAGTATACATCCCTCTGTGTTATATAACTATAATACTGTTGAATGTAGAGTATACACCATTCTAGGTTATATAACTAAAACACTGTTGAAAGTAGAATATACACACTTCTGTGTTATATAACTATAACACTGTTGAAAGTAGAGTATACACCTTTCTGTGTTATATAACTATAACACTGTTGAAAGTAGAGTATACACCATTCCGGATTATATAACTATAATACTGTTAAATGTAGAGTATAGACCATTCTGTGTTATATAACTATAATGCTGTTGAAAGTAGAATATACACCATTCCGTGTTATATAACTATACTACTGTTAAATGTAGAGTATACACCCTTCTGTGTTATATAACTATAACGCTGTTGAAAGTAGAGTATACACCATTACGGATTATATAACTATAATACTGTTCAATATAGAGTATACACCGTTCTGTGTTATATAACTATAATACTATTGAAATTAGAATATACACCATTCTGTGTTATATAACTGTAACACTGTTGAAAATAGAGTATACACCATTCTGAAGTATATAATTATAACACTGTTGAAAGTAGAGTAACACATTTCTGTGTTATATAACTATAATACTGTTGAAAGTAGAGTAAACACAATTCCGGATTATATAACTATAATACTGTTGAAAGTAGAATATACACCATTCTGTGTTATATAACTATAATACTGTTGAATGTAGAGTAAACACAATTCCGGATTATATAACTATAATACTGTTGAATGTAGAGTATACATCCCTCTGTGTTATATAACTATAATACTGTTGAATGTAGAGTATACACCATTCTAGGTTATATAACTAAAACACTGTTGAAAGTAGAATATACACACTTCTGTGTTATACAACTATAACAATGTTGAAAGTAGAGTATACACCCTTCTGTTTTATATAACTATAACACTGTTGAAAGTAGAGTATACACCATTCTAGGTTATATAACTAAAACACTGTTGAAAGTAGAATATACACACTTCTGTGTTATATAACTATAACACTGTTGAAAGTAGAGTATACACCTTTCTGTGTTATATAACTATAACACTGTTGAAAGTAGAGTATACACCATTCCGGATTATATAACTATAATACTGTTAAATGTAGAGTATAGACCATTCTGTGTTATATAACTATAATGCTGTTGAAAGTAGAATATACACCATTCCGTGTTATATAACTATACTACTGTTAAATGTAGAGTATACACCCTTCTGTGTTATATAACTATAACGCTGTTGAAAGTAGAGTATACACCATTACGGATTATATAACTATAATACTGTTCAATATAGAGTATACACCGTTCTGTGTTATATAACTATAATACTATTGAAATTAGAATATACACCATTCTGTGTTATATAACTGTAACACTGTTGAAAATAGAGTATACACCATTCTGAAGTATATAATTATAACACTGTTGAAAGTAGAGTAACACATTTCTGTGTTATATAACTATAATACTGTTGAAAGTAGAGTAAACACAATTCCGGATTATATAACTATAATACTGTTGAAAGTAGAATATACACCATTCTGTGTTATATAACTATAATACTGTTGAATGTAGAGTAAACACAATTCCGGATTATATAACTATAATACTGTTGAATGTAGAGTATACATCCCTCTGTGTTATATAACTATAATACTGTTGAATGTAGAGTATACACCATTCTAGGTTATATAACTAAAACACTGTTGAAAGTAGAATATACACACTTCTGTGTTATACAACTATAACAATGTTGAAAGTAGAGTATACACCCTTCTGTTTTATATAACTATAACACTGTTGAAAGTAGAGTATACACCATTCCGGATTATATAACTAAAATACTGTTGAAAGTAGAGTATACACCATTCTGGTTTATATAACTATAATACTGTTGAATGTAGATTATACACCATTCTGGGTAAAATTTTGTCCGAGTGATAACTCAACATTGCATGCACCCATGACCCTAAAACTTAACATGGCGGCTGGGGGTGACCAGCAGATGACCCCTATTGTGAGGTCATCATTTGAAAGGTCAAGGTCACAGCTTGTCCAATTGATAGTTAAACAATGCCTGAAGCTTTAGTCCTCAAACTTGACTTGGAGGTTGGGCCTGACCAATAGATGACCCCTTTTTATTTTGTACTTGATGCTATAGGCGCATCTGAGGTAAGCAGGTAATTTAAATAAACTGAGGGAATATAACTTTCTCTGTGTATACTTCCCCCCACTGTTTCGTCTCAGTATTTGTCAGAACTATATAGCATCAGATGTGCAAACGTCATTATAAAATTATGTTTAGCACGTTATAATGGAGAGTTGTGAGAAAATATTTATTTATATAGAGAAATGAAAAACCCATAAGTCATTGTTCATTTTATGTATTACAGATAATTGTAAATGCTAATTACAAATAGACTTGTATTGTTAGGCTCTGTTGGTTGTTACGGCAAGTTGTAGTGAAGATGGATGAATACATCTGCGCCTCTTCAATATAATATATAATTTGAATTTCAGCTTAGTTTAAATTTCCAATATAGGTATATGCAACACACAATGTTTCAATATATGATTTTGATATTTATTACAGATAGACGAAACATGGACGATGCCAATGAAGAATTGTCTAAACGTCTACATGAAGTACTTGATGTTATAGGCGTAACTGAGTACAGAAGAAAGGGGTTTTGGGAGAATAGTATGGTACATGAAATAACAAGAACGTTTGCAAGCCTCAATTATTCAAAACCTCCCAACATAAGATCATACTACCTAGTTGGGAGTAAATGCGAAGGAACAACTACACTAAATATGGATCCCGATCTGGATTTCATAGAATGTGACGACAAAGTTCCTGTGGTAGAGAATGTATTCGAATCTAAACAACAGGGAATTTCTTTCCTTATTTTAACGGATGAAGACACAAAACCTGGATATGTTCGTCTTCAGATTGTTAAAGATAAACGTCCGCTTACAGTTGTAATTGGCTATATATCAGATTCTCACTTTATCGATGGGAAAGGTAGAGTATGTTATTCCCACTCCAACATTTGTGTTGACCAAAAGACATCGCGTAACGGTCCAGCGAAAACGATTCCGGGGAATAACCGTTGTAGTCAATGTGATCAAGTATATGCCTTTAGGTGTCGACATATACCGATGTCAGCCAATTCCTGGTTACACAGGATACGGAAAAACGGCTGGCCATCACAGAAACAACTTAAAGCAATGGGTTTATATGGTTGTTTCTTTGTTGGTGTTTCACATCCTCGTAATAAAAACCCGTTTAGCGAATGGAGAATTTCCTTCTCACTTCAAGAACGTGACCTCATGTCAAGTCTGAACGAAACGCAACACAAGTGTTATATTCTTCTGAAGATGATAAAGAAGGATATCATAGAACAAAAGGCCGGTAAATCTATATCATCATATCATTGTAAAACATGTCTTTTTTATACAATCGAAAATTCACATAAACATTTTTGGACTAATGATAAGCTTATACTGTGTGTACAGCAGTGTCTTAAGCGTCTATTTATTTGGGTGAAGGCAAGAAATTGTCCAAATTATTTCATTCCAGAAGAGAATATGTTCGATAAGCTCGGCGTAAATACTTGGAAAGAATTAGAGAATGTTTTGAAAAAGATAATAGAGAGTGATACCGAGTGTTTATATTCACTTATTTGTGACAATGTTGGTGAACTTCTGAAATCTAAATTGAGTGGTGATGAAAATGTATTATGCCATGCTATTATAGTATTCAGCTATCGTTTCAGGACCTGGTTCATCCGAAAAATGTCTATGACTTCTAACACAAATACAGGTTATATAATTATGGTGAAGCAACTTCTGCTATATCTACAACATACGAACCACGTCACAGAACATACTACGAAAGACGTAAGAATGGCACTTGACTCTATAATTCCGCATATACTATTACAATACAAACAGTGTATGTATGTCCAGTACTTGTCACAAGGAAACTTGTCCGACCTGCGTTCTATGACAATTACAAATATAAACTCAGAAATTAGTGACTGTGACCTTATCTCGTCAAAGTTATCTTTAGCATCTTTATATATTCAATTTGAACAGTATCACGAGGAGTGTAAGCTCATTCTAGTGTTATGTGAAAAAGAAATAGAACCATTTGTGACATCTGTGTGTAACTGTGACGACAATATAGCTTTGCTTCTTCCCGCTCTTGCTAAACAACTAACTTTTACTGACATGTCAAGCAAAGACTTCAGACGACATTGCACCACATGCTGTATGGTATTTCATCCATCTCAAGTTAGTCTTGTCCACCGAGCTCTTCAATACGAGATGTTTCGTATTGTGTTCACACAACCAGGATCTGAATATGAAATGAAACTGGACTACTGGTTAAACTGGATTACGGTAGATTCAAAAATATATCTGTATTTTCTACAATATTTACTTTACTCTAATAAAGAAATTCAGCCAGAAAAAGTAACTGCCGCGCAGAAAATATTAAACGTTCTCCAAACTGACCCCAATATTGGCCACAGAGAGACAGCATTGAACCTGTTTGGCTGGATATTTCTACAGGAAAATAATTTACAATATGCATGGGAATGCTTTTGTTTATCATGGAAAGAAAGGCCATTTAAAAATGCAGCTAAATGGCATATGCTAATTTTATTGAGTAAACAAATAAATAAAACATAGGGTTAGCATGATGGAGACCATCGTGATGTCATAGTTTCTTTATCTATTGGTATAAAACTTGATGAGCATTGAAGTTGAGGGTTATCGTGATATATATGAGCCGCGTCCGGCAATTTTTAGATCTTAACGTATCTGTGTACAGTCAAGACTAAAGCGTAGAATCCACATTGGCAGAGGAGTCAGCGTCGGGTATTTAAGATCGTAACGTATCTGTGTACAGTCAAGACTAAAGCGTGGAATCCACCTTGGCAGAGGAGTAGCGTCGGGTATTTAAGATCTTAACGTATATGTGTACAGTCAAGACTAAAGCGTGGAATCCACATTGGCAGAGGAGTTAGCGTCGGGTATTTAAGATCTTAACGCATCTGCGTACAGTCAAGACTAAAGCGTAGAATCCACCTTGGCAGAGGAGATAGCGTCGGGTATTTAAGATCTTAACGCATCTGTGTACAGTCAAGACCTAAGCGTGGAATCCACCTTGGCAGAGGAGACAGCGTCGGGTATTTAAGATCTTAACGTATCTGTGTACAGTCAAGACTAGAGCGTGGAATCCACATTGGCAGAGGAGTTAGCGTCGGGTATTTAAGATCTTAACGTATCTGTGTACAGTCAAGACTAAAGCGTGGAATCCATCGTGATGTCATAGTTTCTTTATCTATTGGTATAAAACTTGAGCATTGAAGTTGAGGGTTATCGTGATATATATGAGCCGCGTCCGGGGATTTAATTTCTTAACGTATCTGCGTACAGTCAGATCTTGGGCGAGGAATCCACCGTGGCCGAGCTGTTAGCATCGATACATTGGAACCGGGCGTCCAGAGTCCAGCACATTTCCTAGCCTAGTACTGGTTTGTTTACCAGGAATCATACATAAATGAACTGTCGACGTAACTAAAATAATGTTGTAAAACGGCTGAATAACCTAATACATTTAAAGTATCTGCAGCGTCTGGCGTTTAGAGGTCTTAGTACATCTTTGCACAGTAAAGACTTTGTGTACACGCACATTCTCACCAGAGTATCTACTTTCCGAGTAAACATTACGTAGACTAAATGCATCATCTAACAAAAAACTAGAAGTGTAGCCCCAATAGTTGCACGTCAATGTTACTGTACATGATGCCAGACCGGAGAGGTAAAACGACCCCAAATCACCAGACGCGGCTTGTTTGTTTTACTATGATGCTTACAATTGATGATCATTGACCGACAAACATTCACTAAGCTATGAAATGTTCAATGTTCAAGATATATACTTCATGACTACTGCGAGCAGGAATCGAACCCAGGGCGTCCAGTTTTATATACGGCATGGTAAACACCCCGTCACAGCTTTTTCAGAGTAAATATTTTGGGTTTTATGATGAACGTCCCGTTTTTCTGTGAAATGGATACCATTGAAAAGATATCAGATCTATTTCGGTATTTCTTTTTATCGTATAGTAAGTTAGCTAAACGATTTCTGCTATTACTGTTAGATCAATTGCCATTCATGATTACTATTGCTGCGTATAATAATGCATACATGAATAAACTCTATAGCTGACGTGCCTTGTTATGGAAAATGTATAATGTTGTTATTGATGATTGAGTTATATAAGAGAAACATCCTGTTTAGAGAGGAAACGGTCGTTCATAGAAAAGAGTAGATATAATGTATGCATGAGTTCGAGTTTAATTAATACATGTTCGGAAAGAATTTTACAACACGTTTATACAAAGAATATCCCTCGGAAATTAGGCACTTGCATAATGAATTGGTTTGCGATTGTAGGCATGGTATAACACGCTGCTTTCATCCATTATTTAGTTATATCACGCCTTATCCTGGGTAAGTTGTCAGTACCACTGTTCCATTTATCCTGACACCAACGGTTTACTTATATCACGCCGTATCCTGGGTAAGTTGTCAGTACCACTGATCCATTTATCCTAACACCAACGATTTAGTTATATCACGGCGTATCCTGGGTAAGTTGTCAGTACCACTGTTCCATTTATCCTGACACCAACGATGTAGTTATATCACGGCGTATCCTGGGTAAGTTGCCAGTACCACTGATCCATGTATCCAGACACCAACGATTAAGTTATATCACGGCGTATCCTGGGTAAGTTGTCAGTACCACTGATCCATTTATCCTAACACCAACGATTAAGTTATATCGCGGCGTATCCTGGGTAAGTTGTCAGTACCACCGATCCATTTATCCTGACACCAACGATTTAGTTATATCACGGCGTATTCTGTGTAAGTTGTCAGTACCACTGATCCGTTTATCCAGACACCAACGATTTAGTTATATCACGGCATATCCTGGATAAGTTGCCAGTACCACTAATGCATTAATCCTAACACCAACGATTTAGTCTTGATGTTAACGCAACCATCCTAAGCGCCGAGAAAAGAAAGCCCTTTTTACATTGTTTACAAGTATTTTGTATGACCCGGTCGTGGATCGAACTCGCGTCCTCCAGTTATCGAGGCGAAAGCTCTACCAATACACCACCGAGGCGGTCCCGTGTATAGTAGATATGAGCCTCGTCTATCAATTTGCGGTCTCATTGACTGATCATAAAGATACATTGGTACATTGGTTTAATAGGGATACTCTTCTAGATTTTTGTCAAAATATGTATATATGACTTAAGTATATTGTACATGTAGAAGGAAAGTAAAGGATGTAGTTAGACGTTGCGAATGTAGTGGCTCGTCTGAGCCTTCACTATACTCAATATACATTATGACCCAAAAACGATAGACGCGACTCGTTTCTAAACCGCGTCAGGTAAAATGGGTGACGTTGACGTCTCTGCAGTAGACCAATTTTAAAACCATGTACATTTTCCCACAATTCCCACTTTATACCAGCCCTCCGTTTAATGGAACTATAAGGTAAAAATCTGCACTCAATCCACCATTCATCGATTAAATTTTATTTTAACCTTGAATATGTTTAGTTTGAATTTGACAAATGTGAGCATTATCGATTTTTAATACCCTTTTTTAATATAATAAATGTGCATCGGACGAATTTAATTATCATCTTGGTAAAACTTTGGAAAATCAATAAAAATGTAGTATGAATTGCAATCAGTTAAAATTAAGATTTCCGGCAAAATAAGGGAAATTGTTCAAAGTCGTCTGCATCAAAATACATGTGTTTGTGGGAAAGGTCTGACAGATTGTTTGTTTCCCGCACTGATGGTTCTCGATCTGATTTTGACATCATTGAACTGATCATAAGCTTTGTACACCAATATTGTAAGAATCAATTAACCGCGGACTCCTGAATAAATTATTCCCAAGACTGCTCTCGAAATTAGGTATAAAACGTACCTTCGTCAACTTTCACCATCACTCAGTCTCAACAAGTCACTCAGACATAGTCACTCAGGAACCCTCACTTAGTTTCCGCTATTCTCACTCAGTCACCATCATTCAGTGCCAGACACCCTCACTAAGTTTTAGCCACTCTCACTATAGCTAAATCTCAGTCGCTAAGTCTCAGACATCCCACTAAGACTCATCCATTCTCACTCAGTCACAATCACTAAGTCTCCGTCACCATCACTAAGACTTAGCCATCGTCACTAAGTCTCAGCAAAAATCACTAATTCGTATCCACTCTCAATCAGTTTCAGTAACCATCACTAAGGCTCAACCACAATCAGTCAGATTTAGCCATCGTCACTAAGTCTCAGCCACAATGACTCAGTCACTTCCACTCAGTCTCACCAACCATTAAACAGTCTTTCACTCAGAAACCATTATTAAGTCTCAGACAACCTCACTTATTCTCAGCCATTCTCACTCAGTCACCATCATTAAGTCTCAGACAACATCACTAATTCTCAGCCATTCTCATTAAGTCACCATCATTAAGTCTCAGCCACCATCAATATTGTAAGAATCAATTAACCGCGGACTCCTGAATAAATTAACCATCACTAAGTTTCAGCCGCTCTCACTATGTGACTATCGTTTAGTCTAAGTCATCATCACAAAGTCTCAGTCACCATCACTAAGTCTCAGTCACCATCACTAAGTCTCAGTCACCATCACTAAGTTTCAGTCACTTAGTTACGACCACAAAGTCTCAGCCACCCTCGTACTCCGCCTTGATATACTGTCAGAAACAATGTTGACCTGGCTGGGATTCAAACCAACAGCGCTTGCATTGACAGACGGCTGCTCTACCAAAGGAGCTACCGAGCTTCATACAGTTCGTTGTCATTACAAGATATATATGTATTCAAAGTTAATTATCAGGTCAATGCTACGTGGTAATATTAAAAATATGTTTTATGTTATCATCGACACAAAGTGGTATCTCAACATAATTATATAAGTCTTCTTGTTGTGATTTTAAACATTTTAAATTTATTACTAAAGAAATATTAGTAAACAGGTTTAATCATCAATCTTCGCCTGCAACCTATAAATACATAAACGAAGGTGCTCAAAACAACGTCGTGGTCGTACCCTAGTGGCTCAGAACGAAGCGCTTAAAACCTCAAAGTTCACTTTGCATTGGTTCGATTCTTATGCTAGGCGTGTATTTTTGTCTGTGTTTTTTCTTCTTTTTCTAAATTTGATTTGTTTATATTACATATACGACCATCTCAATTTCAATTAGTCGATCATTAGATTCCTTTCATCTCCAATGTCAATGTACGTGTAATCTTGCCCGCAATGTTACAACGTATCATACATGTTCATATATCTTATTTTATAAGATTAACACGACTATATAAAATACATATACATGTAATTAATTGGCATACCTGGACTTAAAAAAGACAATCATGCTCGTATTGAACAAAATGAGCATTATGATAAAAAGGCCTTACATGTAAAAGACATTCCGATTTAAAGATTCGAACCCGTGGCCATTGCATTTGCAGCTACGTACAGAGCTAACTACGATACAATGATGTGCAGGACCTATTTTAAATTGGAAGTTGTTTTTGACCTGGAGCTTTAACCCCTGGTCATAATAGTAAAAACATTTTTTCGGAGATGGCAGCCTGCCAATTGCTGTTATCACCAAACAAAGTATTTTATGGTGAGACTGCTCGAGAAAAAATAGTTCAACATGGCATTTTAAAAGTTAAGATCTCCCAAAAAAAAGATCATTATAATATTGTTGGAACATCAGTGAACAACTTAAGGCGTCAGTACTCCAATATAAGTTTAACACATGTTTTCGAAATGAATGTGCCGAGAAGTTAAATATGGAAGCTTATTAACTATTGACATTCGCGAAGCAGAACGGAAAAGTACAAAGAGTCGCTTGACAAATGCAGGGGCAGATTTACCGGGGGCCGAAAGGCCCGTGCGACGAAAAATTGATGGTTAACAATGGAGTCGCGTGACAATTGTAGTTGCGGATTTAGCGGGGACCATAGGGCCCGTGCACACACACACACACCCACCCCGACGTTCCAAGCTCCACTTTGTATTTATTTTGCTTTTTTTATATTATCCAAAGAAACCCATTATAATTGATTTAATTTTACTGTTCCCGCAAGTTAATATAGCACTTAACGACGGGTCGGTAATCTTTATAAGGGAAGACCTGCCATCGGACGATGCACTCCAGGTATAAATCGAGTGCTGGAGGAAAAAATTGGGTGGTGTATCACCCTTATCTTACCGACTGGTCAACGATTGACGACTTGATTAAGGAAGTCAAGCGATCCGAATGCCCTCACAATTCCTTGGATAGCGATCACAGTTTTGGTGACAAGTTGCGAGTTCGAAGACAGAATTTCAACTTTTGGCCTCGTGAAGTCCGACTGAAGATCATCAATGGCGAAGAAAATGCTTACAGGAATGTGCCTTATGTCTGTTGGGAACACACGTTAAAATTTTCAAAATTTTGAGGACCTTATGCTATGTAAATATTATAACCTGGTCATATAAGCTTTTTTAAATGTATCTGAATAGAACAATTATTGAAAAGATTAAGTGGGAAATTAATATGTTATACCATAAAAGGCCAGTTCGCCTAACATATATGTTTCCTGATGTGGCTCTGTTTTACGTAGAACACCCGTATTTGTCAAAAGATATCTACCCTTGTAATCTCATCTTGTTAATTATTTTGGTGATATTGTTAATGTGTATTTACACGATCATATCCTGTTATCGCGACTGTATATTAGGGTTTATGCGACTTGAAACAACACTTTGAATTAAAGAAGATCAAGATAAGCATGCATATTTGTTCAATGTAATCTCTCGGTCTACATTGTTCGCAATTAAAAAAAAACATCTGATATGTGTGTATTTTATGGTCAAAGTTATACTAATTTCAAGTATATCAAAAGATCATGATAAATACTTGCGTCTCACAATAATACACAGAGGTCAGGGTCAGGTCAACATTGTAGAGTAATACTGAAACCTTCCGCTTGGGCAGGTGGCTAACTTGCACCAAGCAAAATCAATATTATTTTCATGTTAAACATTGTGGAAACAGAAGCCATCACTCAGGATAAGTTATGATAACTGTCACCCCATTGATTTACTTACAGTGATCGTCTTAAGTCTGGAGGCTTAAACTGGTATATAGTTACTTTGTTTATGCTTGAGTTTAATAAAGTAAGTGAAACCCTTTTCCTTTTAGAGTGAACACCTTTTCAGAGCTTTTCCCGTTTCACTGCGGACAGAATATTGCTCACTTGTGACCGATTTGGTCACGATGGACATTTTCTGGTCACAGATGTGACCGATGAACCGTTATGACCAAGCTTCCGATCTTTTTAACCCGTTTACTACAAGGGAAGTTACTACGATCCGGCATTGTGATGATACATGCACAGTTACTATCCCTTGTTACCCCTTTTAGACGTTCTTACCAGAATTAAAGGAAACACTGAAAGGTTGATCTTTGCCTCTCGTTTTATTTCGTTACACCGAGTGGCCGATTCCTATCAACTCCACCAACAGACAGGCTAGAATGGTGGCGCGTATCATACACTTGGTCGTGGTGACAGAGGTGGGATTTGTCTTTTCCTGACAGGTCCAGTGATACGATCCCACAGCCGAAGAAGCCCTATAAACTTAAACGAGCTTTTAATAAGAATTAGCCAGGCATTTATAGTTATACATATATACCTTTTGAACTGTTATATATTGCATTTTGGACAACAGTTTGTACGTTCCAAATGATTACTGTAGGTGGACTAGACGACAGTGGAGAAGATACGTTCAACATCAAAGACCATGATAGCCAGCATGCCGAGATGAGCTCGAGCTTTGCGGTTAGAGAGCAGAGCTTTCATGTCAGGTCGGAACTCCAGTCGCTACTTTCCGACAGACCAGGAAGACAAGTCACTCAGACAGAAGGTTGGTGGTCTGACAGAAGCTCTGGCAGACATGGCAACAGCTTTAAAGCTCTTAAAAGAGAGTCAGGCTCGTAGGCAGGTGCATGACTGCACCCGGTAATCAGGGGAACGATAGCCATAAATGTTTCCCTTCTAGAAGATATGCAAATGACAGGGCAGTAAATGTGGATCGAACAAGAGTCAATCGGGGCTATACTCCTAGTTTTCCGCAAGGGGCCGGCGAAAATCAAGATGATGCCGACCTGAAACATAACAGTAACGACTATGAAGATGACCGGTTTATTATGAATGAAAGTCTGCCCTTTTTATGTCGAGGTCAACTGAGATAGCTAGGGGAAGAGCCATATAAGTATCAACAACAAATGGTACCAACCAATAGACGGGGAGTTCATGTAAAAATAGCCCCTTTCACTAGAAGAGAAGACTGGGCGGTTTGGATGGAAAGGTTCGAAGCTATAGCTCATAGACATGGTTGGTCTTCGGGGGATAAGCTCGACCAGTTCCTGCCTAGGATGGAGGAACAAGCCGGTCAGTTTATTTTCATCCAGCTGCCGCACGGGACACTTAATAGTTATACTAAGCTAACAAATGAACTGAATAGTAGGTTTAGGGGCATTGAAACTCCCAGAGCATACGCAGCCAGACAGCGGAAGAATTTGCCGCAGACACAAAGAGACTGTATGATAAGGCACATGGTTATCGAGATCGGAAGACCCGCGAATAAGTTTTGGTGCGGAAGTTCCTAGATGGTCTACGCGATGAAGACATCCGCTTTGAAGTAGAATATCACAAGGAGCCAAATGACACTGATGTAGCTGTTTACCATGCTGTACACATGATACAAATTAGTTACATGGCGAAGTCAGACAAGAAGCAAACATCTTCAGCGAGGAAAGCAGTTGAGCAAGAGAGTGTAGAGAAGAGCAATATGGCCAGGAGTAACAGAGGATCTAGTAACTATTTCTGCTCAAAACAATCAGATGCAAGCGAACAACCAACTAACGCCGAATAACTCGCAGTCATTAAGCAGTTTGATGATTGGCTTGAAAAGTTGGAACAACGAGGCATGTCCAAGCAAAGACGGCATCAGGGTCGAAAAATTGATGAATGTTTTAACTGTGGAGAGTAAGCGGGTGAGTCCATACCAGCCAACCAACCAAAATAACCTGAGGAGTACAGGGTTCGAGCCAAGGAAGGCTGGGTCTTTAAACTACCAAGGACCAATCCTTGTGGCTAAAAGGAGGTCCAATTAGGAAAATACGGCCATTCAGTGAAGGCAACTGATGAAAGATCTGTAATTCCACAAGCCGTAGTGACCAGGATGAAAAGGTGAGGTTTGGCAGACGGAGTATATATGCAGGGCACCTGTGGCGTTTACTGCTGACACTGGAATCTCGGGGACCGTAGTGTCAAACCGTGTATTTAATAAAATTAAGCTGGAGGAGTAGCCTCAACTGAGACACTCTGCATGCTAGATGCGCACTTGGTTTTCCATGTATCATATAGGTTTTCTTTAAGCACTTGGATATTGCGTTGAAATTAGTCGAATTCAGGCTTGTTCGAAAACATAGTAGCTAATGGTTGGGTTTTCAATGCTTATATTCTTTTTAATGATTAGAAATATATCCTTAAACAATATAGCCAATATTCAAAGGGGATTTATGCTCCTTTCTTTGTAGTAGCAGTTTTATGAACAGTAAGAATAGAGGATTTTCACTCAATCTGACACAAAAATTGACAAGGTATGTGCAAAACAGCTGACCACAACTTTATTAGAAAATAAGGGCAGTTCATATTCTGTAGTAAAACAGGAGCAGTTCTGGCACTTTTTACCCTTTTTGGTACTCGAGCATTAATTTGCAGAAATTTAGCGTGAAATGTGCTAGTTTGAGAAGGGTTTTGAATCAGTACCAGAAGAGTCGTGGGTCTTTCAGCCTCAGGAAAATTTTTGAAATGAGATTTTATTATTGATATAATAGGTTTTGGACCTATTAGACGGGAGATTATTTTCCCTTAAGGTGGTATATAACACATTGCTTACGAGATATTCGGATTTCGGCCAGGGTCAAAAATAGAAATAATGATAAATAGTAAGTTTAGGGTACATTTTTGGGCAAATTGTTGATTAAAATGTGTATAAATGTGAAAATTAAGCATTTTTTCGGTTGAACCCACTTCTCCTTCTGGTTTGACAACACTGGTTGCGGAGATAGGCGTGAATTTAGAGGGAAATTTGAATACAAGCTTTCTTGTCCAAGTTTGCTTGAAAAGAAGCTGGAAACATGGTATTTCTGACATGGAGTAAATGGTAAAATTGCTCTTTTTGTCCTACTTGTTTCACCCAGTTTAAGACCACTGTTGTGGCCAATTCTTTCCACAATATTGACTGAGAGTGTGAATTCCAGTCATTTTCTTATAATTCTGTCACTCCCTGATACAGGAAAATCCTTTTTAAATTACCAGAATGGATATTATGAGAAATATTGATAGAATAAAAGTTGGAGTGTCCCCAGGAAACAGAAACTCAATGAGTTGTATACTTATATATATTGTGTATAACTTTCCCAATTTCCCTAATTAAAATGTACCATTGAAAACATGTAAGAAATGGACAAATCATGTGGCAATATGGGAATTTGTTAATTATGAGCTAATTTCGATTTTAAAACAATGAGTTTTATATATATATATTTGTTTGTGGGAAAATTCTATTAATGTGAAATTTGTTTTTCATTTTTATAAATTTATGTTTATACTCAATATTGCTTTTAATGATCATATGTGCATGTACCGTTAAGGATATATATTTTTCATTATTTTATTGTTTTATTCATAATACGGGTAAACAAATCGAAGTCGGCGATATTTCTCGTCAATAGGTAAATGTGTCTATCCAAAAATTGTGTCCAGAGTGGATTTTTCGATGCAGTCACGACACTACTCCTTCGTTTTGATTGGATGAAAAAACAAATACAAAAAAAAAAAAATTATTCAAGAGGAAATAATTAAATATGATAATACGTACTCGATAAAGGAACGAGCACAAGTAATTTTATGTGTGATCATTTGCGTGCAATAACACTCGTCGTCTATTTCTAAAACGAGTTCAAATAAAAACTCATAAAGGTTTTCTGACTTCTCGGAAGTTACAAATCCAAATTCCTGTAACATGACGTCATTATATTAGCGTAACGCAAATGATGAATAAATAACCAAAAGGAAAACGAAATAAATGATAGGAATGGATAGTTTGACTCGCCACAAATGTAATTCCGTAAGTTATGGAATTGTTTCATTTGAAGTACTTTATGAAGGGCAAGTTGATTATTTATTTTACCTGTCATCATAATTTCATGGCTTTAAAATCTTGACCATATTTTAAAGTTAAATATATGCTTAACCTGATGATTATTTTTCTTTTCTTAGCTTAAGTCGGTAGGACTCATAAATGACTGATCGTGCTCCAAGCATGGGGATAATTGCAGTTCACGGGGAATTATTTACCGATCACCAAAAGTTAATAAATGTTTACCCGAAATAGGTAGCACCTACTCATATTACTTGAATATATATTTATAAAGGTAAATTAAAAAATCATAAATAAAACACCTATAATGACCCAATAAGCACATACTTAAGACCCGTGAACAAAATCCCTCTATAGCCTATATGTGGTACGAAGTCTCCGAGAATGGTACGATATTGCAGTGGTACGATATTGCGATGGTACGAAGTCTCCGACATCCTTTTTAGTCACTCAAAGTAACCTCCCCTGAAATTGGTTTTTACTTCCTTATAAGCCGAAAGTTGATTAACTTCCTTATAAGCCGAAAGTTGATTAAGAAGAAACCAAATCGTGAAGACACCGTTAATTCTTGCGTGTCACTTTGTACAGCGAAATATACACAAACATACAAAAACACAGGTAGGTTCTCAAATTAGTTCACTGTCAAGACCGATGAACTCATTTATGTTAAGTCATCTAAAGTAACCTCCATTGAGATTTGTTTACTTCCTTTTAAACCGATAGTTGATATAGGAAAAACCAGAAACGTGAAAGAACTGTTATTTCATGCCTGTCACTTTATACAGCAACATATTTGTACAACACAGGTAGATTAATCTAGTTAGTTTCAAGATCCATTTTGTTAACCCTTTGACTGCTGAAATCGATTTTGTGAAACCTGTGCCACCAGTATAGAGTCTGACTAAAGTCGGGCTCAACTCAACAATTTCATCTTGATATTCCTAGAACTAGCAATGGCCTCTTCCAGACGCAAAGGCGGACAATACCATTATAGAAAGTCAGCATTGAAAGAGTGACGCTTTGTTTACATGTTGTTTAGTAAGATTTCCGCTAAATTGGTTTTAGCTCCTTTATAAACAGACACGTCAAAATAATTCTGAGTCACTAATACTTACAGATTACGGTTGTATTTCATGTTCTTAAACCCGTATGTTGCCTCAAAACTTGATGTTGTTTGGTAACAATTAATTGATTACCAACACATACATACACCATTCAATTCACTGGACTCGAAAATAGATATGTGATACCAACAATTTTATCTTGATATTTCTAGGACTAGCAATTGTCTCTTCCAAACGCAAAGGTGGACAATACCATTTTAGAAAATCGGCATTGAAAGGGTTACGCTTTGTTTTACATGTCATTTAGTTAGATTTCCGCTAAATCGATTTTAGCTCCTTTATAAACAGACACGTCAAAATAATGGTAGCCAGAACTTTCGACCCCAAGATTTATCAACCTCAGTATCCTAAGTCTTTTCGACCCCAATTTCAGTCAACCCCATTATCGGTTTGATCAAATTCTCTGCACTGTAACAAATTTAAATTAATACATACTTAGTGATGTTGACGTGTGTACTTAATTTTCTACATTCCGTACACACCAATTAGAATGCATAGAATAATAAACTAAGATTAATCTAATGTCCAAGTGAAAGCTGTCCAATTAAATTTATAATTAAAGAAATTGTATCGGTAAAAAAATACTTTAATAGGTCACTCGAAATCCGGGGAACTTTATAGTACAAAAGGCCCGATTGATTTTTGCAACACTCAGTGTCAATGTTCTATTTTTTTGATTTTCTGGCAATTGTATCGGTAAAAAAATACTTTAATAGGTCACTCGAAATCCGGGGAACTTTATAGTACAAAAGGCCCGATTGATTTTTGCAACACTCAGTGTCAATGTTCTATTTTTTAGATTTTCTGGCCAAAGGCCAGAAGAGCTTATGCCTTGGTGTGGTGTCCGTCGTCAATTGTATCGGTAAAAAAATACTTTAATAGGTCACTCGAAATCCGGGGAACTTTATAGTACAAAAGGCCCGATTGATTTTTGCAACACTCAGTGTCAATGTTCTATTTTTCAGATTTTCTGGCCAAAGGCCAGAAGAGCTTATGCCTTGGTGTGGTGTCCGTCGTCCGTGCGTCCGTAAACAATTGCTTGTGAACGCGATACAGTCCTTAGTTTTGATTGTATCTCAATCAAACTTATACAGTAGTTAGATATTTATGACAGCTCGGTTCCTTTTGTAAACTAGCCAGATCTGCCCATAAAAGACTGGATTATGGCCCTTGAAATTGTCAAAATTGCTATAATAGAGCTTGTGAACACAATAGAGCTTCCATTTACTATCTGATCTTCACCAAACTTACACATTAGTTAGGTTTCTATGAGAGCTTGGCTCCTTTTGCAAGCCAGCCAGATCCGGCCATGCAAGACTAGATTATGGACGTTGAAATTGTTAGAATTGCTATAATAGAGCTTGTGAACGCGATTAAGTCTTAAGTTTTGATTGTATCTCAATCAAACTTATACGGTTGTTAGATATCCATGAGAGCTCGGTTCCTTTCGCAAACCAGCCAGATCCGCCCATGCAAGACTGGATTATGGCTTTATTTAGTATCTGATCATCACCAAACTTAAATAGTAGTTAAATATTGATGAGAGCTCGGTTCCTTTCGACAACCAGCCAGATGTGCCATTGCATGACTGGATTATGGCCCTTGAAATTGTCAAAATTGCTATAATACAGCTTGTGAACACAATAGAGCCTCCATTTACTATTCGATCTTCTCCAAACTTAGATAGTAGTTAAATATTGATGACAGATTGGTTTCTTTTGCAAACCAGCCAGATCGGCCAATGCAAAACTGGATTATGGCCCTTGAAATTGTAAAAATTGCTATAATTGAGCTTGTGAACACAATAGAGGCTCCATTCACTCTCTGATCTTCACAAAACTTAGATAGTAGTTACATATTAATGAGAGCTTGGTTCCTTTCGAAAACCAGCCAGATGTGCTCTTGCATGACTGGATTTGACGCTTGAAATTGTCAAAATTGCTATAATACAGCTTGTGAACACAATAGAGCCTCCATTTAATATCCGATCTTCACCAAACTTAGATAGTAGGTAAATATTGATGAGAACTCGGTTCCTTTCGCAAACAAGCCAGATCGGCCCATGCAAAACTGGATTATGGCCGTTGAAATTGTCAACATTGCTATAAAACAGCTTGTGAACACAATAGAGCCTCCATTTATTATCCGATCTTCACAATACATGTATACATGCTCTGGATTGAAAATGACCAAAGATCCATCCCAGTAGAGCATAGGCCCTCATGGGCCTCTTGTTTCTTAAATGTTACGTATGTTAATCCAGCCGTAAATTTCAATTTAGAAATATTCGGAGGACACCGGATGTTGTGAATTCCTTTTGGTGTTCATGGTTCCTATCGCTCAGATGATTCATTTTAAAAATAAAAACAAAATGAAAAAAATGAAATGGAAATACTTTTAAGCATCAAATAATGTATTTTAATACCTTTTAGCTCACTTATTGTGATTGCCTTTTGTCCGGCTTCCGTTGTGCGTCAACATAATCTCCTCAGTAACCAGTGGGTCAATTGAGATGAATCTTCACAGAAAGCATCCTCTCAATGACCTTGCCAGATTTTTGGGATACATGCAGGATTCTGGTTTCCATGGCGAAATGAAAAAATCTTCAAAATTCTTCTTCTCCCAAACTGGTTTGCAGATTTTCAAATAATTTTGTATAAATGTTCCTTGGGTGACCCTCTATCAGATTCCTTCAAGCCATGTTGATTGGTCGAAAAACCATGGCCGCCAGGGGGGCGGAGCTATTTTGCCAAGGTGAACTATTGTGATCACATTTTGTCCGGGGTCCGTGCATCCTGCGTCATCAACATTTGAGCTTGTTAACACTCTGCAGGCTACATTTTGCATTCAATCTTCATGAAAGTTTATCAGAACATTCATCTCCATCAATTCTTGAACAAGTTCGAAACTGGGCCATATGAGGTAAAAGAAAATAGGTCACTAGGTCAAATTAAATGGAAATCTTGTTAACATTCTGGAGGCAGAAACATATGTTTATGTTAATGTTTAAGATATAGCATAGTGATCGGCCGAAGTCAAGTTTTTCAGCGTGAATAAAAGTATGATTGTTCTGAATTAATTGTTTATGTATGACCTTTTTGTAATGTTCGCTCACAATATTGTTTTTTGAGCCCCAGAAGTTAGCCGGAGTAGCTAGAACAGCATATACAGTCAGAGTTCCAACTACTACGGCTGTTATGGCAACCCGACCGGCTATTCTATCCAGTCTGAACAGTCGATTCGGACTAGTCCTAACAATTAAAATTCATATGCAGGAATATTGTCGATAAATTCAAAGTTTGGCTGGATTTTGCAACTGGCTGTCGAAACTGTGCAGTACGGCAACAGGTGCAACTCGAAGCCAGTGCTGGGCACTAGCCACGAACAGATATCAGGTTGCCGGCTAAAGTCTGGAACTAGACCAATATACAGCCGGAGGTGGACTCTGAAGGAGCAAACAAATCCAAACTTCGGCTGGACTTTGCTGCTGTTCATGAAACTTACATGCACTATTTCATGTCAGATTGCCAGTAAAACTCTATTACTCGAACAGGACTGGTGAAATGTCGAAATGATTACGGGAAAGTTTAACCCCGCAGGGTTTGAGAGCCGGCTGCCGCAACTTGGCGAATGACCCCTAGTGCACCCTAGTGCAATACGAAGTCAGTTTGTTGGGCTTGCACTTGACATGCACTAACGTGTCACCCACATCCTCTTTCTCGAACATAACCACGCACAACCTAGGGCGGGATTAGTTATGTCGGCCCATTTTCAGATGGGTTTGATGGAACTGTTCAGGGACATTGTCGGGAAATTAAAACATTGGTTTTATTTTTGAAGAACTGCAACTAGTGCAACTCGGAGCCACTGTAGTCGGCGCCTGTCCCTGAAACATGCCAGATTACCGGCTATTGACTGTAACTCGACCATTATCCAGCCTGAGTAGGGCTGTGGAACTTATAAAACACCCAACAACGGCTGGGATTGAAAGCCGGTTGCCGTTATTAGGCAGAACAGCACATAGTGCAACTTGAAATCAATATTGGGCCTCCTGACACTTTGCAAGTTCTCGGCTATACCCTGTACTCGAGCAGAACGGGTGCAAAGTCGGGACACTGTCGGGAAATTCCAACTCCGACTGTGTTGATCCAACTGCCGAGTCCCACCAGAGTTACAAACTATAGCAGGCAACGTGCCAAGTGTCCCGACAACTTTACCCGTTCTTTACCTATAGTCAGCTTCCTGACATGTGTCAGGTACAGGCGCCGAACATTGACACAGAGTTTTACAATGGTCGGTTATGCCGAATTTCTGCAGTGGACTACAAAAAGACGGAATTGTTCCCACCCGTGCTTTACTTTTGTTCAAGATAAAGGGAGTTAAGGGTGCTTTGATGCTTGGCAACTTCGTGTGTCACTAGGTGCTGTTCAGACGAGTTGCGTCAGTCTCAATCCAGCTTGAATTGTAACTTTCCTACAATGTCCCGAGTTTGAACCCGTTTTGGCCGAGTTTTAGAATGTAGTATTAATTTCAACCGTTTTCGAAACTTTTTTTACGTACATAGTTTAAAATCACTGCTTGTTCCCATAAACTCAATTTGTGTTAACTTATTCAAATGTTGCAATACGTTGTCCGCTGACAATTTAACAACATTATTTTATGTTTTAACCAAACACATTTGCATTATATGCAAGATAGAGTTATCTAACTTGAGAATTGATTAATTGATTGATTGGGGTTTATGCCATTTTCAACAATTTTGCAATCATATCATGACGCCCAGTTCACCTACTCATGTTTTTTCTAGCTTTCTCACACCAATACTCCACCCAATCTGGGACTAGAACTCACAACCGATGGATTGACAGCCTGCGTCGCTACCGACTGAGCTACCAAGGCTCGGTTCGATTACTTCCATAGGTGTGATGGTTGGGATGGGTTGCATTATGTTCCAATGCAACGCATCAATTAGTTATTATCAACTCTTTATACAGTTGCATGCAACACTTGAACCAGCATTTCTGCGGTAGAAGTGAAACCCTAATTGGAGGAGCGATATTTGTCCATTCAAGCATTTTCTTCTGTTCAAACATTGATTTTGAAAAGTCGCTAAATAACGGTTAAACCATTAAACCAAATACTGCCCCTTTAAATTTAATGCAGTCTTACTAGTAACGCATTGTTTAGCGGGGGAGGTCAGCCATTTAAAGATTCTTGACAGAAAAGCAATTTGAGTTATCTAACTTACATTAACAATATCAAAACTATGTGAGGACACAAAGCGGGTAAATTATATAACGAATCCAACGAAAACGTTTCAAAAAAAGATATATAGTACAAAAAGGGAAAATGACATTAATCTGACAGATAAAGATGGTACATCAGATATAATGTTTCTCGGCTTCAGTATATAATTTTTTAAGCGAAGTGCTCATGAGTTTTAAAGCAACCATACAGATCTGCAGTCTACACAGACACCGAATGTAAGCTCTACCAATTTGGCAAAAGGTGATATGGTAACAGAACTTTCATTGTCCATTAAATGCAAATCTGGGGGAAGACAACTTAATCGTGTTCCCGACAACTGCCAGAGCGGATGTGAATGGTAGATTGTATGACAAATTATTTCAATAAGACCCTACCATCTGTAAAGTATTTGAAAAGAAGTGCCTTATTAAATCTGTGCTAACAATCAGGGACACTATATTATATACTATGTAATATAGTGTCCCTGTAACAATCAAATAGCAGATATGTGTCAAGCTGCATTGCAGGTTATACAAACGAACAATGAAAACCGAATAAGTAGAACAATTGTTAACAATCTAAGATATATTAGTAAGAAACAGCTACCCTTACCTAAACCCACAGTTCAGAAAGTAGAACAATTGTTAACACTCTAAGATATATTAGTAAGAAACAGCTACCCTTACCTAACCCCACAGTTCAGAAAGTAGAACAATTGTTAACACTCTAAGATATATTAGTAAGAAATAGCTACCCTTACCTAAACCCACAGTTCAGAAAGTATCTAGAGAACTCTAACACTGCCGCTTGGCCAAGGAGAACGAATGACAGAGGCTAGATGGGGCTAAAGGAAGAATCGGCAATTATGTGCTCGGTCTGCTTGACATATATCATGACTGCAGAATCAATTGGATGTAGTATATGTAAGTCATGGAAACACTACTTTTGTGAAAATTTGACTCAAAATAAATTCGATCAATATACTTATTATATTGATACATTCTATGGTCGTCTCGACCAAGATTAACGATCGAGACCACTGGTACCAGGAATTGGTTGCTCAATTAGAAGGAAAGTCCACCCTAAAATACCTACAAATAAATTGATTGGTCGATTGATTGATTGGGGTTTAACGACATTTTTAACAATTTCTCAGTTATATCACGGCGGCCAGTTCTCCTACTCATGCATGTCCTGGTTTTCTCGCACCAGTACTCTACACAACAATCTTCCCAAGCAACTGGCTGCTTTTCCACATAGACCTAGCCAATTGGTAGAAGACGAATGACGCATGTCGCATTGACTTTTGTCAATCGTCGGAAAGAAAGTTGGCCGAGCCGGGATTCGAACGCACAACCCCTGGATTGACAGCCCGCGTCGCTACCGACTGAGCTACCGGGGCTCGGCCCTACACATACAAGACAGACCAATACAGAAGGTACACAATATAAACACGCATTTACAAAGTACATGCCAATTATGTCACAAAGAAGATGAAAACGTTCAAAGTTTCCTTTAGGAGCTTTATTCTTCAATAATTAAAGAGCAGCAGCCTCTCAAAGCTACTCTGGATAAAATACACCCAGAGGGCAACAACAGCGTGAGCGAAACAAAACAGATGCTCCAGATGATTTTGGATTGTACTCACAAAGACATCACACAATGGATATTCCTCAAAGAAAAAATCAAAATGATATAGAAAGAGCAACACAAGCCTATTGCTACCACTTAAATTATCAAAGATTGCTTAAGCTCACACCCATCTCAACTAATTTAAAACCCTAGTTAATAAGTTTTCATTTAACCCTTTTGCATGCATTTGCAGAAGATAATTTGTGATAAAGGAAAAACATGCTCATTTTCCCATTGGCCATATTGTTTTCAGATTTACATTTATAAATTGTTGTCATACTTTTAAAATGTTTTCAAAGTTATCTGCTGCAGATTTGTTGCAAGTGGGAGGGTAAATATGCTCAGACGAACGAACATGAAAATATGAAAATACAGAACTATACTAGCAGTAACAAATAAACTATTAGACTATGTGGAAACAAGCTATAGACAACCTTTACTCAAATCTATTTATAGATAAAGCTAGCTACACAAAAGGATTGTACATTTATAAACTTATCAGTGTTAACCGGTTTTTTTTTAAGTTTTAAATTATTTATTTACAGTTATTTTTAATTATAGTGCTTTCATAGTGCTTCTGTTTTATTGGAACTATTATCTCAGCGGTTTCAGCTGGGATTTACCTATACAACAACTATAACGACGAGGCGAAGTTTGTTGTGGCGGGAAAAACTTTTCTATCTACGCTTCAACGCCCTTGTATTTTAAAAACAAGATTTGTAATCTAAATCAGTTGTGCAGATTCAGATCATCTCTACTAAGATTTAGAGTAGTTGTTACATCTTCGTTTTGCAGAGTAGGAGCAGCCATCAGTGCGAAATATGTATACAGATTCAATGAATTAAAGTCATAGCAAGGGAGGTAGGTGTCTCTAAATAGTAATCAAAAGAAGAATTCAGAGGTTCAGATAAGGAGGGGTATTCAGCTCTTTTCCAACAATTTCTCTCTTATTATTAAAGTAAACCCTATGTTGTGGGTACTCAAACAAATCGTCTCACTGAGACAATTATTTTGAGTACCCACAACAAAGGGTTGAAGGATCAAATAAGGATTTTAGAACATGTATGCAAAACGCCCCTTATCTAGAGCTCTGGAAGATAATATGTATCCTGCAGTTGTTTCTATTGATTGGTTTATTTTAATTGTGCTTTCCCTGACTTTCAACAGTATTTCAGTTATATCACAGTGTCTCCTGGGTATATAACATATGTTCTACCGATGTTGGTTATCCTGACACATAGACTTCATGGTAATGTTATTTGTGCACCCATAATCGGTGCCAAGGTCGACGATTTTTAATTTTTTGATATGACCTGAACGTGGAACGAACCCTGATACATATTTTTTTCTGAGGGCAAACCCTGATATATATTGTTCCTGAGGGCAAACCCTGATATATATTGTTCCCGACGGCAAACCCTGATATATATTGTTCCTGAGGGAAAACCCTGATATATAATGTTACGGAGGGCAAACCCTGATATATATTGTTCCCGAGGGCAAACCCTGAGACATAATGTTCCCGAGGGCAAACCTTGATACATATTGTTCCCGAGTGCAAGCCCTGATATATATTGTTCCCGAGGGCAAGCCCTGATATATATTGTTCCTGAGGGCAAACACTGATATATATTGTTAACGAGGGCAAACCCTGATATATATATTGTTCTCGAGAAAACCCTGATATATATTGTTACTGAGGAAAGCCCTGATATATATTGTTTCCGAGGGCAAGCCCTGATACATATTGCTCCCGAGGGTAAGCCCTGATACATATTGTTCCTGGGGGCAAGCCCTGATATATATTGTTCCTGAGGGCAAACCATGATATTTATTGTTCCCGAGGGCAAACCCTGATATATATTGTTCCTAAGGCGGATGCTCTAACCATTTCATCACAGAGATTGAATCAGAGCGGTCAAGAAAGCTTAGTTGAAACTTTTATTTAGCTACAAGTGAACTTTAACTCCTAAGCAGCCAGCAGATGTCAATTTATAATGGATGAAAATTTATTCTAATTGAAGTAGGCATTACTGGTAGAATCCAGGGCAATCTGTCTGTTTTTTATTGAGGCAGGATATTAAATCTAGATCAACTGTGTGGCATTGTTTAAGACAAGTATGCAATATTTAAGATTGCAGGTTCTATCACTGGTATAGTCATACCAAATAATAATAATAGTTTAAATGGCAGGTTCTATCACTGGTAGAGTCATACCAAATAATATTGATATTAGATCAAATATATATATGCAATATTTAATATGGCAGGTTCTATCACTGGTAGAGTCATACCAAATAATAATAATAGTTCAAATGGCTTTCCCTCCTTGGCACTCTGGTGTGTGTCGTTAGAGTTTCAACTGACTCTGGTGCACCCAGAAACAAATATAGATGCTTTCTGATGCCTCTGCAGCAGACGGCTGTTTGAAAATATAGTGACAAAAGATGAAAATTGCTCAAAACAAGCCACTTTTGCCATAATGTTTTCTACTTTTAGACATAGGTTATCCATCCAATTAAAGAGATTGTCTATTTTTTGACAAAATTTGTTCAAAGTCGTCTGCTGCAGAATTGTCGTATGAGTGTAAGGGTTAAAGCCCTGTAAAACACCAAACAAACAAAACCATTTTCCTTATTATTATAGATGATTGTTAATGACTTTACAATGGAGAGGTTTTTTAAAACAGCGTGGGAAATACAATTGCTCTTCATAAAAAATCTTTATGTTTCCCACAATATTTTTGTTTTGTTAGGAAGTTAGATATTATTGAAATTGTTGTTTTCTAATTCCTATATGTTTTGTTTGTATAACCCTTTCCCTCATACAACAAATCTGCAGCAGACGACTTTAAACATACGTTGTCAAAAAATAGAAAATCTCTGTAATTGAATGAATAACCTATAACTAAAAGTGGAAAACATTGTGTCAAAAGGAGACATTGCTCGTTTGTCACTATGTTTTCAAAAAGCCGTCTGCTGCAGAGGCGTCAGAAAGCGTCTATATGAGGGAAAGGGTTGATGAAGCTTCTCCATTTTCAAATTTAATTTGAGCTTACCAGAGAACAAAGTGTTCATGGTGAGCTATTGTGACGGCCTGTATGATGTCTGTAGTCATTTTTTTCTTCCAATAACATCTGCTCCTCATCCACTGTTTGGATTGAATTCGGTAGGAATGATCATTCAGTGATCATTTTTCTGAGCAATTAATTCCGTGAAGAACTCTGGTTACCATGGCAACCAAAAGGAAACACTTTGAAAATCTTCTAGTCAAAAACTGCATGAAAGGGTTAGTATCATTGTCTAGTGGTTCTCTACAATGATTGTACAAATTATGCCCCTTGGGTCAAAATTGGCCCCATCCTGAGTGTCACTTGCTTTTAACCCTTTCCTTCATATAAACGCTTTCGGACGCCTCTGCAGTAGACAGCTTCTTGAAAACATAATGACCAAAGAAGGAATTGCTCAAAACGTACACTTTCTCCTTTTGACACAACGTTTTCCACTTTTAGTCATAGGTTATCCATTTTATTAAAGAGATTTTCTATTTTTTTAACAAAACATGTTCAAAGTCGTCTTCTGCAGAATTGTCATATGAGGGAAAGGTTAATTCAGATATATAGGGAGAAATCTTTTCGTCCATATTTTGCAGTTTTGTTTCAATTTCGTCTGCTGCAAATTTGATGTATATGGAACAGGATAGGTAGTCACGCTAAAGGTTGATTTTCTTTAACCCTTTCCCACATACAACAAATCTGCAGCAGACGACTTTAAAAATATGAATAATCACTTATTGAAAGTATAATTACTGAAAAATGCTTGTTGATAATATTGTGATAAAAGTAGAAATTTCTCATTATGTCAAAGTGTTTTCAAAGTCGTCTGCTTTAGAGGCGTCAGAAACTATCTACAAGTGGGAAAGGTTAAAGCACCGATCTTAAAGATTTCACCGATGATGTCAATGGCACATTTCAATTTATATGAACTGTATACATTTTTCACAGACAAAACAAGACACCCAAGCTCCTGATGTAGATCTTGTTCAAGTTTGACAAATTGAGATGAGTTGCTTTATCCTTTTCCCACATACAACAAATCTGCATCAGACAACTTTGAAACATAACGTCTTTGAAAACATAGCATAAAAACATGCACTGAGTGTCTATAAATGAAAGTATATATATAGTTATTGAATAAAACTGAAAAAAATGTGGAAAAAGAGAAATTGTTCATCATCATTTCAAAACATCTCTGCTGCAGATGCATCAAAATGGGTCTGTTTGTGGGAAAGGATTAAATCATTTGAAAGTGTTCAATTCTAATTGATAATGGTGGTAAGACCTAATTAGCAATTAAACTTGAATAATTGAAAAGAGAGATGTTATTTAAAGATTGTTGTATCTATATGTGTTGAGGAAACTGAAAATAGCCAGCATCAACAGGCATGTATAGAGTGGCATCAATTATGTAGAGAAAATTGCTTTTGGAATTGTCTTCTGTTACATGTGGAAAAGGGTTATGCTTTGTTATAGCAATTTATTAGTGTGTTATAGCATGACTGATTTATTGATTTGGGTTAAACACCATTTTTAAAAGGCTAACCTGTAATAAAGTCCTATCAAAAGAGAACAGCACGGCAATACTTTTGATAGCTACATTTGTTACCAACGACATATATACGTTTTAGGCAATGTTTGGAGCTCGACGATATATGAGCCGTCCGACGAGAAAATTAACATTATGATCTCTGCGTAATGTATCGACCAAGATCAGCCTATCCAGGCCGACATATTCCGTCTCGGGGGGGGGGGGGTAGAGGTATAGAGTAATGATTCCTGAAACAAAAAATCAACAGGAGGCGCGAAATGTGTCTGTCTGGGTTAGCCTGCGCGGCAGATTCCACAGTGTTGTTTTTTTCGTTTTCATATTCGAATTATCGGAAATCTACTGTTCCGGATTGAAGACATAACGGGTGCATAAATAGCCGAGTTATCATAAGCTGTCTTTTAAGATAAGAGATGCATTACTCATTTAATATAATGTGATAGTAAATGCCTGCAAAACATTGTACATCATGATTGGATCATATGCACAAATAATTATAGATTGACTGCATTAACTGCAATGTTTGTATCCATTTACTAAATGTATTCCGTTAACACATAGGTAACACAATATTCAAATAAAACGTACGACTATCCCATATTTACAATCAGTGTCCTGGATTGAAATTCAAAGACAGGGATGTCCATTATTCAACATAAGGTGTATGATAAACTCCAATATGGTGCAATATTCACGAAATCCTTCAAGTCGGATTTTGCAGGATGCGTAACACAATAGACAATATACACAACCGTACTAATATATCTACATAAGTACAACTAATGGAAACTGCCCTTTACAAACACCAACATTTTATAACTCGAATGTGTATACGTTATTTCGCTTGAACATTCTACCATTTAAATCTTAGGTCGAACCCGACCGAGGTTCAAACCCTGGACTATTGCTGCAGAGTCGGACGGGATAACGGGAATATGAGGAATATGACAAAATGTTTGACCATATTTCAACAAAAGGACTGTTTATGCATGCCGTGTCTGTATCATGTCTTGACTAAACGGCAAACGCTATCGTTTGTAAGGATGATATAATCTTGGCTAGAGATAGCACTATCAATAATGTAATATGAACTGATATTGGAACAGTATACCTTACTGAAATCTCAACGCTTTACCCATCTGCATTTCTTGACTTATTCAACAAATAGTTAACCTTTCGCTGCCAAAGGCAATGAAAGGCTTTTGAAAACAATGCAGATTCAGACAACAGCTCGTTAATCCAATTGTTAACATGGTACAGCCGACTTTGTGAAGTTTGTGAGAATACACGAAACAGTGAGGCAGGAGGAAAAGCTTACCTGGAATAGGCAATTCAATTTCAACTTGTGTACCAGTGTGCTACAATTCAATAACACTACTAACTACTTAATGAGACTTACCATAGGTTTGCCTTCATATTTTTAATGTCGTCTCCTGCGGATTCATGTATGTTGGAAAGGCTACACACGTGTTTCCTTCCTCGCCACTTATAGCATCCAAACGTCGGAAGTATGGGAAACGGGTTAAATTTCCAAAGATGCTTAAATATGGCTTGGTTAGCGGTTACGGGGAGTGCAATTTGGTAATGCACACGTCCTAGTCGAGTGCTCATGCAGGGATCATGGACTAGTGAACTGTCATCGTGCTATAACTGAACCTCTGTTTTCATGATGCGTTAAACCCCAAAAATCTACGCAGTTTGACAGAGAAAAGGTTTTCAATGAACTTTATGAATGGGTTTGCGCTAAGTAAATATGGACTCTTGATGTTGGTTAATAACGGGGATAGTAGAACATACACACACGTTGCTGCACATCTGCATTCCGGTGAAGATTCCTTGGCTTGACGAATACAAAAAAAATCGGGTTTTCCCACTCTGATTTCATAAATGATCTTGAAAAGGATATGAAGTAATAGGAATGATTAGCGGACATGATTTATGTTCACTTTTTACGCGGCGGGGCTGAAATGGATATTTATAAATAGATAAGCATGACAGTGTTTAACCCTTTCCCAGATACAATAAATCTGCAACAGACGACTTTGAAAACATAGTGACAAAAACCTAAACAATCTCCATAAAAGAAAGCTTAATAGTAAAATAAAATTGAAAACATTGTGGCCAAAGGAGAAATTGCTCATCATGAGCAATTTCATCTTTGGCCACATTGTTTTCAAAAGTCCGCTGCTGCTATTGCGTCAAAATGCGTTTGCTGGTGGGAAAGGGTTACATAAATCATTAGACATTTATTTGAAAACTCGACCACGTCATATCACATGAACACCTAGCTTATAGACCCTACGACCAACGATGCTCCAGATCAGCAACAGCCTTCGACCCGTCTAATCACGATTATCCCTGCTCGGTCGCAAGTCGTTATTCCTTCAGAACAGACCAAGTCCAGATTATTGCCGTATTTCAGTTTTGTTACATAGTGTTTTTACGTGTCTCGTGGTCCCAACTATCGTTTGAAGTGTTCAATAGAGCGATGGGTAAACAACACAATAACAGAGTTGCTGATTATCATATTACAGTCTGTGGGTTTAAAGCTTGAAAGGTCCTAACGTTCTCCCTGCGTGAAGTTCCCAAACACCGTAGACAAATGTTTGAACATCACATGCGATCACTGGTAACCTTTTATCACATACATGAGCATCTGATGAAGAATACTTATGAAAACATATTTGGTAAAAGTATAAATTGAACTGTTAAATGCGGTAAATGGTTATGTAAATGTATAGTAATTTTAATTGCAATGTAATCATAAGGCTATCACCCCGACAAAAGCTTGCCGGTATATAAAGTGTATGTGTGTATAAAGGTAGAGGTAACATATATAAGTCACTGTCAACTGTATGTCATATATCACGGCGTTCTTCGGCTAATTAATATATCATTTTGTTTTTCTTATAATGGCGATGCAGTCGTAATGTTATTTCAACAACACTTTGTGACAAGGATGGAAACAATTTTCCTTTTGCATGACCCGACTTGACAGATATACAATTTGTTTGCAGTCCTCAAATGTTTTGCATGACAGGGAGTCTTTACCTTAAATCAGGTATTGCTAGAAAATACCAACCTGATCCTTCTATATGATCTGCGATAATAGCCGTTCCACAAGAAAACCAACATTGTGGACTCTGCGTAAAGTATCGACCCGGATCAGCCTAAGCATGCTGCGCAGGCTAACCCGAACAGACACTTATCGCCTCCTGTGGATTTTCTGTTTCAGGAATCATTACTCTATACGTCTTTTCCCCTGAGACGGAATGTGTCGGCCCGGAATAGCATTCGCGAACTGCACAGGCTTATCTGGGTCGATACATTACGCAGAGTCCATATTGTTGGTTTTCCCGTGGAACGGCTCAAATTTCATGATCAGGTGAATATTGTCGAGTAATACCATGGTTGACATCTGAATCATTGTAAACAATCGATAAGCATAACGCGGGAATCACGTGTTAGTCATCGAAATATCGAAAACCCGACTTGTTATCAGTGGAGAGATAATACTATATATGGTCCTCCTGTTTTATCGTGTCAACGTTAAGCATATCAGTCTATTTATAGAACCTGCATTGCATCATTCTTGCGTTTTTAATTGATTGATTGATTGATTGATTTGGGATTAACGCCGCTTTATTTACACATGTGTTTACTGGCTTTCTCACACTAGTTCCCAACACAACAGTCTTACCTAGTAATTGAATGCTTTTCCATATAGACTGGAAGACGAATGGCACTTCGGAAAGAATGTTTGGCCGATCTACTGTTCGAACTTACATAGCTTTGACCTACATCCCGAGTCGCTACCGACTTAGCTTACAGGGATCTTAAAGTGCAATGGCTTTCACCTTCACGAATATATCTTATGGGCTTTCATCCGAACCAAATAGAAATCTATTTATAGAACATGCATTGCATCATTCTTGCGTTTTTAATTGATTGATTGATTGATTGATTTGGGATTAACGCCGCTTTATTTGCACATGTGGTTACTGGCTTTCTCACACTAGTTCCAAACACAACAGTCTTACCTAGTAATTGAATGCTTTTCCATATAGACTGGAAGACGAATGGCACTTCGGAAAGAATGTTTGGCCGACCTACTGTTCGAACTTACATAGCTTTGACTTACATCCGGAGTCGCTACCGACTTAGCTTACAGGGCTCTTAAGGCACAATGGCTTTCACCTTCAAGAATATATATTATGGGCTTTCATCCGAACCAAATAGAAATCTGGGGTACTTGTTCATGTGCTATTGAATATATGAAACAGTTTGATTGTGAGTAGGCCATCTTATTCTCTTATTCGGGTGATTTCAAGGTTACTTTCACTCTTTGGGCTACGCAGCCATACGCAATCCTCTGTTATCTCTGAGTACTTGGCTTCCTCTTGGATATGTGCAACTTGGTGATAATAAGACACCATTTGACACGCATACTATTTCGCCTCGTGTACTAAAGATACGCAAATGCATTGTAAATGCATACTTGCATGCTTCATTCAAGATATGTTGTGTGTGTGTTTTTTTCTAAGCATTATATTCTGACATTATATTGAATTATGAAGACTAAACCGTATTGGAAAACAATAGAAACTAAACATCGAATTTTGTACACTAACCGATAGCGTTTATCTGAAATAGAAATACGTATAATTAATGTATTATTCTGGCATGCATTCAGTCGCTTAAAGTTTCTCAAAACTTTTGAAAGACAATTTGTACATGGAGATGTAAATTTTGATATATATTCAATTCATTATTTTTAATTGACATATAACCTGGACATATTGTCACCAAAATGTACAATTCTTTTGGCCTTTCATAGTACCATACGTGTTTGTTACAATTTTACATTAGAGAATAATGACAACATATTTGATTTGGGTTGCATGTTTAACTAAACGCCGGAAGCTTTACAAATTGCAATCTGTATATGACCACGTCACCTGAAAACCGATCCCCGGGACGCTCCGGCCAGCGGAAGCACAGGTTGATCTGGACCTTCCCTGTTAACCATGTGGTCGCGTAAAAGAATTCTGTCAACATCTGGATAATGGTAATATAAAGAAAACGACACTGATTGTAAATGCCACTAATTACATGACACAAGAGGACATCGATGGTCCTAAATCGCTCTCCTGATATAATAGAAATCTCAGTTTTCAATATTCTTACAATATGCATACAAGGAAAACAAGCCCCTTTGTGCTTTGATCATCTTTATCAATGGATTGTAATCATTTCAACAATCCTGCAATAGGGCCACCTAGGGAATACTTGTGTCAAATTATTTTAAAATCAGGCCTATAAGTTTGTACAAGAAGATTGTTTAAAGTTTCACAATAAATACATATAAGGAAAACAAGTTTTCCCCCTGGCGGCCATGATTTTCAACAGATCGGAATAATTTGAACAATCTTGGAAGAGGGTCACCCATGCAACATTTGTGCCAATAATTTTCAAATCGGACAAGTACTTTTGGACAAGAAGATTGTTTAACTTTTCACTATGCACTTATAAGGCAAACAAGCTCCACTCCCTGGTGTTCATGTTTTCAACGGATCGGAATAATTTGAATAATCTTGGTAGAGAGCCACCCAATGAACATGTGTGCAAAATAATGTTCAAATCGGGTCGATACCTTTGGACAAGAAGACGTTTACATATTTGACAATTTCCCCCGTATTCTGATGCCGCAGCAACAAAATGAGGGCCACCTAGGGAACGGACGCCGAACGGTGAGTGATCACATTATCTCACCTCACACTTTGTGCTCAGGTGAGTTTAAAATCAGCAAGCCGGTGGCTCTTTACATGAATAAATCGCTTTATTAGCTATTTTTCATATAGAGACGCTTTCTGACGCCTCTGCAGAAGACAGCCTTTGAAAACATTTTGCTAAAGAATACAATTACTCCTTATTCAATAATAATACTCCCATTTCTGGGGATTTGCCACTTTTACATGTTTTCAAAGACGTCTATTGCATGTGTGTCTTGTGTGGCAAAGGGTGTAAAGTAAACTGTTCAGGAAATCCATTATTGTACATATTATACATATTTAATAGAATGCAAATATTGGGACAGTGCATATTTCGTCATTTACAATCAATTAGCATATGCAAATACGAGGGTTGTACGTACATTACAGGCAATCTGTCGTGATGCAATATTACCCAAAATAGTCCAATTCAAAGTCTAGATGCGGCCTTGAACTTCCTGCTAACGACGTTTGCGAAGTTTGGTCCATCTTTATTTGAGGTATTATCTCCTTCTATACTGTACACATATCAATTCTAAATAAAGGGAAGAATAACCCCTTAACCCATATCATGAAAAACGCTATGGTAACACTATTTGCGGCTGATAAAGACCAAGATCAGCATCTGGTTTTGCATTGTTCGCTTCTAAAATCTCAATCATTGACCAATCTATGCCAAAACAATACAATAATGCTCCTAACGAATGACGAGGAGGAATGTTTCTGCAGTAGGATACAATTAATACCAATAACGTGTAGTCTGACCCTTTTGTCATATTCATAATTAATGTTGTATATCATCTTGTGTATTATTTATATGGAAATAACATATGTTTAAACTATGATATCAACTTTATCAATTGATTGTACTTTCAGTTTTAAAGTTTGTTGATAGTTTTGCTAAGATGTATTCAAAATCGTCGGCTGAAGACATTTTAGATGTAGGAAAAGGTTAAGCAACAGTGATATTCCTTGTTCTTTATCGCAAACAAATATTATTTACGACGATGATCAAATTATATCTATATGTAATATATATAATATAATACTAAGATTCTGAAACCGATAATAATTGACAAGGTAAATCCAGTTAAACCATGTTTACCAATTGTAACTTTGAAATCAAGAATATTGTACATATTTAACTTTAAAATGAATTTAGAAAGGTTTGTGAATACGGGCCGGGGTGTGGGTAGTATCCTTTCATTAATCTCGTATTAAGACCTTTTTTTTTGTTCGGGGAGCCATGCGAAATTGTAGCTGCTTTGGCAAACGAAAAAAATCAAATGGGTCGATTTTCAAATTTTGCAGAAATGTTCCTTGGGTGAGCATCTATCGGATTCTTTCAAGCCATGTTGATTGGTTGAAAATCAAAGCCGCCAGTTGGGCGGGACTGTTTTGTCGCAAATGCCTATAATAAACACTTATTAAAATAATTGTGGAAGACAGTGGTACAGAGGTAGAGCGTCGGCCTCTCGTATCAAAGGTCCCTGGTTCGAGTCCCGTGATGAGCGGGTCCTGACTTTGGGTTTTTTCCACACAAACGGCGCGAGTACTGGTGAATTCTCCAGGAAGCAGACATCGAGAGTGATTAATCTAAGCCCAAGGCTTGTTTCGCAATCAATGTAAAATAAATAAGTTTAAACTAAACTATTAAAATAATCTCCTGAATGTATGTGATTTTCAAGTAATATTTTGGAAATGGTATCTTGGTGACCTTGTAACAGATTCCTTCAGATCCTATTGAATGGTCAAAAACTACGGCCTGTAGATGGAAGAGTAATTTTGCCTTAAAGGGCTAACGTGAAAACTTTAAAAACTCTTTACCTCCAAACGTCTTCTGCCGATTTTCAAAAGAAAATTACTTCGGCGGCCATCTTTCAGATTCCTTTATTCTATGTTGATTGTTCTAACAATATGGCAGACAGTTGCGGGGCTGTTAGGCTTATATGACTTTGAATGAGAACTGTTGAATAAAAAACCCATCTTCTCTTCTGTAACTGGTGGGCAACTTGGGTTAAAACTTCAGAGCAAGCATCCACTGTGTGTCCTCACCCAAATTACTTCATTTCTTTGGATCAATGCAGAATTATTGTTTCCATGGCAACCGAAAGAAAATATACTTTAAAATTTCCTCTCTCAATTTGATGGGTCAATTTTCATATAATGTTGTAGAATTCTTCGTGGTGTGACCGTCTTTACTAAAAGCCATGGTGATTGGTCGAAAACATGGCCGCTTGATGGCTGGGCACTTTTGCCAAATACTGGATATAGTGAACACACTTGATAATTGTCACCTTGACTAAAACTTTTGAAAGTTCTTTCCGTTTAGTAACTATATGACCAGTCTCTATCTTCGTAACACCATATGCTTATAAGTTCATAACACTGATTGTTCCTATTGTTTTGGTGTCAGTATTACAAAGGTCAAGGTCACAAAATGATTTCCAAAATGACTTTTAACTGGCGTAGTTCAAGACGAACCCGAGTTCCGACTAGAGTTACACGGGTTCTCTTGAACGGCAAGAGTTTTAACCCTAGTGACGTCATATGAACATCTGACCCCGACTATTTGCTACCTGCTTCAGGCGAGAGTTAGAAGAGTTCCAAAATGGCGGAGGGTAGCAATTATTGATGCTGGTGTGTAAATAATCCAAAAATTTAGACAACAAGAAAACGAGCTTTCGGGTGTCGGTAATAAAATAAGTGGATACAACAAGGAGGCTTCCATTTCAATTTTTAATCCAGAGTGGAGCTGTGCGTTCACAAGAACCAAGTGTCTGAGCATGCGCCATCGATACACGTGCCCCCTGACCCTACCTTCCTTGAGTTCGTCGTGAACTACGCCACTATGACAGACATGCTTTTTTTCTAAAAATAGTTCATATTTGAAAAATCTTGAAAACAAAGGACAGTTCATACTTTACTATAGATTTTCGGAAACTTGCTCAGAAGGTTGCCTGCAACCTGTAGATGTTATTTATTGAAATATACTCATACTGTGGAGAATTTCTTGTGCCACAGCCAATAATTTGAGAACCGTGATATCCGGTCAAATTTCCCAAAAGGTTTTTACAAATATCTTACTCAGAATAGTTGAGTAAGTAAAGTTGATTGATACTGGTCCTTACGGTCTTCTTATTTCCTGTTTCTGGTAGTAAAAACGCGCTTATTTGTAAAGTCAAATCAGCAGCAAAATCACTAAAGAACACACATACTTTACAAATCACGGCTGCTTTACCACGTTGATTGCTAGGCTATTGGAGGAAGATGAACAAGGCTTATGCTATTGAACCAGTATATTCGTATATGAAAGATATGTTACAATGTTGCATGTCGTTTATTTCAATAAAATAATTTAATAAATCAATAAATCTTATACTGCATCAATTTATTTAATATACTTCTTACACTATTTAACCACTATATTCTTATATGAATGATATGTTACAACGTTGCAATCGAGTATTTCAATAACTAACTTTAATATATCAATAAATCAAATATCGCATCAACATATTTTACATACTTCTTATGCTATTTAACCACTATATTCGTATACGAATGCTATGTTACAATGTTGCATGTCGAGTATTTTATTAACTGAGAATATTAAGTTAATACACTTACAAATGCTGAGCCACAGTTGCGCAAAAGATCGATTACAACAGGGAAAAGTAGAATTACACAAAACTATTAGTGATTTATAGACCGGACTAACAACATTATTCAGTATCAGGAAAACGGTTCAACTGATACTGACAATGAGCCGAGTCACACACAAATATGTCCAGTGATTTAGATATAGGTCTAGAAGTTATTGCCTAACAATACTAGAGTAAATTTCTGATCCTGACATATCAAATGTCAGATCAACATTGACACACATGAGTAGATTTTGATATTTAACATAAATTTATCAAATATTGACCGCTGTTGGCATGTGTACGTATAAAACACAGGACGAATGCTGCCTATCTTTTATAGATATTTAGTAATCATTTCTCGTCGAGTATACATTGACAGGCTGACATTGGCAAGCGACATATTATGTTATATCGCTCACTGCAATTTAATGCAAGGGTACTTATACAGTTTAAATTAGATATTTGGATATGGCAAATATTAAGATTCAAAAGCCATAATATCTACGGGTTTCCTAAGTTCGTGATCATAAGCATTAAAATAAACTACATTGTCCAGTACTAAATTAATTTTAGACATCAAAAGATAGTTGCACACTTCTCAACTGACTGCTCATACAAAGTAATGGGAGAAAGGTACGAAAACAATAACGTCAAAAACATGACCGTATCGTATCAGGAAAAGGGTTTAATTAATCCTGACATTGTATCTATAAATAGAACCAGAAGTTGTCCAACATTGGTAGGGTACATTTCTGATCCTGACATGTCAAATATCGAATCTGCATTTATCTATTGAGGACAATGTGATCTTTGACATGAACTGATCAGCTACACATTGGTTTTCTGCTGCCTTTTTTTACGCCACATATATTTCAGTGATCGCTTCCCAGTAGTGATTTCATTATCCGTCTGTCCTTCATACTTAAATCATTTTAGTCAGGCGACATATCATTTTCTATAGATCACTGTGCTTAAATCACTAGCTGCTAATACAGTTTAAATAAGACAGTACGAAAATACCTAAGTTGAATATGTCACAATTTATCTTCAAAGGATCCTTTTTCAAATCTGTTGAATTTTCCCATACCGCGGTTGATAACATTACACACATGTTGTTCGTGTTTACATTTAGAGATAACGGAACATTCTAAATCGTCATTCATATCAGTTTTCTATATATGTAGTTCATACGTGAATTAATCAAACCTTAATCAGTGTGTGTCAAGATCGGTCGTCCCGCGCTGTGTGACGATCATGCTTACGTGTTCGAAATATTTCAATATACGTACGAGTTGAGGCCGTCAAGGTATCATACAGTGAAATTCAAAGACGAAGCGGGCTGTCAATCCAGAGGTTGTAAGTTTGAGCCCCAAGTCGGCCAACATTCTTTCCGACGTTTCACGAAACTCACTGTTCGCCATGCACCAATGGGCATACAATCTGTGTATAAGCAGTAGGTTGCTTGGAAAGTCTGCTGTTTGGAGTACTGGTATGAGCAAGTTCAGAAATACATGGGGAAGTGAACTGGCCGACATGATGTGACTGACAAATTGTTGAAAACGACGTTACACACAATCAATTGATAAATCAAAGGCACCGTATATACCTATTATCAAATACAATCCAATGAGTAAAACATTTCGATATTAACATTCAGTAAGTTCGTGGCATTACTATCACACTTCATTGATAACAGACGTATCGATTTCTACCGAAGACTTCTATATACGTGCTCAAAAGTGCCATATCTACCTATTATCGAATATAATTATATGAATATTATTATGTCATCGGTCAATTGTTAAGCACAATACAACCTACTCGCTTAAGCCTGTGGTTGCTCCCGGCATACAGTATGTACTTCTATTTTACAAGGGAACCAGTAATATATTTGTAAAACTTGCGGACTTCATTCTGAACCCAGGATAATTGTCACCTGATCACGTTATCTCTTTATACATGTGGTTTATCTTCATGTGACTTGATTAGTATATATAGACGTCAGGAAAAGGTACGAGGGGCGTAATCAGGACCGGAAGGGATATTTCTTCAGGTATGTCCCTTTTCATTAACTTTTGCTGCTTTTTGCAAAATTAAGAGTTGCTATTTAGCGATATACTATTTATATATATTTGTTACAACATAACGGTTTTATTGGAATAGTATTTCGATTAATCATTATCATCATTATCATCCTCTTTATCATCCTCATTATTATCATCATCATCATGATCATTAGTATCATCATCATCATCATCATCATCATCATCATGCTTATCAAACTTGGCGTACAGGCTCGACTGAGTCTTGACTGTACGCTGATGCATTAAGACCCTGCATCGCTTTACGCGACTCGTATATATAAACCACGTCAGGTAAAAAATGGGACCTTTTGTAATCCCCTATTGGTATAGATCAAACGGAGTATAGAGTGAATCAAATCTATGTTGTCTTTGCTATCAAATTCACAACTCTAAAAACGGTAATTGTTACACATTACGAGAGATTTACTTGCTCTCCCGGTTCATAATTGCTTTTAGATAACTGGTATATATCGTGGTCTATTAAGTACTGATCACAATGTTAATTATCCTTGTTTATATTTTGCTCTTACAATACACACACATACCTGGTATATTATTCATTGATCACCTTTTGCCTCTCCTTGTTAAATGTTTGCTCATCAATACTGACATAAACATATATATCATGGTTTATTATGTATTGATTAACTTGTGACTATCCATAATTATAATTTGCTCTAACAATACTGACATATATCTATAAATCATAGTATAGTATATTTTGATCAACATTTGACTATCCATGTTTATAATTTGCTCTAACAATACTGACACATACCTATAAATCATGGTATATTATGTGTTGATCACCATTTGACTATCCATGTTTATAATTTTCTCTAGCAATACTGACACATACCTATAAATCATTGTTTTTTATGTATTGATCAACTTGTGACTATCCTTTATAATTTGCTCTAACAATACTGACATATACCTATAGATCATGATATAGTATGTATTGATCACTATTTGACTATCCATGTTTATAATTTTCTCTAGCAATACGGACATATACCTATAACTCATAGTTTTATATGTTGACAGAAGAGTAAAGACCATTCTGAGAGATGTAACTATAACACTGTTGAAAGCAGAATAAATACCTGTATGAGTGGTGTAACTATAATACAGCTGAAAGCAGAGTAAACACAAATATGAGCGTTGTAACTATACTACTGTTGAAGCAAGGGTTAAAACCATTCTGAGCAGTGTAACTATTATGCTGTTGAAGCCAGGATAAAAACATTCTAAATGGTGTAACTATAACACTGTTGAAGGCGGAGTACACACCATTCTGAGTGATGTAACTATAAAAGGCAAAGTACACAATTCTGAGCGGTGTAGCATTTATACTGTTGCATGCAGAGTACACACCATTTTGAGTGGTGTTACTAATAAAAGGCAGAGTACACACCATTCTGAGTGATGTTACAATATTACTGTTGAAGCCAGGATAAAAAACATTCTGAATGGTGTAACTATAACACTGTTGAAGGCGGAGTACACACAATTCTGAAAGGTGTAACTATAACACTGTAGAAGCCAGGGTAAAATACATCCTGAACGGTGTAACTATAACACTGTAGAAGCCAGGGTAAAATACATCCTGAACGGTGTAACTATAACACTGTAGAAACCAGGGTAAAATAGATCTTGAATGGTGTAATTATAACACTGTAGGAACCAGGGTAAAATACATCCAGAACGGTGTAACTATAACACTGTAGAAGCCAGGTTAAAATACATTCTGAATGGTGTAACTATAACACTGTAGAAGCCAGGGTAAAATACATCCTGAAAGGTGTAACTATAACACTGTAGAAACCAGGGTAAAATACATCCTGAACGGTGTAACTATAACACTGTAGAAGCCAGGGTAAAATACATCATGTACGGTGTAACTATAACACTGTAGAAACCAGGGTAAAATAAATTATGAACGGTGTTACTAGTACACTGTAGGAACCAGGGTAAAATACATCTTGAACGGTGTAACTATAACACTGTAGAAGCCAGGTAAAATACATCGTGAAGGGTGTAACTATAACACTGTAGAAGCCATGGTAAAATACATCCTGAATGGTTTAACTATAACACTGTAGAAACCATTGTAAATTACATCTTGAACGGTGTAACTATAACACTGTAGAAACCATTGTAAGATACATCTTGAACGGTGTAACTATAACACTGTAGAAACCAGGGTAAAATACATCCTGAACGGTGTAACTATAACACTGTATAAACCAGGGTAAAATACATCGTGAACGGTGTAACTATAACACTGTAGAAGTCAGGGTAAAATACATCCTGAAAGGTGTAACTATAACACTGTAGAAACCAGGGTAAAATACATCTTGAACGGTGTAACTATAACACTGTAGAAACCATTGTAAAATACATCTTGAACGGTGTAACTATAACACTGTAGAAACCAGGGTAAAATACATCTTGAACGGTGTAACTATAACACTGTAGAAACCAGGGTAAAATACATATTGAACGGTGTAACTATAACACTGTAGAAACCGTTGTAAAATACATCTTGAACGGTGTAACTATAACACTGTAGAAACCAGGGTAAAATACATCTTGAACGGTGTAACTATAATACTGTAGAAACTATTGTAAAAAACATATTGAACGGTGTAACTATAACACTGTAGAAACCATTGTAAAATACATCTTGAACGGTGTAACTATAACACTGTAGAAGCCAGGGTAAAATACATCCTGAACGGTGTAACTATAACACTGTACAAACCAGGGTAAAATACATCTTGAACGGTGTAACTATAACACTGTAGAAACCAGGGTAAAATACATCCTGAACAGTGTAACTATAACACTGTAGAAGCCAGGGTAAAATACATATTGAACGGTGTAACTATAACACTGTAGAAGCCAGGGTAAAATACATCTTGAAAGGTGTAACTATAACACTGTAGAAGCCAGGGTAAAATACATATTGAACGGTTTAATTATAACAATGTAGAAGCCAGGGTAAAATACATCATGAAATAACACTGTGAAACCAGGGTAAAATACAAATTGAACGGTGTAACTATAACACTGTAGAAGTCAGGGTAAAATACATCCTGAAAGGTGTAACTATAACACTGTAGAAACCAGGGTAAAATACATCTTGAACGGTGTAACTATAACACTGTAGAAACCATTGTAAAATACATCTTGAACGGTGTAACTATAACACTGTAGAAACCAGGGTAAAATACATCTTGAACGGTGTAACTATAACACTGTAGAAACCAGGGTTAAAATACATATTGAACGGTGTAACTATAACACTGTAGAAACCGTTGTAAAATACATCTTGAACGGTGTAACTATAACACTGTAAAAACCAGGGTAAAATACATCTTGAACGGTGTAACTATAACACTGTAAAAACCAGGGTAAAATACATCCTGAAAGGTGTAACTATAACACTGTAGAAACCAGGGTAAAATACATCTTGAACGGTGTAACTATAACACTGTAGAAACCAGGGTAAAATACATCTTGAACGGTGTAACTATAACACTGTAGAAACCAGGGTTAAAATACATATTGAACGGTGTAACTATAACACTGTAGAAACCGTTGTAAAATACATCTTGAACGGTGTAACTATAACACTGTAAAAACCAGGGTAAAATACATCTTGAACGGTGTAACTATAACACTGTAGAAACCAGGGTAAAATACATCCTGAAAGGTGTAACTATAACACTGTAGAAACCAGGGTAAAATACATCTTGAACGGTGTAACTATAACACTGTAGAAGCCAGTGTAAAATACATCTTGAACGGTGTAACTATAACACTGTAGAAGCCAGGGTAAAATACATCTTGAACGGTGTAACTATAACACTGTAGAAGCCAGGGTAAAATACATCCTGAACGGTGTAACTATAACAATGTAGAAACCAGGGTAAAATACATCCTGAAAGGTGTAACTATAACACTGTAGAAACCAGGGGTAAAATACATTCTGAACGGTGTTACTATAACACTGTAGAAACCAGTATAATATACATTCTGAACGGTGTAACTATAACACTGTAGAAACCAGGATAAAATACATCCTGAATGGTGTAACTATAACACTGTAGAAGCCAGGGTAAAATACATTCTGAAAGGTGTAACTATAACATTGTAGAAGTCAGGGTAAAATACATCCTGAACGGTATAACTATAACACTGTACAGACCAGGATAAAATACATCCTGAAGGGTGTAAATATAACGCTGTAAAAGCCAGGGTAAAATACATTCTGAAAGGTGTAACTATAACACTGTAGAAGCAAGGGTAAAATACATTCTGAAAGGTGTAACTATAACACTGTAGAAGCCAGGGTAAAATACATCCTGAACGGTGTAACTATAACACTGTAGAAGCAAGGGTAAAATACATTCTGAAGGGTGTAACTATAACACTCTAGAAGCCAGGGTAAAATACATTCTGAAAGGTGTAACTATAACACTGTAGAAGCCAGGGTAAAATACATCCTGAACGGTGTAACTATAACACTGTAGAAACCAGGGTAAAATACATTCAGAAGGGTGTAACTATAACACTGTAGACGCCAGGGTAAAATACATCCTGAAATCTGTTACTATAACACTGTAGAAGCCAAGGTAAAATACATCCTGAACGTTGTAACTATAAAACTGTTGAAGTAAGATTACAAACCCTCCTGAACGGTGTTACTAGAAATAGTCGAGTAAACACCATTCATAATGGTGTAACTATAAAAGTCACAGTACACAACATTCTGAGTGATGTAACTATAAAAGGTAGAGTAAACACCATTCTAAGTGGTGTAACATTATTACCGTTGAATGCAGAGTACACACCATTCTGAGTGGTATAACTATAAAAGGCAGAGTACACACCATTATGAGTGGTGTAACTATAAAAGGCAGAGTACAGACGATTATGAGTGGTGTAACATTAATACTGTTGAATGCAGAGTACACACAATTATGTGTGATGTAACTATAACAGGGAGAATACACACCATTCTGAGCGGTGTTACTATAAAAGGCAGAGAACACAACATTATGAATGGTGTAACTATACAAGGCAGAGTACACACCATTCTGAGTGATGTAACTATAAAAGGCAGAGTACAGACGATTATGAGTGGTGTAACATTAACACTGTTGAATGCAGAGTACACACAATTCTGTGTGATGTAACTATAACAGGGAGAGTACACACCATTATGAATAGTGTAACTATACAAGGCAGAGTATACAACATTATGAATGGTGTAACTATACAAGGCAGAGTACACACCATTCTGAGTAATGAAACAATACAAGACAGAGTACACACCATTTTGAGCAATGTAGGTATAAAAGGCAGAGTGCACACAATGTTGAGTGATGTAACTATAACATGCAGTGTAAATACCATTCTGGGTAATGTAACATTAATACTGTTGAAGGCAGAGTATACACTATTTTGATTGATGCAACATTAATACTGTTGAAGGCAAAGTACATACCATTCTGAGTGATGTAACATTAATACTGTTGAAGGCGGAATACCTATCATTCTGAGTGATGCAACTATAACATGCAGAGTACACATCATTTTGAGTGGTGTAACTTTAAAAGGCAGAGTACACACCATTCTGAGTGACATAACCATAACATGCAGAGTACACACTATTCTGAGTGATGTACAATTAATACTGTTGAAAGCAGAGTATACAACAATGTGAGTGATGTAACTATAACATGCAAAGTACACACCATTATGAGTGGTTTAACTATAATATGCAGAGTACCCACCATTCTGAGTGATGTAAGATTAATACTGTTGAAATCAGAGTACACCCCATTCTGAGTGATGTAACATTAATACTTTCGAAAGCAGAGTATACACCATTATGACTGATATAACTATAACATGCAGAGAACATACATTTATGTGTCGTGTGACTATAAAAGGCAGAGTAAAAACTATTCTGAGTGGTGTAACATTAAAACTGTTGAAAGAAGAGTACACACCAGTATGAATGATGTAACTATAACATGCAGGGTACACACCAGTATTAGTGGTGTAACATTAATACTGTTGAAGGCAGAGTACGAAGTATCCGACATCCCTTTTAGTCACTCAAATAACCACCCTTGAAATGGTAAGCCGAAAAACCAAAACGTGAATACATCTTTAATTCTTGCCTGTCACTTTGTACAGCGAAATATACACAAAAACACAAAAACACAAGTAGGTTCTCAAATTAGTTAACTGTCAAGACCGATGATTGTGTTAACCCTTTGACTGTTGCAATCGAGTTTGTGAAACCTGTGCCACCGGTATACAATCTGACTAAAGTCAGGCTGAACTCAACTTTATAGTACAATTACATCCTTATATTCCCAGAACTATCAATGGTCTCTTATAAACGCAAAGGTGGACAATACCGTTTTAGAAAGACGGCATTGAAAGGGTTACGCTTTGTTTTACATGTCGTTTAGTTAATTTCCGCTAAATCGATTTTAGCTCCTTTATAATATAATGGTAGCCAGAACTTTCGACGCCAAGATTTGTCAACCCCAGTTTCCTAAGTGTTTTCGTCCCCAGTTTTAATCAAACCCATTATCGGTTTAAATAGGTGTGAATGGATGCTTTAAGTGTAATAAACATTCATTTCAAATGGAAAAAAACCCACAACAATTTGATTATTTAATTATGATTTAATTATGATTTACTATGATTATTTAAATGATCTTGATGTGTTATAAATAGTGACTTTGAACACATTTTGTTATAAATGGAAAAACAAAAACAATTATTCAATGAATTCAAATTTATTAAAGTCACAAGTAACACACAAATAATCCAATTTATTATAACTTTAGCAATTCTGAACAGAGTTTCACGAAATTATCAACAATTTTAATGAAAATGTGGTAGGCAGATATACATTCATTACACACACATATACATATATACAATTTGTTATAGGACAACCAATTGTAGGATTCTTAAAATTGAGCAATTAAAATAATTATATTATTACAACATTATCAATAAAACAAACACAAATTATGAAAAACATCAAAGGTAAGTGCAAACACACATTAGGTTTCATCTTTTCATCTTGTGTGTGTATCAGGTGTTTACTAACAAAGTTAAACTCATCGTTAAATGTGCTGAAATTAAGCAAGGTTTTATCTTTTAATCTAGTGTGTGTATCATGTGCTACTAACAAAGTTTAACATGGATTATATTAATTGCTTAATATGAGCGCAATCAACAATGTGTTTCTTTAAATTTGTTAGTAGCACATGAAACACAAAAACGATGAAAAGACGAAACCTTGTTTAATTTCAGCGCAAATAAAGTTTATTTAAGTTTTTTCAAAAATACATCAATAGTATTGTAAACAACAATTAAATTTACTAAGGATTACAATAGACGTATTCATTAAGTATTTAAAACAGACTTTTAATACAATTATACAATCAGACGAACATTAGCACCCATAAATAAATAATAATCATTTAATTTTACATTATCAAAACAAATGTAGCGAATTTACAACATACAAAGCACAATCATTATACAACATTTTTATCAAAATATTAACATACATTTTTATTACAATGTTAACATATATTATGACAATAAACATTATCAAAATGTAGTGATTATACAACAAAATAACCATCATCATTTCACACCAATATAAACCGAAAATGGGGTAGTCTAAAATTGGGGTCGAAAAGACTTAGGAAACTTGGGGTCGAACGTTCTAGAAGCCAAAATAATTCCGAGTCACTAATACTTACAGATTACGGTTGTATTTCATGTTCTTAAATCCGTATGTGGCCTCAAAACTTGATGTTGTTTGATAACAATTAATTGATTACCAACACATACATACACCATTCAATTGACTGGACTCGAAATTAGATATATGTGATACCATTGTAAGAGTTTGTTGATTGGTGTAATTGGTGAGACTGGGTTCACAACGGTTCCTTATCGACCTACATTTCTAGTGCAGTGGTTTGACTAGAATTGGGGTCGAAAAGACTTAGGAAACTTGGGGTCGAACGTTCTAGAAGCCAAAATAATTCTGAGTCACTAATACTTACAGATTACGGTTGTATTTCATGTTCTTAAATCCGTATGTGGCCTCAAAACTTGATGTTGTTTGATAACAATTAATTGATTACCAACACATACATACACCATTCAATTCACTGGACTCGAAATTAGATATAAGTGATACCATTGTAAGAGTTTGTGGATTGGTGTAATTGGTGAGACTGGGTTTACAACGGTTCCTTATCGACCTACATTTCTAGTACAGTGGTTTGAATTATGTATTTATGAGTCCTCAGTAAATTAATTTTCACAATAATACAAATACTCGTCTGAGTGAATTGGACGATTCCTTTGAATACCAACAGGATAGTGTTTAGTTCAGTAATTAAATCTATATTTCAGAGCAGTTATCAATTTATTCTGGACTCCTTATAAGTGCCTTTATTGACAACCTTAGACTAGATATGTAAATTTTGTAAAATAAGATATTTATTTATGAGCAAAGATCAGTGTTCCAACTCACATTTTTCTCCAAGGGTAAACTTACCCCTTGAGTTGAATATCGGGGGGTAAGATTTATTTTAAGGGGGTATGAAATTTTGAAGGCAAATTTATCATAATAAAATAGGATCAACAGCAAGCACATGGTTGTTAAGATCAATATCCCTACACCGTAACAAATTCAAATTAATACAGTAGTGACACTTACTTTTCTACATTCCGTACACACCAATTAGAAGGCATAGATTAATATAATGTCCAAGTGAAAGCTGTCCGATTTGATTTATTATTAAAGATCGCAGCAGAAATTATATCGGTAAAAAAAATAAGTAATTCGTAATCAGGGAAACTTTATAGTACAAAGTACCCGACTGATTGTTATGAACTTTGATTTATTTCCACACGGTAAATCTTGTTTCAATACAAAATAGCAGTTATGTGCGGTCATTATTATATGTAAATATTCATTCCGAATTTGAAGATTTTTTATTTTTATATGAAATAAATAAACCATAAAATAATTATATCAGACGAACGTCAGGCACCCACAGGCGGTGCTCTTGTTATATTTACGATATGCTTTTTGGTCGCGTATTTTTTGTACGCGCAATCTACCATACGGCCTAAAATACATGGTGTAAGTGAACTTGTGAACATTTTACGCGTGTGGGAACACTGATGATCAATGACCCAGGACTCCTTAGGACATTTTATATTTGATTGGTTAATTTTGTAACTCAATCAATTTATTAATGTCATATTTTGGAGCAATGGTCAATTTATGCATGGCTTCCTTTTTAACCAAGATAATAATTTAAATTTACGTTGATCAGATGAATAGTTGGTAATGAGTATAAATCATAAAATAAAAGCTACAAGACGGGCGACGAGTTTTATACGTTTTCATAGCATCAGAAGGCTACACTGTATTGCATCTACAACAGTAGAGGGATGTTAAGAAATATCCAATGTTTACACGCAGGTACGTAATTTTGAGCTCAGTGGTTCTAATTTTGTTGTCAGGCATCCAGAGTGAAATACCGGTGCTGATGAAAGCAGAGTAGACTCCATTCTGAGTGCTGTAACTATAATAATGTTGAAAATAAACTTCATTCTGAGTGGTGTAACTGTAGTAATGTTGAGAGCAGCGTAAGAACCATTCGTCCGAATAAATGAAGTATTTTGGAATGTGGATTAAAACACAGTTAGTCTTGAAAAAACTATCAAACTGTTGAAGTAGAGTATACACCATTATGAGTGGTAATGTAACTATAATACTGTTGAAGGGAAAGTACACACCATTCTGAGTGGTGTAACCATAATACTGTTGAAGGCAGAGTAAACACATTTTTGAGAGATGTAAGTACATTACTGTTGAAGGCAGAGTAAACACATTTTTGAGAGATGTAAGTACATTACTGTTGAAGGCAGAGTAAACACATGTTTGAGAGATGTAAGTACATTACTGTTGAAGGCAGAGTAAACACAGTTCTATGTGATATACATGTACATATATTTCTGTTGAATGCAGAATTAACACAATTATGAGTGATGTAACTAAAATAATGTTGATAGCAGAGTATTCACCCATTCATCATGAAATAATAAAGATATTGTGGAAAACTGATTAAAACATGTTTTGTATTGAGATAAATATAACACTGTTGAAAGTAGAGTATACTTCATTCTTGCTTATATAACTGTAATACTATTGAAAGTAGAGTATACACCATTCTGGGTTATATAACTATAATACTGTTGAATGCAGATTATACACCGTTCTGGGTTATATAACTATAATACTGTTGAAAATAGAGTACACACCATTCTGGGTTATATAACTATAATATTGTTGAAAGTAGAGTATACACCCTTCTGTGTTATATAAATAATATCTATAAGTGCTACCTATTTACGAAAAAACATAAAATGATTGTAAACAAAATATTAAAGAGTATTCTATGGCCATCAACAAATATTTAAAAATAGACGATAAAAATCTTCATGTCATGTGTTTTGCATGATCATGACATGTTTGGAATTTGTATTACTGTCGTCTATTAATACGGACAGAAAATAATAAAGTAAAGATTTTCAGAAAATTTGTAATTAATTAATAATGACCAATGTTTAATAAAAGGGCCAATATGACCCTTCATTTATCATCTGAATGATGGTATAAAAGCCAATGTGTAAATGATTGTATCAGGGGGAAATTTGTTTATTTCAGCTTCTTTCTGATGCCACCTGGCGACTACCTTTTGCAACCATTCAATATGGCTGCAACAAATTATGAAAGACAAGTTTCTGCTAAACCCTTTCCTTAATGCAGCCGGCTTCCTAAGCCTCTATAGGACGTAGGAAACGTTTGCGACCAAGGAACAATTGCTCATTATGAGCTATGTATACTTTTTCCACAATGCCCGATCAATAATTATAGTCGTATGTAGCAGATTTGTTGTATGTGGGTAAGGATCAATCATCTTGATATCGATAATAAACAAGTGGATAAAGATGGTCCTAAATCGACCACATCGTAATTGGTTAAGTGGATTTGGAGAAGATGACATTTAAAGTTCAATTGACCCCTTTTCTGATGCCACCAGATTGTTATTTCTTTCGGCCAATCAATATAGCTTCTACTATGACTGCCATGAGTTTCAACAGATCAAGATCGCTTGAATAATTTAGCGGATTAGGAGTAGATGTAAATTGAAGCTTTAAGTTCATTTAACCTCATATCTGATGCTAACAGATTGCTTCTACTAATTGTGTACCGCTTTGGTGGTGTAGTTGTAGAGCGTCCGTTTCGGGTGCAAGAAGACGAGAGAAAGATCCCCGGCAGGGTCATTCTTAAGACTTTATAATGGCAGTAATGGCTACCCTCCTTGGCGTTAAGGGTTTCGGGGTAACCAAATATTGACTGGCTAGTATCAGGATAAATAAACCAGTAGTACTTGTAACTTATCCAGGAAACATGTGATATAGCTAAAACCATAGTGGCCCTGGATCGTTCATCATATACCCGGCTGTAGCTTTTCCGGGGACTCTTACACAATTCCCCGGAAAATCCCCGGAGTATTCGGACAACTTTCCAGGGATACTTTGGGATAATCTGACACTTTCCATGGAAACTCCAGTACATTTAAGTGGAAAACCCGGAACGGTTCCATGGACACCCCGGAACGGTTCTGTGAACACCCTGGAATGGTTCCGTGGACCCCGGAGTATTCGGACCACTTCCAGCGTTTCTGCATCTTAACATAACATTCCATGGTTTTTTCCATGGTTTTTCCATGGTTTCCCTGTATTTTCCGTGTATTTTTGTATTTTGTGTTAAGAGTCCCCGGAAAAGTTACAGCCTGGTAGTCAATGACAACAACTCTTTCGAACTTGGCCTAGATATCATCACAAGACAATCCTTCTGACAAAATACTGCTTCCAGACTGTTAACAATATTTTCCTTCAATTTGGCCTAGTGACCTAGTTTTTTTTATCAGACATGACCAACATTCAAATCTTAAAATCTACAACACATTAATTCAAGTTGAAAATGCGGCCTTCTCCAGTGTTAACAAGAAATTCCTTCCATTTGATATTGCAACTAAGATTTCTTTCCGAAATGACCCATATTAGAACACGCCCTAGATATCATCAAGACATACCATACCTTCTGGCCTAGTGACCTAGTTTTTGACGAGTTATGACCTATATTCAATCTTAGCTTCGATATTTTCAGTCCATTTAAAATTACAAAGTTTCATTATTCTTGAGTTAAAAATGCGGCCTCCAGAATGTTAACAAGATTTTCCTTCAATTTAATCTAGTGACCTAGTGTTTAACCTGACATGACCAATATTTAACCTTGGCCTAGAAATAAGCAAGATAAAACAACAGAATAAGTTTCATGAAGATTGGATGATAATAGTGAGTGTTAATAAGCAAATTATTTACAACGGAAGACAAATGAGGGAAATAAGGCGATCACAAAAACTCACCATGATAACTGTTTGCTCAGGTGAGTTAAAAGCAGCATAAAACACCAAACAATCCATCATTAATATACTAGTTATGTAAAGGGGTATTAAGGGATAATTTCTACCTCTTTATTTTGAAAGCAGACAAGCAATTAAAATCTTTCATTAGAATGACATTTTGTCATTTTGCCATTTTCCCGAACCCACATGGCTGCCATGTTTTCAAACAAATCAATATGGCTTGACAGTTTGTTAGAGGGTCACCCAAAGAATGTTTCTGCATAATTATCTTGGAATTTGGCAAGCGGATTCAGAGAAGAAGAATTTAAAAGTTTTGCAATTTTCACCCCTTTCTGATCCCTCGCAACCAAAGTTCTATATCAAACTTAAGTCGTTGAACAATTTTTGATGAGGGTCACCAAAGGAATATTCATGTGACGTTTGATTAATTAACCCTTTCCCTCATATAGACGCTTTCTGATGCCTCGGCAGCAGACGGGTTTTTGAAAACATGTCAACAAAAGAAGAAATTGCTCAAAATGAGCAATCTCTCCTTTTGTCACCATGTTTTCAACTCTATTCAATTATTGTTCTTTCATTTATAGGGAGTTTCAAATTGATTTCGGGTATGTTTTTAAAGTCGTCTGCTGCAGATTTGTTGTATGTGGGAAAGGGTTAAAAATGCACCACCAGTTTCAGAGAAGAAGATTTGATTTACAACGGACAGTGAGTGATTACAATAGATAACAATGAGCCTTCGGCTTGAAGTTGATCTAAAAATAAGTAAAAAGTGTAACATTAAAGATCAAATCTTAACTTTAATTGTTATAGATATTGCATGTATTCTTACATTCTCGCATACAAGGAATTTGATTCAGATAACTTTGAAATTGTCAAAGTCTGGAGGAAGCTGGATAAATCTTAATGTAAGAAAGTACAATTCTGTGATAATATGCAAATCTTAAAAGGAAAAATAGAAATTAATCATCTCGAGAAAGTGCTGTTTTTTTCACTCAGTATGTGTTAACATGTTGCCTGCTTCTGATACATCAGTAGTAGTAGTCTGTAAGTGGTAAATGGATAACCCGTTTTTATATGTAGATGCTTTCTGAAGCCTCTGCAGCAGACAAACTTTGAAAACAGTGTGACAAAAAGAAATATTGCTCATAATGAGTAATTTCCCCTTTTGCCAACATGTTTTCAACTATATTCAATAATAATCTTTTTGAATATATAGACATTTTCCAAAATGTTGTCTAAGTGTTTTCAAAGTGGTCTGCTGCATATTTGTTGCATGTTGGAAAGTGTTAAGAAAACTGAAATTACTCTAAAATGTATGTACCTATATAATTTAAAGCTAAACAATATTTTGTTTTCTTATTGTCAGGTAGGACTACTTCTTTATTTGATGTGGATGACTTATGAAACATCTGAAGCATTGATGTGTAAAACATACGGAGAGAAAATTGAAATTGCTTTTATTGAACAATTTATACATTTTTTTTCTTTTAGTGAATGTTACTGTATCTCATAATGCAAATTGTCTACTGTCTATAATATTCATATATTTCCCACATTCAACATATCTGCAGCAACCCTTTGAAAATATTTTGGAAAGAAATACTGAAAAAGTGAAAACATTGTGGTAGAAGGAGAAACTGCTCATTTTGAGCATTTTCTACAATTGCACTCATGTTTTCAAAAGAGTTCTTTTCACAAATTACATTATACTATAATTTGTCATGATATTAAATGTTAGTGCCCAAAACCTCTATGTACTTGTAAGCAAGTATTAGTGTTTAATCCTGTCCCACATGCAGATGACTTATAAATTTAATACTTTCCCTCATATAGAGGCTTTCTGACGCCTCTGTAGCAGACGGCTATTTGAAAACATAGTGACAAATGAAGAAATTGCTCAAAACGAGCAATTTCTTCATTTGCCACAATGTTTTCCAATTTTAGTCATAGGTAATCCATTCAATTATAGGGATTTTCTATTTTTTAACAAAATATGTTGAAAGTCGTCTGCTGCAGAATTGTCGTATGAGGGAAATTGTTAAATAACATTGACATGATTGTTGCAAAATTCGAAAATCTGGAGTAATTTCTCTTTTTGTGACAATGTTTTAGATTGTATACAATACTAATATGACAATTGATAGATGTTGTACAGGTTTTCGCGGAGTTGTTTTCAAATAATTCTGCTGTAGTCTGATTTATCTGAGACAATGCTATATTATGCTACAATTTTTTAAGAATTTGCATTATTTTCAGTTATTTGCTTCATGTGTTAAATGATAGCAGCTATTTTTGGATTTATTTCATATGAGTCAATGAATAAAAAAAAAAACACTTTCAGTTTCAGTGTTAATCAAAATTATCTAATATAAAGTGTCCTCTTCAATCATTGATTCTCTGAAGTTGCCTAAAACTGCTGTCCACAATAATATTTTAAGTATTTATTCTTCTCCATGAGCAATGCTAAGTTCTGTTTTCAGAGTGCTTTAAGTTTTTTAGTCCACATGAATACGCTCAGCAACTATCAGATCCATCAAGGTTCTACTGTCTCTGCTTATGAAAAGTGTTTCCTTATCTTCATTAAATCTTGAATGTTATTAAGCTTATTCACCCTTACTAAGTTAGCACAAAAGTCAAAACTCACCGGCTATAGTAAACCCACTCTCAGCCATGATTTTATCACCCAGCAAAATCTAATTTAGAAATTTCGGGATTCTTAGTTTTGTGTATATAATTGGTCAATAAGGAGGTGCAATGTAGCCTGTGTAGGCCAGGATTGGCTTTAGAATCTCATTCCAAGTAGGGAATTAACACGTCTTCATCTTTTTCTGTATTGACCTTTACAGTGACATTACGTTCAACTGGCCAGCATACAAGAGATATCCTTGCTGTAGTTGTCTCCTGTACAGTATACACCTACAGTAACACACGACATGGGTTTTTCTTGCTTGGTCGACCACAAATAAAGTGGACTGCATATACCTGAAATATTAATAAAAAACATTGCTAGAAACAAATGTTTGTCATTTTGGCACAAGTATAACGAGTTTCCTGTGTAATTACAAACTATTGAATCATATCTTAGATAATCAGAAAAATATTAACATCTACCCATTGAAATACCACACTCATGTGATTACATTAAAGTTTGGAACAATTCACAAGCCCCTTGATGGATTTTGATACATAAAGAATGTGACATGAACATATGGAATGAGAGAAATTCTTTGATTTACCCATCCTATATTCAATTGTTGAAAATGAGTTTCAAATGTAAATAGATATATTACTATATATATATCTAAAGACAATTTAAAAAAGGCTTGACGATAACACGGGACTCCCTCTCTATCGCAATAGCAAATCACCGGTATTTACACTAGGATTTTGTTAACTGGAACAACCGGTTTTATAATAGTTTTTAATAGCACCTGATCTAGTGTTCGATAAGTTACTTTATCCATTTGTCACAAAGATTTCAACTCTATTTAAACCCTTCTGTGTTATATAACTATGATACTGTTAAAGTAGAAAATACACCATTCTGGATTATATAACTATAATTATATTGATAGTAGAATATACACCTTCTCTGTTATTTAACTATAATGCTGATGAAAATAGAGTATACACCATTCTGGGTTATATAACTATAATACTATTGAAAGTAGAGTATACACTATTCTGGATTATATAACTATATACTGTTGAAGTAGAGGGTACACTATTCTGGGTTATATAACTATAATACTGTTTATGTAGAGTATACACCATTCTGGGATATATAACTATAATACTGTTGACAGTAGAGTATACACCATTCTGGGTTAAATAATGATAATACTGTTGAACGCAGAGTATACACCATTCTGGTTAAATAACTATACAACTGTTGAAAGTAGAGTATACACCATTCTGGGTTATATAACTATAATACTGTTGAATGTAGAGTATACACCATTCTGGGTTATATAACTATACTACTGTTGAATGTAGAGTATACACCGTTATGGGTTATATAATTATTCCCCCTTCGAAAAAGAGGGGTATATTGCTTTGCACATGTTGGTCGGTCAGTATGTCGGTTGGTCGGTCGGTCAATCCGTCGGTAGACCAACGCTTGTCCGAGTGATAACTCAACAATGCATGGACCTATGGTCCTCAACTTGACTTGGAGGTTAGGGGTCATCAGGTCAAAGGTCAAGGTCACATTGACCTTGAACGCTAAAGGCTTGTCCAAGTGATAAATCAACATTGCCTGCACCCATGGCCCTCAAACTTAACATGGAGGCTGGGGGTGATCAGTAGATGACATATATTGATTTTGAGGTCATTTTGTCAAAGGTCAAGGTATATACCAGTCTGAGTTATATAACTATATTACTGTTGAATGTAGAGTATACACCATTCTGGTTATATAACTATACTACTGTTAAATGTAGAGTATACACCGTTATGGTTATATAATTATTCCCCCTTCGAAAAAGAGGGGTATATTGACTTTGCACATGTTGGTCGGTCAGTATGTCGGTTGGTCGGTCGGTCAATCCGTCGGTAGACCAAAGCTTGTCCGAGTGATAACTCAACAACGCATGGACCTATGGTCCTCAAACTTGACTTGGAGGTTGGGGTCATCAGGTCAAAGGTCAAGGTCACAGTGACCTTCAACGCTAAACGCTTGTCCAAGTGATAAATCAACATTGCCTGCACCCATGGCCCTCAAACCTAACATGGAGGCTGAGGGTGACCAGTAGATGACATCTATTGATTTTGAGGTCATTTTGTCAAAGGTCAAGGTCACAGTGACCTTGAACCTAAAAAGCTTGTCCGAGTGATAAATCAACATTGGCTGCACCCATGGCCCTCAACTTAACATGGAGGATGGGCCTGACCAGAAGATGACCCTGACCAGAAGATGACCCCTTTTTGTTTTGTACTTTATGATATAGGCGCATCTGAGGTAAGCAGGGTCTCTAAATAAACTGATTGAATATAACTCTCTCTGTGTATACTTCCTCTCTCTCTCTCTCTCTCTCTCTCTCTCTCTCTCTCTCTCTCTCTCTCTCTCTCTCATCTCTCTCTCTCTCTCTCTCTCTCTCTCTCTCTCTCTCTCTCTCTCTCTTATATGACATTTTGAACAGTCAAACACGATGTTAATCTTATGTAGATAACACGCCCACTGTTTCGTCTCAGTATTTGTTAGAAATATAAAGCATCAGATGTGCAAAAGTCATTAAAAAATTATGTTTAGCACGTTCTAATGGCGAGTTTCGAGAAAATATTTATTTATGTAGAGAAATAAAAAAAACATAAGTAATTGTTCATTTTATGTAATACAGATAATTGTAAATGCTAATTACAAACTGACTTTTTTTGTTAGGCTCTGTTGGTTGTTACGGCAAGTTGTGGTGAAGATGGATGAATACATCTGCACCTCTTCAATATAATATATTATTTGAATTTAAACTTCGTTTAAATTTCCAATATAGGTATGCAACACACAATGTTTCAATATATGATTTTGATATTTATTACAGATAGACGAGACATGGACAATGCCAATAAAGAATTGTCTAAACGTCTACATGAAGTACTTGATGATATAGGCGCATCTGAGTACATCAGAGAAAAGTATTGGGAGTATGCTATGTTATTTGAAATAATAAACACGTTTGAAAGCCTTCCTACCTACCTAGTTGGGAGTAGATACGAAGGGACAACTACACCAGGTATCGATTCCGATCTCGATGTAATACATTGTGGCGACGAAATTCCTGTTGTAGATATTTATTCGAATCTAAACAACAGGATTTTCTTATCTTATTTAACGGATGAAGACACCAAACCTGGATATGTTCGTCTTCAGATTGTTAAAGATAAATGTCCGCGTTTAGTTGGAATTGGCGATATATCAGATGATAACTTCTTTATCGATAGGAAAGGTAGAGTATGTGATACCCACTCCCGAATTGGTGTTAGACACAATACATTTCGTAACGGTCCAGCGCACACGATTCCGGGTGATAACGGTCAATGTCAATTTGATATAGTAAATGCCTTAAGGTGTCGAAAGATACCGAGGTCAGCCAATTCCTGGTTACACAGGATACGGAAATACGGCTGGCCATCACAGAAACAACTTAAAGCAATGGGTTTATATTGTTGTTTCTTTGTTGGTGTTGGACATCCTCATAATAACAACAAGTCTAGCGAATGGAGAATTTCTTTCTCACTTCAAGAACGTGACCTCATGTCAAGTCTGAACGAAACGCAACACAAGTGTTATATTCTCCTGAAGATGATAAAGAAGGATATCATAGAACCAGAAGCCGGTGAATCTATATCATCATATCATTGTAAAACAAGTCTTTTTTATACAATTGAAAATTCACATAAACATTTTTGGATTAATGATAAGCTTATATTGTGTGTACAGCAGTGTCTTAAGCGTCTATTTATTTGGGTGAAGGCAAAAAATTGTCCAAATTATTTCATTCCAGAAGAGAATATGTTCGATAAGCTCAGCGTAATGACTCTGGAAAAAATAGAGTATGTTTTAAACGATATAATAGAGAGTGATATCAAGTTTTTATATTCAATTATTTGTGACAATGTTGGTGAACTTCTGAAATCTAAATTGAGAGGTGATGAACTGGTATGTAGTCTGGCTAATACGAGTACCTCGTTTCCTCCAAGATATTCACTATGTTATAATATTACACACCTCATCTATACATTCAGGAACAGTTTAATGGAACGCATAGACATGTGTACAAATACAGGTTATATGAATGGGGTGCTGCAACTTCTGCTATATCTACAACATACGAATCATGTCACAGAACATACTACGAGAGATGTAAGAATGGCACTTGACTCTTTAATTCCACTTATACAATTACAATGCACACAGTGTATGTATGTCCAGTACTTGTCACAAGGAAACTTGTCCGACATGCGGTCTATGACAATTACAAATATAATCCCAGAAATTATTGACTGTGACCTTATGTCAAAGTTATCTTTAGCATCTTTATATATTCAATGTGAACAGTATCACGAGGAGTGTGAGCGCATTCTAGTGTTATGTGAACAAGAAATAATACCATTTGTGGTATCTGTGTGTTGCTGCACCGAAGGGATAACTTATCATAATATCGCTCTTACTAAAAAACTAAGTTCTACTGACATGTCAAGCAAGGAATTCAGACATTGCATCACTGGCTGTATTGTATTTCATCCATCTCAAGCTAGTCTTGTCCATGTAGCTCTTCAATATGAGATGTTTCGTATTGTGTTCACACAACCTGGATCTGAAATTGAAATGGAACAGGACTACTGGTTAAACTGGGTAACGGTAGATTCAGAAATATATCTGTATTTTCTACAATATTTACTCTACTCTCATAACAAAAAACAGGCAAAAAAAGGAACTGCCACGCAGAAAATAATACACGTTCACCTAACTGACCCCAATCTTGGCCACAAAGAGACAGCATTGAACCTGTTGGGCTGGATATTTGTACAGGAATATGAATTACAAGACGCATGGAGATTCTTTTGTTTATCATGGAAAGAAAGGCCATTTAAAAATGCAGCTAAATGGCATATGTTAATTTTACTGAGTAAAATAATAAATAAAACATAGGGTTAGCATGATGGAGACAAACGTGATGTCATAGTTTTTTTACTATTTGTGTAAAGCCCGATGAGCATTGAAGTTGAGGGTTACAGAGATATATATGAGCCGCGTCCCGGGATTTTAGATCTTAATGCATCTGTGTACAGTCAAGACTAATGCGTGGAATCCACATCGGCAGAGAAGTTAGCTTCGAGTATTTAAGATCTTAACGTATCTGTGTACAGCCAGATCTCGGGCGAGGAATCCACCTTGGCCGGGCTGTTAGCATCGATACATTGGAACCGGGCGTCTAGAGTTGCAGTACATTACCTAGCCTAGTACTGGTTTGTTTACCAGGAATCATACATAAGTGAACTGTCGACGTAACTAAAATCATTTTATAAAACGGCTGTATAACCTAATACATCTAAAGTATTAGCAGCGTCTGGCGATTCGAGGTCTTAGTACATCTTTGTACAGTAAAGACTAAGTGTATACGTACATGCTCACCAGAGTATCTAGTTTCCGAGTATACATTACGTAGACTAAATGCATCATCTGACAAAACATTAGAAGTGTAGCCTCAATAGTTGAACGTCAATGTTACTGTACATGATGCCAGACCGGAGAGGTAAAACGACCCCAAATATTACGTATTACGCCCCTCATATGTATTACTATGATCCTTAACTTTGATGATTATTGAATGACTAACATTAAATAGGCTAGGAAATGTTCAATGTTCAAGATCTATACTTCATGACTACTGCGAGCAGGAATCGAACCAAGGGCGTCCAGTTTTATATACGGTATGGTTAAGACTCCGTCACAGCTTTTTCAGAGTAAAATATTTTGGGATTTATGCTGGACGTCCCGTTTTTCTGTGAAATGGATACCATTGAAAAGATATCCGATATATTTCGGTATTTCCTTTTATCGTATAATATTTATGCTATTACTGTTTGATCAAATGCAATTCATGAATACTATTGCTACGTATACAAATGCATACATGAATAAACTCCATAGCTGACGTGCCCTGTTTTTGGCAAATGTATATTGTTGTTATTGATGATTGAGTTATATAAGAGAAACATCCTGTTTAGAGAGGAAACAGTCATTCATAGAAAAGAGAAGACATAATGTATGCATGTGTTCGAGTTTAATCAATACATGTTCGTAAAGTACTTTACAACACATTTATACAAAGAATATCCCTCGGAATTCAGGAACTTGCATAATGAATTGGTTTGCGATTGTAGGCATGGTATAACACGCTGCTTTCATCCATTATTTAGTTATATCGCGGCGTATCTTGGGTAAGATGTCAGTACCACTGATCCATATATCAAGACACGAACGATTTAGTTATATCATGGCGTATCTTGGGTAAGATGCCAGTACAACTGATCCATTTATCCTAACACCAACTATTTAGTTATATCATGGCGTATCCTTGGTAAGTTGCCAGTACCACTGATCCATTTATCCTGACACCAACGATTTAGTTATATCACGGCGTATCCTTGGTAAGTTGCCAGTACCACTGATCCATTTATCCTGACACCAACGATTTAGTTATATCATGGCGTATCCTGGGTAAGTTGCCAGTACCACTGATCCGTTTATCCTGACACCAACGATTTAGTTATATCATGGCGTATCCTGGGTAAGTTGTCAGTACCACTGATCCGTTTATCCTGACACCAACGATTTAGTTATATCATAGCGTATCCTTGGTAATTTGCCAGTACCACTGATCCATTTATCCTGACACCAACGATTTAGTTATATCACGGCGTATCCTTGGTAAGTTGCCAGTACCACTGATCCATTTATCCTGACACCAACGATTTAGTTATATCATGGCGTATCCTGGGTAAGTTGCCAGTACCACTGATCCATTTATCCAGACACCAACGATTGTCTAAGCGCCATGAAGAGAAAGCTATTTTTACAATGTTTAAAGTAATTTGTATGACCCGGTCGGGGATCGAACTCGCGTCCTCCAGTAGTCGAGGCGAAAGCTCTACCACTGAGGTGGTCCCGTGTATAGTAGATATGAGCCTCGTCTATCAATTTGCGGTCTTGTTGACTGACCTTAATGGGATCATATAGAGGTAGATTGGATGTATAGGGATACTCTTCTAGATTGTTGTTAACATTGTGCTTGTAGAAGGAGAGTAAAGGATCTGGCACTGACTCGTCTGAACATACAATGACATATGCATTTATGACCTAATACCGCTTGACGCGACTCGTTTCTAAGCCGTGTCAGGTAAAACGGGTGATATGCTGTATCCCATATTGGTACTGATCATAGTAAATTATTAGAGGGAAGGAAATCTAGCTTTTCCATAAATGTTTATATTTATGTCTTAAAGGGGACAAGAAATGTCATTTTTCTGCTTTACGTTGTTAACCTCGTATATACTCGGTAATTTCCGTCCGAATTCGTCCGATAACGGTAATGTAACAATAACAGTTTCCAATAAGCCCATTATGGGTAATCTACCTTAAACACATGATCGCATGTGTTTTCACTGTTCGTTGATGCAGCAAATCGGCCTAGCCTGGTCTTACTATTTGATAACGCCATAACGATTAATACATCCGATATCATACAAAATGTTGATCTGCAAATTGTTTTTATATCATACCAGACAGTGTTGCAGTAGTACAGCGTCACCCTCTCGTGCGAAAGATCCTGGGCTCGAACCCCACGATGACGTGTTCTGTCTTTGGGAATTACCAAGGCAAACGGCCCAGGTACTAGTAAGGTATCTACTAGCACAAATCAAGCGTAATTAATAATCAGTGAACAATGAACGATTTTAAACTTAAGACGAATCACAGTGTCTTTTGAATTAACTAAAATTCGATAAAATAAATATTGAATTTGTCAAGCATCGGAAGGAATGAACCACCTTGGTTTGATAGACCTCGTCATTTCCAAGTTAAATATCACTACTCCATAGCGTTTCTCTAGAAGTTATACATGTAACATTTTTGGAATGACACGGTTTCGAACAGAAAAGATCCTGCTATGACTTCGCTCCGGCGCAAGCAAACATGTAGTCGAGTATTCGTTTTCTGTGCCGATACATATAAACTGATGATCTAAGTTTTAAACACGAGTGATTTAACCTCACATGGACCTATCAAGGACCACACATGTGTTCAATGAACACTGGAAAAGAAGTTTTCTACGCGAGAACGTAGTGTGTTCGTGAAAGTTGAAAAGGGAGCAAATCGGACGGGCTTGACGGGTTAAATAGGCAGACAATTTTGTCCAGGGTGAATTCGGTTGTAACTGGTTGACTGAAAGTGAATATCGTTGGAAAATATTAACCTTTTATTCGTGTTCTCGGAATGTTTTCAAAAATCTTCTCTGTAGAAGCCTATTTACGTATATATCAGCTATAAGGTTAAACATTTAACATCTCAAATACTAGGTTATTTAGATAATTAAAACCTTCTTCATAACGAGTTATTTTTCCGCGGCTAGGCTTGTTAATGTGTGTTTGATCTTCTCAAATTACTGATTCACTAACAACCATTTACCACATATATAACATTTGTAACAGAATGACTTTGAAAACCATTTTGCACAACAATGTGAAAAACAAATGTACAAATAACAGTATACTTACAAAATAGAGTGGAACACATGGAGGGAATCGGGAACATAAATATGCTGAAAAGACGTCTTCTTGCGGAAAAGGGTCAAATAATTAAGGTCTTCATGTAGAAAATGTTTTAACTGGATCCCTAACCCATATGCATATGCATTTTAAAACAATTTAAAGAAAACGGGAAACTTCACCATAATGGGGAAACACTTCGTTTGTCACTATATGAAGCATTTCCAACATACCGACGACTTTTGAAAACATTGTGACAAAAGGAGAAATTGCTCAAAACGAGCAATTTCTCCGTTAGCCACAATTTTGTGATTTTTTCAGTAAATTTAACTTCATTTGTAGAGATTTGATGTTATTTTCTCTAGATGTTTTCAAAGTCGTCTGCTGCAGATTTAGTGTATGTGGGAAAGGGTTAAGCACACGTTAACTTCTTTGCAGTTGATCAAGTTTAAAACCATGGTTTTAAGGTCAAGATAACTTAAAGAAACATTTTCACATTTTTCTTTTCCCACAATATTTTCAACATTTTGAGCATTAGCACTGCGTTCAATGGAATTTTAAGGTAACAAGTGCCAGCCAATCCACTATTTATAGATTAAATATAAATATAGCCTTGCAAATACACCCTTTTTCAAATACAATAAATGTGCAGCAGACGATTTTTAATATCATCGCGGCAGAACTATGCAAAATCACTACAAATGAAAGTATGAATATTGCAATCAGTTTAAAATTCTGTGGCAAAGGGAGAAACAGCCCAAATTCGTCTGATCAAATTGAATGCTGTTATTACTCTAAAAAGTTGACCTGATAATGACCTTTGTACACTGACCTTGTGAGAAGCAATTAATAGCAGACACATGCATACATTATTCCCGTCACTGCGCTCGAAATAAGATAGAAAAAGAATGGCAACACTGTGTTTATGATGTGTAGTAAAAAGAAATGTATGCAGTGTTCTGGTGGCATTGATGCCTAGCATGTATATGTATGATTAGTGAGGAACCAGTTTATCTAAGAATCGACCATTTTAAGTAAAGGGTAACATCCGTAATACACAATATTATATACGTCAGTCTATGTGCAAATATAAACATTATTGAATCTACAACGGTAGACTGATGTCTATATCCTTCCAACATGACAACTACATCTGTTTGTGTGTTGATATGACATAAGTGGGTGATGGGTATTGGCCCAGTTTATGTAGCGATTTGATAACAACCACATATAGTTCTAGACAGCGAAAACTATGTTAGCAAGAGGAATATGCCAGTATTAACAGTACGTGGAATTAAAACGGTTTGGCAATAGAAAGGTGAGTTCATTCGTGGTAGAAAAGATGAAAAAAGAAAAAAAAAATATAGAGAAGGAACTGCATTTCGTAACTGTGTATGTCTTCTAGAAACATGTATCTACTTAATATCTTGTTTTTTTAAATTTATTGTAATTGACAATCATAGCTAAGGATTTATAATGTTGTCGTGTCTTTTATAAGGTATTGACAACTTACATTTAATACACATACACTATGTGAACTTGACGCATATTCAAGTATTTAAAGAGTTCACTTGTCGCTGAGTATTGGTTCATTGAGTGCCTCATTTAACTGATGATATACACATTTTTCGTTCGTAGCTATGGGACACGTAGGTTACTGCTCTACACCCGGTGTGCGTAAAAATTAACACTTTTACTTCTTAATAATCAAAGCCGTTGCACAAATCGGTTTAAACCCCATCGCCTTTCTCTTCCATAGAAACGTATGGTCATGTTGGACAAAGTCAAACACATTTTTACGGTTGTAGACGAAACACACTGTTAAGGTTTCAATCGGTTTGGGTATCTGTAATAATACCCATTTACCTGTGAATCTTTAACTCTTAAAAACAAATCTATTGACATCGACCATTTTGTATTCAAAATAATTGTATAGCATTATATCTATGGTAAAGCTTTATATGCATACATGATAATGTGACGCATTCCTTCATAATCACGGCTCATGTGAACAGATCATTGTTTGTAAAATGTCTTGTCTCACAGATCCGTAATTGGCAATACGAATTCCGGTAAACTTTGTAAATGTATTAATAGTTCGTGTCTAAGGTGTTTGACATAGTCGTTTTAACCGAGTGAATAATACGACTAAACGGCCTTCGTAACCACGGCTTATGTGGGAAATATATTTATTCTAAAAGGTACTAACTCACACATACAGTGTGTACTATTTAGGGCGTTACAGGTACCCCAACAACATGAAATTGGCGACCAGTGGAGATCCAGATCACCCTGAGCATCTGCGCTGATCGTATATATTTACTCAACAACATTGACATGAGTTTGATCTTGTGAAATAATATTACCTTACCATATTCACCCGTACTACCTTACACTATTGACCTGTACACGAACTTTGTAACAATAACGACCTGTACCTGAACTTAAGAGATAATAAATACCCAACAATATTGAACTGATCCTTACCTCCGTGCAATATCATAACGGAACTCTATTGACCTGATTCTGATCGTGTAAAAAAGTACTACCTCACAATATTGACCTGATCCTGTAGTTTGTAAACAAGGCTAGCTTAACAATAACGACCTGTACCTGACCGTAATACATTATTATACTCAACATTATTGACCTGACACTGACCTTTGTGAATGTTATACATCAAACTATATTGACCTGATTATGATATTGTAAAATAGTACTACCTTACACTATTGACCTGTACACGAACTTTGTAACAATAAAGACCTGTACCTGACAATAAGAGATCATAAATAAACAACAATATAGACCTGATTCTGATCTTAATAGATTATTAATACTAAGATTCTGATCTTATTACAGTACTGATACTCAACACTATTGATTGTACTTTACCTTAATAGAGTATTAATACTCAACAGTAATGGCTTGTATCTGACCTTAATAGAGTATTAATACTCAGCAGTAATGGCTTGTACCTGACCTTAATAGAGTATTAATACTCAACAGTAATGGCTTGTACCTGACCTTAATAGAGTATTAATACTCAACAGTAATGGCTTGTACCTGACCTTAATAGAGTATCAATACTCAACAGTAATGGCTTGTACCTGACCTTAATAGAGTATTAATACTCAACAGTAATGGCTTGTAGATGACCTTAATAGAGTATCAATACCCAACAGTAATAGCTTGTGCCTGACTTTAATAGAGTATTAATACTCAAAAGTAATGGCTTTTACCTGACCTTAATAGAGTATTAATACTCAACAGTAATGGCTTTTACCTGGCCTTAATAGGGTATTAATACTCACCAGTAATGGCTTGTACCTGACCTTAATAGAATATCAATACTCAACAGTAATGGCTTGTACTCGACATTAATAGAGTGTTAATACTCAACAGTAATGGCTTGTACCCGACCTTAATAGAGTGTTAATACTCAACAGTAATGGCTTGTACCTGACCTTAATAGAGTTTTAATACTCAACACAATTGATATGTACTTGACCTTAAAAAGAGTATTAATACTCAACAGTATTAAAATGTATCTGACCTAAAAGAGTGTTTAATTATTAAATGGATTTGTAAACATCTGAAATGAAAAAGAGAAACTGATCAAAATGACCATTTCTCATTTTGCCAAAATATTTTCAAAACGTCGTCTGCTTCAAAGGCGCATGAAAACATCTATAAAGCATCTGTATTTGGGAAAAGGTTTGCTACAGGTGTGACATCTAACTAAACACATGTATTTTAAGTCATTTAAAATAATATCTTCCTGAAAATTGTTTACTTCCTCTTAAACCGAAAGTTGATATAGGAAAAACCAGAAACCTGAAAACACTGAAAATTCGTGCCTGTCACTTTATAAAGCCAAATATGTGTACAAGAACACAGGTAGATTAATTTAGTTAATTTCAAGACCAACTATGGTAACCCTTTGACTGCTGAAACTGATTTTGTTAAACCTGAGCCAACAGTATAGAGTCAGACCAACCGTCTGACCAGTCTCTCTACCCTTGGCTCAACTCAACAATTTCATCTTGATATTCCTAGAATTGGTAATGGTCTCTTCCAAACGCAAAGGTGGGCAATTTCATTTGAGAAAGTCAACATTGAAAGGGTTAAACTTTGTTTACATCTTGTCTAGTTAGATATACGCCTTATCGAGTTTACACTTTTTATAGACAGACACGTCAAAATAATTGTGAGTCAAAACGGACTTACAGATAACGGTTTCATTCCTCTGTTTTTAAATCTTTCTTAGGCATCAAACTTCATGTTGGTAGATACACTTTAATTAACCGCCAACACATGCATACATCATGCAATGCACTGCACTCGACAATACAATTAAGATAGACATGGTACCATTCTAAGTGTTTATGGGTTGGTGTAAATGGTGAGAACTGGGTTATACAAACAATCTCGACGGTTCCTTATCGACCTACTTTTCTAGTGCAATGGTTCGAATGATGTATTTATGAGTCTTCCGTTAATTCATCTTCACACAAATACAAATACTCGTCTCAGTGAATTAGACGATTATTTTAAGTACACACAGGATAGTGTTTAATGCAGTAATTAAATATATATTTTAGAGCAGTTATCAATTTACTCAGGACTCCTCATATTTACCTCGGGACAGTAAAATCGATACGGTCATTGAAAACGTTAGACGAGATATGTAAATTTTGTAAAATTGCCGATATTTTGAGTACTCACCTCATAGTGTTAAATTCAGTAATAAGATATGTATTTATGAGCAATGATCAATGACCCAGGACTCCTCAGGAAATTCAATATTTGATTGGTGAATTTTGTAACACAAAAAAAGGCTTAATTTAGTAATAACATAACTATTTTGGAGCAATGATCAATTGACACATGACTCCCTATTTAACCAAGCTAATAATGTACGTTTACGTAAAGCAAATGAATAGTTTATAATGACTATAAATCATAAAAGAAAAGCTACAAGACGGGCGATGGTTTTATACGTTTTCATAGCATCAGAATGCGACACTGTATTGAATCTACAACAGTAGATGGATGTTAAAAAATATCCAATGTTTTATAATACACGTAGGTACGTAATTTCGAGTTCAGTGATTCTAATTGTGTTGCGGATGCTAACAGTCAAAATATAAAATCGCATTTAGAGTACAGAAATCTGGACTAGTGAAACCCGTGCCACCAGTATAGAGTCTGACTAGAGTCGGGCTCAACTCAACAATTTCATCTTGATATTCCTAGAACTAGCAATGGACTCTTCCAAACGCAAATGTGGACAATACCATTTTAGGAAGTCAGCATTGAAAGGGTTACGCTTTGTTTACATGTTGTTTAGTAACATTTCCGCTAAATCGATTTTAGCTCCTTTATAAACAGACACGTCAAAATAATTCTGAGTTGCTAATACTCACAGATTACGGTCGTATTGCATGTTCTTAAATCCGTATGTGGCCTCAAAACTTGATGGTGTTTGATTAGAATTAATTAACCACCAACACATACATACATCATTCAATTCACTGGACTCGAAAATAGATATATGTGATACCATTGTACGAGTTTGTGGATTGGTGTAATCGGTGAGACTGGGTTTACAACGGTTCCTTGTCGACCTACATTTCTAGTACAGTGGTTTGAATGATGTATTTATGAGTCCTCAGTTAATTCATCTTTACAGTAATACAAATACTCGTCTGAGTGAATTGGACGATTCTTTTGAGTACCAACAGAATAGTGTTTAATGCAGTAATTAAATATATATTTTAGAGCAGTTATCAATTTATTCTGGACTTTATGAGCAAAGATCAGTGTTCCAACTCACATTTTTTTCCAAGGGTAAACTTACCCCTTGAGTTGAAAATCTGGAGGTAAGATTTATTTTCAGGGGGTATGAAATTATGAAGGCAAATTTATCATGATAAAATAGGATAAACAGCAAGCACATGTTTGAGACTATATTAAGATCAAATTCTCTGCACTGTAACAAATTTCAATTAATACAGTTTTGACACTTATTTTTCTACTATTCGTACACACAAATTAGAAGACATAGATTTATCTAATGTCCAAGTGAAAGCTGTCCGATTAAATTTGTTATTAAAGATCGCAGCAGAAATTGTATCGATAAAAAAAAGGTCACTCGAAATCCGGGGAACTTTATAGTACATAATGCCCGACTGATGGTTGCAACACTCAGTGTCACTGTTCTATTTTTTTCTTAAATGTTATGTATGCTAATCCAGCCGTAAACAATATGAAGCGTACATGATAATTCAAATCAGTTAAATCATATGTTTTAGGAGGTTTACATCTTAGAAATTAAGTCAATTTCAATTGAGAAATATACGGAGGACACCGGATGTTGTGAACTCCTTTTAGCGTTCGTGGTTCCTATCGCTCAGGTGATTCGCCACCAAGATGCCTCATTTTCAAAATAAAAACAAAATGGAAAATGAAATAAAAATACTCTTAAACATCAAATAACTTATTTTAATACTTTTTATATGCTTTTTAGCTCGTCTGATTTTTAGGGGTGAAAAGACGAGCTATTATCGTCACTTGATCGTCGTCGTCGTCGTCAGCAGCGGCGTTGGTTAAGTTTTGCGTTTAGGTCACTTACATGAAAAACTATCAAACCTAATACTTTGAAACTTAGAAATAGTTGTTTATTTAATACCCTTCTTCACATTGTATGCTAAAGATGCTGAGTGTGGCCTGTCTTTTGGGGTAAAAAGCATAAATTTTGATGTATTTTGGTTGATTTTGATAATTGGTGGTGTTGGTTAAGCTTTGCGTTTAGGTCACTTACATGGAAACTACCAAACTTTATTACTTTGAAACTTGCAAAACTTGTTCATCTAATACTCTTGAGGGTTAAGTTTTGCGTTTAGGTCACTTACATGGAAACTATCAAACTTATTACTTTTAAACTTGGAATACTTATTCATCTCATACCCTTCTTTACATTGTATGATATAAATGCTGATCGGGCGTGTTTTTTTTATATATTTTGGTTGATTTTGAGAATTTGACATAGTTTCTTCATTTTTTGTTACATTGGTTTCAAACTCTTCCCAAACAATAAAAACGTAATGTACTTCAACATATTATGAATAACTTTAATCGGATTGTGTTTTGGTGGTCAAGGTCACTGTTACTAAAATAGGAAAACAGTAATATATTCAATATCTTTAGTTACAGTTGACTTAATGTAACCATATTTTGTTTGTAGTAAGTATTTATTTAAGATCATTAATGGTATTGTGTTTTGGGGCTACTGGGGTCAAGGACACTGTTACATTAAAAATAGTAATATACTAAACATCTATAGTTACATTTTACATTTAGTACCCTGATTTGTTATGATTTGCTTTTCCATCAGCTGATGATCTTGACTGATTGTGACAGCCATCCGACGTGAAGATCTTTCTTATCATGTATATGGACTTGGATTTATTTCCACGCAGTAAATCTTGTTTCAATACTTGAAAAATAGCAGTTGTGTACGGTCATTATAATATGTAAATATTCATTCCGAATTTGAAGATGTTTTATATGAAATAAATAAACCATACAAGGATAATATCAGACGAACGTCAGGCACCCGCAGGCGGTGCTCTTGTTATATTTACGATATGCTTTTTCGTCGCGTATTTTCTGTACGCGCGATCTCCCATACGGCCTTAAATACATGGTGAAAGTGAACTTGTTTACGTAATTTACGTAACATTTTACGTGAGTGGGAACACTGATGATCAATGATCCAGAACTCCTTAGGAAATTTTACATTTGATTGGTTAATTTTGTACCACAATCAATTTAGTAATGACATATTTTGGAGCAATGCTCAATTTATGCATGGCTCCCTTTTTAACCAAGCTAATAATTTTAATTTAATTAGAGCAGATGAATAGTTGATAATGAGTATAAATCATAAAAGAAAAGCTACAAGACGGGCGATGAGTTTTATACGTTTTCATAGCATCAGTATGTATGTTACACTGTATTGAATTTACAACAGTAGATGGATGTTAAGGAATGTCCAATTCTTACACGTAGGTACGTAATTTTGAGTTCAGTGGTTCTAATTTTGTTGTCAGGCATCCAGAGTGAAATACCGGTGCTGTTGAAAGCAGAGTAGACTTCATTCTGAGTGCTGTAACTATAATACGAAAACAAAACCATAAATGTTTTTCTTTCGATCATAGGTAACATGTGTGATATTTTTTTTTCTTTCAATAACCCATTAACCTTTTTGAAATGAAACTGTCAAAATTCCATGTGAATAAACGACCGTAATTCGACGTCAGAACATAACTTTTCACTGTACCGTAGCCAAAGAACGTCTTTCCGTAAACACTTCATTTGGCGTAACGTCAAATGGAGCGACGTCGTTTCCCGCAAAAAAAAAATGGTATGAATATTAAATACCTCAAATTCCTATGCATGAGCTATAGATTCATTCATACAATGTATAAGTTATTATCAAATATTGTTGAAAAAGGATAACTTTCACATATTGAGCAATTGTACCTTTTGCGACAATCTAAGCCGTCTGCTGCAAAGGAGTCAGAAACCGTCTCTATTAGGGAAAGGGTTAAGCAGAAATGTGACCCCATACATAATTTGTTCCAGTCATATTGACTGGTTGAAAAAGGTAGTTGCCAGATGGCATCAGAAAAGGGCTGTTACACATTTGCTTCTTTACCATGATATAGATAACTGATTAAGGACCTTAAGCATCTTGGCCCTCATGTTTAAACCTCGTTCATTATCAATGTTATTCATTGATTTTATGAGAGCCTTTACTTTATTATTTTCTGTTCGTAAAAATAGACGACAGCAAAACGAATTCCGAAGATTTTGTGATCATGCAGAAAACATGAGATTAACATTATTATCGTCAATTACTTATGAATCATTTTTTATTGCCAAAGTATGCTCTTTAATTTTTATTTACAATCATCGTACTGTTTTTTTTGTAAATAGATAGCACCTATAGATATATTAATGTTGAAAAAAAACTTCATTCTGAGTGCTGTAACTGTAATAATGTTGAAAATAAACTTCATTCTGTGTGGTGTTACTGTAGTAATGTTGAGAGCAGCGTAAGCACCATTCGTCATGAATAATTAGAGTATTGTGGAAAGTGTATTAAAACACAGTCAGTCTTGAGATATATATCAAACTGTTGAAGTAGAGTATACACCATTCTGAGTGGTAATGTTTAAGGTAGAGTATAAACCTTTATAAGCGGTGTAAATAAAATAAACGCCATTCTGAGTAATGTAACAATAATATTTTTGAAAGCAGAGTTAACACAATTATGAGTTGTGCAGATATGAGACTGTTGAAAACAGAGTAAAAACCATTCTGAGTAATGTAACTATAAAACTGTTGAAAGCAGATTAAAAACCATTCTGAGTAATTTAACTATAAAACTGTTGAAAGCAGAGTTAAAACCATTCTGAGTGGTGTAACCATAATACTGTTGAAGGCAGAGTAAACACCATTCTGAGTGGTGTAACCATAATACTATTGAAGGCAGACAACAACTCTCTGTTTGTCTGTCTGTCTGCTGTCTGTCTGTCTGTCTCAATTTCAAACACACCATTCTGAATTATATACCTATACTACAGTTGAAAGTAAAGTATACACAATTCTGAGTGATTTAGCTATAACACTATTCAAAATAGAGTAAATACCATTATGAGTGGTGTAACTATAATTATGTTGAAGGCAGAGTAAACACCATTCTGAGTGGTGCAACTATAATACTGTTGAAGGCATAGTAAACATCATTATGCGTGGTGTAGCTATATTAATTATGAAAGCAGAGAAAACACCATTATGAGTGGTTTAAGTATAATACTGTTGAAAGCAGAGAAAACACAATTCTAAGTGGTGTAAGTATAACACTGTTGAATGCAGAGACAACACCATTCTAAGCGGTTTAAGTATTACTTTGTTGAAACCAGAAGTCAATATATGACATTTCGAATAGCCAAACACGATGTTAATCTCATGTAAATAACACGCCCACTGTTTCGTCTCAGTATTTGTTAGAAATATATAGCATCAGATATAAAAAAGTCATTATAAAATTATGTTTAGCTGGTTATAATGGCGAGTTCTGAGAAAATATTTATTTATATAGAGAAATAAAAAGAAACATAAGTAATTGTTCATTTTATGTACTAGAGATAATTGTAATTGCTAATTACAAGTAGACTTGTATTGTTAGGCTCTGTTGGTTGTTACGGCAAGTTGTGGTGAAGATGGATGAATACATCTGCGACTTTTCAATATAATATACAAGAGAAAATTGATGCAACGCATCAATGTCGCCGGAAATCTATAGTGCAGTTATGCATAACACTAACATTATAGTAGTTGAATAAACAGTTATCAACTGAGGGGCATATTGGAACATCAGGGCTGGGGTCAAGTGAAAATGTTTCATAACTTGCATTGTTTTGTCAACGAAGTGAATGATAATTGAAGCCTTTCATTGTTTATGACCAATCTCCATTCCAAAGTAGGTTGACCATACACACAACCAACTAATTATTGATCATAAACAGTAATAGAAATGAGTAATCTTGCCAATCATTAGTCTTAGTATGTATACAGTGCTTTCATTAAGGAATAATTATAAGATTTGTAAATTACACATACACTTTTCAAGATGTTTTTCAGAATATTTGAATTTTATTATTTTTCAATAAAACCACAAAACAGACAATTTAGGATGTGCATGCAATAGCACGTCATTTTACCTTTCCTCTATTAAAGTCAACAGTGGACACCTTTGCAGCAATCTCCTTTTAAAACAATGAGATAAGGGTTAAATCGCTGAAGACATGAGTTTTCTCTTTTTCTCAAAATGATATTAGCTTGGCATCCTGATTATATCATACTTTAACAAATGTTGAAATGTAGTCCAATATTTATAAATTAGACCACCTTTGAAATATAATATCAACTAAACAGTTAAATCTCATTGAAACTGTTGTATAATTTAAACTTAATTTCGAACATAAACTGAGCCCTACAACATGTTAATTTATTTTAATTCTTTCCTTCCTTTTTTATAATGAAAATAACAAACTACTCGTGTTTTAAAAGTATATTATAATGAGCGCCCTTGTGTCAATGATGCATAACAATATGCAGATCGGAAGCAATATGCCTTTAGGGAATTAAATGACACATTTAAAATTGTCAAGGACGAAATAATTTTGTACGAAAGACCCGATTCTTTCTTATTCGCAGAGATGTCGTTTTTGAAACTCTCTTTATAGGCAGAGAGTGTTCGTTCAAAGTAATTTTTCTATTAAATCCAGTTTTAAGTTCTCGGTTTGTTCTGTTCTTCATGTGTTTCGAACCAAATAAACACTTTAAATCACCTATGATTTACTGTTTGTAAGTGAGTGTAAAGAGCGGCTCTCTGCAAAGGAGATTGATCTACGCAGTTGGTATGTAAACAAATAATTAGACTGTGCGACGTAAAGGTTTGTAGTTATCGCCTTTTGATTACATGTAGTATATAGTGTAAAATAACGTATTTCAGTCTAGCTAATAGGGACTGTTTTGTCTTCGTAAATAAAGCAAAAAAAAAAAAATGCGAGTCAAAATAAAGAAACTGAAAATACCTAAAACATCGGAATATTTATTTCATTTTAGATGTGTCATTACTTAGTGTTTTTAAACAAACACAATTGTAATATGTTCAAGACATCTAAATGTGTTTCTTTCTAATAATAATCCCCCCCTCCCATGTCATTTCCGAAAACCTATTACAAATAGAAGTCGCGGGCTTCTGCCCGGCGACTAATAATTTGAATTTAAACTTAGTTTGAATTTCCAATATACAGTAAGTATATGCAACACATAATGTTTCAATGTATGATTTTGATATGTATTACAGATAGACGAGACATGGACAATGCCAATGAAGAATTATCTAACCGTCTACATGAAGTACTTGATGTTATAGGCGCATCTGAGTACATCAGAGAAAAGTATTGGGAGCTTGCTATGGTACGTGAAATAACAATAACGTTTGCAAGTCTTACTTATTCAAAGAATTTCAACAAAATATCATGCTACCAAGTTGGGAGTAGAGCCGAAGGGACAACTACACCAGGTATGGGTTCCGATCTCGATATGATATATTGTTTCGACGAAACTCCTGTGGTAGAGAATTTATTCGTATCTAAACATCAGCGATTATCTTATATTGTTTTAAGGGATGAAGACACCAAACCTGGATATGTTCGTCTTCAGATTGTTATAGATAAATGTCCGCGTTTAGTTGGAATTGCCGATATATCAGATGATAACTGCTTTATCGATAGGAAAGGTAGAGTATGTGCTACCCACTTCAAACCTTTTGTTGAACAAAAGACATCTCGTAACGGTCCGGCGGACACGATTCCGGGTGATAACGACCAATGTCAATTTGATCAAGTTTGTGCCTTAAGGTGTCGACAGATACCGAGTTGAGCCAATTCCTGGTTACACAGGATTCGTAAATACGGCTGGCCATCACAGAAACAACTTAAAGCAATGGGTTTATATGGTTGTTTCTTTGTTGGTGTTGGACATCCTCATAATAACAACAAGTCTAGCGAATGGAGAATTTCCTTTTCACTTCAAGAACGTGACCTCATGTCAAGTCTAAACGAAACGCAACACAAGTGTTATATTCTCCTGAAGGTGATAAAGAAAGATATCATAGAACAAAAGGCCGGTGAATCTATATCATCATATCATTGTAAAACAAGTCTTTTTTATACGATCGAAAATTCACATAAACATTTTTGGACTAATGATAAGCTAATACTGTGTGTACAGCAGTGTCTTAAACGTCTATTTATTTGGGTGAAGGCAAAATATTGTCCAAATTATTTCATTCCAGAAGAAAATATGTTCGATAAGCTCAGCGTAATGACTCTGGAAAAAATAGAGTATGTTTTAAACGATATAATAGAGAGTGATATCAAGTGTTTATATTCACTTATTTGTGACAATGTTGGTGAACTTCTGAAATCTAAATTGAGTGGTGATGATCTGGTATGTAGTTTGGCTAATACGAGAACCTCGTTTCAGCCAAGATATCAAGTATTATGTTGTAAGACAGAAGTCATCAATCAATTAAGGAACACGTTAATGGAAAGCATAGACATATATACAAATACAGGTTATATGAATGGGGTGATGCAACTTCTGTTATATCTACAACATACGAACCATATCACAGAACATACTACGGGAGACGTAAGAATGGCATTTGACTCTATAATTCCACATATACAATTACAATGCACGCAGTGTATGTATGTCCAGTACTTGTCACACGGAAACTTGTCCGACCTGCGGTCTATGACAATTACAAATATGATCTCAGACATTGGTGAATGTGACCTTATCTCGTCAAAGTTATCTTTAGCATCTTTATATATTCAATGTGAACAGTATCACGAGGAGTGTGAGCGCATTCTAGTGTTATGTGAAAAAGAAATAGAACCATTTGTGATATCTATGTGTGGCTGCAACAAAATGAAAAATTCTCTTAATTTCGCTCTTGATAAAAAAGTAGGTTTTACTGACATGTCAAGCAAAGAATTCAGACATTGCACCACAGGCTGTATGGTATTTCATCCATCTCAAGCTAGTCTTGTCCATGGAGCTCTTCAATACGAGATGTTTCGTATTGTGTTCACACAACCTAGATCTGAATTGAAAATGGAACAGGAATACTGATTAAACTGGATAACGATAGATTCAAACATATATCTGTATTTTCTACAATATTTACTTTACTCTAATAAAACAATTCAGGCAGAAAAAGTAACTGCCGCTCAGAAAATATTAAACGTTCTCCAAACTGACCGCAATATTGGCCACAGAGAGACAGCATTGAACCTGTTTGGCTGGATATGTCTACAGGAAAATGATTTACAATATGCATGGAGATGCTTTTGTTTATCATGAAAAAAATAAATTAAACATAGGGTTAGCACGATGGAGACCAACGTGATATCATAGTTTCTGTATCTATTGGTGTAAAACATGAAGAGCATTGAAGTTGAGGGTAATCGTGATATATATGAGCCGCGTCCGGGTATTTAAGATCTTAATGCATCTGTGTACAGGCAAGACTAAAGCGTGGAATCCACCTTAGCAGAGGAGCTAGCGTCAGGTATTAATATCTAAACGCATCTGTGTACAGTCAAGACTAAAGCGTGAAATCCACCTTAGCAGAGGAGCTAGCGTCGGGTATTTACGATCTTAAAGCATCTGCGTACAGTCAAGACTAAAGCGTGAAATCCACCTTAGCAGAGGAGTTAGCGTCGGGTATTTACGATCTTAAAGCATCTGTGTACAGTCAAGACTAAAGCGTGGAATCCACCTTGGCAGAGGAGTTAGCGTCGGGTATTTAAGATCTTAACGTATCTGCGTACAGTCAATACTTGGGCGAGGAATCCAACGTGGCAGAGCTGTTAGCATCGATACATTGGAACCGGGCGTCCAGAGTTCCGGCACATTTCCTAGCTTAGTACTGGTTTGTTTACCAGGAATCATACTTAAGTGAACTGTCGACGTACCTAAAATAATGTTGTAAAACGGCTGAATAACCTTATACATCTAAAGTATCAGCAGCGTCTGGCGATTCAAGGTCTGAGTACATCTTTGTACAGTAAAGACTGTGTGTACACGCACATTCTCACCAGAGTATATACTTTCCGATTATACATTACGTACACTAAATGCATCATCTGACCAAAGCACTAGAAGTGTAGCGCCAATAGTTGAGCGTCAATGTTGCTGTACATGATGCCTGACCGGAGATGCAAAACGACCCCAAATATTATGTATTACGCCGCTCATATATATTACTATGTTCCTTAACGTTGGGAAATGTTCAATGTTCAAGATATATACTTCATGACTACCGCGAGCAGGAATCGAACCCGGGGCGTCCAGTTTTAGATACGGCATGGTAAACACTCCGTCACAGCTTTTTCTGAGTAAATTATTTTGGGTTTTATGCTGGACGTCTTGTTTTTCTGTGAAATGGATACCATTGAAAATATATCAGATATATTTCGGTATATCTTTTTATCGTATAGTAAGTTAGCTAAACGATTTCTGCTATAACAGTAGATCAAATGCCATTCATGATTACTATTGCTGCGTTTACTAATGCATACATGAATAAACTCCATAGCTGACGTGCCTTGTTATGGCAAATGTATATTGTTGTTATTGATGATTGAGTTATTATTAGAGAAACATCCTGTTTAGAGAGGTAACGGTCATTCATAGAAAAGAGTAGACATAATGTATGCATGCGTTCGAGTTTAATTAATACATGTTCGTAAAGAGTTTTACAACACGTGTATACACAGAGTATCCCTCGGAATTTAGGCACTTGCATAATGAATTGGTTTGCGATTGTAGGCATGGCATAACACGCTGATTTCATCAATTATTTAGTTATAACACGACGTACCCTGGGTAAATTTCCAGTACTACTGATCCATTTATTCTGACACCAACGATTTAGTCTTGATACAAGCGCATCCATCCTAAGCGCCACGAAAGGAAACCTATTTTTACAATGTTTAAAGTCTTTTGCATGACCCTGCCGGGGATCGAACTCACGTCATCCAGTCGTCGAGGCAAACGCTCTATCAAAGCACCACTGAATCGATCGTGTGTATATTATAAATGAGCATCGTCTATCAATTTGCGTTCTTATTGACTGACCGTAACGGATCATATAGAGGTAGATTGGTTTAATAGGGATACTCTTCTAGATTTTTGTCAAAATATGTATATTTGACTTAAGTGCATTGTACACTGTAACTGTAACTATTTCCATAATTCTCCCTTTATACCAGCCCTCCGTTTCAGTGAACTATACGGTAAAAATCGGCAGTCAATCCACCATTCATTGATTACATTTGTTTTTAACATTGAATATGTTTAGTTTGAATGTGACAAATATGTGCATTATCGATGTTTAACACCCCTTTGTGCATCGGACGAATTAATTATCATCTTGGTAAAACTTTGGAAAATCAATAAAAATGTAGTATGAATTGCAATCAGTTTAAAATTCTGCGGCAAAATAAGGAAAATTGTTCAAAGTCGTCTGCATCAGATGCGTCAAAATACATGTGTTTGTTGGAAAGGTCTGAAAGATTGTTTGTTTACCGCACTAATGGTTCTCGATCAGTTTTTGACATCATTGAACTGATCATAAGCTTTGTACATTGATATTGTAAGAATCAGAGGACAATATGTTGACAGACGACACACGACTTCACAAATGGTAGTAATTGTTGCCCTCCTTGGCGCTCAGTGTTGCTGGGTTAGCATTAAGACTTGTTGGAGTCGGGATAAATGGACCAGTAGCACTTTTAAGTTACCCAGGAAACGCCGTTATATAATTGAATTTATTTTGAAAGCGGCATAAAACACCACCCAAACTATCAATAAAATGAACGAACGCCTTACACAGGGCGATAACAAAAACTCACTTTGAGCACTTTGTGCTCAGGTGAGCTAATAATCCAGTTGGTAAAATAGTCTCTGAAAATGAAAATTGTGTCCATCAATACTGTCAATCTGAGGGTGGTGAGTATGAATCCCAGCTAGGCCAACTTTCGTTCTTACATTTAATAAAAGTGTGATTCATCTTCCACCATTGAGCTAACAGTTGTTGTAATGAAATAACCAGTTCCTTGGAAAGACTGTTTTGTGAAGTACTGGTTTGAAAAAAGCCATGATGCACAAGGAAAGGTGACGTGCACGTCGTGATATAACACCAATAATTGTTTAAAAAGGCTTTACACACCAATCTATGGTGAAGATAATGTGATAATAGGTCTGACTCAAATTGCATAGGTTTGAGAATTCAGGAAAAAAACCTTAGATCAATTACCAGAGAGTTTAATTAGTAATTAATCAAACTTCATTTTATATGAAAAAATACAAGTTCAACTTATAAGAAGTAAAGAAGACAACATCTTCGCTAGCCATTAGCATTCCCATAAGTAATTATAGTAATGTAATGGACAAATTACCCTTGGCTTGCGAAGATGAGAAGACAACTGCAAGAACATAAACTAAATTGCAATAGTTTTATTACGAAATTCAAATACAAATCCCCTTGCAGTGTCGTTTCGTACAGATACATTATAGTCACTGTGACTTTGACCTTTGACTTAGGTCAGTGAAACGGAAACCTGTCCAATAAACCGATGTATGAAATAAAATAAATCAGTGTATGATGTATGGAGGACTTATGTCCCCATATGAATTGCTAGGGCAACGAATGCAGACACATAATAGTCACTGTGACCTGGAACTTTGACCTACTTCGGTAAAATGCATCCCTCGAAACTCGCTCGACACTGAATATTTTGATGGTATTTGAAGGGAACTCCGTCCACTAATTACAGTGCTAGAGTGATGATGTCATTTGATACTAACATATAATATTCACTGTGACCTTGGACTGTGACCTAGGTCGTTGGAACATGAACATATGTAAAAGAGTTGTTGCATATGAAATACGATTTAACTTTTTAATAAAAATGGGATGAGAAATAATTTTGTTAGAGCGATGACATCACTTCGTACAATAGTTGCTGTGACATGGACCTTTAACCAATGTCGTTGAAACACAAAGTTGTACGAGAGTGATTTTGATGAACATGTGTTATAAGCTTCATAGCACTTGGATAATATATGAAGTCGCTCGACCGATGATGTCGTTTCGTACAGACATTTGATAGTCACTGTGACCTTGACCTACATCAGTAAGACACAAACTCATTCAAGATGCGTGTGAAGTTTTATAAAAATCGAATAAAAACTGCAGTCTATAGAATGATGACATTGTTGAGACACGTACTCGTACTTACTGCCCTTGGAGATCGTGCTTGAGGGGATTATAATATTCAATCAAAAATCAATTTCTTTGGAATGATATTGGCAAATACATGGAAAATCGTTATCAATGAATGAAAAAAAAGAGTGTATAAAGATGAAAAAATAGTGTGACAAAAGGAGAAATTGCTCATGTTGAGTCATCGTTTACATAGGTGTCAGAAAGCACTTACATGTGAAAAAAGGCAAAACTACAGACAAATCATATGTTGTCAGTTGATTATTTTTTGTACAAGTCATCATAATTTCATGGATTTAAAATCTTGGCCATATTTTATGCTTAACCTGATCTTGAATTTTCTTTTCTTTGCTTAGGTCGGTAGGACTCGTAAATAACCGATCGTGCTGCAAGCAAGGGGCTAACGGCAGTTCATGGGGAATTATTTACCGATCACAAAAGTTAATAAGTGTTTACCCGAAATAGGTAGCACTTACGCATATTACTTGAATATGTATTCATAAACTTAAAAGTTATTTTTTTTTACACATAAATAAAACACCTATAATGACCCAATAAGCACATACTTAACACCTGCAAACAAAATCCCTCTTTAGCCTTTATGTGGTACGAAGTCTCCGAGAATGGTACGATATTGCAGTGGTACGATATTGCGGTGGAACGAAGTATCCAACATCCTTTTTAGTCACTCAAAGAAACCTCCCTTGAAATGGGTGTTTACTTCCGTTTAAGTCGAAAGTTGATTAAAGAAAAACCAAAACGTGAAATCACCGTTAATTCTTGCCTGTCACTTTGTACAGCGAAATATACACAAACAGACAAAAACACAGGTAGGTTCTCAAATTAGTTCACTGTCAAGACTGTTAAACTCATGTATTTTAAGTCATCTAAAGTAACCTCCATAGAGATTTGTTTACTTCCTTTTAAACCGAAAGTTGATATAGGAAAAACCAGAAACGTGCAAGAACTGTTAATTCATGCCTGTCATTTTATACAGCAACGTTTTTGTACAAGAACACAGGTAGATTAATTATGTTATTTTCAAGACCCATTTTGTTAACCCTTTGACTGCTGAAATCGATTTTGTGAAACCTGTGCCACCAGTATAGAGTCTGACGAAAATCAGGATCAACTCAACAATTTCATCTTGATATTCCTAGAACTAGCAATTGTCTCTTCCAAACGCAAAGGTGGACAATACCATTTTAGAAAATCGGCATTGAAAGGGTTACGCTTTGTTTTACATGTCGTTTAGTTAGATTTCCGCCAAATCGATTTTAGCTCCTTTATAAACAGACTCGTCAAAATAATGGTAGCCAGAACTTTCGACCCTAAGATTTATCAACCCCAGTATCCTAAGTCTTTTCGACCCCAATTTCAGTCGACCCATTATCGGTTTAAATATATGTGATTGGATGGTTTAAGTGTTATAAACAGTCATTTCAAATGAAAAAACAACAACAATTTGATTATTTAATAATGATTTATTATGATTATTTAAATGATCTTAATGTGTTATAAATAGTGACTTTGAAAACATTTTGTTACAAATGGAAAAAAATAACAACAATTATTCAATGAATTCAAATTTATTAAAGTCACAAGTAACAACAAAATAATCCAATTTATTATAACTTTAACATTTATGAACAGAGTTTCACGAAATTATCAACAATTTTAATGAAAATGTGGTAGGCAGTTATACATACATTACACACACACACACACACACACACATATATATATATATATATATATATATATACAATTTGTTAAAGGACAACCAATTGTAGGATTCTTAAAATTGAGCAATTAAAATAATTATATTATTACAACATTATCTATAAAACAAACACAAATAACGAAAAACATCAAAAGTAAGTGCAAACACACATTAGGTTTCATCTTTTGTGTGTATCAGGTGCTACTAACAAAGTTTAACATGTATTATATTAATTGCCTAATATAAGCGCAATCAACAATGTGTTTCTTTAACTTTGTTAGTAGCACATGAAACACAAAAACGATGAAAAGACGAACCTTGTTTAATTTCACCGCAATTAAAGTTTATTTAAGTTTTTCGATAAATACATCAATAGAAGTGTAAACAACAATTAAATTTACTAAGGATTACAATAGACGCATTCATTAAGTATTTAAAACAGACTTTTAATACAAGTATACAATCACACGAACATTAACACCCATAAAGGAAATAATAATCATTTAATTTTACATTATCAAAACAATGTAGCGAATTTACAACATACAAAAGCACAATCATTATCAACATTTTTATCAAAATCTTAACATACATTTTTATTAAAATGCTAACATACATTTTTATTACAATGTTAACATACTTTATTACAATAAACATTATCAAAATGTACCGATTATACAACATCATCATTTCACACCAATATAAACCGATAATGGGATCGAAAAGACTTAGGAAACTGGGGTTGATAAATCTTGGGGTTGAAAGTTCTAGAAGCCAAAATAATTCTGAGTCACTAATACTTACAGATTACGGTTGTATTTCATGTTCTTAAATCCGTATGTGGCCTCGAAACTTGTTGTTGTTTGATACCAATTAATTGATTACCAACACATACATACACCATTCAATTCACTGGACTCGAAAATAGATATATGTGACACCATTGTAAGAGTTTGTGGATTGGTGTAATTAGTGTGGCTGGGTTCACAACGGTTCCTTATTGACCTACATTTCTAGTACAGTGGTTTGAATAATGTATTTATGAGTCCTCAGTTAATTAATTTTCACAATAATTCAAATACTCTTCTGAGTGAATTGGACGATTCCTTTGAGTACCAACAGGATAATGTTTAATACAGAAATTAAATAAATATGTTAGAGCAGTTATCAATTTATTCTGGACTCCTTATACGTGCCTCCATTGACAACCTTAGACTAGATATGTAAATTTGTAAAATTGCACATCGTTTGAGTACTCACAACATAGTGTTAAATTTAGTAATAAGATATTTATTTATGAGCAAAGATCAGTGTTCCAATTAACATTTTTATCCAATGGTAAACTTACCCCTTGAGTTGAAAATCTCGGGGGTAAGATTTATTTTCAGGTGGTATAAAATTATGAAGGCAAATTTATCATAATAAAATAGGATAAACAGCAAGCGCATGTTTGAGACTATATTAAGATCAAATTATCTGCACTGTAACAAACTTCAATTGATACAGTAGTGACACTTAATTTTCTACATTCCGTACATAGATATTAGATAGATTAATCTAATGTCCAAGTGAAAGCTGTCCGATTAATTTATTTATTAAAGATCGCAGCAGAAATTGTATCGGTAAACAAATAGGTCACTCGAAATCCGGGGAACTTTATAGTACAAAATGCCCGACTGATTGTTGCAACACTCAGTGTCATTGTTCTTTTTTTATTCTTAAATGTTACGTATGCTAATCCAGTCGTAAACAATATGAAGCGTACATGATAATTCAAATCAGTAAATCAGTAAAATCATATGGATTAGGAGGTTTACATCTTAGAAATTGAGTCAATTTCAATTGAGAAATATACGGAGGACACCGGATGTTGTGAACTCCTTTTGGCGTTCGTGGTTCCTTTCGCTCAGATGATTCGCCACCAAAATGCCTCATTTTCAAAATGAAAACAAAATGGAAAATGAAATGAAAATACTCTTAAGCATCAAATAACGTATTTTAATACTTTTTAGATGCTTTTAAGCTCGTCTGATTTTTCGGAAAAAAAAAGACGAGCTATTGTCATCACTTGATTGTCATCGTCGTCAGCAGCGGCGTTGGTTAAGTTTTACGTTTAAGTCACTTACATGGAAACTATCAAACCTATTATTTGAAACTTAAAAATGTTGTTCATCTAATACCCTTATTCACATTGTAGACTAAATATGCTGAGTGTGGCCTGTCCTTTGGGGTAAAAAACATACATTTTGATGTATTTTGGTTGATTTTGAGAATTGTTGGTGTTGGTTAAGCTTTGCGTTTAGGTCACTTACATGGAAACTATCAAACCTAATACTTTGAAACTTGGAAAAAATGTTCATCTAACACCCCTCTTTACATTGTATCACAGGGGTATTTTGGTTGATTTTGAGTATTGATGGCGTTAGTTAAGTTTTGCGTTTAGGTCACGTTATGGTCACATGGAAACTATCAAGCCTATTACTTTTAAACTTGGAATACTTATTCATATAATACCCTTCTTCACATTGTATGATAACAATGCTGTGCGGGCCTGGTTTTCTTTTTTACATTTTGGTCGATTTAGAGAATTGGACATAGTTTCTTCATTTTCTGTTACACTGATTTCAAATTTTTCCCAAACAATAAAAACATAATGTACTTCAACATATTATGAATATCTTTAATCGGATTGTGTTTTGGGGGTCAAGGTCACTGTTACTAAAATAGGAAAACAGTAATATATTCAATATCTTTAGTTACTGTTGACTTAATGTAACCATCTTTTGTTTGTAGTAAGTATTTATTTAAGATCATTAATGGTATTGTGTTTTTGGGCTTCTGGGGCCAAGGTCACTGTTGCATTAAAAAATGGTAATATATTAAACATCTATAGTTACATTTTACATTTGGTACCCTGATTTGTTATGCTTTGCCTGTCCATACACAAGACTCAGCTGAGGATCTTGACTGATTGTGACAGCCATCCGACGTGAAGATCTTCCTTATCATGTATATGAACTTGGATTTATTTCCACACAGTAAATCTTGTTTCCATATTTGAAATATAGCAGTTGTGTAAATATTTATTCCGAATTTGAAGATGTTTTATATGAAATAAATAAACCATAAAAGGATAATATCAGACGAACATCAGGCACCTGCAGGCGGTGCTCTTGTTATATTTACGATATGCCTTTTGGCCGCGTATTCTTCGTACGCGCGATCTCCCATACGGCCTAAAATACATGGTGAAAGTGAACTTGTGTACGTAATTTACGCAATATTTTACGTGAGTGGGAACACTGATGATCAATGACCCAGGACTCCGCAGGAAATTTTACATTTGATTGGGGAATTTTGTAACACAATCAATTTAGTAATGACATATTTTGGAGCAATGTTCAATTTATGCACGACTCCCTTTTTAACCAAACTAATAATTTTAATTTACGTAGAGCAGATGAATACTTGATAATGAGTACAAATCATGAAAGAAAAGCTACAAGACGGACGACGAGTTCTATACGTTTTCATAGTATCAGAAGGCTACATCTACAACGGTAGATTGATTTTTACACGTAGGAACATACTCTCGGGTTCAGTGGTTCTAAATTTGTATCACCAGGGGGTAATTGTTAGAAAGGTCTTAACGAATGTTTTAACCCACACCGATGGTGTTTCGATAAAATTTTCTGCTGTTATTACTCAACAAATTTGACCTGATCATGACCTTTGTACACTGACTTTGTGAGAAGCAATTATTCGCAGACACATGAATACATTATTCCCATCACTGCACTCGAAATTAGGTAGAAAAAGTTCCCTCGTGAATTGTCATATAACCCAGTTTTGTTATAAATACCAATCCACGAACATCACGAACATACTGTGTCTACCTATATACACCAAACTACGAACACTAACAAACATACTATGCCTCGCATTATACACTAACCCATGAATATAAACGTACCGTGTTTACCAATACCCACTAGCCAATAAGCACTTACCTAGGTACCGTGTTTACTGTTACCCACTAGCCTATACACACTTACCTAGGTACCGTATTTAACAATATCCACTAGCCTATAAACACTTACCTAGGTACCGTATTTAACAATACCCACTATCCTATAAACACTCACCTAGGTAACGTGTTTACCAATACCCACTAGCCTATAAACACTTACCTAGGTACCGTGTTTACCAATACCCACTAGCCTATAAACACTTACCTAGGTACCGTGTTTACCAATACCCACTAGCCTATAAACACTTACCTAGGTACCGTGTTTACCAATACCCACTAGCCCATAAACACTAACCTAGGTACCATGTTTACCAATACCCACTAGCCTATAAACACTTACCTAGGTACCGTGTTTAACAATACCCACTAGCCCATAAACACTTACCTAGGTACCGTGTTTAACAATACCCACTAGCCCAAAAACACTTACCTAGTTTCCGTGTTTAACATTACCCACTAGCCCATAAACACTAACCTAGGTACTGTGTTTAACAATACCCACTAGCCCATAAACACTTACCTTGACCTAGGTACCGTGTTTAACAATACTCGCGAGCCTATAAACACTTACCTAGGTACCATGTTTAACAATACCCACTAGCCCATAAACATTACCTGTGTACCGTGTTTAACAATATCCACTAGCCCATAAACACTTACCTAGGTACCGTGTTTAACAATACCCACTATCCTATAAACACTTACCTAGGTACCGTGTTTACCAATACCCACTAGCCCATAAACATTACCTCTGTACCGTGTTTAACAATATCAACTATCCTATAGACACTTACCTAGGTACCGTGTTTACCAATACCCACTAGCCCATAAACATTACCTCTGTACCGTGTTTAACAATATCCACTAGCCGATAAACACTTACCTAGGTACCGTGTCTTACAATACCCACTAGCCTATAAACACTTACCTAGGTACCATGTTTACCAATACCCACTAGCCTATAAACACTTACCGAGGTACCGTGTTTACCAATACCTACTAGCCTATAAATACTTACCAAGGCACCGTGTTTACCAATACCAACTAGCCCATAAACACTTACTGAGGTACCGTGTTTAACAATATCCACTAGCCTATAAACACTTACCTAGGTACCGTGTTTACCAATACCCACTAGCCTATAAACACTTACCCAGGTACCGTGTTTACTAATACCCACTAGCCTATAAACACTTACCTAGGTACCGTGTTTACTAATACCCACGAGCCTATAAACACCTACCGAGGTACCGTGTTTAACAATACCTACTAGCTCATAAACACTTACCTAGGTACCGTGTTTACCAATACCCACTAGCCTATAAACATTTACCGAGGTACCGTGTTTACCAATACCCACTAGCCCATAAACACTTACCTAGGTACCGTGTTTAACAATACCCACTAGCCCATAAACATTACATGTGGACCGTGTTTAACAATACCCACTGGCCCATAAACATTACCTGTGTACCGTGTTAACCAATAGCCACTAGCCCATAAACATTACCTGTGTATTGTGTTTAACAATACCCACTAGAGCAAAAACATTACCTGTGTACCGTGTTAAACCATACTCACTAGCCCATAAACATTACCTGTGTACCGTGTTTACCAATACCCACTAGCCTATACACACTTATCTAGGTACCGTGTTTACCAATACCCACCAGCACATAAACACTTTCCTAGGTACCGTGTTTACCAATACCCACTTGCCCATAAACACTAACCTAGAAACCGTGTTTAACAATACCCACTACCCCGTAATCCCTTGCATAGGTACCGTGTTTACCAATACCCACTAGCCTGTAAACACTTACCTATGTACCGTGTTTTACAATACCCACTAGCCTATAAACACTTACCTAGGTACCGTGTTTACCAATACCCACCAGCACATAAACACTTACCTAGGTACCGTGTTTACCAATACCCACTAGCCTATAAACACTTACCTAGGTACCGTGTTTACCAATACCCACTAGACTATAAACACTCACTTAGGTACCGTGTTTACATCATACATGTGTATCAACCGGACACTTACGAACCTACAGTGTCAACCTGTATACACCAACCGTCAAACACTTATGAACGTACATTGTCTACCTAAATACACCAATCAATGAACACTCACGAATGTACGGTGTCTACCTATACACCAAACCACGAACACTAACAAACCTATTGTGTCCACAGATATACTCAACCCACAAACGTCTACGAAAGAACAATATAACCTATATACACCAACTAACGATTACTTACGAAGGTATCGTGTCTACCTATATACACCAACCCAGGAACACTTACAACAAACCGCATCTATCTACATACGAATAATTATGTTATGCATAATGTTGCAAGACCTCTCATCTTTCTTTCTTTTTAATTTTGCACTTTTTCACTTATTAAAACAGTTTGAGAAATAACAATTTTGAATTTACATAGTATGCTGTTTATGTTTGAAATAAAGTTTGAAATTACATATATACAACAATTTTAGTGTAAATTAACTGTTTAGCTGATATAGTTTTCAAGAATTATTTATTTATTTTAGAAAAAAATGAGTTTAATTTGTTTTACATTTGTGGAATTATGATTATAATGACGATGCAAAATAAATATCATTTTAAGAAAAAAAGAAAGTTTACGTCTTCAATTAATTTTCCCTTTCCCTATGTGTTTTAAAAGCAGACTGCTGCGAATGTGTTCAATGTTGCTTTAAACAGGGAAGGGGTTAAATGTTTTGTTATTGCATGTTTATCCCTTAGTGTCCGTTTTTGTGGTTTTATCGATAACATCAAAACTTCCAAAATTTTGAAAAAATCCGAGATTTGGTATGTGCTATTTCAAAATCCAGGAATTACTCCTTAATGAAAGCACCATATCTATATTTAGACAAATGAATGTCACGGTGACTGGTTTATGATGTGTAGTAAAAAGAAATCAATGCAGTCTTCTGGTGGCATTGATGCCTCATGTATATGAATGTTTAGTGAGGAATCAGTTTACCTAAGAATCGACCATTTTAAGTAAAGGGTAACATCCGCAATACACAATATTACATACGTCAGTCTATATACAAATATAAACATTATTGAATCTACAACGTTTGACGGATGTTTATATCCTTCCAATATGACAACTACATCTGTTTGTGTGTTGCTATGACATAAGTGGGTGATGGGTATTGGCCCGGTTTATGTAGCGATTTGATAACAACCACATATAGTTCTAGACGGCGACAATTATGTTAGCAAGAGGAATATGCCAGTATTAACAGTGCGTGGAATTAAAACTGTTTGTCAATATAAATGTGAGTTCATTCGTGGTAGAAAAGATGTATTAAAATGATCTTGGCTCTACAATATATCGTATATTACTCATTCAAATATATATTGTGGGTACCAACAGCGTATGTTTTGGTGGTCAAATACGGATTTATGAATTGTAATATTACATGTTTATAGAGAGAGAACTGCAGTACGTGACCGTGTATGTCTTCTAGAAACATGCACCTACTTAATATCTTATTTTCTAAATTTATCGTAATTGACATTCATAGCTAAGGATTTATAATGTTGTCGTGTATGTTATAAGGTATTGACAAATTACATTTAACACACATACACTGTGTGAACTTAACGCATACTCAAGTATTTAAAGGGTTCACTTGTCGTTGAGTATTGGTTCATTGAGTGCCTCATTTAACTGATGATATACACACTTTTTGTTCGTAGCTATGGGATACGTAGGTTACTGGTCTAAACTTGGTGTGTGTGAAAACTTGCACTTGTACTTCTTAATAATCAAATCCGTTGCACAATTCGGTTAAAACCCCATCGCCCTTCTCTTCAAGAAATGTACTGTCATGTTGTACAAAACCAAACACATTTCTACCGTTGTAGACGCAATACTATTGATTGCACCTGACTTTAATAGTGTATTAATACTCAATTATTACTCAACAGTAATGGCTTGTACCTGACCTTAATAGAGTATTAATACTCAACAATATTGAAATGTACCTGACAAACACATTTCTACCGTTGTAGACGCAATACATTGTAAAGGGTTCAGTCGGTTTGGGTATCTGTAATAATACACATTTACCTGTGAATCCTTAACGCTCATAAACAAATCTATTGAAATCGACCATTTTGTATTCAAAATAATTGTATAGCATTATATATATGGTAAAGCTGTATATGCATACATAATGTGACGCATGCCTTCATAATCACGGCTCATGTGGAAAGATTATAATTTGTAAACTGTCTTGTCTCACAGATCCGTAATTAGCAATTCAAATTCCGGTAAACGTTGTAAATGTATTAATAGTTCGTGTCTAAGGTGTTTGACATAGTCGTTTTAACTGAGTGAATAATACGACTAAACAGAATTCATAAACACGGCCTATGTGGGAAATATATTATTTCTAAAAGGTAATGACTCACACATCCAGTGTGAACTATGTGAGGTGTTACAGGTAATCCAACAACATGACATTGGCGACCAGTGGAGTCCAGATCACACTGAGCATCTGCGCTGATCTCGATCTGTGTTGTTCGTAAATACATAAAAACAAAAACAGATAAGATACTTTCGGTTATTTATTTACTCAATAACATTGACATGAGTTTGACCGTGTGAATTAGTATTACCTTACCATATTCATCCGATGATAAACTTTGTAAACAAGATTTACTCAACAATATTGATCTAATCCTGACCTTAATATAATATTATACTCAACAATATTGACCTGTACCTGACCTTAATACATTATAATACTTAACATACCTTACTTAATACATTATGATACTTAACTATATTGACCTGATTCTGGTAGTACTACCTTACAATATTGACCTGTACATACACTTTGTAACAATAACGACCTGTACCTGACCTTAAGAGACTATAAATACTCAACAATATTTACCTGATCCTGACCTTTGTGCAGTATCATAACTCAACTATATTGACCTGATTCTGATCGTGTAAAAAAGTACTACCTCACAATATTAACCTGATCCGGAAATGTGTAAACAAGGCTAGCTTAACAATAATGACCCGTACCTGACCTTAATCATTTATAATACTCAACATTATTGACCTGATCCTGACCTTTGTGCAATATCATAACTCAACTATATTGACCTGAATCTGATCGTGTAAAAAAGTACTACCTCACAATATTGACCTGATTATGAAATTTGTAAACAAGGCTAGCTTAACAATAACGACCTGTACCTGACCTTAATACATTATTATACTCAACATTATTGACCTGACCCTGACCTTTGTGAATGTCATACATCAACTATATTGACCTGATTATGATATTGTAAAATAGTACTACCTTACACTATTGACCTGTACACGAACCTTTGTAACAATAAAGACCTGTACCTGAACTTAAGAGATCATAAATAAACAACAATATTGACTTGATTCTGATCTTAATAGATTATTAATACTAAGATTCTGATCTTAATTCAGTACTGATACTCAACACTATTGATTGTATCTGACTTAAATAGTGTATTAATACTCCACACTATTGATTGTACCTGACTTTAATAGTGTATTAATACTCAACACTATTGATTGTACCTGACTTTAATAGTGTATTAATACTCAACACTATTGATTGTACTTGACTTTATTAGTGTATTAATACTCAACACTATTGATTGTACCTGACTTTAATAGTGTATTAATACTCAACACTATTGATTGTACCTGACTTTAATAGTGTATTAATACTCAACAGTAATAGCTTGTACCTGACCGTAATAGAGTATTAATACTCAACTATATTGAAATGTACCTGACCTAAATAGAGTACTGATACTCAACAATATTGACCTTTACCTGACCTTAACACAATTGATATGTACCTGACCTTAAAAAGTGTATTACTACTCAACAATATTAAAATGTACCTGACCTTAAAGAGCGCTTAATTATTAAATGGATGTGTAAACATCTGAAACGAAAAAGAAAAACTGATCAAAATGAGCATTTCTCATTTTGCCAAAAAAAAATTAAACGTCGTCTGCTTCAAAGGCGCACGAAAACATCTGTAAAACATCTGTAGTTGGGGAAAAGGTTTAATACAGGTGTGACATCTAACTAAACACATGTATTTTAAGTCATTTAAAGAAATGTCTCCTGACAATTGTTTACTTCCTCTTAAACCGAAAGTTGATATAGGAAGAAATCAGAAACCTATAAACACTGAAATTTCGTGCCTGTCACTTTATACAGCCAACTATGTGTACAAGAACACAGGTAGATTAATTTATTTAATTTCAAGACCAACTTTGTTAACCCTTTGACAGCTGAAACAGATTTTGTGAAACCTGTGTCAACAGTATAGAGTCAGATCAGTCGTCTAACCAGTCTCTCTACAGTTGGATTAACTCAACAATTTCATCTTGATAATCCTATAATTGGCAAAGGTCTCTTCCAAACGCAAAGGCGGGCAATTTCATTTCAGAAAGTCAACATTGAAAGGGTTAAATTTTGTTTACATCTTGTTTAGTAAGATATCCGCCTTATCGATTTTACATTTTTTTAAACAGACAAGTCAAAAAAAATGTGAGTCAGACTTACAGATAACGGTTTCATTGCTCTGATTTAAAATCTTTCTTAGGCCTCAAACTTCATGTTGGTGGATACAATTTAATTGACCGCCAACAAATGCATACATCATGCAATGCACGCACTCGAAAATACAATGTGGATAGACATGGTACCATTCTAAGTGTTTATGGATTGGTGTAAATGGTGAGACTGGGTTATACAAACAATCTCGACGGTTCCTTATCGATCTACTTTTCTAGTGCAATGGTTCGAATGATGTATTTATGAGTCCTCCGTTAATTAATCTTCACAATAATACAAAAACTCGTCTGAGTGAATTAGACGATTATTTTGAGTACCAACAGGATAGTGATTAATGCAGTAATTGAATATATATTTTAGAGCAGTTATCAATTCACTCAGGACTCATTATAAGTGCCTCGGGAGAGTAAAATCGATACGGTCATTGACAACGTTAGAATAGATATGTACATTTTGTAAAATTGTCGATCGTTTGAGTACTCACATCAGAGCGTTAAATTCAGTAATAAGATATGTATGTATGAGCAATGATCAATAATCCAGGACTCCTCAGGTCTCAGGAAATTCTATATTTGATTGGTGAATTTTGTAACACAAAAAAGGCTTAATTTAGTAATAACATAATTATTTTGGAGCAATGGTCAATTTACACATGACTCCCTATTTAACCAAGCTAATAATGTAAGTTTAAGTAGAGCAAATGAATAGTTTATAATGAGTATAAATCATAAAAGAAAAACTACAAAATGGGCGATTGTTTTATACGTTTTCATAGCATCAGAATGCTACACTGTATTGAATCTACAACAGTAGATGGATGGTACGTAATTTCGAGTTCAGTGGTTCTTAATTTGTTGTCAGGCATCCATAGTGAAAAACCGGTGCTGTTCAAATCAGAGTAGACTCCATTATGAGTGCTGTAACTATACTAATGTTGAAAATAAACTTCATTCTGAGTGCTGTAACTATAATTATATTGAAAATAAACATCACTCTAAGTGCTGTTACTGTAGTATAGTTGAAAACAAACTTCATTCTAAGTGCTGTAACAATAATAATGTTGAAAATAAACTTCATTCTGAGTGCTGTAACTATAATAATGTTGAAAATTAACTTCTTTCTGAGTCATGTAACTGTAGTAATGTTGAAAATAAACTTCATTCTGAGTGCTGTAACTGTAATAATGTTGAAAATTAACTTCATTATGAGTGCTGTAACTGTAATAATGTTGAAAATTAACTTCATTCTGAGTGCTGTAACTGTAATAATGTTGAAAATTAACTTCATTCTGAGTGCTGTAACTGTAATAATGTTGAAAATTAACTTCATTCTGAGTGCTGTAACTGTAGTAATGTTGAAAATAAACTTCATTCTGAGTGCTGTAACTATAATAATGTTGAAAATTAACTTCATTCTGAGTGCTGTAACTGTAGTAATGTTGAAAATAAACGTCATTATGAGTGCTGTAACTATAATAATGTTGAAAATTAACTTCATTATGAGTCATGTAGCTGTAGTAATGTTGAAAATAAACTTCATTCTGAGTGCTGTAACTATAATAATGTTGAAAACAAACTTCATTCTGAGTGGTGTAACTGTAGTAATGTTGAAAATAAACGTCATTATGAGTGCTGTAACTATAATAATGTTGAAAATAAACTTCATTCTGAGTGCTGTAACTGTAATAATGTTGAAAATTAACTTCATTATGAGTGCTGTTACTATAATTATGTTGAAGATAAACTTCATTCTGAGTGCTGTAACTGTAGTAATGTTGAAAATAAACTTCATTCTGAGTTGTGTAACTGTAGTAATGTTGAGAGCAGCGTAAGCACCATTCGTCATGAATAATTGAAATATTGTAGAGTGGATTAAAAGTAGAGAATACACCATTTTGTGTGGTAATGTTCAAGGTGGAATATAAACCTTTATAAGCGGTGTAAATAAAATAAATACCATTCTGAGTGTTGTAACTATAATAATAGTGAAAATAAACTTCATTCTGAGTGCTGTAACTTGATAATGTTGAAATAAACGTCATTCTGAGTGGTGTAACTATAGAAATGTTGAAAATAAACTTCATTCTGAGAAGTGTAAATATAGTAATGTTGAAAATAATCTTCATTCTGAGTGGTTTAACTATAAAAAAATTGAAAATAAACTTCATTCTGAGTGGTGTAACTGTAGTAATGTTGAAAATAAACTTCATTGTGAGTGTTTAATATAATAATGTTGAAAACAAACTTCCTTCTGCGTGGTGTAACTGTAGTAATGTTGAAAATAAACTTCTTTCTGAGTGCTGTTACTATAATAATGTTGAAAATAAACTTCATTCTGAGTCATGTAACTGTAGTAATGTTGAAAATAAACGTCATTCTGAGTGCTGTAACTATAATAATGTTGAAAATAACCTTCATTCTGAGTGCTGTAACTAAAATAATGTTGAAAATAAACTTCATTCTGAGTGGTGTAACTGTAGTAATGTGTAGAGCAGCGTAAGCACCATTCGTCATGAACAATTGAAGTATTGTGGAAAGTAGATTAAAACACAGTTAGTCTTGAGCAAAAAATCAAACTGTTGAAGTAGAGTGAACACCATTCTGAGTGGTAATGTTTAAGGTAAAGTATAAACCTTTATAAGTGGTGTAAATAAAATAAACACTATTCTGAGTAATGTTACTATAATATTATTGAAAGTAGAACATACACCATTCTGAGTAATGTAACTATAAAACTGTTGAAGGCAGAGTCAAAACCATTCTGAGTAGTGTAACTATAATACTGTTGAAGGCATAGTACACACCATTCTAAGTGGTGTAACCATAATACTGTTGAAGGCAGAGTAAACACCAGTTTGAGATATGTAAGTACATTACTGTTGAAGGCAGAGTAAACACAGTTCTAAATGATGTAAGTATATTACTGTTCAATGCAGAATTAACACAATTATGAGTGATGTAACTAAAATAATGTTGATAGCAGAGTATACACCATTCATCCTGAAATATAAGAGATATTGCTGAAATCAGATTAAAACACATTTTGTATTGAGATAAATAAAACACTGTTGAAAGTAGAGTATACTTCATTCTTGGTTATATAATTATAATACTATTGAAAGTAGAATATACACCATTCTGGGTTATATTACTATAATACTGTTGAAAGAAGAGTATACTTCATTCTGGGTTATATAACTACAACACTGTTATAAGTAGAGTAGACTTCATTCTGGGTTATATAACTATATTACTGTTGAAAGTAGAGTATACACCATTCTGGGTTATATAACTATATTACTGTTGAAAGTAAAGTATACACCATTCTCGGTTATATAACTATAATACTGTTGAAAGTAGAGTATACACCCTTCTGTGTTATATAACTATAATACTGTTGAAAGTAGAGTATACACCATTCTGGGTTATATAACTATAATACTGTTGAAAGTAGAGTATACACCCTTCTGTGTTATATAACTATAATACTGTTGAAAGTAAAGTATACACCATTCTGTGTTATATAACTATAATACTGTTGAAAGTAGAATATACACCTTTTTGGGTTATATAACTATAATACTGTTGAAAGTAGAGTATACACCTTTTTGGTTTATATAACTATAATACTGTTGAAAGTAGAGTATACACCATTCTGTGTTATATAACTATAATACTATTGAAAGTAAAGTATACACCATTCTGTGTTATATAACTATAATACTGTTGAAAGTAGAATATACACCTTTTTGGGTTATATAACTATAATACTGTTGAAAGTAGAGAATACACCTTTTGGGGTTATATAACTATAATACTGTTGAAAGTAGAGTATACACCATTCTGTGTTATATAACTATAATACTGTTAAAAGTAGAGTATACACCCTTCTGTGTTATATAACTATATTACTGTTGAAAGTAGAGTATACACCATTCTGGGTTATATAACTATATTACTGTTGAAAGTAAAGTATACACCATTCTGTGTTATATAACTATATTACTGTTGAAAGTAGAGTATACACCATTCTGGGTTTATATAACTATAATACTGTTGAAAGTAGAGTATACACCCTTCTGTGTTATATAACTATAATACTGTTGAAAGTAAAGTATACACCATTCTGTGTTATATAACTATAATACTGTTGAAAGTAGAATATACACCTTTTTGGGTTATATAACTATAATACTGTTGAAAGTAGAGTAAACACCATTCTGGGTTATATAACTATAACACTGTTGAAAGTAGAGCATACACTGGGATATATAACTATAATACTATTGAAGATAGAGTATACACCATTCTGTGTTATAAAACTATAATACTGTTGAAAGTAAAGTATACACCATTCTAGATTATATAACTATAATACTGTTTAAAGAAGAGTATACACCATTCTGGGATATATAACTATAAAACTGTTGAAAGTAGAGTATACACCATTCTGTGTTATATAACTATAAAACTGTTGAAAGTAGAGTATACACTCTTCTGTGTTATATAACTATAATACTGTTGAAAGTAGAGTATACACCATTATGTGGTAGATAACTATAATACTGTTGAATTAAAGGGTACACTTTTCTGGGTTATATAACTATAATACTATTGAAAGAAGATTATACACCATTCTGGGTTATATAACTATCATACTGTTGAAAATAGAGTATACACCATTCCGGTTTATATAACTATAGTACTATTGAAAGTAGAGTGTACACCATTCTGGGTTATATAACTATAACACTGTTGAGAGTAGAGTACACACCCTTCTGGGTTATATAACTATAATACTGTTGAGAGTAGAGTACACACCCTTCTGGGTTATATAACTATACTATTGTTGAAAGTAGAGTATACACCCTTTTGTGTAATATAACTTGAATACTGTTAAAGTAGAGAGTACACTTCTGGGTTATATAACTATAACATTGTTTAAAGTAGAGTATACACCATTATGAGTGTTATAAGTATAATACTGTTGAAAGTAGAGTATATACCATTCTGGGTTATATAACTATACTACTAATGAAAGTAGAGTATACACCATTCAGGGTTATATTTATAACTTTAATACTGTTGAAAGTTGAGTATAAACCATTCGGGTTATATAGCTATTATTTTTGAAAGTAGAGTATACACCATTCTGGTTTATATAACTATACTACTGTTGAAAGTAAAGTATACATCATTCTGGTTTATACAACTATAATACTGTTGAAAGTAGAGTAAACATTATTCTGTGTTATTTAACTTTAATACAGTTGAAGTAGATGGTACACTATTCTGTTGTATATAACTATAATACTGTTGAATACAGATTATACACCAGTCTTGGTTATATAACTATAATACTGTTGAAAGTAGAGTATACATAATTCTTGGTTATATAACTATAATACCATTGTAAGTAGAGTATACACCATTCTGGGTTATATAACTATAATACTGTTGAAAGTAGAGTATACACCATTATGGGTTATATAACTATAATACTGTTGAAAGTAGAGTATACACTATTCTGGGTTACATAACTATACTACTGTTGAAAGTAGAGTATACATCATTCTGTGTTATATAACTATAATACTGTTGAACGTAGAATATACACCATTCTGTGTTATATAACTATGATACTGTTGAAAGTAGAATATACATCATTCTGGGTTATCTAACTATAATACTGTTGAAAGTAGAGTATACACCAGTCTGGGTTATATAGCTATAATACTGTTGCACCATTTTGTATTATATAACTATAAAACTGTTGAAAGTAGAGTATACATCATTCTGGGTTTCACAACTATAATACTGTTGAAAATAGACTATACACCATTTTGGGTTATATAACTATGATACTATTGAATGTAGCGTATATACCGTTCTGTGTTATATAACTATAATACTGTTGAAAGTAGAGTATACACCTTTCTGGGTTATATAACTATACTACTATTGAAAGTAGAGTATACACCATCCTAGGTTATATAACTATAATACTGTTGAAAGTAGAGTATACACCCTTCTGTGTTAAATAACTATAGTACGATTGAAAGTAAAGTATACACCCTTCTGGGTTATATTACTATACTACTGTTGAAAGTAGAGTATACATCATTCTGGTTTATACAACTATAATACTACTTAAAGTAGAATATACACCTTTCTGGGTTATATAACTATAAAACTGTTGAAAGTAGAGTATTACACCATTCTGGGATATATAACTATAAAACTGTTGAAAGTAGAGTATACACAATTCTGGGTTATATAACTATAAAACTGTTGAAAGTAGAGTATACACCCTTCTGTGTTATATAACTATAATACTGTTGAAAGTAGAGTATACACCATTATGTGGTATAAAACTATAATACTGTTGAATTAAAGGGTACACTTTTCTGGGTTATATAACTATAATACTATTAAAAGAAGATTATACACCATTCTGGGTTATATAACTATACTACTGTTGAAAGTAGAGTATACACCAGTCTGGGTTATATAACTATAGTACTATTGAAAGTAGAGTATACACAATTATGGGTTATATAACTATAACACTGTTGAGAGTAGAGTATAAACCCTTCTGGGTTATATAACTATACTATTGTTGAAAGTAGAGTATACACCCTTTTGTGTTATATAACTATACTACTGTTGAAAGTAGAGTATACACCAGTCTGGGTTATATAACTATAGTACTATTGAAAATAGAGTATACACAATTATGGGTTATATAACTATAACACTGTTGAGAGTAGAGTATACACCCTTCTGGGTTATATAACTATACTATTGTTGAAAGTAGAGTATACACCCTTTTGTGTTATATAACTATAATACTGTTGAATTAAAGGGTACTGTTAAAGTAGAGGTTTACTTTAACCTCTACTGTTAAAGTAGAGGTTACACTTCTGGGTTATATAACTATAACATTGTTGAACGTAGAGTATACACCATTATGAGTGTTATAAGTATAATACTGTTGAAAGTAGAGTATACACCATTCATGGTTATCCTTATAACTATAATACTGTTGAAAGTTGAGTTTAAACCATTCGGGTTATATAACTATGATATTGTTGAAAGTAAAGTATACACCATTCTGGTTTATATAACTATAATACTGTTGAAAGTAGAGTATACATAATTCTTGGTTATATAACTATAATACTATTGTAAGTAGAGTATACACCATGCTGGGTTATATCTATAATACTGTTGAAAGTAGAGTATACACCATTATGAGTTATATAACTATAATACTGTTGAAAGTAGAGTATACACTATTCTGGGTTATATAACTATAATACTGTTGAAAGTAGAGTATACATCAGTCTGTGTTATATAATTTTGATATTGTTGAAAGTAGAGTATACACTATTCTTGGATTAATATAACTATAATACTGTTGAAAGTAGAATATAAACCTTTCTGTGTGATATAACTATGATACCATTGAAAGTAGAAAATACGCCCTTCTTGGTAATATAACTATAACACTGTTAATAGTAGAATATACACCATTCTGGGTTATATAACTATAATTCTATTGAAAGTAGAGTATACACCGTTCTGGGTTATATAACTATAATACTGTTGAAAGTAGAAAATACACTATTGAAAGTAGAGTATATAACATTCTGGGTTATATAACTATAATACTGTTGAAGTAGAGGGTACACTATTTTGGGTAATATAACTAATACTGTTGAATGCAGAGTATACACCATTCTGTGTTATATAACTATAATATTGTTGAATGTAGAGTATACACCATTCTGGGTTATATAACTATAATACTGTTGAATGCAGAGTATACACCATTCTGGGTTATATAACTATAATACTGTTGAATGTAGAGTATACACCACTCTGGGTTATATAACTATAATACTGTTGAATACAGAGTATACACCCTTCTGTGTTATATAATTATAATACTGTTGACAGTAGAGTATACACCATTCTGTGTTATATAACTATAATACTATTGAAAGTAGAGTATACACCATTCTGTGTTATATAACTATAATACTGTTCAAGTAGAGTATACACCATTCTGGGTTATATAACTATAATACTGTTGAATGTATAGTAAACACTATTCTGGGTTATATAATAATTTCCCCTTTCGAAAAAGAGGGGTATATTGCTTTGCACATGTATATATATATATATATATATATATATATATATATATATATATATATATATATATATATATATATATATATCGGTTAGTCAGTATGTCGTTTGATCGGTCAGTCAGTCCGTCGGTAGACCAAATCTTGTCCGAGTGCTCAACAATGCATGGACCTATGGTCCTCAAACATGACTTGGATGTTGGGGATGACCAGTAGACGAACCGTATTGCTTTTGAGGTCATCCCGGTAAAGGTCAACGTCACAGTGACCTTGAACGCTAAAAGCTTGTCCGAGTGATAAATCAACATTGCCTGCACCCATGGTCCTCAAACTTGACATGAGGGCTGGGGTTGACCAGTAGATGATTTCGAGGTCATTGAGTCAAAGTTCAAGGTCACAGTGACTTTGAACCTAAAAAGCTTGTCCGAGTGATAAATCAACATTGGCTGCACCCATGGCCCTCAAACTTGACATGGAGGGTGGGCCTGACCAGTAGATTACCACTTTTTATTTTGTACTTGATGTTATATGCGCATCTGAGGTAAGCAGGGTCTCTTAATTAACTGATGGAATATAACTTTCTCTGTGAATACGTCTCCTCTCTCTCTCTCTCTCTCTCTCTCTCTCTCTCTCTCTCTCTCTCTCTCTCTCTCTCTCTCTCTCTCTCTCTCTTCTCTCTCTCTCTCTCTCTCTCTCTCTCTCTCTCTCTCTCTCTCTCTCTCTCTCTCTCTCTCCTCTCTCTCTCTCTCTCTCTCTCTCTCTCTCTCTCTCTCTTATATATGACATTTCGAACAGCCAAACACGATGTTAATCTCATGTAGAGAAATATATAGTATCAGATGTGCAAAAGTCATTATAAAATTATGTTTAGCACGTTATAATGGCGAGTTGTGAGAAAATATTTATTTATGTAGAGAAATAAAAACAATTGTTCATTTTATGTAATACAGATAATTGTAAATGCTTATTACAAAAAGACTTGTATTGTTAGGCTCTGTAGGTTGTGGTGAAGATGGGTAAATACATCTGCACCTCTTTAATATAATATATAATTTGAATTTAAACTTAGTTTAAATTTCCAATATAGGTATATACAACACACAATGTTTCAATATATGATTTTGATATATATTACAGATAGATGAGACATGGACGATGCCAATGAAGAATTGTCTAAACGTCTACATGAAGTACTTGATGTTATAGGCGCATCTGAGTACATCAGAGAAAAGTATTGGGAGTATGCTATGTTATTTGAAATAACATATACGTTTCACAATGAAATAAACACGTTGGAAAGACTTCCTTATTCAAATTTTCCCAACAAAAGGTCATACTATGTGCTTGGGAGTAGAGCCGAAGGAACAACTACACCAGGTATCCATTCCGATATCGATTTATTACATTGTCTCGATGAAACTCCTGTGGTAGATAATTTATTCGAATCTAAACAACAGGGATTATCTTATTTTATTTTAACAGATGAAGACACTAAACCTGGATATGTTCGGCTTCAGATTGTTCAAGATAAATGTCCGTGTTTAGTTGGAATGTACAATATACCAGAAGATGAATGCTCGATCGATAGGAAAGGTAGAGTATGCGCTACCCACATCCAATTGCATTATGGACAAAATACATCTCGTAACGGTCCAGCGAACACGTTTCCGGGTGATGACCGTCAGCATCAATTTGATGATGTATTTGCCTTAAGGTGTAGACAGATACCGAGTTCAGCAAACTCCTGGTTACAAAGGATACGGAAATACGACTGGCCGTCACAGAAACAACTTAAGGCAATGGGTTCATACGGTTGTTTCTTTGTTGGTGTTGGACATCCTCATAGTAACAAAAAGTCTAGCGAATGGAGAATTTCCTTTTCACTTCAAGAACGTGATCTCATGTCAAGTCTGAACGAAACGCAACACAAGTGTTATATTCTCCTGAAGATGATAAAGAAGGATATCATAGAAAAAAAGGCCGGTGAATCTATATCATCATATCATTGTAAAACAAGTATTTTTTATACAATCGAAAATTCACATAAACATTTTTGGACTAATGATAAGCTTATACTGTGTGTACAGCAGTGTCTTAAGCGTCTATTTATTTGGGTGAAGGCAAAGAATTGTCCAAATTATTTCATTCCAGAAGAGAATATGTTCGATAAGATCAGCGTAATGACTCTGAAAAAAATAGAGTATGTTTTGAACGACATAATAGAGAGTGATATCAAGTGTTTATATTCACTTATTTGTGATAATTTTGGAGAACTTCTGAAATCTAAATTGAGTGGTGATGAACTGTTGTATAGTCTGGCTAATACGGGTACCACGATTAACCCAAGATATGCAGTATGCCATTTTCATACAAAATGCACCAATGAATTAAGGAATTCGTTCATAGGACGCTTGGCTAGGACTTTTTATACAAAAACAAATACAGGTTATATGAATAGGTTGATGCAACTTCTGCTATATCTACAATATACGACCCATGTCACAGAACATACTACGAGAGACGTAAGCATGGCTCTTGACTCTATAATTCCACATATACAATTACAATATGAACAGTGTATGTATGTTCAGTACTTGTCACAAGGAAATTTGTCCGACCTGCGGTCTATGACAAGTACAAATATAATCTCAGAAATAAGTGACTGTGACCTTATCTCGTCAAAGTTATCTTTAGCATCTTTATATATTCAATGTGAACAGTATCAAGAGGAGTGTAAGCGCATTTTAGTGTTATGTGAAAAAGAAATAGAACCATTTGTGATATCTGCATGTGCCTGCACCACAAGGATATGTGCTACTAATAACGCTCTAGCTAAAAAACTCAGTTTTACTGACATGTCAATCAAAGAATTCAGACATTGCACCACAGGCTGTATGGTATTTCATCCATCTCAAGCTAGTCTTGTCCATGGAGCTCTTCAATACGAGATGTTTCGTAATGTGTTCACACAACCTGGAGCTGAATATGAAATGGTACGGGACGACTGGTTCAACTGGATTACGGTAGATACAATAATATATCTGTATTTTCTACAATATTTATTTTACTCTAATAAAAAATCTCAGGCAGAAAAAGAAACAGCCGTGCAGAAACTACTGCACGTTATGGAAAAAGACCTCAATCTTGGACACATAGAGACAGCATTGACCCTGGTGGGCTGGATATTAGTACAGGAAAATGAATTACACGCCGCATGGAGATTCTTTTGTTATTCATGGCAAGAAAGGCCATTTAAAAATGCAGCTAAATGGCATATGTTAATTTTACTGAGTAAAATAATAAATTAAACATAGGGTTAGCATGATGGAGACCAACGTGATAACATATTTTCTTTATCTATTGGTGTAAAACCTGATGAGCATTGAAGTTGATGGTTATCGTGATCAATATGACCTGCGTCCGGGGGTTTTAGATCTTAATGCATCTGTGTACAGTCAAGACGAGAGCGTGGAATCCACCTTGACAGAGGAGTTGTCGTCAGGTATTTAATTTCTGGACGTCTCTATGTTCAATCAAGACTATAGCGTGGAATCCACCATGGCAGAGGAGTTATCGTAGGGGATTTAATATCTTAACGTATCTGCGTACAGTCAGATCTTGGGCGAGGAATCACCGTGGCCGAATGGTAAGCATCGATATATTGGACCCGGCCGTCCAGAGTTCTAGCACATTTCCTAGCCTAGTACTGGTTTGTTTACCAGGAATCAGACATAAGTGAACTGTTGACGTAACTAAAATAATGTTGTAAAACGGCTGAATAACCTAATACATCTAAAGTATCAGCAGCGTCTGGCGATTCGATGTCTTATTACATCTTTGTACAGTAAAGACTGTATACACGCACATTCTCACCAAAGTATCTATTTTTCGATTATACATTACGTAGATTAAATGCATCATCTAAAAACAAACTAGAATTGTAGCCCCAATAATTGAACGTCAACTGTTACTGTACATGATACCACACCGGAAAGGTAAAACGAGCCCAAATCACCAGACGCGGCTTGTTTGTTTTACTATGATCTTTACATTTGATAATTATTGAATAACTAACATTTACTTAGCTAGGAAATGTTCAATGTTCACAATATATACTTCATGTCTACTGCGAGCAAAGGTCGAACCCGGGGCGTCCAGTTTTAGATACGGCATGGTAAACACTCCGTCACAGCTTTTTCAGAGTAAATTATTTTGGGTTTTATGCTGGACGTCCCGTTTTTCTGTGAAATGGATACCATTGAAAAGATATCAGATATAATTCGGTATGTCTTTTTATTGTATAGTAAGTTAACTAATCGATTTTTGCTATTACTGTTTGATCAAATGCCATTTATGATTACTATTGCTGCGTATACTAATGCATACATGAATAAACTCCACAGCTGATGTACCTTGTTATGGCAAATGTATATTGTTGTTATTGATGATTGAGTTATATCAGAGAAACCTCCTGTTTAGAGAAGAAACGGCTATTCATAGAAAAGAGAAGACATAATGTATGCATGCGTTCGAGTTGAATTAATACATGTTCGTATAGAATTGTACATCACGTTTATACAAAGAATATCCCTTGGAAATTAGGCCCATGCATATTGAATTGGTTTGCGATTGTAGGCATGGTATAACAAGCTACTTTCATCTATTATTTAGTTATATCACGGCGTATCCTGGTTAAGTTGCCAGTTCCACTGATCCGTTTATCCGGACACCAACGATTTAGTTATATCACGGCGTATCCTGGTTAAGTTGCCAGTTCCACTGATCCGTTTATCCGGACACCAACGATTTAGTTATATCACGGCGTATCCTGGGTAAGTTGCCAGTACCACTGATCCGTTTATCCGGACACCAACGATTTAGTTACATCACGGCGTATCCTGGGTAAGTTGCCAGTACCACTGATCCGTATATCCGTATATCCGAACACCAACGATTTAGTTATATCACGGCGTATCCTGGGTAAGTTGCCAGTACCACTGATCCGTATATCCGTATATCCTAACACCAACGATTTAGTTATATCACGGCGTATCCTGGGTAAGTTGCCAGTACCACTGATCCGTATATCCGTATATCATAACACCAACGATTTAGTTATATCACGGCGTATCCTGTGTAAGTTACCAGTAGCACTGATCCGTATATCCTAACACAAACGATTTAGTCTTGATGCAAGCGCAACCATCCTAAGCGCCAAGGAGAGAAAGCTACTTTTACAATGTTTAAAGTATTTTGTATGACTCGGCCGGGGATCGAACTCGCGTCCTCCAGTCGTTGAGGCGGACGCTCTATCAAAGCATCACTGATTCGATCGTGTGCATATTAGAAATGAGCATCGTCTATCAATTTGCAGTCTTATTGACTGACCGTAACGGGATCATATAGAGGTAGATTGGTTTAATAGGGATACTCTTCTAGATTTTTGTCAAAATAAGTATATATAACTTAAGTACATTGTACATGTAGAAGGAAAGTAAAGGATCTGGTTAGACGTTGCGAATACGCTGGATCGTCAGAGCCTTAACTGTACTCAAGATACATTATGACCCAAAAACGATAGACGCTACTCGTTTCTAAGCCGCGTCAGGTAAAACGGGTGACGTTGACGTCTCTACTGTAGACCACTTTTAAAACCGTGTTATTTTATCCACAATTCCCCTTTATTCCAGCCCTCCGTTTAAAGGAATTATAAGATAAATCGGCAGTCATTCCACCATTCATCGATTACATTTATTTTTAACCTTAAACATGTTTACAAATGTGTGCATTATCGATTTTTAACACCCTTTTTTAATACAATAAATGTGCATCGGAAGAATTTAATTATCATCTTGGTAAAACTTTGGAAAATCAATGAAAATGTAGTGTGAATTGCATTCAGTTAACAATTTCTGCGGCAAAATAAAGGAAATTGTTGAAAGGCGTCTGCATCAGATGCGTCAAAATACATGTGTCTGTGTGAAAGGTCTTAAAGAGTGTTTGTTTCCCGGATTAAATGTTCTCGATCAGTTGTTGACATAATTGGACTGATCATAAGCTTTGTACACTGATAATGTAAGAATCAGAGGACAATGTGTTGACGACAGACGATACACGACTTCACAAATGGTAGTAATGGTTGCCCTCCTTGGCGCTCAGAGTTGCTGTGTTAGCATTAAGACTCGTTGGACTCAAAATAAATGTACCAGTAGCACTTTTAAGTTACCCAGGAAACGCCGTGATATAATTGCATTTATTTTGAAAGCGGCATAAAACACCACCCAAACTATCAATCAAACGAACGAACGCCTTACATAGGGCGATAACAAAAACTCACTTTGAGCACTTTGTACTGTCAATCCGAGGATGGTGAGTATGAACCCCAGCTAGGCCAACGTTCTTTCTTACATTTAATAAACGTCAGTGACAAGTGGGTTCGTCCTTAACCAATGAGCTAACAGTTATTGTAATGAAATAACCAGTTGCTTGGAAAGACTGTCGTGTGGAGTACCGGTGTTAAAAAAACTTTTTTCACAAACTGCTATCATTCTTATCTATTCGAACGAAAGGAAAAGAACACAATTACAACCATGCCTCCTGCTAAATCCGTCGTATGGAAACATTTCAAGCGCACAGCAGACGACAAGTCAGTTAAATGCATGTAGTGCACATATTACGGACACCGGTTATTTAGAAAACCGAAAGAAAATAAAAACATTCTGATTGTTGATTTATGTTCCTTATTTTCATAGATGATAAAAATATTCGTTTATTAAATGTATTGTTTATCATTCTTGGTATTGTTTTCCATCCACCATTTGACTTGCTTTGCCCCCCCCCCCCCCCCCCCCCCTCCCCCCTCCCCACACGACTTTAAAGAGATATACAGTCTGCACCCAAACGTTTGGATGTTTACGCAAATTCTGGATGTATTTGTTGAATTATTTTGTTTTCAAAGATCAAACAACTATTTTTTTTCAAATATCAAATATTAAACGTAGAGACGAAAGCAAACGGATGTTTGTTCTTATAAAATCAATTCAATTTAAGTGCATGAGGACATACTATTCTGAGAGACAAGACGTTTGATGAACGAATTTACACAATGTGATTTCTTGCGAGTACCCGAGTACTCGATCGGAAGAGTTCACGAGTACCCGAGTACTAATATCGGTACTCGTTCCCATCCCTAGAAAAAAGCCATGATGCACAAGGAAAGGTGACCTGCACATCGTGATATGTCACCAATAATTGTTTAAAAAGGCATTACACACCAATCAATGAGGAAGGTAATGTGATAATAGTTCTGACTTAAATTGCATATATTTGAGAATTCAGGAAACAAACTTAAATAAATTACCAGAGAGTTAAATTAGTAATCAAACAAACTTCATTTTATATGAAAATATACAAGTTCAACTTATAAGAATACAACTGCATGAACATAAATTAAATTGCAAGTTTTATTATGAAATTCAGATACAAATCCCCTTGCAATATCGTTTCGTACAGATACCTAATAGTCATTGCTACTTTGACCTTTGACTTAGATCAGTGAAACGGAAACGTGTCTAATAAACCGGTATATGAAATAAAATAAACTAGTGTATGATTTATGGAGGAATTATGTCCCCATACGAATTGCTAGAGCAACGAATACAGACACACAAGAGAAAGTTGATGCCAAGGCATCAATGTCGCCGGAAAAGACTGCATTGATTTATTTATGTATTCTTGACTTTTCTTAGTCTATTAAAACATTAAAAACGTTGAAATGAAAACATTTACTTATAAATTTTATATTCATACTTACATTAGGGTATCTATAAAAAATTAACGAAATGTGTACACATTTATCTTGGCTTAAATTTAATTTTGCTGTTATTACTTATTCAAATAATAGTATTCATTCATATAATTTCAATGTTTGTCAATCTTATTCGAATCACAAGGTAAATATCCTGATATTGCTTTAAAGGGAGGTAATTCGAAGAAAACAAAAGTCTTCAAAAGGAGAAATATATCAGCATTACCGTCTACAGTTTAAATTGTTCTATTGTTTGTGGATTTAAAAATGTTCTTTTTTTCTTATTTCTACATGTACAACGAAATATTGCGGCTTCTCTTTGACGCTTTGCGTCAAACATTCGTCTTGTACTTGTCTAAAATAAAATAATATCACTCGCTTTTTCATATCGAAATGCGCATGCGCGAAAATCGATGTTAAAGGTCACGAACCTACACAACAGAATAGGGTCTATATTTAGCTTAGAAACAGTTCCTACTTTAGATATTCATGGATTAACATTATTAAATGAATTCTACACAAATCAAGACATGTCTTTGAACATGAAAACAACATTTAGTAAGTTAAAATTGCTATTAAAAGGAGAATCCGAAATTGACCTCAATGATGACACATAAGAGTCTGCATTAGGGGGTGTTGGTTCACGTCTTGAAGGGACCACTTTTGTCTTCGTAAATAAGACAAAAAACTTAAATGCGAGTGAAATAAAAAAAACTGCAAACATTAAAAAATCGGAATATTTATTTCATTTTAGATGTGTCATTTATTAGTGTTCGTAAACAACCACAATTGTAATATGTTCAAATCATCTAGATTTGTTTCTTTCTAATAATAAGCCGCCCTCCCATGTGATTTCCGAAAAGCTATTAAAAATAGAAGTCGCGGGCTTCTGCCCGGCGACTAATAATAGTCACTGTCACCTGGAACTTTGACCTAGCTCGGTAAAATGCATCCCTCCAAACTCGCTTGGCAATGAATGTGTTTATGGTATATGAAGGGAACTCCGTCCACTTATGACAGTGCTAGTGCTAGAGTGATGATGTCGTTTTATATGAGGCGCCGTTTTATTATTTATTCCTTATCTTTTGATATCAGAAATTCGATTTTTTGATAATAAAGAAATAAAGAGTATTTTCTGATATCAAAAAATAGATTTTCTGATAGCAAAAATTCATTTTTTTATATCAGAAAATCTATTTTTTGATATCAGGAATTCGAATATTTAATATCAGAAAATATTCATTATTTTCTGATATCAACAAATTGATTTCCTGATATCAAGAAATTGATTACCTGATATCAAAACATGATTTTCTGATATCAAAAAATCGAATTCCTGATATCAAAAAATATCAAGAAATATGCTCTATTTTTCCTTATCAGATGATTTTCTGATATCAAGAATTCGAATTCCTGATATCAGAAAATGAATATTTGATATCAGAAAATGTATTTCTTGATATCAGAAAATCGTCAGTATTCTTTGATATCAGAAAATAGATTATTTGATATCAGAAAATGGATTTCCTGATATCAAAAAATGATTTTCTGATATTAAGAAATATAAATGATTTTCTGATATCAAGAAATCGAATTCCTGATATCAGAAAATGAATATCTGATATCAGAAAATGTATTTCTTGATATCAGAAAATGTATTTCTTGATATCAGAAAATGTATTTCTTGATATCAGAAAATCGTCAGTATTTTTTGATATCAGAAAATCGTCAGTATTTTTTTATATCAAAAATTCGATTTCTTGATATCAGAAAATCATTTATATTTCTTGATATCTGAAAAAAATATATATTTATTGATATCAAAAATTCCATTTATTGATATCAGAAAATCATTTTTTTTATAGCGATGATATCATTTCGTACAATAGTAGTTCCAAGGTCGTTGAAACACTAAGTTGTACGAGAGTGATTGTTGTGAACATGTGTTAAAAGCTTCATAGCACTTGGATAAGATATGAAGTCGCTCGACCGATGATGTCGTTTCGTACAGACATTTGATAGTCACTGTGACCTTGACCTACATCAATAATACACACACTCATTCAAGAGGGGCTGCTGTTGAAGATGCGTGTGAAGTTTTATAAAAATCGAATAAAACTGCAGTCTATATAGAATGATGACATTGTTGAGACACGTACATCCCTATAAATCCTTGGAGACCTTGCGTGAGGGGATTATAATATTCAATCAAAAGTCCAATCTGAAACATATTTCTTTGAAATGATATTGGCAAATACATGGAAAGTCGGTATCAATGAATGGTAAAAAAAGAGTGTATAAATATGAAATAGTATGGCAAAAGGAGAAATTGTTAATGTTGAGTCATCGTTTGCATAGGTGTCAGAAAGCGCTTACATGTGAACAAAAAGGCAAAACTACAGACAAATCATATATTTGTTGTACCTGTCATCATAATTTCATGGATTTAAGCACCTGTAAACAAAATCCCTCTTTAGCCTTTATGTGGTACGAAGTCTCCGAGAATGGTACGATATTGCAGTTGTACGATATTGCGGTGGTACGAAGTATCCGACATCCTTTTAAGTCACTCAAAGTAACCTCCCTTGAAATGGCTTTACTTCCTCTTAAACCGAAAGTTGATTTAGGAAAAAACAAAACGTGAAAACACTGTAAATTCTTGCCTGTCACTCTGTACAGTGAAATATACACAAACGTACAAAAACACAGGTAGGTTCTCAAATTAGTTCACTGTCAAGACCGATGAACTCATGTATTTTAAGTCATTTAAAGTGACCTCCCTTGAGATTTGTTTACTTCCTTTTAAACCGAAAGTTGATATAGGAAAAACCAAACGTGAAAGAAATGTTAATTCATGCCTGTCACTTGATACAGCAACGCATTTGTACAAGAACACAGGTAGAATAATTTAGTTACTTTCAAGACACATTTTGTTAACCCTTTGACTGCTGAAATCGATTTTGTGAAACCTGTGCCACTAGTATAGAGTCTGACTTAAGTCGGAGTCAACTTAACATTTTCATCTTGATATTCCTGGATCTAGCAATGGCCTCTGCCAAACGCAAAGGTGGACACTCTTATTTTAGAAAGTCAGCATTGAAAGGGTTACGCTTTGTTTACATGTTGTTTAGTAAGATTTCCGCTAAATCGATTTTAGCTCCTTTATAAACAGACACGTCAAAATAATTCTGAGTCACTAATACTTACAGATTACGGTTGTATTTCATATTGTTAAATCCGTATGTGGCCTCAAAACTTGATGTTGTTTGATAACAATTAATTGATTACCAACACATATATACATACACTGGTCGAGCCCCGGTAGCTCAGTCGGTAGCGACGCGGGCTTTCAATCCAGGGGTTGTGAGTTCGAATCCCGGCTCGTTGAACTTTCTTTCCGACGATTGACAAAAAAGTATTTCACCTATGGGCTAAGTCTCTGTGGAAAAGCAGCCAGTTGCTTGGGAATGTTGTGTGGAGTACTGGTGTGAGAAAACCAGGGAATGCACGAGTAGGTGAACTGGCCGCCCTGATATAACTGAGAAATTGTTAAAAACGGCGTTAAACCCAAATCAGTCAATCAATACATACACCATTCGATTCACTGGACTCGTAAATAGATATATGTGATACCATTGTAAGAGTTTGTTGATTGGTGTAATTGGTGAGACTGGGTTCACAACGGTTCCTTATCGACCTACATTTCTAGTACAGTGGTTTGAATTATGTATTTATGAGTCCTCAGTTAATCAATTTTCACAATAATACAAATACTCGTCTGAGTGAATTGGACGATTCTTTTGAGTACCAACAGGATAGTGTTTAATGCAATTATTAAATATATATTTTAGATCTATATTATCAATTTATACTGGACTCATTATAAGTGACTCCATCGACAAACTTAGATTAGATATGTAAATTTTGTAAAATTGCACAGCTTTTAGTGTTAAATTTAGTTATATTATAAGATATTTATTTATGAGCAAAGATCAGTGTTCCAACTCACTTTTATTTCAAGGGTAAACTTACCCCTTGAGTTAAAATCTGGGGATAAGATTTATTTTCCGGGTGTATGAAATTTTGAAGGCAAATTTATCATGATAAAATAGGATTAACAGCAAGCACATGTTTGAGACTATATTAAGATCAAATTCTCTGCACTGTAACAAATTTCAATTGATACAGTACTGTAGTGACACTTTATTTTCTACATGCCATACATACCAATTAGAAGGCATAGAATAATAAACTAAGATTAATCTAATGTCCAAGTGAAAGCTGTCTGATTAAATTTAGATCGCAGCAGAAATTGTATCGGTAAAAAAAATAGGTCACTCGAAATCCGGGTAACTTTATAGTAAAAAATGCCTGACTGATTGTTGCAGCACTCTGTGTCACTGTTCTAGTTTTAGCTCACCTATGCACAAATTGCAAGGTGAGCTTTTGTGATCGCTCACCGATCGTCGTCCGTCGTCGTCGTTCGTCCGTTCACATTTTCCTACATTTTTTCTTCTCCTAAACCAATTAACCAAATTCAAAATGATTTTACAGGAATGTTCTCTTTCAAAATTGTTCAAAGAATTATATTCCATGCAGAACTTTGGCTGCCATAACTTTTCTTGTCTGAAAGTAGAAGGCCAATGCCTTTGATATTTGGTATGTAGCATCATCTAGTGAGCCTCTACCAAGATTGTTCAAATTATAGCCCTGGGGTCAAAAATTATCCCTCTCCGGGGATCACTTGTTTTACATAGGCTCATATAGGGGAAAAACTTAAAAACTCTTCTTGTCTAAAAGTAGAGAGCAAGGCCTTTGATATTGGGTATGTACAATCATCTAGTAGACCTCTACCAAGATTGTTCAAATTATAGCCCTGGGGTCAAAATGAAACCTCCCCTGGGGTCTATTGTTTTACATAGACTCATATAGAAAAACAACTTAAACAAACTTCTTGTCTAAAAGAAGAGGCCCCAGGCCATTGATATTTGGTATGTAACATCATCTAGTAGACTTCTAACAAGATTGTTCAGATTATAGCCCTGGGGTAAAAAATGACCTCTTCCCTGAGGTCACTTGTTTGACATAGATAGGGGAAAAACTTTAAAAATATTCTTGTCTGAAAGAAGAAGGCCCAGGCCTTTGATATTTGGTATGTAGCATCATCTAGTGGTCCTCTACCTAGCTTGTTCAAATTATAGCCCTGGGGTCAGAATTGACCCCTCCCAAGGGGTCACTTGTTTTACATAGACTCATATAGGGAAAAACCTTAAAAAAAATCTTGTCTAAAAGGTATTTGGTATGTAGCATCATCCAGTGGAACTCTACCAAGCTTGTTCAAATTTTTAGCCCTGGGGTTAAAAATGTCCCCTCTCCGGGGGTCACTTGTTTTACATAGACTCATATACGTTAAAAACTTTAACAATCTTCTTGTCTAAAAATAGAAGGCCTAGGTCTTTGATATTTGGTATGTAGCATGATTGTGGACCTCTGCTATTTGTTCTCCATAGACTCATAGAGATTTTTTTAAAAAATCTTCTTGTCTAGAAGTAGAGGTCCCTGGCCTTTGTTATTTGGTATGTAGCATCATCTAGTGGACCTCTGCCAAGATTGTTCAAAGTATAGCCATGGGGTAAAATATGACCCCTCCCCGGGGGTCACTTGTTTACATAGATAGGGAAAAACCTTAAAAATCTTCTTGTCTAAAAGATATTTGGTATGTAGAATCATCTAGTGGACCAAGGTTGTTCAAATTATAGCACTGGGGTCAAAAATGACCCCTCTCCGGGGATCACTTGTTTTTCATAGACTCATATAGGGGACAGAACACTGAACACTTTTTAAGTTTGATTAAATCAGGTGAGAGATAGAGGACTCTCATGGTCCTATTGTTTCTTAAATGTTACGTATGCTAATCTAGCCGTAAACAATATGAAGCGTATATGATAATTCAAATCAGTTAAATCATATGTTTTAGGAGGTTTACATCTTAGAAATTGAGAAATATACGGAGGTCACCGGATGTTGTAAACTCCTTTTGGCGTTCGTGGTTCCTATCGCTCAGATGATTCGCCACCAAAATGCCTCATTTTCAAAATAAAAAACAAAATGGAAAATGAAATGGAAATACTCTTAAGCATCAAATAACTTATTTTAATACTTTTTATATGCTTTTTAGTTTGTCTGATTTTTCGGGGGGAAAAGACGTCGTCGTCAGCAGCGGCTTTGGTTAAGTTTGGCGTTTAGGTCACTTACATGGAAACCATCAAACCTATTACTTTGAAACTAGGAAAGGTTGTTCATCTAATACCCTGATTCACATTGTATGCTAAAGATGCTGAGTGTGGCTTGTCTTTTGGGGGTAAAAAAAAAAAATTGATGTATTTTAGTTGTTTTTGAGAATTGGTGGTGTTGGTTAAGCTTTGCGTTTAGGTCACTTACATGGAAACTATCAAACCTAATATTTTGAAACTTGGAAAAGTTGTTCATCTAATACCCTTATTCACATTGTATGCTAAAGATGCTGAGAGTGGCCCTTCCGGGGATAAAAAAACATAAATTTTAATGTATTTTTGTTGTTTTTGAGAATTGGTGGTGTTGGTTAAGCTTTGCGTTTAGGTCACTTACATGGAAACTATCAAACGTAATATTTTGAAACTTGGAAAACTGGTTAATCTAATACCCTTCTTCACATTATATGCTAAAGATGCTGAGTGTGGCCTGTCTTTTGGGGTAAAAAACATAAATTTTGATGTATTAAGGTCACTTACATGGAAACCATCAAACCTATTACTTTGAAACTAGGAAAACTTGTTCATCTAATACCCTTATTCACATTGTAGGCTAAATATTCTGAGTGCGGCCTATTTTTGGGGATAAAAACATCAATATATTGATGTATTTTGGTTGATTTTGAGAATTGGTTGTGTTGGTTAAGTTTTGCGATTAGGTCACTTACATGGAAACTATCAAACCTATTACTTTTAAAATTGGAATACTTATTCATCTAATACCCTTCTTCACATTGTCTGATAAAAATAATGAGCGGGCCTGTTGGTTTTTTAGCTCACCTGAGCTTTGCTCAAGGTGAGTTATTGTGATCGCCTTTTGTCCGGCGTCCGGCGTCCGTCGTCCATCGTCCGTCGTGCGTCGTGCGTCAACTTCTTCTCCTCAGTAACCAGTGGGTCAATTTGGATGAAACTTCACAGAAAGCATCCTCTCAATGACCTCACCAGAATTCTTTCAAATTTTTGGGATCCATGCAAAATTCTGGTTATCCCGAATTGGTTGGCAGATTTTCAAATAATTTTGTAGAAATGTTCCTTGGATGACCCTCTCTCAGATTCCTTCAAGCCGTGTTGATTGGTCGAAAAACATGGCCGCCAGGGGGGGCGGGGCTATTTTGCCTTATATGGCTATTGTGCAAACTTAAAAAATCTTCTCCTCCAAAAGTGTCAGGCCGATTTTCAAATAATTTTGTAGAAATGTTCCTTGGGTGATCCTCTATCAGATACCTTCAAGCCATGTTGATTGGTCAAAAAACATGGCCGCCAGGGGGCAGGGCTATTTTGCCTTTTATGGCTATAATGAAAACTTAAAAAATCTTCTCCTACATAAGTGTCAGGCCGATTTTCAAATAATTTTGTAGAAATGTTCCTTGGGTGACCCTCTATCAGATTCCTCCAAGCAATGTTGATTGGTCGAAAAACATGGCCGCCAGGGGGCGGGGGCTATTTTGCCTTATATGGCCAAAGTGAAAACTTAAAAAATCTTCAACATCTTCTCCTCAGTAACCAGTAGGTCAATTTGGATGAAACTTCACAGAAAGCATCCTCTCACTGACCTCACTAGAATTCCTTCAAATTTTTGGGATCCATGCAAAATTCTGGTTATCCCGAATTGGTTGGCAGATTTTCAAATAATTTTGTAGAAATGTTCCTTGGATGACCCTCTATCAGATTCCTTCAAGCCGTGTTGATTGGTCGAAAAACATGGCCGCCAGGGGGGGCGGGGCTATTTTGCCTTATATGGCTATAGTGCAAACTTAAAAAATCTTCTCCTCCAAAAGTGTCAGGCCGATTTTCAAATAATTTTGTAGAAATGTTCCTTGGGTGATCTTCTATCAGATTCCTTCAAGCCATGTTGATTGGTCAAAAAACATGGCCGCCAGGGGGGCAGGGCTATTTTGCCTTTTATGGCTATAATGAAAACTTAAAAAATCTTCTCCTCCATAAGTGTCAGGCCGATTTTCAAATAATTTTGTAGAAATGTTCCTTGGGTGACCCTCTATCAGATTCCTCCAAGCAATGTTGATTGGTCGAAAAACATGGCCGCCAGGGGGCGGGGGCTATTTTGCCTTATATGGCCAAAGTGAAAACTTAAAAAATCTTCAACATCTTCTCCTCAGTAACCAGTAGGTCAATTGGGATGAAACTTCACAGAAAGCATCCTCTTAATGACTTCACCAGAATTCCTTCAAATTTTAGGGATCCATGCAGAATTCTGGTTTCCTTGGCAACGAAACGAAAAAAACTTCAAAATTCTTCTTCTCCCAAACTGGTTGGCAGATTTTCAAATAATTTTGTAGAAATGTTCATTGGGTGACCCTCTACCAGATTCCTTCAAGCCATGTTGATTGGTCAAAAAACACGGCCGCCAGGGGGGCGGGGCTATTTTGCCTTATATGGCTATAGTGAAAACTTAAAAAATCTTCTCATCCGAAAGTGTCAGGCTGATTTTCAAATGATTTTGTAGAAATGTTCCTTGGGTGACCCTCTATCAGATTCCTTCAAGCCATGTTAATTGGTCGAAAAACATGGCCGCCAGGGGGGGGGGGGCGGGGCTATTTTGCCTTATATGGCTATAGTGCAAACTTAAAAAATCTTTTTCTCCAAAAGTGTCGGCCCGATTTTCAAATAATTTTGTAGAAATGTTCCTTGGATGACTCACTTTCAGATTCCTTCAAGCCATGTTGATTGGTAAAAAAACATGGCCGCCAGTAGGCAGGGCTATTTTGCATTAAATGGCTATAGTGAAAACTTAAAAAATCTTCTCCTCTGGCCGATTTTCAAATAATTTTGTAGAAATGTTCCTAGGGTGACCCTCTATCAGATTCCTTCAAGCCAAGTTGATTGGTCGGAAACTATGGCTGCCAGGGATCGAGGCTTATATAGCTAAAGTGGAAAAAAAAATCAGGTGAGCGATTCAAGGGCCATCATGGCCGTCTTGTTTATATATATTTTGGTCGATTTTGAGAATTGGACATAGTTTCTTCATTTTTTGGTACATTGATTTCAAATTTTCCCCAAACAGTGAAAACATAATGTACTTCAACATATTATGAATATCTTAAATCGGATTGTGTTTTGGGAGTCAAGGTCACTGTTACTAAAATAGGAAAACATTATTATATTTAATATCTTTAGTTACAGTTGACTTAATGTAACCATCTTTTGTTTGTAGTAACTATTTATTTAAGATCATTAATGGTATTGTGTTTTTGGGCTAACACAAAATAAGGCTCAATCTAGTAATGACATATTTTGGAGCAATGGTCAATTTATGCATGACTCTCTTTTCAACCAAGCTAGTTTACGTAGAGCAGATGAATAGTTGACTGTTGATAATGAGTATAAATCATAAAAGCAAAGCTACAAGACGGGCGACGTGTTTTATACGTTTTCATAGCATCAGAATGTTACACTGTATTGAATCTACAACAGTAGATGGATGTTAAGAAATGTCGAATTCTTACACGTAGATACGTAATTTTGAGTTCAGTGGTTCTAATTGTGTTGTCAGGCATCCAGAGTGAAATACCGGTGCTCTTGAAAGCAGAGTAGACTCCATTCTGAACCATAAATGGGTTTTTTTGCTCATAGGTAACAGGGGCGAGATATTTTTTTTTCAATAACACATGAACCTTTCTGAAATGAAAGTGGCAAAATTCCATGGGGCCAGCCATTTTGGATATGTATAAAAAGCAAACGTAAAACACAGATTGAAAATTATTATGGTCTAGTTAATCTTCTTAAAAAAACGACATTTAAGTTCATAAAAGTGCTGTGTTATTTTTGTGTGATCTAACTTTTGTACACAAAATTTAATAAATAAATGGAACTTTATAATAAACGACCGCAATTCGACGTCAGAACATACCTTTTCACTGTACAGTAGCCAAAGAACGTCATTTCCGTAAACACTTCATTTGGCGTAACGTCAAATGGAGCGACGTCGTTTCCCGCCAAAAAATGGTATGAACATTAAATACCTCAAATTCCTATGCATGAGCTATAGATTCACTCATACAAAGTATAAGTATTTATCAAATTTTGTTGAAAAGGGATAACTTTCACATTGAGCAATTGTACCTTTGGCGACAATATAAATCGTCTGCTGCAAAGTAGTCAGAAACCGTCTCTATTAGGGAAAGGGTTAAGCAGAAATGTGACCCCATACATAATTTGTTCCAGTCATATTGACTGGTTGAAAAAGGTAGTTGCCAGATGGCATCAGAAAAGGGCTGTTACACATTTGCTTCTTTACCATGATATAGATAACTGATTAAGGACCTTAAGCATCTTGGCCCTCATGTTTAAACTTCGTTCATTATCAATGTTATTCATTGATTTTATGAGAGCCTTTACTTTATTATTTTCTGTTCGTAAAAATAGACGACAGCAAAACGAATTCCGAAGATTTTGTGATCATGCAGAAAACATGAGACTAACATTATTATCGTCAATTACTTATAAATCATTTTGTATTGCCAAAGTATGCTCTTTAATTTTTATTTACAATCATCGCACTGTTTTTTCGTAAATAGATAGCACCTATAGATATATTAATGTTGAAAATAAACTTCATTATGAGTGCTGTAACTGTAGTAGTGTTGAAAATAAACTTAATTCTGTGTGGTGTTACTGTAGTAATGTTGAGAGCAGCGTAAGCACCATTCGTCATGAATAATTAGAGTATTGTGGAAAGTGTATTAAAACACACTCAGTCTTGAGATATATATCAAACTGTTGAAGTAGAGTATACACCATTCTGAGTGGTAATGTTTAAGGTAGAGTATAAACCTTTATAAGCGGTGTAAATAAAATAAACGCCATTCTGAGTAATGTAACAATAATAGTTTTGAAAGCAGAGTTAACACAATTATGAGTTGTGCAGATATAAGACTGTTGAAAACAGAGTAAAAACCATTCGAGTAATGTAACTATAAAACTGTTGAAAGCAGATTAAAAACCATTCTGAGTAATTTAACTATAAAACTGTTGAAAGCAGAGTTAAAACCATTCTGAGTGGTGTAACCATAATACTGTTGAAAGCAGAGTAAACACCATTCTGAGTGGTGTAACCATAATACTATTGAAGGCAGACAACAACTCTCTGTTTGTCTGTCTGTCTGCTGTCTGTCTGTCTGTCTGTCTGTCTCAATTTCAAACACACCATTCTGAATTATATACCTATACTACAGTTGAAAGTAAAGTATACACCATTCTGAGTGATTTAGCTATAACATTATTCAAAATAGAGTAAATACCATTATGAATGGTGTAACTATAATTATGTTGAAGGCAGAATAAACACCATTCTGAGTGGTGCAACTATAATACTGTTGAAGGCATAGTAAACATCATTATGAGTGGTGTAGCTATATTAATGTTGAAAGCAGAGAAAACACCATTATGAGTGGTTTAAGTATAATACTGTTGAAAGCAGAGAAAACACAATTCTAAGTGTTGTAAGTATAACACTGTTGAATGCAGAGACAACACCATTCTAAGCGGTTTAAGTATTACTTTGTTGAAACCAGAAGTCAATATATGACATTTCGAACAGCCAAACATGATGTTAATCTCATGTAAATAACACGCTCACTGTTTCGTCTCAGTATTTGTTAGAAATATATAGCATCAGATATAAAAAAGTCATTATAAAATTATGTTTAGCTGGTTATAATGGCGAGTTCTGAGAAAATATTTATTTATATAGAGAAATAAAAAAAACATAAGTAATTGTTCATTTTATGTACTAGAGATAATTGTAATTGCTAATTACAAGTAGACTTGTATTGTTAGGCTCTGTTGGTTGTTACGGCAAGTTGTGGTGATGATGGATGAATACATCTGCGACTTTTCAATATAATATACAAGAGAAAATTGATGCAACGCAGCAATGTCGCCGGAAATCCATACTGCAGTTATGCATAACACTAACATTATAGTAGTTGAATAAACAGTTATCAACTGAGGGGCATATTGGAACATCAGGGCTGGGGTCAAGTGAAAATGTTTCATAACTTGCATTGTTTTGTCAACGACGTGAATGATAATTGAAGCCTTTCATTGTTTATGACCAATCTCCATTCCAAAGTAGGTTGACCATACACACAACCAACTAATTATTGATCATAAACAGTAATAGAAATGAGTAAGCTTGCCAATCATTAGTCTTAGTATGTATACAGTGCTTTCATTAAGGAATAATTATAAGATTTGTGAATTACACATACACTTTTCAAGATGTTTGTCAGAATATTTGAATTTTATTATTTTTCAATAAAACCACAAAACAGACAATTTAGGATTTGCATGCAATAGCACGTCATTTTACCTTTCCTCTATTAAAGTCAACAGTGGACACCTTTGCAGCAATCTACTTTTAAAACAATGAGATAAGGGTTAAATCGCTGAAGACATGAGTTTTCTCTTTTTCTCAAAATGATATTAGCTTGGCATCCTGATTATATCATACTTTAACAAATGTTGAAATGTAGTCAAATATTTATAAATTAGACCACCTTCGAAATATAATATCAACTAAACAGTTAAATCTCATTGAAATTGTTGTATAATTTAAACTTAATTCCGAACATAAACTGAGCCCTACAACATGTGAATTTATTTTAATTCTTTCCTTCCTTTTTTATAATGAAAATAACAAACTACTCATGTTTTAAAAGTATATTATGATGAGCGCCCTTGTGTCAATGATGCATAACAATATGCAGATCGGAAGCAATATGCCTTTAGGGAATTAAAAGACATATTTAAAATTGTCAAGGACGAAATAATTTTGTACGAAAGACCCGATTCTTTCTTATTCGCAGAGATGTCGTTTTTGAAACTCTCTTTATAGGCAGAGAGTGTTCGTTCAACGTAATTTTTCTATTAAAACCAGTTTTAAGTTCTCGGTTTGTTCTGTTCTTCATTTGTTTCGAACCAAATAAACATTTTAAATCACCTATGATTTACTATTTGTAAGTGAGTGTAAAGAGCGGCTCTCTGCAAAGGAGATTGATCTACGCAGTTGGTATGTAAACAAATAATTAGACTGTGCGACTTAAGGTTTGTAGTTATCGCCTTTTGGAATTTATCCAAATATTAATTATTTACTAGTCCAATAAAAGCAAAAGTGTGTAAATTGATTACATGTAGTATATAGTGTAAAATAAAGTATTTCAGTCTAGCTAATAGGGACTGTTTTGTCTTCGTAAATAAAACAAAAAAACATAAATGCGAGTCAAAATAAAGAAACTGAAAATACCTAAAACATCGGAATATTTATTTCATTTTAGATGTGTCATTACTTAGTGTTTTTAAACAAACACAATTGTAATATGTTCAAGACATCTAAATGTGTTTCTTTCTAATAAAAATCCCCCCTCCCATGTCATTTCCGAAAACCTATTAAAAATAGAAGTCGCGGGCTTCTGCCCGGCAACTAATAATTTGAATTTAAACTTAGTTTGAATTTCCAATATACAGTAAGTATATGCAACACATAATGTTTCAATGTATGATTTTGATATGTATTACAGATAGACGAGACATGGACAATGCCTATGAAGAATTATCTAACCGTCTACATGAAGTACTTGATGTTATAGGCGCATCTGAGTACATCAGAGAAAAGTATTGGGAGCTTGCTATGGTACGTGAAATAACAATAACGTTTGCAAGTCTTACTTATTCAAAGAATTTCAACAAAATATCATGCTACCAAGTTGGGAGTAGAGCCGAAGGGACAACTACACCAGGTATGGGTTCCGATCTCGATATGATATATTGTTTCGATGAAACTCCTGTGGTAGAGAATTTATTCGAATCTAAACATCAGCGATTATCTTATATTGTTTTAAGGGATGAAGACACCAAACCTGGATATGTTCGTCTTCAGATTGTTAAAGATAAATGTCCGCGTTTAGTTGGAATTGCCGATATATCAGATGATAACTGCTTTATCGATAGGAAAGGTAGAATATGTGCTACCCACTTCAAAACTTTTGTTGAACAAAATACATCTCGTAACGGTCCGGCGGACACGATTCCGGGTGATAACGACCAATGTCAATTTGATCAAGTTTGTGCCTTAAGGTGTCGACAGATACCGAGGTCAGCCAATTCCTGGTTACACAGGATTCGTAAATACGTCTGGCCATCACAGAAACAACTTAAAGCAATGGGTTTATATGGTTGTTTCTTTGTTGGTGTTGGACATCCTCATAATAACAACAAGTCTAGCGAATGGAGAATTTCCTTTTCACTTCAAGAACGTGACCTCATGTCAAGTCTAAACGAAACGCAACACAAGTGTTATATTCTCCTGAAGGTGATAACGAAAGATATCATAGAACAAAAGGCCGGTGAATCTATATCATCATATCATTGTAAAACAAGTCTTTTTTATACGATCAAAAATTCACATAAATATTTTTGGACTAATGATAAGCTTATACTGTGTGTACAGCAGTGTCTTAAGCGTCTATTTATTTGGGTGAAGGCAAAATATTGTCCAAATTATTTCATTCCAGAAGAAAATATGTTCGATAAGCTCAGCGTAATGACTATGGAAAAAATAGAGTATGTTTTAAACGATATAATAGAGAGTGATATCAAGTGTTTATATTCACTTTTTTGTGACAATATTGGTGAACTTCTGAAATCTAAATTGAGTGGTGATGATCTGGTATGGAGTTTGGCTAATACGAGTACCTCGTTTCAGCCAAGATATGTAGTATTATGTTGTAAGACAGAAGTCATCAATCAATTAAGGAACACGTTAATGGAAAGCATAGACATATATACAAATACAGGTTATATGAATGGGGTGATGCAACTTCTGTTATATATACAACATACGAACCATATCACAGAACATACAACGAGAGACGTAATAATGGCATTTGACTCTATAATTCCACATATACAATTACAATACACACAGTGTATGTATGTCCAGTACTTGTCACACGGAAACCTGTCCGACCTGCGGTCTATGACAATTACAAATATGATCTCAGACATTGGTGAATGTGACCTTATCTCGTCAAAGTTATCTTTAGCATCTTTTTATATTCAATTTGAACAGTATCACGAGGAGTGTGAGCGCATTCTAGATGAATGTGATAACAAAATAGAACCATTTGTGGTATCTGTGTGTTGGTGCACCGAAAGGAACATTTATCTTAATATCGCTCTTGCTAAAATACTAGGTTTTACTGACATGTCAAGCAAAGAATTCAGACATTGCACCACAGGCTGTATGTTATTTCATCCATATCAAGCTAGTCTTGTCCACGGAGCTCTTCAATACGAGATGTTTCGTATTGTGTTCACACAACCTAGATCTGAATTTGAAATAGAACAGGAATACTGGTTAAACTGGATAACGGTAGATTCAAAAATATATCTGTATTTTCTACAATATTTACTTTACTCTAATAAAGAAAATCAGGCAGAAAAAGAAACAGCCATTCATAAACTAATGCACGTTTTTGAAACAGACCCCAATCTTGCCCACAGAGAGACAGCATGGAACCTGTTGGGATGGATATGTATACAGGAAAATGAATTACAAGACGCATGGAGATTCTTTTGTTTATCATGGAAAGAAAGGCCATTAAAAAATGCAGCTAAATGGCATATGTTAATTTTACTGAGTAAAATGATAAATAAAACATAGCCTTAGCATGATGGAGACCAACTTGATGTCATAGTTTCGTTATCTAATGATGTTAAAACTGATGAGCATTGAAGTTTAGGGTTATCGTGATATATATGAGCCGCGTCCGGCGATTTAAGATCTTAAATAATCTGTGTACAGTCAAAACTAAAGTGTGGAATTCACCTTAGCAGAGGAGATAGCGTCTGGTATTTAATTTCTTAACGTATCTGCGTACAGTCAGATCTTGGGCGAGGAATCCACCGTGGCCGAGCTGTTAGCATCGATACATTTGAACCGGGCGTCCAGAGTTCAAGCACCTTTCTTAGCTCAGTACTGGTTTGTTTACCAGTAATTATACATAAGTGAACTGTCGACGTAACTAAAATAATATTGTAAAACGGCTGAATAACCTAATACATCTAAAGTATCAGCAACGTCTGGCGATTCGAGGTCTTAATACATCTTTGTATAGTAAAGAAAGTACACGCACATTCTCACCAGAGTATCTACTTTCCGATTATACATTACGTAGACTAAATGCATCATCTTAAAACAAACTAGAAGTGTAGCCCCAATAGTTGAACGTCAATATTACTGTACGTGATACCAGACCGTAGAGGTGAAACGGCCCCAAATATGATGTATTACGCCTCTCATATATATTACTATGATCCTTAACTTTGATGATTATTGACCGACAAACATTCACTAAGCTAGGAAATGTTCAATGTTTAAGATCTATACTTCATGACTACTGCGAGAAGGAATTGAACCCGGGGTGTCCAGTTTTATATACGGCATGGTAAACACTCCGCCACAGCTTTTTCAGAGTAAATATTTTGGGTTTTATACTGGACGTCCCGTTTTTCTTTGAAACGGATACCATTGAAAAGATATCAGATATATTTCGGTATTTCCTTTAACAGTATAGCAAGTTAGCTAAACGATTTCTGCTATTACTGTTTGATCAAATGCCATTCATGATTACTATTGCTGCGTATACTAATGCATACATGAATAAACTCCATAGCTGATGTGCCTTGTTATGGCAAATGTATATTGTTGTTATTGATGATTGAGTTATATCAGAGAAATATCCTGTTTAGAGAAGAAACGGCCATTCATAGAAAAGAGAAGACATAATGTATGCATGCGTTCGAATTGAATTAATACATGTTCGTAAAGAATTGTACATCACGTTTATACAAAGAATATCCCTTGGAAATTAGGCCCATGCATATTGAATTGGTTTGCGATTGTAGGCATGGTATAACACGCTGCTTTCATCTATTATTTAGTTATATCACGGCGTATCCTGGTTAAGTTGCCAGTACCACTGATACGTTTATCCTGACACCAACGGTTTAGTTATATCACGGCGTATCCTGGGTAAGTTGTCAGTACCACTGATCAGTTTATCCGGACACCAACGATTTAGTTATATCACGGCGTATCCTGGGTAAGTTGTCAGTACCACTGATCCGTATATCCGTATATCCTAACACCAACGATTTAGTTATATCACGGCGTATCCTGGGTAAGTTGTCAGTACCACTGATTCGTTTATCCGGACACCAACGATTTAGTTATATCACGGCGTATCCTGGTTAAGTTGCCAGTACCACTGATCCGTTTATCCTGACACCAACGATTTAGTTATATCACGGCGTATCCTGGTTAAGTTGCCAGTACCACTGATCCGTTTATCCGGACACCAACGATTTAGTTATATCACGGCGTATCCTGGGTAAGTTGCCAGTACCACTGATCCGTATATCCGTATATCCTAACACCAACGATTTAGTTATATCACGGCGTATCCTGGGTAAGTTACCAGTAGCACTGATCCGTATATCCTAACACCAACGATTTAGTCTTGATGCAAGCGCAACCATCCTAAGCGCCAAGGAGAGAAAGCTACTTTTACAATGTTTAAAGTATTTTGTATGACTCGGCCGCGGATCGAACTCGCGTCCTCCAGTCGTTGAGGCGGACGCTCTATCAAAGCATCACTGATTCGATCATGTGCATATTAGAAATGAGCATCGTCTATCAATTTGCAGTCTTATTGACTGACCGTAACGGGATCATATAGAGGTAGATTGGTTTAATAGGGATACTCTTCTAGATTTTTGTCAAAATATGTATATATATAACTTAAGTACATTGTACATGTAGAAGGAAAGTAAAGGATCTGGTTAGACGTTGCGAAAACGCTGGATCGTCAGAGCCTTAACTGTACTCAAGATACATTATGACCCAAATCTCTAGACGCGACTCGTTTCTAAGCCGCGTCAGGTAAAATGGGTGACGTTGACGTCTCTGCAGTAGATCACTTTTAAAACCGTGTTATTTTATCCACAATTCCTCTTTATTCCAGCCCTCCGTTTAAAGGAATTATAAGATAAATCGGCAGTCATTCCACCATTCATCGATTAAATTTATTTTTAACCTTAAACATGTTTACAAATGTGTGCATTATCGATTTTACAATAAATGTGCATCGGAAGAATTTAATTACCATCTTGGTAAAACTTTGGAAAATCAATGAAAATGTTGTGTGAATTGCAATCAGTTAACAATTTCTGCGTCAAAATAAAGGAAATTGTTCAAAGGCGTCTGCATCAGATGCGTCAAAATACATGTGTTTGTGTGAAAGGTCTTAAAGAGTGTTTGTTTCCCGGATTAAATGTTCTTGATCAGTTGTTGACATAATTGGACTGATCATAAGCTTTGTACACTGATATTGTAAGAATCAGAGGACAATGTGTTGACAGACGATACACGAGTTCACAAATGGTAGTAATGGTTGCCCTCCTTGGCGCTTAGTGTTGCTGGGTTAGCATTAAGACTGGTTGGAGTCAGGATAAATGAACCAGTAGCACTTTTAAGTTACCCAGGAAACGCCGTTATATAATTGAATTTATTTTGAAAGCGGCATAAAACACCACCCAAACAATTAATCAAACGAACGAAAGCCTTACATAGGGCGATAACAAAAGCTCACTTTGAGCACTTTGTGCTCAGGTGAGCTAATAATCCAGTTGGTAAAATAGTCTCTGAAAATGACAATTGTGTCCACCAATACTGTCAATATGAGGGTGTTGAGTATGAACCCCAGCTAGGCCAACATTCATTCTTACATTTAGAATAAGTCAGTGTGACAAGTGGGTTCATCTTCCACCAATGAGCTAACAGTTATTGTAATAAAATAACCAGTTCCTTGGAAAGACTGTTGTGTGGAGTACTAGTGTGAAAAAAGCCATGATGCACAAGGAAAGATGACGTGCACGTCGTGATATTACACCAATAATTGTTTTAAAAGGCATTACACACCAATCAATGATGAAGGTAATGTGATAATAGGTCTGACTCAAATTGCATAGATTTGAGAACTCAGGAAAAAAACTTAAATAAATTACCAGAGAGTTAAATTAGTAATCAAACAAACTTTATTTTATATGAAAATATACAAGTTCGACTTATAAGAATACAACTGCATGAACATAAATTAAATTGCAATAGTTTTATTATGAAATTCAGATATAAATCCCCTTGCAGTGTGGTTTCGTACAGATACATTATAGTCACTGTGACTTTGACCTTTGACTTAGGTCAGTGAAACGGAAACCTGTCCAATAAACCGGCGTATGAAATCAAATTAACCAGTGTATGATGTATGGAGGAACTATGTCCCCATATGAATTGCTAGAGTAACGAATGCAGACACATAATAGTCACTGTGACCTGGAACTTTGGCTTAACTCGGTAAAATGCATCCCTCCAGACTCGCAAACCTTTAATGGTATATGAAGGGAACTCCGTCCACTAATGACAGTGCTAGAGTGATGATGTCGTTTTATACTAACATATCATATTCACTGTGACCTAGGTCGTTGGAACATGAACATGTAAACGATTTGTTGCATATGAAATACGATTTTAATGTTTTTAATAAAAATGGGATGAGAAATAATTTTTTAGAGCGATTACGTCATTTCGTATAAAAATAGTTGCTGTGACAGGGACCTTTGACCAAAGTCGTTGAAACACAAAGTTGTACGAGAGTGATTTTGGTGAACATGTGTTATAAGCTTCATAGCACTTGGATAAGATATGAAGTCGCTCGACCGATGATGTCGTTTCGTACAGACATTTGATAGTCACTGTGACCTTGACCTACATCAGTAAGACACAAACTCATTCAAGATGGGGTGCTGTTGAACATGCGTGTGTAGTTTGATAACAATCGAATAAGAACTGCAGTCTATATAATGATGACATTGTTGAGACACGTACTTACGTGCGGTCCCTATAAACCCTTGGAGACCTTGCGTGAGGGGATTATAATATTCAATCAAAAGACCAATCTGAAACATATTTCTTTGAAATGATATTGGCAAATACATGGAAAATCGTTATCAATTAATGTAAAAATAGTGTATAAAGATTAAAATATTGTGGCAAAAGGAGAAATTACTCATGTTGAGTAATCTTTTGTATAGGTGTCAGGAAGCGCCTACATGTGAAAAAAGGCAAACGTATAGACAAATCATATATTGTCTGTTGATTATGTTTTGTACCTGTCATCATAATTTCATGGATTTAATATCTTGGCCATATTTTAAGTTAAATATATGCTTAACATGATGCTGATTTTTCTTTTCTTTGCTTAGTTCGGTAGGACTCGTAAATAACTGATCGTGCTGCAAGCAAGGGGCTAACTGCAGTTCACGGGGAATTATTTAACAATCTCAAATGTTGATAAATGTTTACCCGAAATAGGTAGCACTTTCTCATATTAATTTAATATGCATTTATAAATGCAAATTAAAAGTTCATAAACTTAAAAGTAAATTTGTTTTAACACATAAATAAAACACCAATAATGACCCAATAAGCACATACTTAACACCTGTAAACAAAATCCCTCTATATCCTATATGTAGTACGAAGTCTCCGAGAATGGTACGATATTGCAGTGGTACGATATTGCGGTGGTACGAAGTATCCGACATCCTTTTAAGTCACTCAAAGTAACCTCCCTTGAAATGGGTTTATTTACTTCCTTTTAAACCGAAAGTTGATTAAGGAAAATCCAAAACGTGAAAACACCGTTCATTCTTGCCTGTCACTTTGTACAGCGAAATATACACAAAAATACAAAATCACAGGTAGGTTCTCAAATTAGTTACCAAATTAGACCGATGATTGTTTTAACCCTTTGACTGTTGAAATCGATTTTGTGTAACCTGTGCCACCGGTATACAGTCTGACTAAAGTCAGACTCAACTCAACAATTTCATCTTGATATTCCTAGAACTATCAATGGTCTCTTACAAACGCAAAGGTGGACAATACCATTTTAGAAAGTCGGCATTGAAAGGGTTACGCTTTGTTTTACATGTCGTTTAGTTAGAGTTCCGCTAAATCGATTTTAGCTCCTTTATAATCAGACACGTCAAAATAATGGTAGCCTGACCTTTCGACCCCAATATTTGTCAACCCCAGTTTCCTAAGTCTTTTCGACCCCAATTTTAGTCAACCCTTATTATTGATTTAAATAGGTGTGAATGGATGGTTTAAGTGTAATAAACATTCATTTCAAATGGGGAAAAAAACCCACAACAATTTGATTATTTAATTATTATTTAATTATGAATTATTATGATTATTTAAATGATCTTGATGTGTTATAAATAGTGACTTTGAAAACATTTTGTTATAAATGGAAAAAACAAAAACAATTATTCAATGAATTCAAATTCATTAAAGTCACAAGTAACAAACAAATAATCCAATTTATTATAACTTTAGCAATTCTGAACAGAGTTTCAAGAAATTATCAACAATTTTAATGAAAATGTGGTAGGCAGTTATACATACATTACACACACATATAAATATATATACAATTTGTAAAAGGACAACCAATTGTAGGATTCTTAAAATTGAGCAATTAAAATAATGATATTATTACAACATTATCAATAAAACAAATACAAATTATGAAAAACATCAAAAGTAAGTGCAAACACACATTAGGTTTCATCTTTTGTGTGTATCAGGTGTTACTAACAAAGTTAAATGTGCTGAAATTAAGCAAGGTTTCATCTTTTAATCTTTTGTGTGTTTCATGTGCTACTAACAAAGTTTAACATGTATTATATTAATTGCTTAATATAAGCGCAATCAACTATGTGTTTCTTTAACTTTGTTAGTAACACATGAAACACAAAAACGATGAAAAGACGAAACCTTTTTTAATTTCACCGCAATTAAAGTTTATTTAAGTTTTTCGATAAATACACCAATAGTAGTGTAAACAACAATTAAATTTACTATGGATTACAATAGACGTATTCATTAAGTATTTAAAACAGACTTTTAATACAAGTATACAATCGCACGAACATTAACATCCATAAAGAAATAATAATCATTTAATTTTACATAATCAAAACTATGTAGCGAATTTACAACATACAAAAGCATAATCATTATAAACATTTTTATCAATTTTTTAACATACATTTTTATTACAATGTTAACATACATTGTTATTACAATGTCAACATACAACTTTATTAAAATGTTAACATACGTTTTTATTACAATGTTAACATACTTTATTACAATAAACATTATCAAAATGTAGTGATTATACAACAAAAGAACCATCATCATTTCACACCAAAATAAACCGATAATGGGGTCGAAAAGACTTAGGAAACTGGGGTTGATAAATATTGGGGTTGAAAGTTCTAGAAGCCAAAATGATTCTGAGTCACTAATACTTACAGATTACGGTTGTATTTCATGTTCTTAACTCCGTATGTGGCCTCAAAACTTGATGTTGTTTGATATCAATTAATTGATTACCAACAAATACATACCCATTCAATAAACTAGACTCGAAAATAGATATATGTGACACCATTGTAAGAGTTTGCGGGTTGGTGTAATTAGTGAGACTGGGTTCACAACGGTTCCTTATCGACCTACATTTCTAGTACAGTGGTTTGAATGATGTATTTATGAGTCCTCAGTTAATTAATTTTCACAATAATACAAATACTCGTCTGAGTGAATTGGACGATTCTTTTGAGTATCAACAGGATAGTGTTTAATGCAGTAATTAAATATATATGTTAGAGCAGTTATCAATTTATTCTGGACTCCTTATAAGTGCCTCCATTGACAACCTTAGACTAGATATGTAAATTTGTAAAATTGCACATATTTTCAGTACTCACAACATAGTGTTAAATTAAGTAATAAGATATTTATTTATGAGCAAAGATCAGTGTTCCAATTAACATTTTTTTCCAATGGTAAACTAACCCCTGAGTTGAACATCCCGGGGGTAAGATTTATTTTCGGAGGGTATAAAATTATGAAGGCAAGTTTATCATAATAAAATAGGATAAACAGCAAGCGCATGTTTGAGACTATATTAAGATCAAATTCTCTGCACTGTAGCAAACTTCAATTAATACAGAAGTGACACTTAATTTTCTACATTCCATACATAGATATTAGATAGATTAATCTAATGTCCAAGTGAAAGCTGTCCGATTATTTTTGTTATTAAAGATCGCAGCATAAATTATATCGGTAAAATAATAGGTCACTCGAAATCCGGGGAACTTTATAGTACAAAATGCCCGACTGATTGTTGCAACACTCAGTGTCATTGTTCTTTTTTTTTTCTTAAATTTTTCAGTAAATCAGTAAAATCGCCACCAAAATGCCTCATTTTCAAAATAAAAACAAAATGGAAAATAAAATGAAAATACTGCATCAAATAACTTATTTTAATAATTTTTATATGCTTTTAAGCTCGTTTGATTTTACGGGGGGAAAGACGAGCTATTGTCATCACTTGATCGTCGTCGTCGTCAGCAGCGGCGTTGGTTAAGTTTTGCGTTTAGGTCATTTACATAGAAACTATCAAACCTAATACTTTGAAACTTGGAAAAGTTGTTCATCTAATACCCTTCTTCACATTGTATGCTAAAGATGCTCAGTGTGGCCTGTCTTTTGGGGCTAAAAAACATACATATTGATGTATTTTGGTTGATTTTGAGAATTGGTGGTGTTGGTTAAGCTTTGCGTTTAGGTCACTTACATGGAAACTATCAAACTTTATTACTTTTAAACTTGGAAAACTTATTCATCTAATACCCTTCTTCACATTGTATGATAAAAATGCAGAGCGAGCCTGTTTTTTTTATTACATATTTTAGTAGATTTTGAGAATTGGACTTAGTTTCTTCATTTTTTGTTACATTGATTTCAATTTTTACCCAAACAATAAAAACATAATGTACTTCAACATATTATGAATATCTTTAATCGGATTGTGTTTTGGGAGTCTAAAATAGGAAAACAGAAATATATTCAATATCTTTAGTTACATTTGACTTAATGTAACCATCTTTTGTTTGTAGTAAGTATTTATTTAACCCTTTCCCTCATATATACGCTTTCTGACGCCTCTGCAGCAGACGGCTTTTCGAAAACATAGTAACAAAAATTTCTCCTTTTGTCACAATGTTTTCAACTTTTAGTCATAGGTTATCCATTCAATTATAGAGATTTTCCACTATTTGACAAAATATGTTCAAAGTCGTCTGCTGCAGAATTGTCGTATGAGGGAAAGGGAAAGAACTTCATGAATGGTATTGTGTTTTTGGGCTACTGGGGTCAAGGTCACTGTTACATTCAAAATGGTAATATACTAAACATCTATAGTTACATTTAACATTTAGTACCCTGATTTTTTATGATTTGCCTGACTAAGCTGATGATCTTGACTGGTTGTGACAGCCATCCGACGTGAAGATCTTCCTTATCATGTATATGAACTTGGATTTATTTCCACACAGTAAACCTTGTTTCAATACTTGAAAAATAGCAGTTGTACGCGGCCAGTATAATATGTAAATATTCATTCCGAATTTGAAGATGTTTTATATGAAATAAATAAACCATAAAAGGATGATATCAGACGAACGTCAGGCACTCGAAGGCGGTGCTCTTGTTATATTTACGATATGCTTTTTACGTGAGTGGGAACACTGATGATCAATGACCCAGGACTCCTCAGGAAATGTTATATTTGATTGGGGAATTGTGTAACACAAAATAATGTTTTGTTAATTTTGTTATGACATATTTTTGAGCAATGGTCAATTTATGCATGACTCTCTTTTTAACCAAACTAATAATTTTAATATACGTAGAGCAGATGAATAGTTGACTGTTGATAATGAGTATAAATCATAAAAGAAAAGCTACAAGACGGGCGACGAGTTTTATACGTTTTCATAGCATCAGAATGTTACACTGTATTGAATCTACAACAGTAGATGGATGTTAAGCAATGTCCAATGTTTACACGTAGGTACGTAATTTTGAGTTCAGTGGTTCTAATTTTGTTGTCAGGCATCTAGAGTGAAATACCGGTGCTGTTGAAAGCAGAGTAGACTCCATTCTGAGTGCTGTAACTATAATTATGTTGAAAATAAACTTCATTCTGAGTGCTGTAGCTATAATAATGTTGAAAATAAACTTCATTCTGAGTGCTGTAACTATGATAATGTTGAAAATAAACTTCATTCTGTGTGCTGTAACTATAATAATGTTGAAAATAAACTTCATTCTGAGTGCTGTAACTATAATAATGTTGAAAATAAACTTCATTCTGAGTGCTGTAACTATAATAATGTTGAAAATAAACTTCACTCTGAGTGGTGTAACTGAGGTAATGTTGAAAATAAACTTCATTCTGAGTGCTGTAACTATAATAATGTTGAAAATAAACTTCATTCTGAGTGCTGTAACTATAATAAGGTTGAAAATAAACTTCATTATAAGTGCTGTAACTGTAATAATGTTGAAAATAGACTTCATTATGAGTGGTGTAACTATAATAATGTTGAAAATAAACTTCATTCTGAGTGCTGTAACTATAATAATGTTGAAAATAAGCTTCACTCTGAGTGGTGTAACTGTAGTAATGTTGAAAATAAACTTCATTATGAGTGTTGTAACTATAATAATAGTGAAAATAAACTTCATTCTAAGTGCTGTTACTATAATAATAGTGAAAAGAAACTTCATTCCGAGTGGTGTTAATATAATAATGTTGAAAATAAACTTCATTCTAAGTGCTGTATCTATAATAATGTTGAAAATAAACTTCATTCTAAGTGCTGTTACTATAATAATGTTGAAAATAAACTTCATTTTGAGTGCTGTAACTATAATAATGTTGAACATAAACTTAATTCTGAGTACTGTAACTATAATAATGTTGAAAATAAACTTCATTATGAGTGCTGTAACTAATATAATGTTGTAAACAAACTTCATTTTGAGTGCTGTAATTATGATAATGTTGAACATAAACTTCATTCTGAGTGCTGTAACTAATATAATGTTGAAAATAAACTTCATTCTGAGTGCTGTAACTAATATAATGTTGAAAATAAACTTCATTTTGAGTGCTGTAACTATAATAATGTTGAACATAAACTTAATTCTGAGTACTGTAACTATAATAATGTTGAAAATAAACTTCATTCTGAGTGCTGTAACTAATATAATGTTGTAAACAAACTTCATTTTGAGTGCTGTAACTATAATAATGTTGAACATAAACTTCATTCTGAGTGCTGTAACTAATATAATGTTGAAAATAAACTTCACTCTAACTACTGTAACTAATATAATGTTGAAAATAAACTTCACTCTAAGTGCTGTAACTAATATAATGTTGTAAATAAACTTCACTCTAAGTGGTGTAAATGTAGTATTGTTGAGAGCAGCGTAAGCACCATTCGTCATGAATAATCGAAGTGTTGTGGAAGGTGGATTAAAACAAAGTAAGTCTTGAGAAAATTATTAAACTGTTGAAGTATACACCATTCTGAGTGGTGCAACTATAATAATGTTTAAGGTAGACCGTTATGAGGTAGACCTTTATAAGCGGTGTAAATAAAATAAACACCATTCTGAGTAATGAACTATAATATTTTTGAAAGCAGAGTTAACACAATTATGAGTTGTGTAGCTATTAGACTGTTGAAAGTAGAATATACACCATTCTGGGTTATATAACTATAATATTGTTGAAAGTAGAGTATACACCATTATGGGTTATATAACACTGTTGAAAGTAGAGTATACATCAATCTGAGTTATATAACACTGTTGAATATAGAGTATAAACCCTTCTGTGTTATATAACTATAATACTGTTGAATATAGAGTATAAACCCTTCTGTGTTATATAACTATAATACTGTTGAAAGTAGAGTATACACCCTTCTGTGTTATATAACTATAATACTGTTGAAAGTAGAGTATACACCCTTCTGGGTTATATAACTATAATACTGTTGAAAGTAGAGTATACACCCTTCTGTGTTATATAACTATAATACTGTTGAAAGTAGAGTATACTTCATTCTGGGTTATATAACACTGTTGAAAGTAGAGTATACACCATTATGAGTGATATAAGTATAATACAGTTGAAAATAGAGAATACACCATTCTGGGTTATATGACTATAATACTGTTGAAAGTAGAGTATACAACATTCTGGGTTATATAACACTGTTGAAAGTAGAGCATACACCATTCTGGGTAATATAACACTGTTGAAAGTAGAGTATACACCATTCTGAGTTATATGACTATAATACTGTTGAAAGTAGAGTATACACCATTTTGGGTTATATGACTATAACACTGTTGAAAGTAGAGTATACACCATTCTGAGTTATATGACTATAATACTGTTGAAAGTAGAGTATACACCATTCTGAGTTATATGACTATAATACTGTTGAAAGTAGAGTATACACCATTCTGAGTTATATGACTGTGATAATGTTGAAAGTAGAGTATACACCCTTCTGTGTTATATAACTATAATACTGTTGAAAGTAGAGTATACACCATTCTGTGTTATATAACTATAATACTGTTGAAAGTAGAGTATACACCCTTCTGTGTTATATAACTATAATACTGTTGAAAATAGAGTATACACTATTCTGTGTTATATAACTATAATACTGTTGAAAGTAGAGTATACACCATTCTAAGTTATATGACTGTAATAATGTTGAAAGTAGGGTATACACCCTTCTGTGTTATATAACTATAATACTGTTGAAAGAAGATTATACACCATTCTGGGTTATATAACTATACTACTATTGAAAGTAGAGTATACACCATTCTGGGTTATATAACTATAATACTGTTGAAAAAATATATATACACCATTCTGGATTATATAACTATAATACTGTTGAAAGTAGAATATACACCATTCTGGGTTATATAACTATAATACTGTTGAAAGTAGAGTATACTTCATTCTGGATTATATAACTATAATACTGTTGAAAGTAGAGTACACACCATTATGAGTGATATAAGTATAATACTGTTGAAAGTAGATTATACACCATTCTGGTTTATATAACACTGTTGAAAGTAGAGTATACACCATTCTGGTTTATATAACACTGTTGAAAGGAGAGTATACACCCTTTTGGGTTATATAACTATAATACTGATGAAAGTAGAGTATACACCATTCTGTGTAATATAACACTGTTGAAACTAGAGTATACACCATTATGGGTTATATGACTATAATACTGTTGAAAGTAGTGTATACACCATTCAGGGTTATATAACACTGTTGAAAGTAGAGTATAAACCCTTCTGAGTTATATATGACTATAATACTGTTGAAAGTAGAGTATACACCATTCTAGGTTATATAACTATAATACTGTTGAACAAATATATATACACCATTCTGGGTTATATAACTATAATACTGTTGAAAGTAGAGTATACTTCATTCTGGGTTATATAACACTGTTAAAATTAGAGTACACACCATTATGAGTGATATAGGTATAATACTGTTGAAAGTAGATTATACACCATTCTGGTTTATATAACACTGTTGAAAGTAGAGTATACACCATTCTGGTTTTTATAACACTGTTGAAAGTAGAGTATACACCATGCTGGGTTATATAACTATAATACTGTTGAAAGTAGATTATACACCATTCTGGTTTATATAACACTGTTGAAAGTAGAGTATACACCATTCTGGGTTATATAACACTGTTGAAAGTAGAGTATACACCATTCTGGGTCATATAACACTGTTGAAAGTAGAGTATAAACCCTTCTGAGTTATATATGACTATAATACTGTTGAAAGTAGAGTATACACCATTCTGGGCTATATAATACTATTGAAAGTAGAGTATACACCATTCTGAGTTATATGACTATAATACTGTTGAAAGTAGAGTATACATCATTCTGGGTTATATAACTATAATACTGTTGAAAGTAGAGTATACATCATTCTGGGTTATATAACTATAATACTGTTGAAAGTAGAGTATAAACCCTTCTGAGTTATATGACTATAATACTGTTGAAAGTAGAGTATACACCATTCTGGGTTATATAACACTGTTGAAAGTAGAGTATACACCATTCTGAGTTATATGACTATAATACTGTTGAAAGTAGAGTATACACCATTACACGCCCAACCCACTAACATTTAAGAAAGTACCTTGTCTCACCATACACACGAACCAACAAACACTTTCGAACGTACAGTATTTACCAATTACACGCCTAACCCACTAACATTTAAGAAAGTACATTGTCTCACTATACACACGAACCAACAAACACTTTCGAACGTACAGTATTTACCTATACACGACCAACCCACTAACATTTAAGAAAGTACATTGTCTCACTATACACACGAACCAACAAACACTTTCGAACGTACAGTATTTACCTATACACGACCAACCCACTAACATTTAAGAAAGTACATTGTCTCACTATACACACGAACCAACAAACACTTTCGAACGTACAGTATTTACCTATACACGACCAACCCACTATCATTTAAGAAATTACCCCGTGTCTACCTATATTCATGAAACAACGAATACTTACGGACGTACCCTGTCTATGTAAATAGTGTCTAGTAAGACACATGTCTTGGAAAGTAATATTAGACTGGTGTCCTTACGCCAATCTACATAGCTATATATGGGGACGACAAGGTACCTGTCAAATGAATCAATGACAAATCAATTGAAATTGATTAAATTCAATTCAGCACCAACCAATATCATCTGATAGGTTTCTTTTTCGATCACCTGCACCGAAGGCTCAATGTGATCTATTCTCATCACTGTCTTCCGTCGTAAGTCGTCGCTAACGTCTCCTTCTCATAACCCACTGTAAAAAATCAACAAAACTATACTAAAATGATCCTTAGGCAATCATCTTTCAAAATGCATCCAAAACTGATTCAAAAAAAGATTCAATTGAAAAATTCGGTTGCTGTGGCATCAGAAAAGTGGAAGGGCCATTCTGTAAGAGATAAATCCCCAGAATCCGCCAGTCGGATTCCAATTTAATTTGATAAAATGTTTCTTTGGTGACCCTCCACACATATTGTTCAAGTTATATTGATTGGTTGAATAACAAAGCAGCCAGGCGGTATCAGAAAAGGGTCAAACATATATTTTTAAAATGATATTTTTATGACAGTTTCAAGATAAATGTGTAGAAATGTTCCGTCAGTAACCCTCTACATAAGGTTTCCAGGTAACCATGCTTAGTTGAAAGACATAGCATACAGGTAGCTTAAAAAAAATGTAAAATTAATGTTTAGTTTCAAATGTCATCTCCTCCTTATCCACTGGTGGACCAATTTCAGCAAACCTTATAGGAATGTTGCTTTTGCAATAGAAAGGGAGAAATATAAAAACTTTAAAATTCTTCTAGTGAAATGGTCCCTAAGTAAAAATTTGCTCTAGCCATAGTTAGGGGTTAAATAACATAGCTGGCCGCGCAGAAAAGGGGCAAAATTACAAAACTTTAAAATCCAATTCTTTTTAGAATTCTCTTCAGATTTCAAAATAGTTTAGCAGAAATATTATGTTTGAAACACTGTACATAATTTGTCCAAGCCATATTGATTGGTTCAAAAAGATAGCTGCCAGGCGGCATCAGAAAAGGGGTAAAAGAAACATTTAGCTTCAAACGCCATATCCTAGACCAATTGACCTTCAAAGTAATGTTCATTTGGTGGTCCTATTTCAATGTGTTCAAAGATTTAATGCATTATGACAAATGTCTCTTACTGATAAGCTGTTTCAGTTACAGTTCAGTACTAATTTTTATTAAATTTCACCTTTATTAGCAGCAGCATTTGCTACTATACTATCACACAGGTGATAGATTTATGGCCATCTTGGCACTCTTGTTACGAATGCGATTTTATATGTTAGCTGTTCGCATCCGAATGCAATACAAACATTGCAGCATGCAACGTCAACATTATGAGCCTTACAAATGGCATGCCGTTTCAGATGACATTAATGTTAAGGTTGAACGGACGAATTCACATGGACGCCGTATACAACACATTTCGTCTCCTTAATCTCTAAATTATCGGAATCCGCCGTGGTGGAGTGGTTAGCGTCGGGGATTTGAAACCGGGTGTCCAAGGGTTCGATCCCCAGTAGCGACACGACGGTCATGGTGGAGTGCCCTTGGCCTAGTACTGGGTCGAGTCCCGCTAGCTCAGTCGGTAACGACGCTGTCAATCCAGGGGTTGTGAGTTCGAATCCCGGCTCGGCCAACTTTCTTTCCGCCGATTGACAAAAGTCAATGCGACATGCGTCAGTCGTCTTCCACCACTGGGCTAAGTATATGCGGAAAAGCAGCCAGTTGCTTGAGAAGATTGTTGTGTGGAGTACTGGTGTGAGAAAACCAGGAAATGCATGAGTAGGTGAACTGGCCGTCGTGATATAACTGAGAAATTGTTAAAAACGGCGTTAAACCCCAATCAATCAGTCAATCTAAATTATCGTTTATAAGCCGATACCAAATGTATTTAGCCGAACACCAATCTTCATGAAACTGAGTTCCATCCCCGTTGATCTTAGGAATTAACAAATTTAGGTGAAGGGTACATGTAATGCCCGTAATACACATTATTAAAAACGTCAGTGAATAAGCAAATATATATTGAATCTTCAACGGTAGACAGATGTTTTGATCGCTTACACTTGATAACTACACCTGTGTGTCTGTTACTTTAACATAAGTAGATGACGGGATCGTATATTATTCATTCAAATATATTTTGTTCGTACCAACAGCGTAAGTTTTTGTGGTCAAAAAAGGTTTTAAAAATAAAATATGACTAGTTTTTAGAGTTCTTCAGTAAACGTGACTGCGTATGGCTTCTAGAAACATGTACATACTTAATAACTTGTTTTTAAAAAATATTATAATTGACATTCATAGCTAAGGATTTATAATGTTGTCATGTCCGTTATAATGTATTGACAAATTACATTTTAATACACATACACTATTTGAACCTAACGCACTTTATAAGTATTTAAAGGGTTAAATTGTCGTTGAGTATTGCTTTAAATAGAACTCTATCATTTAGTGCCTCATTTAAATGACGATATGCACATTTTCGTTTGTTGCTATGGTATGCGTAGGTTACTGGTATGAGACCCGCTGTGTGTAACAACTTGCACTCTTACTTCTAAATAATCAAAACCGTTGCACAAATCGGTTCAAACCCCATTGCCTTTCTCTTCAAGAAACGTACGGTAATGTTGGACAAAACATAACACCTCTCTGCCGTTGTAGACGAAATACATTGTAAAGGGTTCAATCGGTTTTGGTATCAGTAATAATACACATTTACGTGTGAATCTTTAACTCTTGAAAAAAAAAAAACTTTTGAAATCTACCATTTTGAATTCAAAATAATTGTATAGCATTATATCTATAGTAAAGCTTTATATGCATACATATTGTGAAGCATACCTTCATAAGAACGACTCGGGTGGAAAGATTATAGTTTGTAAAATGTCTTGTCTCACAGATCCGTAATAAGCAATCAAAATTCCGGTAAACGTTGTAAATGTATTAATAGTTCGTGTCTAAGGTGTTTGACATAGTCGTTTTAACTGAGTGAATAATACGACTAAACGGCCTTCGTAACCACGGCTTATGTGGGAAATATATTATTTCTAAAAGGTATTGACTCAAACATCCAGAGTGATTTATAAATGAGGGGCGTTAAAGGTAAACCAGCAAGGTGACATTGGCGACCAGTGGAGATCCAGATCGCACTGAGCATCTGCGCTGATCTCGATCTGTATTGTTCGTGACTACATAAAAACAAAAACAGATAAGATGCCTTCGGTTATATATTTACTCAACAACATTGACATGAGTTTGACCATGTGAATTAGTATTACCTTACCATATTCATCCGATGATAAACTTTGTAAACAAGATTTACTCAACAATATTGACCTAATCCTGACCTTAATAGAATATTATACTCAACAATATTGACCTGTACCTGACCTTAATACATTATAATACTTAACATACCTTACTTAATACATTATGATACTTAACTATATTGACCTGATTCTGGTAGTACTACCTTACAATATTGACCTGTACATACACTTTGTAACAATAACGACCTGTACCTGACCTTAAGAGACTATAAATACTCAACAATATTTACCTGATCCTGACCTTTGTGCAATATCATAACTCAACTATATTGACCTGATTCTGATCGTGTAAAAAAGTACTACCTCACAATATTAACCTGATCCGGAAATGTGTAAACAAGGCTAGCTTAACAATAATGACCCGTACTTGACCGTAATCATTTATAATACTCAACATTATTGACCTGATTCTGAAACTTGTGCAATATCATAACTCAACTATATTGACCTGAATCTGATCGTGTAAAAAAGTACTACCTCACAATATTGACCTGATTATGAAATTTGTAAACAAGGCTAGCTTAACAATAACGACTTGTACCTGACCTTAATTCATTATTATACTCAACATTATTGACCTGACCCTGACCTTTGTGAATGTCATACATCAACTATATTGACCTGATTATGATATTGTAAAATAGTACTACCTTACACTATTGACCTGTACACGAACTTTGTAACAATAAAGACCTGTACCTGAACTTAAGAGATCATAAATAAACAACAATATTGACCTGATTCTGATCTTAATAGATTATTAATACTAAGATTCTGATCTTAATTCAGTACTGATACTCAACACTATTGATTGTACCTGACTTTAATAGTGTATTAATACTCAACACTATTGATTGTACCTGACTTTAATAGTGTATTAATACTCAACAGTAATGGCTTGTACCTGACTTTAATAATGTATTAATACTCAACATTAATGGCTTGTACCTGACCGTAATAGAGTTTTAATTCTCAACTATATTGAAATGTACCTGACCTAAATAGAGTACTGATACTCAACAATATTGACATTTACCTGACCTTAACACAATTGATATGTACCTGACATTAAAAAGTGTATTACTACTCAACAATATTAAAATGTACCTGACCTTAAAGAGCGCTTAATTATTAAATAGATTGGTAAACATCTGAAACGAAAAAGAAAAACTGATCAAAATGATCATTTTTCATTTTGCCAAAATATTTTCAAAACGTCGTCTGCTTCAAATATGTGTACAAGAACACAGGTAGATTAATTTAGTTAATTTCAAGACCAATTGTGTTAACCCTTTAACTGCTGAAACAGATTTTGTGAAACCTGTGCCAACAGTATAGAGTCAGACCAGTCGTCTAACCAGTCTCTCTACCGTTGGCTCAACTCAACAATTTCATCTTGATATTCCTAGAACTGGCAATGGTCTCTTTTAAACGCAAAGGTTGGCAATTTCATTTGAGAAAGTCACCATTGAAAGGGTTAATTTTTGTTTACATCTTGTTTAGTTAGATATCCGCCTTATCGATTTTACATTTGTTTATAAACAGACACGTCAAACTAATTGTGAGTCAAAAAGGACTTACAGATAACGGTTTCATTCCTCTTTTTTAAAATCTTTTTTATGCCTTAAACTTCATGTTGGTGGATACATTTTAATTGACCGCCAACACATGCATACATCATGCAATGCACTGCACTCGATAATACAATGTAGATAGACATAGTACCATTCTACGTGTTTATGGATTGGTGTAAATGGGGAAACTGGGTTATACAAATAATCTCGACGGTTCCTTATCGACCTACATTTCTGGTACAATGGTTCGAATGATGTTTTTATGAGTCCTCCGTTAATTCATCTTCACAATAATACAAATACTCGTCTCAGTGAATTAGACGATTATTTTGAGTACCAATAGCATAGTCTTTAAATATATATTTTAGAGCAGTTATCAATTGATTAAGGACTCCTTAAAAGTGCCTCGGGACTTCAAAATATATACGGTCATTGACAACTTTAGACTAGATATTAAATTTTTTAAAATTGCCGAGATGTATTTTTGAGCAAATATCAATAATTCAGGACTCCTTACCAAGGTCTCAGGAAATTCTATATTTAATTGGTGAATTTTGTAAGACAAAAAAAGGCTAAATTTAGTAATAACATAATTATTTTGGAGCAATGGTCAATTTACACATGACTCCCTATTTAAACAAGCTAATAATGCAATATTACGTATTGCAAATGAATAGTGTATAATGAGTATAAATTATAAAGGAAAAGTATCAAGACGGACGATGGTTGTATACGTTTTCATAGCATCAGAATGCTACACTGTATTGAATCTACAACAGTATATGGATGTTAAGAAATGTCCAATGTTTACACGTAGGTACGTAATTTCGAGTTCAGTGGTTCTAATTTTGTTGTCAGGCATTCAGAGTGCAATACCGGTGCTGTTGAAAGCAGAGTAGACTCCATTCTGAGTACTGTTACTATAATAATGTTGAAAATAAACTTCATTCTGAGTGCTGTAACTATAATAATGTTGAAAATAAGCATCATTCCGAGTGGTGTAACTATAATAATGTTGAAAATAAACTTCATTCTGAGTGCTGTAACTCTAATAATGTTGAGAATAAACTTCAGTTTGAGTGCTGTGACTGTAGTTATGTTGAAAATAAACTTCATTATGAGTGCTGTAACTATAATAATGTTAAAAATAAACTTAATTCTAAGTGCTATAACTATAATAATGTTGAAAACAAACTTCATTCTGAGTGGTGTAACAGTAGTAATGTTGAAAATAAACTTCATTCTGAGTGGTGTAACTGTTCTTACTGTAGTAATGCTGAGAGCAGTGTAAGCACCATTCGTCATGAATAATTGAAGTAAATGTATTGTGGTAAGTAAATTTAAACATAGTTAGTCTTGAGACAAATATCAAATTGTAGAAGTAGAGTATACACCTACTTCATTCTGGGTCATATAACTATAATACTATTGAAAGTAGAGTATACACCATTATGGGTTATATAACTATAATACTATTGTAAGTAGAGTATACACCCTTCTGTGTTACATAACTATAATACTATTGAAAGTAGAGTATACACCATTATGGGTTATATAACTATAATACTATTGTAAGTAGAGTATACACCATTCTGGGTTATATAACTATAATACTATTGAAAGTAGAGTATACACCATTCTGGGTTATATAACTATAATAAGGTTGAAAGTAGAGTATAAAACCTTCTGGGTTATATAACTATAATGCTGTTGAAAGTAGAGTAAACACTTTTCTGTGTTATATAACTATAATACTGTTGAAAGTAGAAATAAATACACTCTTCTTGGTTATATAACTATAAAACTGTTGAAATTAGAGTATCCCTTCTGTGTTATATAACTATAATTACTGTTGAAAATAGAGTGCACACCATTATTGGTTATATAACTATAATACTGTTCAAGTAGAGTAAACACCATTCTGGGTTATATAACTATAATACTATTGAACGCAGAGTATACACCATTCTGAGTTATATAACTATAATACTATTGAACGCAGAGTATACACCATTCTGGGTTATATAACTATACTACTGTTGAAAGTAGAGTATACACCATTCTGGGTTATATAATTATAATACTGTTGAAAGTAGATTATACACCTTCTGTGTTATATAACTATAATATTGTTGAAAGTAGAGTAACACCATTCTGGGTTATATTACTATAATGCTGTTGAAAGTAGAGTGTACACCATTTTGGGTTATATAATTATAATACTGTTGAAGTAGAGGGTACACTATTCTGGTTTATATAACTATAATACTGTTGAAGTAGAGGGTACACTATTCTGGTTTATATAACTATAATACTGTTGAATGCAGATTATATACCATTCTGTGTTATATAACTATAATACTGTTGAAAGTAAAGTATACACCATTCTGGGTTATATAACTATAATACTGTTGAAAGTAGAGTATACATCATTCTGCGTTATATAACTATAATACTATTGTAAGTAGAGTATACACCATTCTGGGTTATATAACTATAATACTGTTGAAGTAGAGGGTACACTATTCTGGTTTATATAACTATAATACTGTTAAAGGTAGAGTATACACTATTCTTGGTTATATAACTATAATACTATTGAACGCAGAGTATACACTATTCTGGGTTATATAACTATAATACTGTTAACAATAGAGTATACACCATTCTGGGTTATATAACTATAATACTGTTGCAAGTAGAGTATACGCCATGTTATCTATGTGGAAGCTTGTCCTTCTTAAATGCACCTTTACTTCATCCAGCTTATAGCATGTCCTTCCAGTAACTAATATGTAATTAGCATATAATGCCATATTATTTCATTAAAAATGAAACTTTTTGGTTCATCATCAACAATGTATAATAACTCATTAATACTGCTCAATTTATTTCTTTTCAAACTAATGGATTTTCCCTGTTACAAAATGCCATACTGTTAATTCGTAAAGTAGTCAATACTTCACATTTTGCTTCAGCCTGTATCTTTATTATTGTTAATACTTGTGAATGTATTAGTTTTATTCATATATGCATTAGTTCTGTTTTCACTCTTTGTGAGTTAGTCTAAATGACTTAATATATGCATTGTTACACTAAGGACATGCTTGTCATTGGAAGCACAAATATGTTTCTGTCACTGCAAGGACTTACTTGCTTTATAAGTATGCAGCAAATATACATGTTTATTTTAATGTGGTCAGCTGAAATATATATAAATGTACTAGGACCAAACTAATACGAAAAAAAACCATGAATGGTTTTTTTTCGCTTATAGTTAACAGGTGTGAGATTTTTTTTTTTTTTTTTTTTTTTTTTTCAATAACCCATGAAGCTTTCTGAAATGAAACTGGAAAAATCCATGGGGGCCGCCATTTTGGATATGTATAAAAGGCAGACGTAAAAAACACAGATTGAAAATTATTGTCGTCTTTTTAATCATTTTTTTTTTAAATCGGTATTTTGGGTATGTATAAAATGAGCAGAAAAACACGGATTGAAAATTATTGTCGTCTTTTTAATCATTTTTTTTAAAATCGGTATTTTGGGTATGTATAAAATGAGCGGAAAAACACGGATTGAAAATTATTGTCGTCTTTTTAATCCTTTTTTTTTTTAAATCGATATTTAAGATCATTAAAGTGTTGTGTTATGTGGGAATTAACATTTGTACGAAAAGTTAAAACTAAATGGAAATCTGTAAGAAATATGTTTTCCCGTTCGTCAAAAAAACGACAGCATTAGCCTTCTACGCCCGAACCTAAATGTTGACTGTATCGTAGCCAAAGAAGGACGTGACGTCATTTCCGTTACACTTCATCTTGGCGTAACGTCAATGGAGTGACGTCGTTTCCCGCAAAAAAAGTGGTATCAACATGAAAGACCCCAAATTCCTATACATTAGTTATTGCCTCACTCATTCAAAGTATAATTATTTATCAAACATTGTAGCAAAAGGATAACTTTCTCATAAAGAGCAATTGTTCTTGTGGCGACAATCTTTTCCTAAATCGTCTGTTGCATAGGCCTCAGAAACCGTCTCTAATAGGGAAAGGGTTTAGCAGAAATGTGACCCCTTACATAATTTGTTCCAGTCATATTGACTGGTTGAAAAAGGCAGTCGCCAGGTGGCATCAGAAAAGGGCTGATCTTTTTGCTTCTTTACCATAATGCAGGTGATCGATTAAGGATCATCTTGGCCCTCATGTTTTAACCTCGTTCATTATAAATGTATTCCTTGATTTTCTGAAAGTCTTTACTTTATTATTTTCTGTTCGTAATAATAGACGACAGCAATACGAATTCCAAATATGTTTTGATAATGCAAGAAGCATGACATTAACATTATTATTGTCTAGTCAATTACTTATAAATCCTTTTTTATGGCCAAAGTATACTCTTTAATTTTTGTTTATAATTATCTTGCGTTTTTTTCGTAAATAGGTAGCACCTATAGATATATTAAAGGTAATCAATCTTAGAGTTAACCCCATCTCCCATCAATTGGCTTTTTATGTCTGCAGAATAATGCATTTGAAAACAGTGACAAAAGGAGAAATTGCTCATAATGAGCAAGTTCTCCATTTGCAACAATGTACTGGACTCAATTTATTGTTCTAAAGGTCTTTTAGAAAGGGTATTCTCTATGTTTGTCCTCATCTTTTCAAATTGATTTGCTGCAGACTTGTTTCATGAGGGAAAGGATTAAAAATTAATTATCAAAACTGCAGCTGCAATGGCGCTTTTCAATTTTCCAACACACAACACATCTTCTTTGAAAACATCATGTCTTTAATAGTACTTAATGTTATTCTTGTTAAGCAATTGTAAGAGTCTCCTGCTTCAAACCCCTCAGGCAATGAAAGTTGGCATAACTGGACACTTAATTACAGAATCAAAAACATTGTGATTAAAACCGAAATTACTCATTTCATCTATTCCCACAATTTGTTCAACAATCGTCTGCATCATACATATATAATAACGTTTTGTTCCTGCTGTAATGTGTACCGGATCCTTTACGGAGTTAAGCAATCGCGGGTCACCCATTCATGCACTTACCGTGATGTAAGTTGCTTAACTTTGTGTAAAAGCCAATTACTTTACCAATTTCGCTTTAAACCCGGCTTCCAGGGCAAGGCCGTAGAACTATAATTTGTACCTATACCCCATTCGCATTACACTGTTAACAAATGACGTCAAATATATTGCTTTAAATTTGGTTCGTTTTCTTGGAATGACATAACATATAAGAAATTATGTTTGTTTATTTCTTGCAATGATGTAACGGCACTAAAAGGGCCATTTGGTGTATTGCCCACCATTATATTTACATCATCATATTCACTTGCAATCTATAAGTGCATGCTCAAGATTTTCTTATTCTTGGTCTATTCTTCTGTGTTTCTTCTGTGTTTCTTCTGTTCAATTTTCACTCTGAGATCTTCTCATCTTCTTTGTCTCTTATCTGTGTCACCTTTTTCTGACCCTTTGGTCTTTAAGAATACTTGATTATGCATACATTTGCCAAATGACCATACTGGACTTACTCTGTCAGTCTGTGAGATCTTCTCATCTTCTGTGTCTATATAACCATTTTTCTTATCTCTGTCACCATTTTCTGACCCTTTGGTGCTTTAAGAATGATGCTTGATTACATTTGTCAAATGCCCATACTCGACATATTCTCTGTCAGTGACAGGATTTCTTTACTATATATTTCTTTTACAATTTTTCGGTTAAGGTCAACTCGCACAGTGACCTTGAACCTAAATAGCTTGTCCGAGTGATACATCAAAATTAGCTGCACCCATGGCCCTCAAACTTGACATGGAGGCTGGGCCTGACCAGAAGATGACTCTTTTTATTTTGTACTTGGTATTATAGGCGCATCTGAGGTAAGCAGGGTCTCTAAATAAACTGATAGAATATAACTTTCTCTGTGTATTTATAAAAAAAAGCATAAGTAATTGTTTATTATATGTAATACAGATAATTGTAAATGCTAATTACAAAAAGACTTGTATTGAAAGGCTCTGTTGGTTGTTACAGCAAGATGTGTTGAAGATGGATGAATACATCTGCACCTTTTCAATATAATATATAATTTGAAACTTAGTTTAAATTTCCAATAAAGGTATATGCAACACACACTATTTCAATATATGATTTTGATATTTATTACAGATAGACGAGACATGGACGAAACCAATGAAGAATTGTCTAAACGTCTACATGAAGTACTTGATGTTATAGGTGCATCTGAGTACATTAGAGAAAAGTATTGGGAGTATGCTATGTTATATGAAATAACAAACACGTGTGAAAACCTTCCTTATCTAAAACCTTCCAACACAAGATCATACTACGTAGTTGGGAGTAGAGCCGAAGGGACAACTACACCAGGTATCGATTCCGATCTCGATTTAATACATTGTGACGGCAAATATCCTGTGGTAGATAATGTATTCGAATCTAAACAACAGGGAGTGTCTTATTTTATTTTAACTGATGAAGACACCAAACCTGGATATGTTCGTCTTCAGATTGTTAATGATAAATATCCGCTTACAGGTGTAATGGATATTATACCAGATGATATCTGCTCTATCGATAGGAAAGGTAGAGTATGTGCTACCCACTCCGAAATTTATATTGGACAAAAGACATCTCGTAACGGTCCAGCGAACACGATTCCGGGTGATGACTGTTATTGTGAATTTGATCAAGTATATGCATATAGGTGTCGACAGATACCGAGGTCGGCCAATTCCTGGTTACACAGTATACGGAAATACGACTGGCCATCACAGAAACAACTTACAGCAATGGGTTCTTATGGTTGTTTCTTTGTTGGTGTTGCACATCCTCATAATAACAATAAGTATAGCGAATGGAGAATTTCCTTCTCACTTCAAGAACGTGACCTCATGTCAAGTCTGAACGAAACGCAACACAAGTGTTATGTTCTCTTGAAGATGATAAAGAAGGATATCATAGAAAAAAATGCCGGTGAATCTTTATCATCATATCATTTTAAAACAAGTCTTTTTTATACAATCGAAAATACACATAAACATTTTTGGACTAATGATAAGCTTATACTGTGTGTACAGCAGTGTCTTAAGCGTCTATTTCTTTGGGTGAAGGCAAAAAATTGTCCAAATTTTTTCATTCCTGGAGAGAATATGTTCGATAAGCTCAGCGTAATGACTCTAGATAAAATAGAGTATGTTTTGAACGACATAATAGAGAATGATATCAAGTGTTTATATTCACTTATTTGTGACAATGTTGGTGAACTTCTGAAATCTAAATTGAGTGGTGATGAACTGGTATGTAGTGTGGCTACTGCGAGTACCTCGTTTCAGCCAAGATATGTTATCTGTAATAATATTGCATTACTCATCTATAAATTAAGGAACATGTTAATGAGACGCATAGACATATGTACAAATACAGGTTATATGAAAGGGGTGATGCAATTTCTGCTATATCTACAACATACGAACCATGTCACAGAACATACTACGAGAGACGTAAGAATGGCATTTGACTCTATAATTCCACTATTACAATTACAATACAAACAGTGTATGTATGTTCAGTACTTGTCACAAGGAAATTTGTCCGACCTGCGGTCTATGACAATTACAAATATAATCCCAGAATGTATTGACTGTGACCTTATCTCGTCAAAGTTATCTTTAGCATCTTTATATATTCAATTTGAACAGTATCAAGAGGAGTGTAAGCGTATTCTAGTGTTATGTGAAAAAGAAATAGAACCATTTGGGATGTCTGTGTGTTACTGTACCGAATGTATATATTACAGTTTTAATATCGCTCTTAATAAAAAACTAAGTTTTACTGACATGTCAAGCAAAGAGTTCAGACATTGCACCACAGGCTGTATGGTATTTCATCCATCTCAAGCTAGTCTTGTCCATGGAGCTCTTCAATACGAGATGTTTCGTATTGTGTTCACACAATCTGGATCTGAATTGGAAATGGAACGGGACTTCTGGTTAAACTGGATAACGGTAGATTCAGAAATATATCTGTATTTTCTACAATATTTAATCTACTCTCCTAAAATTCAGACAGAAAAAGAAACAAACACGCAGAAAATATTACACGTTCTCCTAACTGACCTCAATCTTGGCCACAGAGAGACAGCATTCAACCTGTTGGGCTGGATATTTGTACAGGAAAATAAATTACAAGTCGCATGGAGATGCTTTTGTTTATCATGGAGAGAAAGGCCATTTAAAAATGCAGCTAAATGGCATATGTTAATTTTACTGAGTAAAATAATAAATAAAACATATGGTTAGCATGATGGAGACCAACGTGATGTCATAGTTTCTTTATCTATTGGTGTAAAACCTGATGAGCATTGAAGTTGATGTCTTATCGTGATATATATGAGCCGCGTCCGGGGATTTAAGATCTTAATGCATATGTCTACAGTCAAGACTAAAGCCTGGAATCTATCTTGGCAGAGAAGTAGCGTCGGGTATTTGAGACCTTAAAGTATCTGAGTACAGGCAAGACTAAAGCGTGGAATCTACATTGGCAGAGGAGTAAGCGTCGGGTATTTAAGATATTAACGTATCTGTGTGAAGTCAAGACTAAAGCGTGGAATCCACCTTGGCAGAGGAGATAGCGTCGGGTATTTAATTTCTTAACGTATAGATCTACGTACAGTCAATACTTGGGCGAGGAATCCACAGTGGCCGAGCTGTTAGCAGCGATACATTGGTACCGGACGTCCAGAGTTCCGGCACATTTCCTAGCCTGGTACTGGTTTGTTTACCAGGACTCATAGACAAGTGAACTGGCGACGTAACTGAAATAATGTTATAAAACGGCTGAATAACCTAATACATCTAAAGTATCAGCAGCGTCTGGCGATTCGAGGTCTTAGTACATCTTTGTACAGTAAATACTTTGTGTGAACGCACATTATCACCAGAGTATCTACTTCCGCTTATACATTACGTAGACTAAATGCATCTTCTGACAACAAACTAGAAGTGTAGCCCCAATAGTTGAACGTCACTGTTACTGTACATGTTGCCAGACCGGAGAGGTAAAACGACCCCAAATCACCAGACGCGGTTTGTTTGTTTTACTATTATCCTAACATTTGATGATCATTGACCGACAAACATTCACTAAGCTAGGAAATGTTCACGATATATACTTTATGGCTATTGCGAGCAGGACTCGAACCCGCCAAGTTATAGATACGGCATAGTAAACACTCCGTCACAGCTTTTTCAGAGTAAATTATTTTGGGTTTTATGCTGGACATTCCGTATTTCTGTGAAATGGATACCATTGCAAAGATATCAGATATATTTCGGTATTTCCTTTTATCGTATAGTAAACGATTTCTGCTATTACTGTTTGATCAAATGCCATTCATGATTACTATTGCTGCGTATACTAATGCATACATGAATAAACTCCATATCTTACGTGCCTTGTTATGGCAAATGTATAATGTTGTTATTGATGATTGAGTTATAGAAGAAAAACATCCTGTTTAGAGAGGTAACAGTAATTCATAGAAAAGAGTAGACATAATGTATGCATGCGTTCGAGTTTAACTAATCGTAAAGAGTTTTACAACACGTGTATACACAGAGAATCCCTCGGAATTTAGGCACTTGCATCATGCATTGGTTTGCGATTGTAGGCATGGTGTAACACGCTGATTTCATCAATTATTTAGTTATATCACGGCGTATCCTGGGTAAGTTGTCAGTACCACTGATCCATTTATCCTGACACCAACGATTTAGTTATATCACGGCGTATCCTGTATAAGTTGTCAGTACCACTAATCCATTTATCCTAACACCAACGATTTAGTTATATCACGGCGTATCCTGGGTAAGTTGTCAGTACCACAGATCCATTTATCCAGACATCAACGATTAAGTTATATCACGGCATATCCTGGGTAAGTTGTCAGTACCACTGATCCATTTATCCAGACATCAACGATTTAGTTATATCACGGCGAATCCTGTGTAAGTTGTCAGTACCACTAATCCATTTATCCAAACACCAATGATTTAGTTATATCACGGCGTATCCTGGGTAAGTTGTCAGTACCACTGATCCATTTATCCAGACATCAACGATTTAGTTATATCACGACGTATCCTGGGTAAGTTGTCAGTACCACTGATCCATTTATCCTGGCACCAACGATTTAGTTATATCACGGCGTATCCTGTATAAGTTGTCAGTACCACTAATCCATTTATCCTAACACCAACGATTTAGTTATATCACGGCGTATCCTGGGTAAGTTGTCAGTACCACTGATCCATTTATCCAGACATCAACGATTAAGTTATATCACGGCATATCCTGGGTAAGTTGTTAGTTCCACTGATCCATTTATCCTGACACCAACGATTTAGTTATATCACGGCGTATCCTGTGTAAATTACCAGTACCACTGATCCATTTATCCAGATATCAACGATTTAGTTATATCACGGCGAATCCTGTGTAAGTTGTCAGTACCACTAATCCATTTATCCTAACACCAACGATTTAGTTATATCACGGCGTATCCTGGGTAAGTTGTCAGTACCACTGATCCATTTATCCAGACATCAACAATTTAGTTATATCACGGCGTATCCTGGGTAAGTTGTCAGTACCACTGATCCATTTATCCTAACACCAACGATTTAGTTATATCACGGCGTATCCTGGGTAAATTGCCAGTACCACTAATCCATTTATCCAGACATCAACGATTTAGTTATATCACGGCGTATCCTGGGTAAGTTGTCAATACCACTAATCCATTTATCCTAACACCAACGATTTAGTTATATCACGCCGTATCCTGGGTAAGTTGTCAGTACCACTGATCCATTTATCCAGACATCAACGATTTAGTTATATCACGGCGTATCCTGGGTAAGTTGCCAGTGCCACTGATCCATTTATCCTGACACAAACGATTTAGTTATATCACGGCGTATCCTGGGTAAGTTGTCAGTACCACTAATCCATTTATCCAGACATCAACGATTTAGTTATATCACGGCGTATCCTGGGTAAGTTGTCAGTACCACTGATCCATTTATTCTAACACCAACGATTTAGTTATATCATGGCGTATCCTGGGTAAGTTGCCAGTTCCACTGATCCATTTATCCTGACACCAACGATCAAGTTATATCACGCCGTATCCTGGGTAAGTTGTCAGTACCACTGATCCATTTATCCTAACACCAACGATTTAGTTATATCACGGCGTATCCTAGTTAAGTTGTCAGTACCACTGATCCATTTATCCTAACACCAACGATTTAGTCTTGATGCAAGCGCAATCATACTAAGCGCCATGAAGAGAAAGCTATTTTTACAATGTTTAAAGTCTTTTGTATGACCCGGCCGGGGATCGAACTCGCGTCCTCCAGTCGTTGTGGCGGACGCTCTATCAAAGCATCACTGATTCGATCGTGTGTATATTAGAAATGAGCATCGTCTATCAATTTGCGTTCGTATTGACTGACCGTAAGGGGATCATATAGAGGTAGATTGGTTTAATAGGGATACTCTTCTAGATTTTTTGTCAAAATATGTATATTTGACTTAAGTACGTTGTACATGTAGAAGAAAAGTAAAGGATCTGGTTAGACGTTGCGAATGTGACGTTCACTGTACTCAAGATAAATTATGACCCAAAATCGCAAGACGCGACTCGTTTCTAAGCCACGTCTGGTAAAATGGGTGACGTTGACGTCTCTGTAGTTTTTGTGCATCGGACGAATTTAATTATCAATTTTTTGGAGAATCAATAAAAATGTAGTATGTATTGCAATCAGTTTCTGAGGCAAAATAAGGGAAATTGTTCAAAGCCGTCTGCATTGGATGCGTCAAAATACATGTGTTTGTTGGAAAGGTCTGAAAGATAGTTTGTTTCCCGCACTAATGGTTCTCGATCAGTTTTTGACATCATTGAACTGATCATAAGCTTTGTACATTGATATTGTAAGAATCCGAGGACAATATGTTGACAGACGACACACGACTTCACAAATGGTAGTAATGGTTGCCCTCCTTGGCGCTCAGTGTTGCTGGGTTAGCATTAAGACTGGCTGGAGTCGGGATAAATGGACCAGTAGCCCTTTTAAGTTACCAAGGAATCGCCGTTATATAATTGAATCCATTTTGAAAGCGGCATAAAACACCACCCAAACAATCAATCAAACAAACGAACGCCTTACATAGGGCGATAACAAAAACTCACTTTGAGCACTTCGTGCTCAGGTGAGCTAATAATCCAGTTGGTAAAATAGTCTCTGAAAATGACAATTGTGTCCACCAATACTGTCAATCTGAGGGTGGTGAGTATGAAACCCAGCTAGGCCAACTTTCTTTCTTACATTTAATAAAAGTCAGTGTGACAAATGGATTCATCTTCCACCATTGAGCTAACAGTTGTTGTAACGAAATAACCAGTTGCTTGGACTGTTATGTGGAGTACTGTTGTGAAATAATCCGTGATGCACAAGGAAAGGTGACTTGCTCATCGTGATATTACACTAATAATGATTTCTGGAAAAAATTGACCTTATCCTAACCTTTCTTAATAATATTGACATAATCCCGATGTTTCTACAATAGTATTATTTAAGATTTTGACACGATCCTGACCTTTCTAAAATAGTATTACTTAATATTATTGACCTGATCGTGACTTTTCTAAAATATTAATACTAAATAAGATTGACCAAATCCTGACCTTTTTACAATGTTACTACGTAATAATAATAACCTAATCAAGACCTTTCTACCATGTTACTACTTAATAATATTGACATAATCCTGACCTTTCTACAAAAGTACTACTAAATAAGATTGACCTAATCCTGACCTTTCTACAATGTTACTACGTAATAATAATTACATAATCCAGACCTTTCTACAATATTACTATGTAATAATGATGACCTAATCCTTACCTTTCTATAACATTACTACTTAATAATATTGACCTAATTCAGACCTTTCTACAATTTTACTACTAAATAAGATTGACATTATCCAGAACTTTCTACAATATTACTACTTAATATTATTGCATACTTTCATATTGTCCCGTTCACTTTGCATTGAAGACCGTGGTCATGATGTTTCGATAATGACAGCTTTCAAGGAGTGATCCTGACCGTAGTTAAGGACTTGCGAAAATTCCGCATAATTAACATGCTAGGGAGTACTTTTTTGATGTAAACAAACAAAGCTGACCTAAATATCATTATTATACCTCACGTGACTTTGTAATGTTAGATTCTCATATACTGAGTATGTACAATTTCTTACTGTCTCATGCTAGAAGTACGTTTTTGACCGGTTAACAGTGTACTGTTACATGGCACGCGCGTCACCGTTATAATTCAAACGGCATTTGCAAAAAAAATACTACTTATGTAGACAAACAGTTTGTTTCTAATTCGGAAGCAGATTTATCAGTTCTAGATAATAATATTGACATAATTCAATAATAACCTCGTTCTTTGGCGAACGTAGCTTCGCAAGCTCGGTAACGTTAACCCAAGAACTCGGTCGAACGATGATTTCACAGTACAAGGTCAATAACCTATATTATCATATAACCTATAAATAGATGCTTTTTCATTGGCTAAAAAGTTACTTTTTGGAAAAATTATCTTGCGATATGCACCAGTTTTATAAATAGTAACAGGGGCAGACCGGGGAATCCCATGAGCCGCAAATTAATATATTTTGCCTTTATCAGTACGCTACGTAATTTTCCGAAGCGCGTTCCGAATAACCATGGACATTTCCGAAGCTCGTTCGGATGATAACAACAATATGATAAATTGAGGGTTATATAATGAAACAGTTATGGGCTTTTCAGCTGTTATACATGATATTGATATGCACCAAAAAAATCTTTATTGACCTCGGCTATCGCCTTGGTCAAAAATGATTTGTTTGGTGCATATCACATCATGTATAACAGCTGCTAAATAATATTGACCTAATCCTGACCTTTCTACAATATTACTTCTTAATGATAATGACCTAATCCTGACTTTTCTACAATATTACTACTAAATAATATTAACCTATTCCTGAACTTTCTAAAACATTACTACTAAATTAGATTGACATAATCCAGACCTTTCTACAATATTACTACTTAATACTATTTACCTAATCCTGACCTTTCTACAACACTACTACTTAATAATATTGACCTAATCCTGATCTTTCTACACTATTATTACTAAATAGGACTTACCTAATCCTGACCTTTCTACAATGTTACTACGTAATAATTAATGACTTATCCAGACCTTTCTAAAATATTACTACTAAATAATATTGACTTAATCCAGACCTTTCTACAATAGTTTTACTTAAAAAGGTTGACCTAATCCAATCTTACGTTAAATTGTCTGTCAGGAATAAACAGCATGATATATGCAAAAGTAATTACAAATAAAATGTTATCTTATGCTTTTTTATATCAGCACATTGTAGAAGGTCGAATAAGATATGAATTTTCCCACGCTACGAGTCTTGCAATACAACCAATGTATCGCTTCTGTAACGTAATTTTCTATTTATTATATACCTAAAATTTATTAAGAATGAAAAAAGTAAAACAATATACAGATTCAATTTTTATTTAAAAGGGATAACAGTTCTTTAATCGTGAAATGACGCGATGAATGGCTGATGATGCTAGGTTTTTTATATATAAAATAGAAACGATTTCCTAAATAGGTTGTATGCATATTTTACCACGTAGTGAAGATTCAAAACGAGAAGCTCGCTGAAAGTAGTCCGCGCACTGTCTGACGTCACAATTCCGTATTATACACGTGTACAATACGGAATTTTAATCTATCGTGTCTGAACTGTGCTTGGTAATCTGCATGTATTTGCGCCGGAAAATGTACAGGTATATAATGAAGCTATATATTATTAATGTAATAAATAATTTCGGATCGAAACTTATTAAACTAAATTTAGATTTCCAGTTGAGGTATAGGTACATGCAACACACATGTGTCAGTGGATACTTTGATATTCATTACAGATAGACGAAACATCGACACTGTCAATGTAGAATTGTCTAAGCGTTTGCATGGCGTACTAGATGTTATAGGCGCATCTGAGTACGTCCGAAAGAAGTATTGGGAGCTTGCTATGTTAAATGAAATAACATTGACGTTTGAATGTGAATGTTATTACCAAACGTCAAGCAAACGATCATTTTATCAAATTGGTATCGCATGCGAAGGGACAACTACAACCGGTTTAGATTCTGATGTTGATATGATACATTGCTACGAAGACATTCCTGTAGTAGACAATTTAGACGAGTCTAAACACCGAGGAAAATACTACCTTATTTTAACAGATGATGACATAAAACCTGGATATGGTCCAGTGTGTTAGAAATGAATGTCTGCTTTATATTATAATGTGCGATATATGAGAAGATTTTACTCCGTTCATAAATCGATCGTAAAAGTAGAATATGTATTACACATCTAACAGTGATTGGTGGAAAAAAAAGCACTCGGAACGGTCCAGCGGAAACGGTTTGGGCTGAATTTATGCGCCAAAATGATATAGTATATGCATTAAGATGTTGACAGATACTGAGGTCAGGCAATTCCTGGTTGTACAGGAAACGACAGTACAACTGGCAGTCAAAAAAACAATTTAAGACAATGGGTTCATACGGTTGTTTCTTTGTTGGTGTTGGACATCCTCACAGTGACAACACATCTTTCCGAACGAAACTCAACACAAGTGTTACATTCTCCTCAAGATGATGAAGAAAGATATTATAGAACCAAACACCGGCGAATCTAGTCCATCATATCATTGTCAAACAAGCCTGTTTTATACAATTGAAAATTCACAAAGATTTACTTGAAGGGATTGCAACCTTGTTCTTTGTGTACAGATGTGTCTTGTACGTATATTAAAATGGGTGAAGATAAAAAAATGACCCAAATATTTTATTCCGGAAGAAAATATGTTCGCTAAGCTCCACCCAAAGACATTGAAAAAACTCGAGTATGTTTTAAACAACATTATAGAGAGTGGTACAGGGTTTCTATATACACTTACTTGTGATAATATTGTGGAACTGCTTAAATCTAAAATGTGTGGTTCCGAATTAATGTTTAGCCTGGGTAGTACGAGTAGCATGCTCGAGCCACTGTTAGTGTGTTCTTCTATTGCAATGTTAGTGTATAGCGTAAGGAACGAGCTATTGCGACACATGCATATGTTGTCTAACACATATATGGGTTATCTAGATGTAAGAATGGCATTTGACTCTATAATTCCACATATACAATTACAATATCAACAGTGTCTGTTTGCCCAGTACTTGTCACGTGGAGATGGTACCTGCATGTGGTCTAAAACTATTCCAAATGTAATATCAGAAACTAGTGACTGTGACCTAGCAATTTTATATATTCAATCTGAGCTGCTGCAAGAGAAATGTAAGTGTATTCTAGTGGCATGTGCTGATAGTTCAGAACCTTATGTGTTAGCTGTGTGTTCACGCAAAGATCGAGGATTTAATTCAAATTCCGCTCTCGCTGAGAAACTACAATTAACTGACATGTCTAGTAAATACTTCAGACGTCACTGTACCACAGGCTGTATGTTTTTTCATCCGACTCAAGTCGGCCTTGTACATGCATCTCTTCAATACGAGATGTTCCGTAATGCGTATACAAAACCTGGCTCGGAATCTGAAGAATTGTGTCTGGATTACTGGTTAAACTGGATAACTGTAGATTCACAGATATATATGTATTTTTTACATTATTTCCTTTATTCTAAAGACACAAACGAGGCAGACAAAGAGACAGCTTTGTTAAAACTAATACACGTTCTGTACACGGACCTTAATCTTGGACACAACGAGACAGGTTGAACCTGTGTGGATGGATATGTTTACAGGAAAATGGTGTACCAGGAGCATGGAGATTATATTGTCTTTCATGGAAAATCAGACCCTTTAAGAATGCAGTTAAATGGCATATGTTAATTTTACAGAGTGAAGTAATACAAGGAAAATAGGAGTTTCATGATAAAATCAAATAAGTTAAATACCATTGTATAGCGCATTTTTCATCCATAAAATTAACGTTTCAAATATGTTTTCTTAAATAATAAATGTGTTTATATTTGAGTCGATACATAAATGCATTTGAATTTTATTTAGCAAAAAGTTAGTTTTTATGCATTTCAGGACATTCGTGAATAATTGTTTCTAGATCGGGGGTATTCGGTTTAAGCCCCCAATCAATACCGATAACTAACGACCTCACACGAAAACTGTGAAGTCCATTCGGGACCTTTTACCTGAAACATAGGTTGACATGTATCCTTTCTGTTTGTTGATACAACATAATCCATTTGTACATGATCCGGCTCATAATAAGTTAAGAAATCACATACTAAATAATACAACCGATATGACAGTTTAACTGTTCACACTTTCATTATTGTGTATTCATTCTACCCTTTAATCAAATGTATAAATATTACGTAAGTTCAACACATTCTGGCTCAATAACAAAATTACTCAATATAAGCATTGTCTACTGTTGCAACAATAGGTTCTGTTCTATTCTATAACTTTTTACAATTATACCGATTTCAAATAGCTTCAAATAGATTATGAATTCCCCTTATTTAATGCCAAATGACTGACGTGATACTTGTATTCATAACTTTATTACCAATAAACATTTTACTAAGTTAAAACTGTTTTGACAATTTATACTCCTCTGTATATATCAGTAATAGTAATAGTACGTTTAACGAAAATAGTCAATATGACAGAAAAGAGGAACGTTTCGTCCTGAATCCGTTTCGTTTCCAACAAAGTTTACAAAAGTTGTACATAACAGCGGCACTAGAAGCAGTATCTTATAACTGTTGTTAATTTAAATAACTGGATACCTGTATATGAATGATGTTCAGGAAGACGGTCCTGTAAACGTTGTGTATCGCTACCTTGTAGTCTGTCAGGATATGCTCCAGATTGGGTCTACCCGATCAGATTTGGCGGTTTTGGCTTTGTTGACTACCCGAATAATTTTCCGAGGGGAATCTAGTCACCTTGTTAAATCTATCGATGGGAGTTTGACTACTATGCACTGTTTAGAAATATGGTATTTTGGCTGAGGGGATTCTGCGTGTCGACCCTTGTTTTACCGTCATCGTAACAAGGGGCAACTTTATAGGTTTAAATGTTTATGTTATTTCTTTTTTGTAAATCCATAAGCTCTTAGTTTTGTTAACCTGTTTGTATATTTGCTATACAATAATTATGTTTCAATGCAGTAGAATATATGAATGAATTTTAATAGCTGTGTAACTGCTTTTATAAAAGAAGCCCATCATTATCTATGTAAGTGTTTATATATAGTTTGAAAAAGAACCATAAACATGCAAACGAAAATCTTCCTTATTCCATGTATACAGTTTATTTCAATTCGAACTTTTGAGTTATTTGATATTTGATGTTAAACGAAAAGGAATTGTAAATAAAGCTTGTCAGGATCGATGTTCGTTTATGTTTGTTTTATATGAGAAATTGGTGGTGTAGTGGTAGACTGTCCGCCTCTGGTGAGAGAGGTCGCGGGTTCGTTCCCCGGTCGGGTCATACCAATACTTTAACATGAGAGTAATTGCTGCCCTCCTTGGCGCTCAGGGTTGCGGACTAAGCATTACTTCTTACTGGCAGCTGTCAGGATAAATCGACTAGTAGTAATGGTAAATTACCCATTACCCGCCATCATATAACTTTTTTATAAAGCAGCGTAAAAGACCAAACAATCGATCAATCAATAGGAGAAATTTGATATTCAAACCTTATAAGATAAACTCGATAAATTCAGGAAGAAATAAAATTCATCATTGTTTTTATATATATGTGATTTATTTGACAGACTTATCCATTGAAAACATCGATATGTGGAATACCATCTTTTCCCTAAACAAAGTGTGTGTAACTCGTCTGCTGCAGAGACACAGTGTATCAAGGAAATGGTAAAATAATGGTCGTACCCATTACTAACAAAATCAATCGACATAGATCCGTTAATTTGTCACATCATAAACAAGAATATATATTTAGATAACCCTCCAAACTATAAAGGACGTACGCGATAATAAATGACTGCTTTGTTATTGAATTGTTAAACTTGATAAATCCAGTTCTTATCCTCTGGTGGTGCAATTTAGCCTAAATATATATGATATCTCTAAATGAGTCCGTACAATTAGGCATTTATCAACTGTGTATGTTCAGATTACTCTGTCCATCGACTCCGTCATATCAGAATATACACACGTTGACATACTCTCTAACAAGTGTATATAAGCGTATTTGTACTGTACTGATCTAGAACAGATTGAGTGGTCGAACAAGCTGATCTGAATCTACACTTCTTACAAAAGCCAAGAATCTTTTGCAGAGGACGTACTCATAGTATGTCCCCAATAACATTTCATGTTTTGGTAAAAATTAATGATGTCTATTACGTTAACTACGTGAATTTAACAATTGAGTTATCATCCTTCAACATTAAATCAACTGTTTCCGCTTACAATACTATTTTAATGAATTACAAGACAGCGACACTACATGAACAACGACACAAAATGCGTTTACTGTAATTAAATAGCTTCTTTAATGTTGAATTTCGTATCTTATTTAGTATTTGTAAACTTATTTGTAAGAACATCGACAATAAAATATTGGTATGTGAGCATCAACAATAAAATATTGGTATGTGAGCATCAACAATAAAATATTGGTCTGTGAGCATCAACAATAAAATATTGGTATGTGAGCATCAACAATAAAATATTGGTCTGTGAGCATCAACAATAAAATATTGGTCTGTGAGCATCAATAATAAAATATTGGTATGTGAGCATCAACAATAAAATATTGGTCTGTGAGCATCAACAATAAAATATTGGTCTGTGAGCATCAACAATAAAATATTGGTCTGTGAGCATCAACAATAAAATATTGGTATGTGAGCATCAACAATAAAATATTGGTCTGTGAGCATCAACAATAAAATATTGGTATGTGAGCATCAACAATAAAATATTGGTCTGTGAGCATCAACAATAAAATATTGGTCTGTGAGCATCAACAATAAAATATTGGTATTTGAGCATCAACAATAAAATATTGGTATGTGAGCATCAACAATAAAATATTGGTATGTGAGCATCAACAATGAAATATTAGTATGTGAGCATCAACAATAAAATATTGGTATGTGAGCATCAACAATAATATATTGGTCTGTGAGCATCAACAATAAAATATTGGTATATGAGCATCAACAATAAAATATTGGTATGTGAGCATCAACAATAAAATATTGGTATGTGAGCATCAACAATAAAATATTGGTATGTGAGCATCAACAATAAAATATTGGTATATGTTGAGCAACACATATAAGAGTGAATGATCATCATAAGCAATTTCTGATGTTCCTACATTGTTTTCATTTTAAAGTTATTGTAGTTAAGCAAACTTCATCTGCAAACAATTTCAGTTTGTGGCTTTGTCCAATATCAAAAAGGATAATGCCAGACTAATTCTGTTTTTAAACTAAAGAAACGTGTATGTTTTACTATGAAGTTCAGACATATGCTATTCATGTATCGATGTCAATGTAATTTCGATTATGCATGTAGACTTTTGGTACTATGGAATATTTCAGAAACAGACAAAAAGGTTCCAAATTCTTCAAAATAAAATTATTAGATTTGTTCTTAATCTTGATGCAAGATATATAATATATTAGTTCTGAATGTTTTATATTAAGTGTATGTTTGCATGTTGCCAAAACCTTATAGCAGTTAACTTTTATCCATGTTTTTTTTACGATCATGGATAAGCTCTAACTTACATGAATTGACATTGTTTTCATGCTAGTTGTTTACATAAGTGCAGTACCAGGTTTGGCAAAACTGTTTGTTTTACCATTACAAAGGTTAAAAGTTTTAGAAAAAAATAGTTGAGATGTTGTATGTTGAAAGCATTACCTGCTTGCTATTCAAATCTCTGTTTAAAATATTCACTGAGATACCAATTTAAGTAGGTGAAATAATATTAATTCATTATTCAGTTTTGCCTACCTGGGTTAAACGGTAAAAAAATAAGGAAAACAATAGAAACAAGGGAGTTGATTTGTTTGTCGTCCGTGGTAAGTGTATGTCTTCCCTTGTATTCTTATTGTATGTGAATTATAAACTTATTAAACATAATTAATTTGCTATTTAACTTTTATATTCGTATATGAATTATATGTAACAATGTTGCATGTCTTGTACTTCATTAAATAAAATAATTAAATCAAAGCAATCAAAAACATTCAGCCACAGTGGCGTAGATCATCGTCCGTAACATTGTAAAGTAGACTCACACAAAGTGTCAGTGTTTTATACATTGAACTGACATCATTTAATCGTATTAGGTAAAGAGTTTAACTGATACCGACATTGTGTCGAGTCACACAGAACTATTCAGTGTTTTATTTATAGGACCAGAAGCTGTCAAACATTTGAGGGGTACATTTCCGAACCTGCATTGTCAAATGTCAAATCGACAAGGGTTGAGTGCTGCCTATATTTAAGTCAAGGTGGTATTTAGTGTCCCCTCTTAGTCGTCTGTGAATTGTATGTCTATTCTGCATACTCAATTCATATTTGGTAGACAACATATCATGTTCTATCAATCACTGTAACTTAATCCGAATGTGCTAATACAGTATAAATAAGACTAAATCAGTTTAAATATGACTAATACAGTATAAATAAGCCTAATACAGTTTAAATAAGACTACTCCAATATAAACAAGACTCATACAGTTTAAATAAGACTACTAAAACAGTATGACATAACTTAGGAGCATAAGCCTAACTATTTATTGAAAGTATCCTCTTTCATAGCCATTGACTTGTTTTTGTACCGCGGATAATAACAGTACACACATATATTTCGTGTTTACATTCTGAGAGATAACGGAACGGTCTAAATCGCCATTCATATGAGTTTCATATCTATATAGTTCAAACTTGAATTTATAAAACTCAATCAGTGAAGTTTTTGATCGATCGTCATTGCTCAGTGTGACGAACATTCACATGTGTTCGAAATATATCCACATACGCTCGAGTTGAGACCGTAATATCTAGAGAAATTGGCAGACGCGCGAAAATTACAAAATATGATTTTTTTATATGACATTTATACGTAACATCAATATAATCCTTCAGATTCCACTATCCATGTTTTCTTTGTACTTTCAGCACCTTTGAATTTCTTCAATATTTGGTATTTTTCCTTTGAACCCGAGTTTCAGCACTCCTGAGTACTTTGATTGTATTAGAGAATTTGATGTCAAATAACTAAAAGACATAAAGCTAGGAAATGTGCATTTTGCAATGGCTCTCCTTCCTGACTACCGCGAGTGCAATTCGAACACGGGTCTGTTATAACATGGATACTAGAAGGTCCAGTGGAATTACATCAAACAACTGCATGTCCTGTGTCTTCTTGTCCAGATCATACTAAACACATTAAATATGGTATTAATGGACGCCCTCCTTTGCACTTAGGGTTGCGGGGTTAGCATTACGATTGCATTGCTGGTGTCAAGATAAATGGACAAGTATAACTGGTTAAGTCAGCCGTGATATAACTGAACAATTATTGAAAGCCGTGTGAAACATCAAGCAATGAATAGGTCACGGCATTATGTACAGTGGTAGAGCTTCGTTCTTAAATACACGTAGTTGTTCGGTTTACATGCGACCTTCTAATCACACGGCCCTGACGAATTTCTCAATACCTTGTTTAGTTAGATAATATTCCTAAAATAGACCCAATATTTAAAATGTTATATGTGTTTCATGCTAATATAAATCGAACCAGAGTTTAATGATAAATGTTTACAGCGTTTTCTTATCTACACATTTGATTTATTGCGTCAGACTATATTATTCGGACCTCTGTCAGGGTGGTAACGAAAGAATGTTACATAATTGCCAAAAGTGCAAACCTCATAGTGAACTTAGGATAACAGATGTTAGATAACGTTATCTATGTGCAAGTAGTTTATCTGCATGTGACTACATTGTGATGAATAGACGTCAGGAAAGAGAACGAGGGGTGTAAGCAGGACGGGAAAGGATATATTTTAGTAAGTTTCTTTTCTATATCGTATGTAGCTTTTTACCTGCTTTAAAGCAACTATTAAGCCATGGACTTTTTATTCATTTCTGAAATGTATAGAATAGAATGCACAAAAACAAAGCATACACATATTTGTTTTAATGTGCTTATATGTACTTGATATTTACGTTCTGATAAGATGCCGAGTCAGGCCTAGTCAAATACAGTCCGGAATGTTGGGTTAACATCACATTTGGCGAACCGGTGTAATGTATTAGTGAAATAATGTTGAAAATGCCACTTTCACATTAGCCCACACAGATTGTGTATTAAGAGTATTACTCCTGATATTCACCTGATCCTGACTAGTATGTAATTGTATTACTCAACAATGCTGACATGACTCTGACCTTTGTTCAAGTGTATGAAATATCAATTATATAAAACAATATTGACCTAGTCCGTACCTTTCTACAATAGTATTCCTTAACGATATTGACCTAGTCCGTACCTTTCTACAATAGTATTCCTTAACGATATTGACCTAGTCCGTACCTTTCTACAATAGTATTCCTTAACGATATTGACCTGGTCCGGACCTTTCTACTATAGTATTCCTTAACGATATTGACCTGGTCCGGACATTTCTACTATAGTATTCCTTAACGATATTGACCTGGTCCGGACCTTTCTACTATAGTATTCCTTAACGATATTGACCTGGTCCGGACCTTTCTACAATAGTATTACTTAACAATATTGACCTGGTCCGGACCTTTCTACAATAGTATTACTTAACAATACTGATCTGGTCCGGACCTTTCTACAATAGTATTACTTACCGATATTGACCTGGTCCGGACCTTTTTACAATAGTATTACTTAACAATATTGACCTGGTCCTGACTTTCTACAATATTATTACTTAACGATATTGACCTGGTACGGACCTTTTTACTATAGTATTAATTGACAATATTGACCTGGTCCGGACCATTTTGAACTAGTATTACTTAACGATATTGACCTGGTCCGGACCTTTCTACAATAGTATTACTTAACGGTATTGACCTGGTCAACACATTTTTTACAATTGTATTACTTAACTATATTGACCTGGTCCGGACCTTTTTACAATATTATTACTTAACAATATTGACCTAGTCCGTACCTTTCTAAAATTATATTACTTAACGATATTGACCTGGTCCGGACCTTTCTTTAACTGTATTACTTAACGATATTGACCTGGTCCGGACCGTTCTACACTAGTATTACTTATCGATATTAAACTGATCCTGAGCTTTAAACAATAGTATTACTGTAAAATATTAACTGACCTGATCCTGACATATCTACAATAGAAGTACTTGCTGATATTATCCTGATTTAATTTAACAATATTGGCCTGATCTTAAGTTTTCTAAGATAGTAATACATGTACTATATACCTGATCCTGACTAGTATGTAATTGTATTACTCAACAATGCTGACAAGACTCTGACCTTTGTACAAGTGTATGAAATATCAATGATATAAAACAATATTGACCTAGTCCGTACCTTTCTACAATAGTATTCCTTAACGATATTGACCTAGTCCGTACCTTTCTACAATGGTATTCCTTAACGATATTGACCTGGTCCGGACCTTTCTACTATAGTTTTCCTTAACGATATTGACCTGGTCCGGACCTTTCTACTATAGTATTCCTTAACGATATTGACCTGGTCCGGACCTTTCTACTATAGTATTCTTTAACGATATTGACCTGGTCCGGACCTTTCTACTATAGTATTCCTTAACGATATTGACCTGGTCCGGACCTTTCTACAATAGTATTACTTAACAATATTGACCTGGTCCGGACCTTTCTACAATAGTATTACTTAACGATACTGATCTGGTCAGAACCTTTATACAATAGTATTACTTACCGATATTTACCTGGTCTGGACCTTTCTACAATATCTTTACTTAGCGATATTAACCTAGTCCGGACCTTTCTACAATATCTTTACTTAGCGATATTAACCTAGTCCGGACCTTTCTACTATATTATTAATTAACAATATTGACCTGGTCCTGACCTTTCTACAATATTATTACTTAACGATATTGGCTAGTCGGACCTTTCTACGATATTATTACTTAACGATATTGACTTGGTCCTGACCTTTTAACACTAGTATTACTTAACGATATTGACCTGGTCCGGACCTTTTTACAATAGTATTACTTAACAATATTGACCTGGTCCTGACTTTCTACAATAGTATTACTTAACGATATTGACCTTGAACGGACCTTTTTACAATAGTATTACTTAACGATATTGACCTGGTCCGGACATTTTTGAACAAGAATTACTTAACCATATTGACCTGGTCCGGACGTTTCTACAATAGTATTACTTAACGGTATTGACCTGGTCAACACAATTTTTACAATTGTATTACTTAACTATATTGACCTGGTCCGGACCTTTCTACAATAGTATTACTTAACGATATTGACCTGGTCCGGTCCTTTCTACAATATTATTACTTAACAATATTGACCTAGTCCGGACCTTTTTACAATTGTATTACTTAACGATATTAACCTAGTCCGGACAATTCTACAATATTATTACTTAACAATATTGACCTGGTCCGTACCTTTTTACAATATTATTACTTAACAATATTGACCTGGTCCAGACTTTTCTATAAGTGTATTACTTAACGATATTGACCTGGTCCGGACCGTTCTACACTAGTATTACTTAACGATATTAAACTGATCCTGAACTTTAAACAATAGTATTACTGTAAAATATTAACTGACCTGATCCTGACATATCTACAATAGAAGTACTTGCTGATATTATCCTGATTTAATTTAACAATATTGGCCTGATCTTAAGTTTTCTAAGATAGTAATACATGTACTATTAACCTGATTCTGACCTTTGTACACGTGTATCATGTATCAACACTACCGTGCTCCTGAACATGTACACACGTTTTCTTTTACAATATTGATCTTATCCTGACCTTTCTGTAATAGTATTTCTCCATAATATTGACCCGATCTTGATATGTATGCAAAACTATTACTTAACAGTATTGATTGACTTAATCTTCACCTGAATGTGATCATATTATAAATATATTATTACTTAACAAAATTGACCTGATCTGGAGTTTTCTAAAATAGTAATACTTAATAATATCAACTTGATCATATACGTCATACACACATGTGTTCATCAATTTTGACTTGATCTTGACGTTTCTACAATAGTATTACTTTGCAATTCTGACCTAATGTTGACTTTTCGACAATAGTATAACTTAATGATATTGACCTGATTCTGACATTAGTATAAAATGTCATTGAACGGTATAGGCCTGATCTTGACCTTTTTGGAAACGTGTTAAATTACAATACTAGTATGTGTATCAGTGTTCAGTCTACAATGCATTCAAAGATGTTATGTAGTCCACTGGCCCGTACACAATAACCAAACTATATATATAAAGTGTAAAGTGTGATTATCATTAACGTAAACAAGTACATATGCAATTGTATATATATATACAGAACAACACTTTAAGGGTTAAATACGGTTAAATACAATTTAAAAATTAGGGGGGTGGGGGGGGGGGGGGGGGGGTAATCCAGACTATATTCAAACTAGTGTGGTTCCCTGAATACAATATTCACAGTGATAGGGGTAGGTAATCCGGACTATATTCGAATTAGTGTGGTTCCCTGGAAACAATATTCAAACACAGCGATAGGGGTAGGTAATCCAGACTATATTCGAACTAGTGTGGTTCCCTGAATACAATATTCAAGCACCGTGATAGGGGTAGGTAATCCAGACTATATTCGAACGAGTGTGGTTCTCTGAATACAATATTCAAACACAGTGATAGGGGTAGGTAATCCGGACTATAATCGGACTAGTGTGGTTCCCTAAATACAATATTCAAACAGGTAATCCGGACTATATTCGAACTTGTGTAGTACGCTGAGTTCATTATATAAATACAGGGGAAGGGGTAGGTAATCCGAACTAATTACGTACTAGTGTGGTTCCCTGAATACAATACGCAAATGCAATGTAGGTAATCAAGATACATTATAAAAAACTGTGCAAGCATTACCTAAGGGTTGCTGTTAATAAGATATTTATATTCGTGAATATATTATTTACAGGTAAGTAACGACAATTGCTTTATAGCTTGACTGACACAGATAAAGTACCGATTAATTGTTACATGTAATTTCGTAAATATGTATCGTGGCTCTACCCTCCCTTTGTTGGACATATTATAAATATTCAAATCGAATAAAAAATTGGACTAGGGTTCTCATTAATGTAATAAACGCGTATTTTAGAGTAAAACGTTTTCACACTTTATATGAGGATATTGTAGAAGCGTCGTTCAGGAAGTTACCACCGGAGTGTCATGTGTATTGTAAACCCAGGTGTAGATAAGGAGGTTTAAACTGACACTTTTCCACCAATAATTATCTGATGACTCAATCAAACCATATGCGTAGGGAACTCAAAACATAAATTGTCAAACAAATATTCTAAATGTAAATAACGTACAGAGGTCTAGATAAAAAGGAGTAAATTGGTCATATCCCACCATTATCTCTCTTTTGATTTAAATAAACCATATGTTGTGGGTACCCAAAACATAGAGTGTCAAATAAGGATTCTAAATGTGAACAACGTAAAGATGTCTAGATAAATAGGATTAAAGTGGTCATTTCCTACCAATATATCTCTTATGACTCAACTAAACCTTATGCTTAGGGAACAAGGAGTTTTAAAAAAGGATTCGGAATGTAAAAAACGTAAAGAGGTCTAGATAAAAATGAGTAAAGTGGCCATGTCCCACCATTATCTCTCTCTTGATTTAACCAAAACATATGCTGTGGGTACCCAAAACATAGAGTGTCAAATAAGGATTCTAAATGTAAACAACGTAAAGATGTCTAGATAAATAGGATTAAAGTGGTCATTTTCCACCAATATCTCTCTTAAAACTCAACATAACCTTATGCTTAGGGAACTCAAAACATTGAGTTTTAAATAAGGATTCTGAATGTAAAAAATGTACAGAGGTCTATATCAAAATGAGATAAGTGTTTATTTACACCAATATCTCTCTCATGATTTAACCCAAACCTATGCTGTGTGTACTAAAAACATAGAGTTTAAAATAAGGATTCGAAATGTAAAAAACTTACAGAGGTCTAGATAAAAAGGAGTAAAGTGTTAATTTCCCACCGTTATCTCTCTTATGATTTAACCAAACCCTATGCTGTGAGTACTAAACTATTAGGATTAGAATGTCAAATAAGGATTTGATATGTAAAAACCCTATGCTGTGGGTACTTACAACACAGGGTTAGAGTGTCCAATACAATATGTAAAATTCGCCTCTTATCTAGGGATCTGGTATGTACATGTGCATTTTTTAATATACCTTATTCTGTATATTATCAACGTATAACATTTCCACTTTAATTTATTTTTCTTTCTCTACATATTATATTACAGATATTTTCACTTTGGTGGTTTTCTGAACTCTTTCCTCGCTTACTAACTTTGTTGCATGTGCTTATGACGATTTTTGAAATTTTAATAATGGAAAAGTGCTTATTGGTAACAATATCTCTATTTGCCACAACATTGTCAACACTATTAAAATATGCTGTGTTCATATGTTTCCCTGATGCTTTCAAAGTCGTCTGCATTAATCTTGTTGTAATTGGATGGTGGATTTATATATTATATCCTCATTTTGGCATACATTTGTTGATGTCTCCCGACAGGAAATTATGCTGCTCGTCACATGTTTTCAATGTCGAACAAAGTCTTAATATGAGCTGCTATGGCCATTCAGCTCTATAGTTCATGTAGCGTTCATTGTAAAGCTGATTTGGTTTAACTAAAGAGTGTGGGATAAATGGCGCACAGTTTGGATGTGATGCCAATTAACATGTTCTTCATAATATGACAAATATTTGCATATTTGACACGGACAGGTTTATTTTGTAATAATATTGCGTATGTTTCTGTTATGTAAGAGAATAATTAAAGAGGGTTTAAAAAAGTCAGTAAAGTAGGAATTGTTCGCAGTGTTTAATGTTGAATGGAAAAAATGTGCATTGAATTATGTAGTAGATTCTCGTACATGTTCGATTTCTTACTAAACCATGTATTTAAGTCACACAAAGTGTCCTGCCCTGAACTTTGTTCACTTCATTTTGTTTAAACCAAAAGAAGAGTTTAAGAAATGCATTGTATGTTACTTAATCGGAACCAAATGTTTATAAATAAACACAGTTACGTTAACTTTATTTATATTTACGAGACCCATGTTGTTAACCCTTTGAATATCGGAACCGATTTTTTCGAAATCTGTGCAACGAGTGTAGAACCACCTGACCAGGCTATAAACTGTTTGTTGGCTGAATAACTTTCATTTCAGTATTCCTAGATTTGGATATGATCACTTCAAAATGCAAAGCTGGACAAATTCACCTTAAACAGAAAGAATTGAAAGGGTTTGTATTTGTTTACATGTCGTTTAGTGTCGATAAATCAATATTACCGCCTTTAAACACTCAAAATAGTTACCCACATGTACAGATAAGGATTCTATTTCATGTTCATGCAACCCTTTAAAGAGAGAAAAGGGGCACAGAATGAGATATAGAGAGGATGAGAGATAGCGAGATAAAGTTGAAGAGAATGGTGGAGAGGAAGAGTAAAAGGAGAGGGGCAACGGAAGAGAGAGATAGTGAGAGAGAAAAAGAGAGCGAGAGAGATATAGATAGAGAGTGAGAGAGAGAGATAGAGCGAGAGAGAGAGAGAAAGTGTGTGAGAGAGATGGGGGAGCGCACGAGAGGGAATCGGAAATTGGGAGCGAGATTTGGTGAGTTGATTCATTGTTGGTGTTTAACGCCGCTTTCAACAATTTTTCAGATATATCACGGCGTTTCCTGAGTTAGTTTTAAGTACTACCTGTGCATTTATCCTGACACCAAACAGTCAGTCGTAATGTTAACCCTGCAACTCTGAGGGTCAAGTAGGGAAGGATATTACTACCATTTGTAAATTATTTGGTATGACTCGGATGGGGATCAAACCTTTAACCTGTCGCGAAAGAGGGTTAGATATTCAGAGAGATATTTACAGAATTAGACAGAGACAGACAGACAGAAACATATATAGATAGATATCAAGTATTTTACTGACGTTATTCCCTCTGGAAGACCTAGTATACACAATGATATATAGGGAGAGATAATATAGCCAGAGGGACAGTGACAGAGACAGTGAGAGAGAGAGAGAGAGAGAGATAGGGAGAAGAAAAGAGAAACGAGGAGAGAGATAGAGAGAGGAAAAACAGAGGAGGAGAGGCACATAAATGAGCTATCGTTATTTGTAGTGATATGGTCCAAGACAGAACTGTTGGTACCATTACTTGTACTATCCAGTACATCAGTATTCAAAAGTAAAAAATTGAAATGGTCGTACCAGTCAGTGTTGGGAATAGAATTATTAGAGATATATGAAACTTTATTGCAATCTTTCAGCATTGACAAGTATTTTTCATTGTCATTTCTAGAATCAGTAAGTTCAGTTCTCTTATTTTTTGCAATAAATTTGTTTACACTGTTTACATAGCGCCTTAAATTTGTTACGTTTGATTTTGTAGTGAATGATATCGGCCCTATTGTTGGATCTCCTGTATTGGTAAAGAGCTTTAAGCTTATCATCTTTACATAGTGTACATTGACCATTCTACTATGGGTTATTCTGATCTTTATAGATAGCATCTGATGTTCTATATCTCATTACATCACCAGCATATTTTAAAGTATCCACAAAATCTGTCAAGAATGAGGAACTCTGAGAATTAGGAAGGTTATAACATCTGTTTTGAAAGGATACATATGTACTGTTAAATTTGTCTATGAACACATCCCTAACTTCTATGTTCCACTTAAATTTATTCCAAACTGACATCTCATGATCATTTATATTATCATTACAAGATTCATCAGCTTTATATAATGACACTATACAACATATCGGAAAATGGACAGAATTGTCATTATCAAACCCCCTGAAATCAGAAATGTGATCAAACAAAGTGCATGCTGCAATCATGTAATCAACAATGCTTGCTCCATTGTTTGCTAAACAAGTCAAATTTCCATTGATATCACCCGGGAATCTGCCATTGAGGAAATGTACGTCAACCGTACAACATAGCTCGATCAAATGTATACCAACACGATAACAGTCTATGTCTTTTGATACTCTTGCCATATTAAAGCTAGATGATGGATAAAAAAGATTACAAACACTTCTGAATGGTGTTACTACAAATAGCCGAGTACACACCATTCAGAATGGTGTAACTATAAAAGTCAGAGTACACAACATTCTGAGTGATGTAACTATAAAAGTCAGAGTAAACACCATTCTAAGTGGTGTAACATTATTAATGTTGAATGCAGAGTACACACCATTCTGAGTGATATAACTATAAAAGGCAGAGTACAGACGATTATGAGTGGTATAACCTTAATACTGTTGAATGCAGAGTACACACCATTCCGAGTGGTGTAACTATAAAAGGCAGAGTACAGACGATTATGAGTGGTGTAACATTAATACTGTTGAATGCAGAGTACACACAATTCTGAGTGATGTAACTATAACAGGCAGAGTACACAGCATTCTGAGTGATGTTACTATAAAAGGCAGAGTACAAACTATTCTAAGTGTTGTAACATTAATACTGTTAAATGCGGAGTACACACCATTATGAATAGTGTAACTATACAAGGCAGAATATACACCATTCTGAGTAATGTAACAATAAAAGACAGAGTACACACCATTTTGAGCATTGTAGGTATAAAAGGCAGAGTGCACACACTTTTGAGTGATGTAACTATAACATGCAGGGTAAATACCATTCTGGGTAATGTAACATTAATACTGTTGAAGGCAGAGTATACACTATTTTCAGTGATGTAACATTAATACTGTTGAAGGCAGAGTACACACCGTTCTGAGTAATGTAACATTAATACTGTTGAAGGCAAAGTACACACCATTCTGAGTGATGTAACATTACTACTGTTGAAGGAAGAGTACACACTGTTCTGAGTGGTGTAACATTAGTACTGTTGAAGGCAGAGTACCTATCATTCTGAGTGATGCAACTATAACATGCAGAGTACACATCATTGTGAGTGGTGTATCTTTAAAAGGTAGAGTAAACACCATTTTGGGTGATGTAACATTAAAACTGTTGAAGATAGAGTACACACCATTCTGAGTGATATAACATTAATACTGTTGAAGGCAGAGTAAACACCATTAATAGTGATGCAACATTAATAATGTTGAAGGCAGAGTATACACCATTCTGAGCGATGTAACTATAACATGCAGAGTACAAACCATTATGAGTGGTGTAACAATAATACTGTTGAAGGCAGAGTAAACCATTATGAGTGGTGTTACAATAAAAGGCAGAGTGGACACCTCTCTGAGTGGTGTAACATTAATACTGTTGAATGCAGAGTACACACCATTCTGTGTGGTATAACTATAAGAGGCCAATTACACACCATTTGAAGTGATCTAATAATAATACTGTTGAAGGCAGAGTATACACCATTGTGAGTGATGTAACTATAACATACAGAGTACATACCATTCTGTGTGGTATAACTATAAGAGGCAAATTACACACCATTTGAAGTGATCTAATAGTAATACTGTTGAAGGCAGAGTATACACCATTGTGAGTGATGTAACTATAACATACAGAGTACATACCATTCTGTGTGGTATAACTATAAAAGGCCAATTACACACCATTTGAAGTGATCTAATAATAATACTGTTGAAGGCAGAGTATACACTATTGTGAGTGATGTAACTATAACATACAGAGTCAAACCATTCTATGTGGTATAACTATAAGAGTCAAATTACACACCATTTGAAGTGATCTAATAATAATATTGTTGAAGGCAGAGTATACACCATTGTGCGTGATGTAACTATAAAAGACAGAGTACACACCATTATTAGCGGTGTAACATTAATACCCCATTCTGAGTGATGTAACTATAATTTGAAGAGTACACACCATTCTGAGTGATGTAACATTACTACTGTTGAAAGCAGAGTACATACCATTCTGAGTGATGTAACTATAGCATGCAGAGTACATACCATTATGAGTGATATAACTTTAACATGCAGAGTACACACATTAATGAGTGGTGTAACTATAAAATGCAGAGTAGAAACTATTCTGATTGGTGTAACCTTACAACTGTTGAAGAACAGTACACATCAGTATGAGTGATGTAACCATAACATGCAGAGTACACACCATTCTGAGTGATGTAACATTGATACCGTTGAACGGAGAGTATACACCATTTGGAGTGATGTATGTGTTGGAACTATAAAAGGCAGAGTACAGACCATTATGTGTAGTGTAACAGTATTACTGCTGAAGGCAGAATACGCATCATTCTTAGCGATACTGTTGGAGGCATAGTACACACCATTCTGAGTGATGTAACTATAAAACACACCATTATAAATGGTGTAACATTAATGCTGTTTAAGGAAGAGTACACACCATTCTTAGTGGTGAAACATTACTGTTGTTAGAAAGAGAGTTCACACCATTCTGAGTGATGTAACTATAACATGCAGAGTACACACCATTCTGAGTGATGTAACATTAATACTGTTAAAAGAAGAGAACACACTTTTCTGAGTGATGTAACTATAACATGCAGAGACACACCATTCAGCACGATGTAACTATAACATGCAGAGTACACACATTTATGAGTCGTGTAACTATACAAGGCAGAGTAAAAACTATTCTGAGTGGCGTAACATTAAAACTGTTGAAATAAGAGTACACACCAGTATGAGGGATGTAACTATAACATGCAAAGTACACACCATTAATAGTGGTGTAACATTAATACTGTTGAGGGCAGATTATACACCATTATGAGTGATGTAACTACAGCATGCCGACTAAACACCATTCTGAGTGATGTAACATTTATACTGTTGAAAGCAGAGTAAACACCATTCTGAGTGATGTAACTATAACATAAAGAGTACATACCATTCTGAGTGATTTAACATTGATACCGTCGAAGGCAGAGTTCACACCATTTTGAGTGATGCAACAATAACATGCAGAGTACACACCATTCTGAGTGTTGTAACTATAAAGGGCAGGCAGAGTACATACCATTATTAGTGGTGTAACATTAATACTGTTGAAGGCAGAGTATACACCATTCTGAGTGATGCAACTATAAAATGCAGAGTACACACCATTCTGAGTGTTGTAACTATAAAGGCAGAGTACACACCATTATTAGTGGTGTAACATTGATACTGTTGAAGGCAGAGTATACACCATTCTGAGTGATGTAGCTATAACATGCAGAGTACACACCATTCTGAGTGTTGTAACTATAACATGCAGAGTACATACCATTCTGAGTGATGTTACATTAATACTGTTGAAAGCAGAGTACACACCATTCTGAGTGATGTTACATTAATACTGTTGAAAGCAGAGTACACACCATTCTGAGTGATGTAACTATAACATGCAGAGTACACACCATTCTGAGTGATGTAACTATAACATGCAGAGTACACACCATTCTGAGTGATGTAACAATGATACCGTTGAAGGCAGAGTATACATCATTTTGAGTGATGTAACTATAATATGAAGAGTACACAGCATTCTGAGTGTTGTAACTATAAAGAGCAGGCAGAGTACATACCATTATTAGTGGTGTAACATTAATACTGTTGAAGGCAGAGTATACACCATTCTGAGTGATGCAACTATAACATGCAAAGTACGCACTACTATTAGTGATGTAACTATAACATGCAGAGTACACACCATTATGAGTGATGTAACATTACTACTGTTGAAAGCAGAGTACACAACATTTTGAGTGATGTAACATTAATACTTTTGAAAGCAGAGTTTACAGCATTCTGATTGATGCAACTATATCATGCAGAGTTCACACAATTTTGAGTGATGCAACAATAACATGCAGAGTACACACCATTCTGAGTGTTGTAACTATAAAGGGCAGGCAGAGTACATACCATTATTAGTGGTGTAACATTGATACTGTTGAAGGCAGAGTATACACCATTCTGAGTGATGCAACTATAACATGCAGAGTACACACCATTCTGAGTGTTGTAACTATAAAGGCAGAGTACACACCATTATTAGTGGTGTAACATTGATACTGTTGAAGGCAGAGTATACACCATTCTTAGTGATGTAGCTATAACATGCAGAGTACACACCATTCTGAGTGTTGTAACTATAACATGCAGAGTACACACCATTCTGAGTGATGTTACATTAATACTGTTGAAAGCAGAGTACACACCATTCTGAGTGATGTAACTATAACATGCAGAGTACACACCATTCTGAGTGATATTACATTAATACTGTTGAAAGCAGAGTACACACCATCTAAGTGATGTAACTATAACATGCAGAGTACACACCATTCTGAGTGATGTAACATTGATACCGTTGAAGGCAGAGTATACATCATTTTGAGTGATGTAACTATAATATGAAGAGTACACAGCATTCTGAGTGTTGTAACTATAAAGGGCAGGCAGAGTACATACCATTATTAGTGGTGTAACATTAATACTGTTGAAGGCAGAGTATACACCATTCTGAGTGATGCAACTATAACATGCAAAGTACGCACTACTATTAGTGATGTAACTATAACATGCAGAGTACACACCATTATGAGTGATGTAACATTACTACTGTTGAAAGCAGAGTACACAACATTTTGAGTGATGTAACATTAATACTTTTGAAAGCAGAGTTTACACCATTCGGATTGATGCAACTATATCATGCAGAGTTCACACCATTTTGAGTGATGCAACAATAACATGCATAGTACACACCATTATTAGTGATGTAACTATAACATGCAGAGTACACACCATTCTGAGTGATGTAACAGTAATACTGTCGAAAGCAGAGTATACATCAACTCAACAATTTCATCTTGATATTCCTAGAACTAGCAATGGTCTCTTACAAACGCAAAGGTGAACAATACAATTTTAGAAAGTCGGCATTGAAAGTGTTTCGCTTTGTTTTACATGTCGTTTAGTTAGAGTTCCGCTAAATCGATTTTAGCTCCTTTATAATCAGACACGTCAAAATAATGGTAGCCAGAACTTTCGACCCCAAGATTTGTCAACCCCAGTTTCCTAAGTCTTTTCGACCCCACTTTTAGTCAACACCATTATTGGTTTAAATAGGTGTGAATGGATGGTTTAAGTGTAATACACATTCATTTCAAATGGAAAAAAACACAACAATTTGATTATTTAATTATGATTTAATTATGATTTATTATAATTATTTAAATGATCTTGATGCGTTATAAATAGTGACATTGAAAACATTTTGTTATAAATGGAAAAAACAAAAACAAATATTCAATGAATTCAAATTCATTAAAGTCACAGGTAACAAACAAATAATCCAATTTATTATAACTTTAACAATTCTGAACAGAGTTTCACGAAATTATCACCAATTTTATTGAAAATGTGGTAGGCAGTTATACATACATTACACACACACATATACATATATATACAATTTGTTAAAGGACAACCAATTGTAGGATTCTTAAAATTGAGCAATTAAAATAATTATATTATTACAACATTATCAATAAAACAAACACAAATCATGAAAAACATCAAAAGTAAGTGCAAACACACATTAGCTTTCATCTTTTGTGTGTATCAGGTGTTACTAACAAAGTTAAATGTGCTGAAATTAAGCAAGGTTTCATCTTTTAATCTTTTGTGTGTTTCATGTGCTACTAACAAAGTTTAACATGTATTATATTAATTGCTTAATATAAGCGCAATCAACTATGTGTTTCTTTAACTTTGTTAGTAACACATGAAACACAAAAACGATGAAAAGACGAAACCTTTTTTAATTTCACCGCAATTAAAGTTTATTTAAGTTTTTCGATAAATACATCAATAGTAGTGCAAACAACAATTAAATTTACTAAGGATTACAATAGTACATTAAGTATTTAAAACAGACTTTTAATACAATTATACAATAACACGAACATTAACACCCATAAAGAAATAATAATCATTTAATTTTACATTATCAAAACAATGTAGCGAATTTACAACATACAAAAGCACAATCATTATCAACATTTTTATCAAAATTTTAGCATACATTTTTATTACAATGTTAACATACATTTTTATTACAATGTTAAGATACAATTTTATTAAAATGTTAACATACATTTTTATTACAATGTTAACATACTTTATTACAATAAACATTATCAAAATGTAGTGATTATACAACAAAAGAACCATCATCATTTCACACCAATATAAACCGATAATGGGGTCGAAAATACTTAGGAAACTGGGTTGATCTAGATCTTGGGGTTGAAAGTTCTAGAAGCCAAAATAATTCTAAGTCACTAATACTTACAGATTACGGTTGTATTTCATGTTCTTAAATCCGTATGTGGCCTCAAAACTTTATGTTGTTTGATATCAATTAATTGATTACCAACACATACATACACCATTCAATTCACTGGACTCGAAAATAGATATATGTGACACCATTGTAAGAGTTTGTGTATTGGTGTAATTAATGTGGCTGGGTTCACAACGGTTCCTTATCGACCTACATTTCTAGTACAGTGGTTTAAATAATGTATTTATGAGTCCTCAGTTAATTAATTTTCACAATAATTCAAATACTCGTCTGATTGAATTGGACGATTCTTTTGAGTACCAACAGGATAATGTTTAATGCAGAAATTAAATATATATGTTAGAGCAGTTATCAATTTATTCTGGACTTCTTATAAGTGCCTCCATTGACAACCTTAGACTAGATATGTAAATTTGTAAAATTGCACATCCTTTGAGTACTCACAACATAGTGTTAAATTTAGTAATAAGATATTTATTTATGAGCAAAGATCAGTGTTCCAATTAACATTTTTTTCCAATGGTAAACTTACCCCTTGAGTTGAACATCTCGGGGGTAAGATTTATTTTCAGGTGGTATAAAATTATGAAGGCAAATTTATTATAATAAAATAGGATAAACAGCAAGCGCATGTTTGAGACTATATCAAGATCAAATTCTCTGCACTGTAACAAACTTCAATTGATACAGTAGTGACACTTAATTTTCTACATTCCGTACATAGATATTATATAGAAAAATCTAATGTCCAAGTGAAAGCTGTCCGATTAATTTATTTATTAAAGATCGCAGCAGAAATTGTATCGGTAAACAAATAGGTCACTTGAAATCCGGGGAACTTTATAGTACAAAATGCCCGACTTATTGTTGCAATACTCAGTGTCATTGTTCTATTTTTTTCTTAAATGTTACGTATGCTAATCCAGTCGTAAACAATATGAAGCGTACATGATAATTCAAATCAGTAAAATCATATGTTTTAGGAGGATTACAATTTCAATTGAGAATATACGGAGGACACCGGATGTTGTGAACTCCTTTTGGCGTTCGTGGTTCCTTTCGCTCAGATGATTCGCCACCAAAATGCCTCATTTTCAAAATAAAAACAAAATGGAAAATGAAATAAAATACTCTTAAGCATCAAATAACGTATTTTAATACTTTTAGATGATTTTAAGCTCGTCTGATTTTTCGGGAAAAAAAAGACGAGCTATTGTCATCACTTGATCGTCATCGTCGTCAGCAGCGGCGTTGGTTAAGTTTTACGTTTAGGTCACTTACATGGAAACTATCAAACCTATTACTTTGAAACTTAAAAAAGTTGTTCATCTAATACCCTTATTCACATTGTAGACTAAAGATGCTGAGTGTGGCCTGTCCTTTGGGGTAAAAAACATAAATTTTGATGTATTTTGGTTGATTTTGAGAATTGCTGGTGTTGGTTAAGCTTTGCGTTTAGGTCACTTACACTCACTTACATGGAAACTATCAAACCTAATACATTGAAACTTGGAAAAAATGTTCATCTAACACCCCTCTTCACATTGTATTACAGGGGTATTTTGGTTGATTTTGAGTATTGATGGCGTTGGTTAAGTTTTGCGTTTAGGTCACGTTATGGTCACATGGAAACTATCAAGCCTATTACTTTAAAACTTGGAATACTTATTCATATAATACCCTTCTTCACATTGTATGATAAAAATGCTGAGCGGGCCTGGTTTTCTTTTTTACATTTTGGTCGATTTAGAGAATTGTACATAGTTTCTTCATTTTCTGTTACACTGATTTCAATTTTTTCTCAAACAATAAAAACATAATGTACTTCAACATATTATGAATATCTTTAATCGGATTGTGTTTTGGGGGTCAATGTCACTGTTACTAAAAAAGTAAAACAGTAATATAATCAATATCTGTAGTTACAGTTGACTTAATGTAACTATCTTTTGTTTGTAATAAGTATTTATTTAAGATCATTAATGGTATTGTGTCTTTGGGCTACTGGGGCCAAGGTCACTGTTGCATTAAAAATGGTAATATACTAAACATATATAGTTACATTTTACATTTGGTACCCTGATTTGTTATGCTTTGCCTGTCCATACACAAGACTCAGCTGATGATCTTGACTGATTGTGACAGCCATCCGACGTGAAGATCTTCCTTATCATGTATATGAACTTTGATTTATTTCCACACAGTAAATCTTGTTTCCATATTTGAAATATAGCAGTTGTGTGCGGTCATTATAATATGTAAATATTTATTCCGAATTTGAAGATGTTTTATATGAAATAAATAAAACATAAAATGATAATATCAGACGAACATCAGGCACCTGCAGGCGGTGCTCTTGTTATATTTACGATATGCCTTTTGGCCGCGTATTGTTCGTACGCGCGATCTCCCATACGGCCTAAAATACATGGTGAAAGTGAACTTGTTTACGTAATTTACGCAATATGTTACGTGAGTGGGAACACGTATGATCAATGACCCAGGACTCCGCATGAAATTTTACATTTGATTGGGGAATTTTGTAACACAATCAATTTAGTAATGACATATTTTGGAGCAATGGTCAATTTATGCATGCATCCTTTTTAACCAAACTAATAATTTTAATTTACGTAGAGAAGATGAATAGTTGGTAATGAGTATAAATCCTAAAATAAAAACTACAAGACGGGCGACGAGTTTTATACGTTTTCATAGTATCAGAAGGCTTCATCTACAACGGTAGATTGATTTTTACACGTAGGAACATACTCTCGGGTTCAGTGGTTCTAAATTTGTATCACCAAGGGGTAATTGTTAGAAAGGTCTTAACGAATGTTTTTACCCACACCGATGGTGTTTCGATAAAATTTTCTGCTGTTATAACTCAACAAATTTGACCTGATCATGATCTTTGTACACTGACTTTGTGAGAAGCAATTATTCGCAGACACATGAATACATTATTCCTATCACTGCACTCGAAATTAGGTAGAAAAAGTTCCCTCGTGAATTGTCATATAACCCAGTTTTGTTATAAACACCAATCGACGAACATCACGAACATACTGTGTCTACCTATATACACCAAACCACGAACACTAACAAACATACCATGCCTCGCATTATACACTAACCCAGGAATATAAACGTACCGTGTTTACGAATACCCACTAGCCAATAAACACTTGCCTAGGTACCGTGTTTACTAATACCCACTAGCCTATACACACTTACCTAGGTACCGTATTTAACAATATCCACTAGCCTATAAACACTTACCTAGGTACCGTATTTAACAATACCCACTAGCCTATAAACACTTACCTAGGTACCGTGTTTACCAATACCCACTAGCCTATAAACACTTACCTAGTTACCGTTTTTACCAATACCTACTAGCCTATAAACACTTACCTAGGTACCGTGTTTACCAATACCCACTAACCTATAAACACTTACCTAGGTACCGTGTTTACCAATACCCACTAGCCCATAATCACTAACCTAGGTACCGTGTTTACCAATACCCACTAGCCTATAAACACTTACCTAGGTACCGTGTTTACTAATACCCACTAACCTATAAACACTTACCTAGGTACCGTGTTCAACAATACCCACTGGCTCATAAACATTACCTAGGTACCGTGTTTAACAATATCCACTAGCCCATAAACACTTACCTAGGTATCGTGTTTAACAATACCCACTAACCCATAAACACTAACCTAGGTACTGTGTTTAACAATACCCACTAGCCCATAACAACTTACCTTGACCTAGGTACCGTGTTTAACAATACTCGCGAGCCTATAAACATTTACCTAAGTACCATGTTTAACAATACCCACTAGCCCATAAACATTACCTGTGTACCGTGTTTAACAATATCCACTAGCCCATAAACACTTACCTAGGTACCGTGTTTAACAATACCCACTAGCCTATAAACACTTACATAGGTACCGTGTTTACCAATACCCACTAGCCTATAAACACTTACCCAGGTACCGTGTTTACTAATACCCACTAGCCTATAAACACTTACCTAGGTACCGTGTTTACCAATACCCACTAGCCTATAAACACTTACCGAGATACCGTGTTTACCAATACCCACTAGCCGATAAACACTTACCTAGGTACCGTGTTTACCAATACTCACTAGCCAATAAACATTACCTGTGTATTGTGTTTAATAATACCCACTAGAGCAAAAACACTTACCTAGGTACCGTGTTTACCAATACCCACCAGCACATAAACACTTACCTAGGTACCGTGTTTACTAATACCCACTAGCCTATACACACTTACCTAGGTACCGTATTTAACAATATCCACTAGCCTATAAACACTTACCTAGGTACCGTATTTAACAATACCCACTAGCCTATAAACACTTACCTAGGTACCGTGTTTACCAATACCCACTAGCCTATAAACACTTACCTAGGTACCGTTTTTACCAATACCTACTAGCCTATAAACACTTACCTAGGTACCGTGTTTACCAATACCCACTAACCTATAAACACTTACCTAGGTACCGTGTTTACCAATACCCACTAGCCCATAATCACTAACCTAGGTACCGTGTTTACCAATACCCACTAGCCTATAAACACTTACCTAGGTACCGTGTTTACTAATACCCACTAACCTATAAACACTTACCTAGGTACCGTGTTCAACAATACCCACTGGCTCATAAACATTACCTAGGTACCGTGTTTAACAATACCCACTAGCCCATAAACACTTACCTAGGTATCGTGTTTAACAATACCCACTAACCCATAAACACTAACCTAGGTACTGTGTTTAACAATACTCACTAGCCCATAACAACTTACCTTGACCTAGGTACCGTGTTTAACAATACTCGCGAGCCTATAAACATTTACCTAGGTACCATGTTTAACAATACCCACTAGCCCATAAACATTACCTGAGTACCGTGTTTAACAATATCCACTAGCCCATAAACACTTACCTAGGTACCGTGTTTAATAATACCCACTATCCTATAAACACTTACCTAGGTACCGTGTTTACCAATACCCACTAGCTTATAAACATTACCTCTGTACCGTGTTTAACAATATCCACTAGCCCATAAACACTTACCTAGGTACCGTGTTTAACAATACCCACTAGCCTATAAACAGTTACATAGGTACCGTGTTTACCAATACCCACTAGCCTATAAACACTTACCCAGTTACCGTGTTTACTAATACCCACTAGCCTATAAACACTTACCTAGGTACCGTGTTTACCAATACCCACTAGCCTATAAACACTTACCGAGATACCGTGTTTACCAATACCCACTAGCCGATAAACACTTACCTAGGTACCGTGTTTACCAATACTCACTAGCCAATAAACATTACCTGTGTATTGTGTTTAATAATACCCACTAGAGCAAAAACACTTACCTAGGTACCGTGTTTACCAATACCCACCAGCACATAAACACTTACCTAGGTACCGTGTTTACCAATACCCACTAGCCCATAAACACTAACCTAGATACCGTGTTTAACAATACCCACTACCCCGTAATCACTTGCATAGGTACCGTGTTTACCAATAACCACTAGCCTGTAAAAACTTTACTATGTACCGTGTTTTACAATACCCACTAGCCTATAAACACTTACCTAGGTTCCGTGTTTACCAATACCCACTGGCCCATAAACACTTACCTAGGTACTGTGTTTACCAATTCCCACTAGCCCATAAATACTTACCGAGGTACCGTGTTTACCAATACCCACCAGCACATAAACACTTACCGAGGCACCGTGTTTACCAATACCCACTAGCCTATAAACACTTACCTAGGTACCGTGTTTACCAATACCCACTAGCCTATAAACACTTACTTAGGTACCGTGTTTACATCATACATGTGTATCAACCGGACACTTACGAACCTACAGTGTCAACCTGTATACACCAACCGTCAAAAACTTATGAACGTACATTGTCTACCTAAATACACCAATCAATGAACACTCACGAATGTACGGTCATCTTTCTTTCTTTTTAAATTTGCATTTTTTCACTTATTAAAACAGTTTGAGAAATAACAATTTTGAATTTACATAGTATGTAGACTTCTGTTTATGTTTGAAATAAAGTTTGAAATTACATATATACAACAATTTTAGTGTAAAGTAACTGTTTAGCTGATATAGTTTTCAAGAATTATCTATTTTTTTTTGAAAAAAAATGAGTTTAATTTGTTTTACATTTGTGGAATTATGATTATAATGACGATGCAAAATAAATATCATTTTAAGAAAAAGAGAAAGTTTACGTCTTCACTAATTTTACCCTTTCCCTAAGTGTTTTAAAAGTAGACTGCTGCGAATGTGTTCAATGTTGCTTTAAACAGGGAAGGGGTTAAATGTTTTGTTATTGCATGTTTATCCCATAGTGTCCGTTTTTGTGGTTTTATCGATAACATCAAAACTTCCAAAATTCTGAAAAAAATCCGATATTTGGTATGTGCTATTTCAAAATCCTGGAATTACTCCTTAATGAAAGCACCATATCTATATTTAGACAAATTAATGTCACGGTGACTGGTGTATGATGTGTAGTAAAAAGAAATCAATGCAGTCTTCTGGTGGCATTGATGCCTAGCATGTATATGAATGTTTAGTAAGGAATCAGTTTACCTAAGAATCGACCATTTTAAGTAAAGGGTAACATCCGCAATACACAATATTACATACGTCAGTCTATATGCAAATATAAACATTATTGAATCTACAACGTTTGACGGATGTTTATATCCTTCCAATATGACATCTACATCTGTTTGTCTGTTGTTATGACATAAGTGGGTGATGGTTATTGGCCCGGTTTATGTAGCGATTTGATAACAACCACATATAGTTCTAGACGGCGACAATTATGTTAGCAAGAGAAATATGCCAGTATTAACAGTGCGTGGAATTAAAACTGTTTGTCAATATAAATGTGAGTTCATTCGTGGTAGAAAAGATGTATTAAAATGATCTTGGCTCTACAATATATCGTATATTACTCATTCAAATATATATTGTGGGTACCAACAGCGTATGTTTTGGTGGTCAAATAAGGATTTAAGAATTGAAATATTACATGTTCATAGAGAGAGAACTGCAGTACGTAACTGTGTATGTCTTCTAGAAACATGTACCTTCTTAATATCTTGTTTTTTAAATTTATTGTAATTGACATTCATAGCTAAAGATTTATAATTTTGTCGTGTCTGTTATAAGGTATTGCCAAATTACATCTAATACACATACACTGTGTGAACTTAACGCATATTCAAGTATTTAAAGGGTTCACTTGTCGGTGAGTATTGGTTCATTGAGTGCCTCATTTAACTGATGATATACACATTTTTCGTTCGTAGCTATGGAATACGTAGGTTACTGGTCTAAACCCGGTGTGTGTAACAACTTGCACTTTTGCTTCTTAATAATCAAAACCGTTGCACAAATCGGTTCAAACCCCATCGCCTTTCTCTTCAAGAAACGTACGGTAATGTTGGACAAAACCAAACACATCTCTACCGTTGTAGACGAAATAAATTATTAAGGGTTCAATCGTTTTGGGTGTCTGTAATGATACACATTTACCTGTGAATCTTTAACTCTAGAGAGCAAATCTTTTGAAATCGACCATTTTGTATTCAAAATAATTGTATAGCATTTTATCTATGGTAAATCTATGGTAAATCTATGGTATAGCTTTATATGCATGCAAACTATAACGCCTGCCTTCATAATCACGGCTATTGTGGAAAGATTATTGTTTGTAAACTGTCTTGTTTCAAAGATCCGTAATTGGCAGTACAAGAGGAGAATCAAATTATTGGAATAAAAGTAAAAATGTTGATATTTTATAAAGATGTAACGTATACGACACATATGTCTTCTGGTCAAGGTGTCCGAATTTCAAAATTCTCCGAATAGTCTTCATCTACAAGACGCACCGAGCGGTGCCAAATTGCACGAGTGGTAAACACATATCTAAACACTTCGAATGTCACGCGGGAGACCCGGGCTGGAGTTTCGGGCAATGCGTTATTTTTTCTGTAAATACAATACTGTGCTTTCAACTTCAATATTATTCAAAATAAGGACATAACAAATTGCTATTGTGAAGTATATTTGATAAACTTTTGTGTTATGTAAATTCTTGCCAAAATGTAATCCGAGATCAGCAGTTACGGTTGGCCCCTTGCTGGCAGCTCTATCAGTGCGTTGATTTAAAAAAAATGTACGAATGTCGCACCAAAGATCAATCGTAAAGGGTTATGTCTTTTTCGAAAATTGAACTACCTTGCAACATAAAGATTATTCAAAGAAATAAGAATTCTGAATTGTCCTATTTGTTGTTAATCTACCAATAGGTGGTAACTTTACCTTAAAAATGTACCAAGACAAAATAATATATTCCCTTCCGTGGTAACAATTGGTCTGTATTTATAAGGGCAGGGAAGAATTATAAAAATCACATAGTTGTTTCCCTCATACAACAAATGTTCGGAAAACGACTTAAATAAATCAAGGTAAAACTATGTAAATGTTCTAGAAATCATAGTTTACTTATTGAGTATAGTTGAGAATATTGTGGCAAACTATGAAATCGTTCATATTCACAGTAGTAAGTTTGTTCGAAGACGAGAAATTGTGCACAATTATCAACTTATCGTTTTCCGACAATGTTTTAAAATATCGTCTGCTGGAGAGGGTATTTATTTTCGGATATGAACCCGCCGATTCATTTGTGGATAGAAAACAGTTACGTTTACGAAATAGCCAGATGTTTCCAGATACATAACGGTTCGGTTACGAAAGGGCCAATTTTGTTTCGTTTACAAAAGAAACAGGTTACGAAACGTGTAAACCCCATTTTACGTCTATATCACGTGGGGTCTTCAAGTAGGAAATATATTCACTTGATCAATGATTTAACCCTTTCCAACGTGTAGAAGCATTTTGACGTCTCTGCAGCAGATTTTAATTAGTGTGGAAAAAGGAGAACGTTCTTTTGATTTATACAGATTATACATATTTTGCCTAGATGCGTTATAGTCGTCTGCTGTATTTGTTTACGTATGTGGGAAAAGGTTTAACTCGTTCCCTTAAAATATACATATGATGTCACTGCAGAAGACAACTTTTAAACATTTTGAAGCATTTAAAAAAAAGAAAGGATGCACAAATAATCAAAATTTATGTTCCTTTTCCCACACCATTTCCAATTAAGTATCTGAGTTACATTTTCGAATACGAGCCCTGTGTTCAATGGATTGTTAAGGTAAAAAGCGGTAGCAAAACCACAATTTGTCGATTGAATATAATGTTAACCCAGTAAATATTAAATTCGAATTTGACAATTATATGCATTATCGATTTTAATACCCTTTTCGAAATACCGAAAATCTGCAGAAAACGAATTTGGAAATATCTTTACAAAACTATGGTAACTCAAATGAATGTATAAATATTGAAATCATTTGATAAAACTGTGGCAAAACAGTTGTCTGCTTGAGATGCATTAATCTACCTCTGATTGTTTTGAAAGGGATAAACAAATATTTTTCCCGCACTTTTGGTTGTTTGGATCAGTTTATTTCGTGTTTTTAATTCAACACATCTGCCATGATCAAGTTTTTTGATCATGTTATTGTGAACATTAATTAACCGCAGACACATGAATATATATTTCGGACAACTGCGCCATAAATAAGTTGACAAAGTACCTTCGGGAAAGTAAATATATCTCAGTTCCCCTATAAATGTATACACACACCTAAGAACATTTACCAACGTAACATGGGGAAGTTTTTTTTCCCTGCGGATAAATATCCTATGGGGTTTTATCCTATTATTTTGTTTACGTCCCGTGGCCATATCTCCATATACCCACGAACACTTACGAATGTACCGCGTCTACCCATACACGACCAACCTACTAACGTTTAGGAAAGTACCTTGTCTCACTATACACAACAACCCACAAACACTTTCGAACGTACAGTATTTACCTTTACACGCCATCCCACAAACACTTTCAAACGTACAGTATTTACCTTTACACGCCATCCCACAAACACTTTCAAACGTACAGTATTTACCTTTACACGCCAACCCACAAACACTTTCGAACGTACCGTATTTACCTTTACACGCCATCCCACAAACACTTTCGAACGTACAGTGTTTACCTTTACACACCAACCCACAAACACTTTCGAACGTACAGTGTTTACTTTTACACACTAATCGACAAACACTTTCGAACGTACAGTGTTTACCTTTACACATCAACCCACAAACACTTTCAAACGTACAGTGTTTACCTTTACACACCAACCCACAAACACTTTCGAACGTACAGTGTTTACTTTTACACACTAATCGACAAACACTTTCGAACGTACAGTGTTTACCTTTACACACGAACCCACAAACACTTTCGAACGTACAGTGTTTACCTTTACACACCAACCCACAAACACTTTCAAACGTACAGTATTTATCTTTACACACCAACCCACAAACACTTTCGAACGTACAGTGTTTACCTTTACACGCCATCCCACAAACACTTTCGAACGTACAATGTTTACCTTTACACACCAACGCACAAACACTTTCGAACGTACAGTGTTTACCTTTACACACCAACCCACAAACACTTTCGAACGTAAAATGTTTACCTTTACACACGAACCCACAAACACTTTCGAACGTACAGTGTTTACCTTTACACACCAACCCACAAACACTTTCGAACGTACAGTGTTTACCTTTACACACCAACTCACAAACACTTTCGAACGTACAGTATTTACCTTTACACACCAACCCACAAACACTTTCAAGCGTACAGTGTTTACCTTTACACACCAACCCACAAACACTTTCGAACGTACAGTGTTTACCTTTACACACCAACCCACAAACACGTTCGAACGTACAGTGTTTACCTTTACACACCAACCCACAAACACTTTCGAACGTACAGTGTTTACCTTTACACACCAACTCACAAACACTTTCGAACGTACAGTATTTACCTTTACACACCAACCCACAAACACTTTCAAGCGTACAGTGTTTACCTTTACACACCAACCCACAAACACTTTCGAACGTACAGTGTTTACCTTTACCTTTACACACCAACCCACAAACACTTTCGAACGTACAGTATTTACCTTTACACACCAACCCACAAACACTTTCGAACGTACAGTGTTTACGTTTACACACCAACCCACAAACCCTTTCGAACGTACAGTGTTTACCTTTACACACCAACCCACAAACACTTTCGAAAATACAGTGTTTACCTTTACACACCAACTTACAAACTCTTTCGAACGTACAGTGTTTACCTTTACACACCAACCCACAAACACTTTCGAACGTAGAGTATTTACCTATACACACCAACCCACAAACACTTTCGAACGTACAGTATTTACCTTTACACACCAACCCACAAACACTTTCGAACGTACAGTGTTTACGTTTACACACCAACCCACAAACCCTTTCGAACGTACAGTGTTTACCTTTACACACCAACCCACAAACACTTTCGAAAATACAGTGTTTACCTTTACACACCAACTTACAAACTCTTTCGAACGTACAGTATTTACCTATACACACCAACCCACAAACACTTTCAAACGTACAGTATTTACCTATACACACCAACTCACAGTGTGTACCTATACACACCAACACACAAACACTTTCGAACGTACAGTGTTTACCTTTACACACCAACCCACAAACACTTTCGAACGTACAGTATTTACCTTTACACACCAACCCACAAACACTTTCGAACGTACAGTGTTTACCTTTACACACCAACCCACAAACCCTTTCGAACGTACAGTGTTTACCTTTACACACCAACCCATAAACACTTTCAAACGTACAGTATTTACCTATACACACCAACCCACAAACACTTTCGAACGTACAGTGTGTACCTTTACACACCAACCCACAAACACTTTCGAACGTACAGTGTTTACACTTACACACCAACACACAAACACTTTCGAACGTACAGTGTTTACCTTTACACACCAACCCACAAACACTTTCGAACGTACAGTATTTACCTTTACACACCAACACACAAACACTTACGAACGTACAGTGTGTACCTTTACACACCAACACACAAACACGTTCGAACGTACAGTGTTTACCTATACACACCAACCCACAAACACTTTCGAACGTACAGTGTTTACCTTTACACACCAACCCACAAACACTTTCGAACGTACAGTGTGTACCTTTACACACCAACCCACAAACACTTTCGAACGTACAGTGTTTACCTTTACACACCAACCCACAAACACTTTCGAACGTACAGTGTGTACCTTTACACACCAACCCACAAACACTTTCGAACGTACAGTGTTTACCTTTACACGCCAACCCACAAACACTTTCGAACGTACAGTGTTTACCTTTACACACCAACCCACAAACACTTTCGAACGTACAGTGTTTACCTTTACACACCAACCCACAAACACTTTCGAAAATACAGTGTTTTCCTTTACACACCAACTTACAAACACTTTCGAACGTACAGTGTTTACCTTTACACACCAACCCACAAACACTTTCGAACGTAGAGTATTTACCTATACACACCAACTCACAAACACTTTCGAAAGTACAGTGTTTACCTTTACACACCAACCCACAAACACTTTTGAACGTACAGTGTTTACCTTTACACACCAACTCACAAACACTTTCGAACGTACACTATTTACCTTTACACACCAACCCACAAACACTTTCGAACGTACAGTATTTACCTTTACACACCAACCCACAAACACTTTCGAACGTACAGTGTTTACGTTTACACACCAACCCACAAACCCTTTCGAACGTACAGTGTTTACCTTTACACACCAACCCACAAACACTTTCGAACGTACAGTGTTTACACTTACACACCAACCCACAAACACTTTCGAACGTACAGTATTTACACTTACACACCAACCCACAAACACTTTCGAACGTACAGTATTTACCTATACACACCAACCCACAAACACTTTCGAACGTACAGTGTTTACCTTTACACACCAACCCACAAACACTTTCGAACGTACAGTGTTTACACTTACACACCAACCCACAAACACTTTCGAACGTACAGTGTTTACACTTACACACCAACCCACAAACCCTTTCGAACGTACAGTATTTACCTATACACACCAACCCACAAACCCTTTCGAACGTACAGTGTTTACCTTTACACACCAACCCACAAACACTTTCGAACGTACAGTGTTTACCTTTACACACCAACCCACAAACCCTTTCGAACGTACAGTGTTTACCTATACACACCAACCCACAAACACTTTCGAAAATACAGTATTTACCTTTACACACCAACTTACAAACACTTTCGAACGTACAGTGTTTACCTTTACACACCAACCCACAAACACTTTCGAAGGTAGAATATTTACCTATACACACCAACCCACAAACACTTTCGAACGTACAGTATTTACCTATACACACCAACTCACAGTGTGTACCTTTACACACCAACCCACAAACACTTTCGAACGTACAGTATTTACCTTTACACACCAACCCACAAACACTTTCGAACGTACAGTGTTTACCTTTACACACCAACCCACAAACACTTTCGAACGTACAGTGTTTACCTTTACACACCAACCCACAAACACTTTCGAACGTACATTGTTTACCTTTACACACCAACCCACAAACACTTTCGAACGTACAGTGTTTACCTTTACACACCAACCCACAAACACTTTCGAACGTACAGTATTTACCTTAACACACCAACCCACAAACACTTTCGAACGTACATTGTTTACCTTTACACACCAACCCACAAACACTTTCGAACGTACAGTGTTTACCTTTACACACCAACCCACAAACACTTTCGAACGTACATTATTTACCTTTACACACCAACCCACAAACACTTTCGAACGTACAGTGTTTACCTTTACACACCAACCCACAAACACTTTCGAACGTACAGTATTTACCTTAACACACCAACCCACAAACACTTTCGAACGTACATTGTTTACCTTTACACACCAACCCACAAACACTTTCGAACGTACAGTATTTACATTTACACACCAGCCCAAAAACACTTTCGAACGTACAGTGTTTACCTTTACACGCCCAAACCACTATCATTTAAGAAAGTACCCCGTGTCTACCTATATTCATCAAACAACGAATACGTACCCTGTTTATGTAAATAGTGTCTGTGTAAGACACATGTCTTGAAAAGTAATATTAGACTGGTGTCCTAACGCCAATCTACATAGCTATATATGGGGATGACATGGTACCTGTCAAATGAATCGATGACATATCAATTGAAATTGATTAGATTCAATTCACCACCAACCAATATCATCTGATAGGTTTCTTTTTCGATCACCTGCACCGAAGGCTCAATGTGATCTATTGTGATCACTGTCTTCCGTCGTATGTCGTCGCTAACGTCTCCTTCTCATAGCCCACTGTAAAAATTCAACGAAACGTTACTAAAATGATCCTTAGACGATCATCTTTCAAAATGTATCCAAAACTCAGATTCAATTGAGAAATTCGGTTGCTGTGGCATCAGAAAAGTGAAGGGGCCATTCTTTTAAAAAAGAAATCCCAGAATCCGCTAGTCGGATTCCAATTTAATTTGATAAAAATGTTTCTTGGGTGACCCTCTATACATATTGTTCAAGCCATATTGATTGGTTGAATAACAAAGCAGCAAGGCGGTATCAGAAAAGGGTCAAACAGATTTTTTTTTTAAATGATATTTTTATGACAGTTTCAAGATAAATGTGTAGAAATGTTACTTCGGTAACCCTCTACATAAGGTTTCCATGTAACCATGCTTAGTTGAAAGACATAGCATACAGGTAGCCTAAATGACATCGCCTCCTTATCCACTGGACCAATTTTAGCCAACCTTATAGGAATGTTGCAACAGAAAGGGAGAAATATAAAAACTTTAAAATTCTTCTAGTGAAATGGTCCCACAGTGAAACTCTTCAAAATTTGCTCTATCCATAGTAAGGGGTTAAAAAACATAGCTGGCCGCCAGACTGAATTAGAAAAGGGGCAAAATTACAAAACTTTAAAATCCCATTCTTTTTAGAATTCTCTTCAGATTTCAAAATAGTTTAGCAGAAATATTGTTTTTGTAACACTGTACATAATTTGTCCAAGCCATATTGATTGGTTCAAAAAAATAGCTGCTAGGCGGCATCAGAAAATGGGTAAAAAGAACGTTTAGCTTCAAAGTAATGTTCATTTGGTGGTCCTATTTCAATGTGTTCAAAGATTTAATGCATTATGACAAATGTCTCTTACTGATAAGCTGTTTCAGTTACAGTTCAGTACTAATTTTAATTAAATTTCACCTTTATTAGCAGCAGCATTTGCTACTATACTATCACACAGGTGATCGATTTATGTCCATCTTAGCTCTCTTGTTACGAATGCGATTTTATATGTTGGCTGTTCGCATCCGAATGCAATACAAACATTGCAGCATGCAACGTCAACAGTATGAGCCTTACGAATGGCATGCCGTTTCAGATGACATTAATGTTAAGGTTGAACGGACGAATTCACAAGGACGTCGTATACAACACATTTCGTGTCCTTAATCCGTAAATTATCGTTTATAAGCCGGTACCAAATGTATTAAGCCGAACACCAATCTTCATGAAACTGAGTTCCATCCCCGTTGATCTTAGGAATTAACAAGTTTAGGTGATGAGTACATGTAACACCCGTAATACACATTATTAAAAACGTCAGTGAATAAGCAAATATATACACCATTGAATCTTCAACGGTAGACGGATGTTTTGATCGCTTACACTTGATAACTACACCTGTCTGTCTGTTACTTTAACATAAGTAGATGACGGGATCGTATATTATTCATTCAAATATATTTTGTTCGTACCAACAGCGTAAGTTTTTGTGGTCAAATAAGGTTTTAAAAATAAAATATGACTAGTTTTTAGAGTTCTTCAATACGTGACTGCGTATGGCTTCTAGAAACATGTACCTACTTAATAACTTGGTTTTTTTTAAATATTATAATTGACATTCATAGCTAAGGATTTATAATGCTTTCGTGTCCGTTATAATGTATTGACAAATTACATTTTAATACACATACACTATTTAAACCTAACGCACATTAAAGTATTTAAAGGGTTAAATTGTCGTTGAGTATTGCTTTAAATAGAACTCTATAATTTAGTGCCTCATTTAAATGACGATATGCACATTTTCGTTCGTTGCTATAGTATGCGTAGGTTACTGGTCTGAGACCCGCTGTGTGTAATAACTTGCACTCTTACTTCTAAATAATCAAAACCGTTGCACAAATCGGTTCAAACCCCATCTCCTTTCTCTTCAAGAAACGTACGGCAATGTTGGACAAAACCTAACACCTCTCTACCGTTGTAGACGAAATACATTGTAAAGGGTTCAATCGGTTTGGGTATCAGTAATACAACACATTTACGTGTGAATCTATAACTCTTGAAAACAAATCTTTTGAAATCTACCATTTTGTATTATAATACAATATTATACAATTATAATTGTATAGCATTATATATATATAGTAAAGCTTTATATGCATACATAATGTCACGCATACCTTCATAATCACGACTCACATGGAAAGATTGTAGTTTGTAAAATGTCTTGTCTGACAGATCCGTAATTAGCAATTCAAATTCCGGTAAACGTTGTAAATGTATTAATAGTTCTTATCTAAGGTGTTTGACATAGTCGTTTTAACTGAGTGAATAATGCGACTAAACAGAATTCATAATCACGGCTTATGTGGGAAATATATTATTTATAAAAGGTATTGGCTAACACATTCAGTGTGTTCTATGTGGGGCATTACAGGTAAACTAACAACATGACATTGGCGACCAGTGGAGAACCAGATCACTCTGAACATATGCGCTGATCTCGATCTGTATTGTTCGTGAATACATAAAAACAAAAACAGATAAGATGCCTTCGGTTATATATTTACTCAACAACATTGACATGAGGTTGACCATGTGAAATAGTATTACCTTACCATATTCACCCGATGATACACCCTTCTTGGTTATAACTATAATACTGTTGAAAGTAGAGTATACACCATTCTAGGTTATATAACTATAATACTGTTGAAAGTAGAGTATACACCATTCTAGCTTGTATAACTATAATACTGTTGAAAGTAGAGTATACACCATTCTAGGTTATATAACTATAATACTGTTGAAAGTAGAGTATACACCATTATAGGTTATATAACTATAATACTGTTGAAAGTAGAGTATACACCATTCTAGGTTATATAACTATAATACTGTTGAAAGTAGAGTATACACCATTCTGTGTTATATAACTAAAATACTGTTGAAGAAGAGTATACACCATTATGGGTAATATGTCTCTTATACTGTTGAAAGTAGAGTATACACTATTCTAGGTTATATAACTATAATACTGTTGAAAGTAGAGTATACACCATTCCAGGTTATATAACTATAATACTGTTGAAAGTAGAGTATACACCATTCTAGGTTATAATATATCTATAGGTGCTACCTATTTACGAAAAAAAACGCAAGATAATTATAAACAAAAATTTAAGAGCATATTTTGGCCATAAATAAGGATTTATAAGTAATTGACTAGACAATAATAATGTTAATGGCATGTGTCTTGCATTATCAAAACATATTTGCAATTCTTATTGCTGTCGTCTATTATTACGAACAGAAAATAATAAAGTAAAGACTTTCAGAAAATCAAGGAATACATTTATAATGAACGAGGCTAAAACATGAGGGCCAAGATGATCCTTAATCGATCACCTACATTAAAGAAGCAAATATATCAGCCCTTTTCTGATGCCACCTGGCGACTGCCTTTTTCAAGCAGTCAATATGACTGGAACAAATTATGTAAGGGGTCACATTTCTGCTAAACCCTTTCCCTATTAGAGACGGTTTCTGAGGCCTATGATTTAGGAAAAGATTGTCGCAACAAGAACAATTGCTCCTTATAAGAAAGTTATCCTTTTGCCACAATGTTAAATAAATAATTATACTTTGAATGATTGAGTCAATAGCTCATGTATAGGAATTTGGGGTCTTCATGTACCACTTTTTTGCGGGAAACGACGTCGCTCCATTGACGTTACGCCAAGATGAAGTGTAACGGAAATGACGTCACGTCCTTCTTTGGCTACGATACAGTCAAAATTTAGTTTCGGGCGTAGAAGGCTAATGCTGTCGTTTTTTGAAATATTTCTTATAGATTTCCATTTATTTTTAACTTTTCGTACAAATGTTAATTCCAGCACTTTTATGATCTTAAATATCGATTTTAAAAAAATTGATTAAAAAGACGACAATAATTTTCAATCCGTGTTTTTCTGCTCATTTTATACATACCCAAAATACCGATTTTAAAAAAAATGATTAAAATGCCGACAATAATTTTCAATCTGTGTTTTACGTATACATATCCAAAATGGCGGCCCCCATGGATTTTTTTTCAGTTTCATTTCAGAAAGCTTCATGGGTTATTGAAAAAAAAAAAAAAAAAAAAAAAAAAAAATCTCACGCCCGTGAACTATAAGCGAAAAAACCCATTCATGTTTTTTTTTCGTATAACTATAATACTGTTGAAAGTAGAGTATACACCATTATGGGTTAATTAACTATAATACTGTTGAAAGTAGAGTATACACCATTCCAGGTTATATAACTATAATACTGTTGAAAGTAGAGTATACACCATTCCAGATTATATAACTATAATACTGTTGAAAGTAGAGTATACACCATTCTTGGTTATATAACTATAATACTGTTGAAAGTAGAGTATACACCATTCTAGATTATATAACTATAATACTGTTGAAAGTAGAGTAGACACCATTCTGTGTTGTATAACTATAATATTGTTGAAAGTAGAGTATACACCATTCTAGGTTATATAACTATATTACTGTTGAAAGTAGAGTATACACCATTCTGGGTTATATAACTATAAAACTGTTGAAAGTAGAGTATACACCATTCTGAATTTTATAACTATAATACTATTGAAAGTAGAGTATACACCATTCTGGGTTACTATTCTGTGACTAACTCAATGAATAAAACTAATACATTTGCAAGTATTAACAACAATAAAGATACAGGCTGAAACAAAATGTGAAATATACAGGTATTTTAGCATGCAAAGTATTAACCACTTTTTGAGTTAAGTGTATAACATAATGTAAAGGAAAATTCCGTTAGTTTGAAAAAAATTGAGCAGTATGAATGAGTTATGATACATTGTTTTTGATGAACCAAGAAGTTTCATCTTTAATGAAATAATATGGCATTATATGCTAATATTAGTTACTGGAAGGACATGCTATAAGCACCAGTGGCTTTCTGCCAAAAAAATAAATAAAAGTTGGATGAAAAAAGGGTGCATTTAAGAAAGACAAGCTTCCACATACATAACATGACCATTTAAAATGACAAAACATAGATAAATACAGAGAACATTTTTCAAAATTTTAACCAACCAGATTTGGGCGAAATTTGATATTGGCTCATATAACTGTAATACTGTTGAAAATAGAGTATACATCATTCTCGGTTACTATCCTCGGGTATATAACTGTAATACTGTTGAAAATAGAGTATACACCATTTCTGGTTATATAACTATAATACTGTTGAAAGTAGAGTATACTTTATTCTGGGTTATATACCTATAATATTGTTGAAAGTAAAGTACACCCTTCTGTGTTATATAACTACACTACTGTTGAAAGTAGAGTATAAACCTTTCTTTGTTATATAACTATGATACTGTTGAAAGTAGAAAATACACCCTTCTGTGTTGTATAACTATAATACTGTTGAATGCAGATTATACACAAGTATGTGTTATATAACTATAATACTTGAATGCAGATTATACACAATTATGTGTTATATAATTATGATATTGTTGAAGGTAGAATATACACCATTCTGGGTTTTATAACTATAATACTGTTGAAAATAGAGTATACACCTTCTGTGTTATATAACTATAATACAATTGAAAGTAGAGTATACACCTTCTGTGTTATATAATTATAATACTGTTGAAAGTAGAGTATATACCATTCTGGGTTAAATTACTATAATACTGTTGAAAGTAGAGTATACACCATTCTGGGTTATATAACTATAATACTGTATAACTTAGATTATACAGCATGCTGGGTTATATAACTATAATACTGTTGAAAATACACTATTCTGTGATATAAATATGATACTGTTGAAAGTAGAAAATACACCCTTCTTGGTCATATAACTATAATACTGTTGAAAGTAGAGTATACACCTTCTGTGTTATATAACTATAATACTGTTGAAAGTAGAGTATACACCTTCTGTGTTATATAAGTATAATATTGTTGAAAGTAGAGTATACACCTTCTGTGTTATATAACTATAATACTGTTGAAAGTAAAGTATACACCTTCTGTGTTATATAACTATAGTTCTGTTGAAAGTAGATTATACACCATTCTGTGTTATATAACTATAATACTGTTGAAAGTAGAGTATACACCATTCTGTGTTATATAACTATAATACTGTTGAATGCAGATTATACACAATCATGTGTTATATAATTATGATATTGTTGAAGGTAGAATATGCACCATTCTGGTTTATATAACTATAATACTGTTGGAAATAGAGTATTAACTATTCAGGGATATATAACTATAATACTGTTGAAAATAGAGTATGCACCATTCTGGGTTATATAAGTATGCCCCCCTTGAAAAAGAGGGGTATATTGCTTTGCACATGTATATATATATATGTCGGTTGGTCAGTATGTCGGTTGGTCGGTCGGTCAGTCCGTCAGTGGACCAAAGCTTGTCCGAGTGATAATCCAACAATGCATGGACCTATGGTCCTCAAACTTAACTTGGAGTTTGGGAATGACCAGTAGACGAACCCTTAATGTTTTTGACGTCATCAGGTCAAAGGTCAAGGTCACAGTGACCTTGAACTCTAAAAGCTTGTCCGAGTGATAAATTAACATTGCCTGCACCCATGGCCCTCAAACTTGACATGGAGGCTTGGTCTGACCAGTGGATGATCCCTTTTGATTTTGTACTTGATGTTATAGGCGCATCTGAGGTAAGCAGGGTCTCTAAATAAACTGATGGAATATAACTTTCTCTGTGTATACTTCCCCCCTTCTCTCACTCTCTTTCTTACATGACATTTCGAACAGCCAAACACGATGTTAATCTCATGTAGATAATACGCCCACTGTTTTGTCTCAGTATTTGTTAGAAATATATAGCAACAGATGTGCAAAAAGCATTATAATATTATGTTTAGCACCTTATAATGGCGGGTTGTGAGAAAATATTTATTTATGTAGAGAAATAAAAAAAACATAAGTAATTGTTCATGTTATGCAATACAGATAAGTGTAAATGCTAATTACAAAAATACTTATATTGTTAGGCTCTGTTGGTTGTTACGGCAAGTTGTGGTGAAGATGGATGAATACATCTGCACCTCTTCAATATAAAATATAATTTGAATTTAATCTTATTTAAATTTCCAATATAGGTATATGCAACACACAATGTTTCAATATATGATTTTGATATTTATTACAGATAGACGAGACATGGACGATGCCAATGAAGAATTGTCCAAACGACTACATGAAGTACTTGATGTTATAGGCGCATCTGAGTACATCAGAGAAAAGTTTTGGGAGTATGCTATGTTATTGGAAATAACATTCACGTTTGAAAGACTTTTTTATTTAAAACTTTCCAACACAAAATCCTTCTACGTAGTTGGAAGTAGAGCCGAAGGGACAACTACACCAGGTATAGATTCCGATCTCGATATAATACAGTGTAACGATACATTTCCTGTGGTAGAGACATTTTTCGAATTTAAACAACAAGGATTATCTTTTCTTATGTTAACGGATGCAGACACCAAACCCGGATATGTTCGTCTTCAGATTGCTATAGATAAATGTCCGGTTACAGCTGGAATTGGCGATATATTAGAGGCTAACTGCTTTATCGATAGGAAAGGTAGAGTATGTGTTACCCACTCCTTTATTTTTGATGAGCAAATAACATATCGTAACGGTCCAGCGTCCACGTATCCGGCTAATAACCGTTATTGTGAAAAAGATGACGTATTTGCCTTAAGGTGTCGACAGATACCGAGGTCAGCCAATTTCTGGTTACACAGGATAAAGAAATTCGGTTGGCCATCACAGCAACAACTTAAAGCAATGAGTTTATATGGTTGTTTCTTTGTTGGTGTTGGACATCCTCATAGTAACAACAAGTCTAGCGAATGGAGAATTTCCTTCTCACTTCAAGAACGTGACCTCATGTCAAGTCTGAACGAAACGCAACACAAGTGTTATATTCTCCTGAAGATGATAAAGAAGGATATCATAGAACAAAAGGCCGGTAAATCTATATCATCATATCATTGTAAAACAAGTCTTTTTTATACAATTGAAAATTCACATAAACATTTCTGGACTAATGATAAGCTTATAATGTGTGTACAGCAGTGTGTTAAGCGTCTATTTATTTGGGTGAAGGCAAAAAATTGTCCAAATTATTTCATTCCAGAAGAGAATATGTTCGATAAGCTTAGCGTAATGACTCTAGAAAAAATAGAATATGTTTTAAACGATATAATAGAGAGTGATATCAAGTGTTTATATTCACTTATTATTGACGATGTGGGTGAACTTCTGACATCTAAATTGAGTGTTGATGAACTGGTATGCAGTCTGGCTACTGCGAGTACCTCGTATTATCCAAAATATTTCTTATGCCATACTATTACACAACTCATCTATAATTTAAGGGACAGTTTAATGGGACGCATATACATACATACAAATACAGGTTATATTAATGAGGTGATGCAACTTCTGATATATCTACAACATACGAACCATGTCACAGAACATACTACGAGAGACGTAAGAATGGCACTTGACTCTATAATTCCATTCATACAATTACAATACAAACAGTGTGTGTATGTCCAGTACTTGTCACAAGGAAACTTGTCCGACCTGCGGTCTATGACAATTACAAATATAATCCCAGAAACTATTGACTGTGACCTTATCTCGTCAAAGTTATCTTTAGCATCTTTATATATTCAATTTGAACAGTATCAAGAGGAGTGTAAGCGCATTCTTCTGTTATGTGAAAAAGAAATAGAACCATTTGTGTTATCTGCGTGTGTTTGCAGCTACAAGAAATCATATGCTAATATCGCTCTTGCTAAAATACTGAGATGTACTGACATGTCAACCAAAGAATTCAGACGACATTACACTACAGGCTGTATGGTATTTCATCCATCACAAGTTAGTCTTGTCCATGGAGCTCTTCAATACGAGATGTTTCGTATTGTGTTCACACAACCTGGATCTGAATTGAAAATAGAACGGGACTACTGGTTAAACTGGATTACGGTAGATTCACAAATATATCTGTTTTTTCTACAATATTTACTTTACTCTTATAAACAAATTCAGGCAGAAAAAGAAGCAGCGAAACGTAAATTTATGAACGTTCTCGTAACTGACAAAAATCTTGCCCACAAAGAGACAGCATGGAACCTGTTTGGATGGATATATTTACAGGAAAATAAATTACAAGTAGCATGGGATTGCTTTTGTTTATCATGGATAGAAAGGCCATTTAAAAATGCAGTTAAATGGCATATGCTAATTTTACTGAGTAAAATAATAAATAAAACATAGGGTTAGCATGATGGAGACCAACGTGATGTCAAAGTTTCTTTATCTATTGGTGTAAAACCTGATGAGCATTAACGTTGAGGGTTGAGGGAGAGCCGCGTCCGGGGATTTAAGATCTTAAAGCATATGTGTACAGTCAGGACTAAATCGTGGAATTCACCTTAGCAGAGGAGTTAGCGTCTGGTATTTAAGATCTTAATGTATCTGTGTAGAGTCAATACTAAAGCGTGAAATCCACTTTGGCAGAGGAGTTAGCGTCGGGTATTTAATTTCTGAACGTATCTGTGTTTAGTCAATACTAAAACGTGAAATCCACCTTGGCAAAGGAGATAGCGTCAGGTATTTAATTTCGTAACGTATCTGCGTACAGTCAGATCTTGGGTGTGTAATCCACCGTGGCCGAGCTGTTAGCATCGATACATTGGAACCGGGCGTCCAGAGTTCCAGCCCATTTCCTAGCCTAGTACTGGTTTGTTTACCAGGAATCATACATAAGTGAACTGTCGACGTAACTGAAATAATGTTGTAAAACGGCTGAATAACCTAATACATCTTAAGTATCAGCAGCGTCTGGCGATTTGAGGTCTTAATACATCTTTGTACAGTAAATACTGTGTGTACACGCACATTCTCGCCAGAGTATCTACTTTCCGATTATACATTACGTAGACTAAATACATCATCTGACATAAAACTAGAAGTGTAGTCCCAATAGCTGAACGTCAATGTTACTGTAAATGATGTCAGACCGGAGAAGTGAAACAACCCCAAATATTATGTATTACGCCGCTCATATGTTTTACTATGATCCTTAACTTTGATGATTATTGAATGACTAAAATTGAATAAGCTAGAAAATGTTTAATGTTCAAGATCTATACTTCCTGACTACTGCGAGCAGGAATCGAACCCGGGGCGTCCAGTTTTAGATACGGCATGGTAAACACCCCGTCACAGCTTTTTCAGAGTAAATTATTTTGGGATTTATGCTGGACGTCCCGTTTTTCTGTGAAATGGATACCATTGAAAAGATATCAGATATGTGTTGGTAAATCCTTTTATCGTATAGTAAGTTAGCTAAACGATTTCTGCTATTACTGTTTGATCAAATGCCATTCATGATTACTATTGTTGCGTATACTAATGCAAACATGAATAAACTCCATAGCTGACGTGCCTTGTTATGGCAAATGTATATTGTTGTTATTGATGATTTAGTTATATAAAAGAAACATCCTGTTTAGAGAGGAAACAGTCATTCATAGAAAAGAGTAGACATAATGTATGCATGTGTTCGAGTTTAATTGATACATGTTCGTAAACAATTTACAAAGAATATCCCTCGGATATTAGGCACTTGCATACTGAATTGGTTTGCGATTGTAAGCATGGTATAACACGCCGATTTCATCAATTAGTTAGTTATATCACGCCGTATCCTGGGTAAGTTGCCAGTACCACTGATCCATTTATCCTGACACCAACGATTTAGTTATATTACGCCGTATCCTGGGTAAGTTGCAAATACCACTGATCCATTTATCCTAACACCAACGATTTAGTCTTGATGCAAGCGCAACCATCCTAAGCGCCAAGAAGAGAAAGCTACTTTTACAATGTTTAAAGTCTTTTGTATGACCCGGCCGGGGATAGAACTCGCGTTTTCCAGTTGTCGAGGCGGAAGCTCTACCACTACACCACTGAGGCGGTCCCGGGTATAGTAGATATGAGCCTCGTCTATCAATTTGCGGTCTTTTTGACTGACCATAACGGGATCATATAGAGGTAGATTGGATGTATAGGGATATTCTTCTAGATTGTTGTTAACATATGTAAATATGACTTAAGTACATTGTACATGTAGAAGGAGAGTAAAGGATTTGGCGAGACGGTGTGAATGCACTGACTCGTCTGAGCCTTAACTGAACATAAGATGCCATATGAATGTATGAACTAATACCGCTTGACGCTGTATCCCATATTGGTATTGATTATAGTGAATTATAAGAGGGGAAAAATATAGCTTTTCCATAAATCTTTTTATTTATGTCTTAAAGCGGATAAGAAAATTCATTGTTCTGCTTTACGTTGTTAACCTCGTATAGACTCGGTAATTTTCGTCCGAAGTCGTTAGATAACGGTAATGTAACAATATAACAGTTTCCAATAAGCCCATTAAGGGTAATCTACCTTAAACACAGGATCGCATGTGTTTTCACTGTTCATTGGTGCAACAAAACCCATACCGGCCTAGCCTTGTCTTACTAATTGATAACGCCATGACGATTAATACATCCGATATCATACACAATGTTGATCAGCAAATCCCTAATTGTTTTTATATCATACCAGACAGTGTTGCAGTGGTACAGAGTCGGCCTCTCGTGCGAAAGGTCCTGAGCTCGGATCCCGCGATGACGTGTTCTGTCTTTGGGAATTACCAAGGCAAACGGCCGATATACTCGTAAGGTATCTACTAGCAGACATCGAGCGTGATTGATAACCAGTGCACAATAAACAATTTTAAATCACAGTGTCTTATGAATTAACTATAATTCGATGAAATAAATACTGAATGTGTCAAGCATCGGAAGGAATGAACGACCCGTGGTTTGATAGACCTCGTCATTTTCGAGTTAAATATCACGACTCTATAGCGTTTCTCTAGAAGTTATACATGTAACAGTTTTGGCATGACACGGTTTCGAACAGAAAAGATCCTGCTATGACTTCGCTCCCTCGCAAGCAGACATGTAGTCGAACAGTCCCGAGTGTCCGTTTTCTGTGCCGATACATATAAACTGATGATCTAAGTTTGAAACACCAGTGATTTAACCTGACATGGACCTACCAAGGACCACACATGTGTTTTCTACGCGAAAACTTAGTGTGTTCGTGTAAATTGAAAGGGGAGTAAATCGGACGGGCTTGATAGGCAGACAATTTTGTCCAGGGAGAATTCGGTTGTATCTGGTTGACTGAAGGTGAATATCGTTAGAAAATGTTTGAGCTATTTATTCGTTTTCTCGGAATGTTTTCAAAACAATTCTGCTGTAGAAGCCTATTTACGTATATATCAGCTATAAGGTTAAACATTTAACATCTCAAATACTCGGTTATTTAGATTATTAAAACCTTCTTCACAACGAGTTATTTCTCAGCGGCTAGGCTTGTTAATATCTGTTTGCCTTCTCAAATTACTGATTCACTGACAACCATTTACCACATACATACCATTTTTAACAGATGACTTTGAAAACCTTTTTGCACAACAATGTGAAAAACTCTACAAATGACAGTATGATTACAAATTAGAGTGGAACACATTGAGGGAATCGGGAATATAAATCTGCTACAAAGACGTCTTCTTGCGAAAAAGGGTCAATCAAGTGGTATCTTCATGTAGAAAATGTTTTAACTGGATCAATGATATAGCCCGATTCCACATGTATATGCATAACTTCCTCATAATTTGGAAACACTTAGTATGTCAGTATATTAAACCTTTCCCACATATAGACGCTTTCTGGCGCCTCTACAGTAGACGACTTTTGAAAACATTGTGACAAAAGGTGAAATTGCTCAAAGCGAGCAATGTCTCTTTTTGCCACAATGCCACTTTGTTCAGTAAATTTAACTTCATTTGTAGAGATTTGATGTCATTGTGTCTAGCTGTTTTCAAAGTTGTCTACTGCAGATGTATTGTATGTGGGAAAGGGTTAAGACATAGTTAACGTCTCTGCAGTAGATCACATTTAAAACCATGGTTTTAAAGTAAAGATAACTTACACCCGAGAAAAGTATTGGGAGTTTGCTATGGTAAGTGAAATAACAACAACGTTTGAAAACCTTCCTTATTTAAAACCAAGATCATTCTACGTAGTTGGGAGTAGATACGAAGGGACAACTACACAAGGTATCGATTCCGATCTCGATGTTTTACATTGTCTCGACACCATTCCTGTGGTAGAGAAATTATTCGAATCTAAACAACAGGGATTTTCTAATCTTATTTTAACGGATGAAGAGACCAAACCTGGATATGTTCGTCTTCAGATTGTTAACGATAAATGCCCGCTTACAGTTGGAATTGGCGACATATCAGATGATTTCTTCTTTGTCGATAGGAAAGGTAGAATATGTGCTACCCACTTCCAACTTGAGGTTCAACGAAAGGCATCTCGTAACGGTCCAGCGATCACGATTACGGATGATAACGGTCATTATCAAATGGATCAAGTATGTGCCTTAAGGTGTCGACATATACCGAGGTCAGCCAATTCCTGGTTACACAGGATACGGAAATACGACTGGCCATCACAAAAACAACTTAAAAGAATGAGTTTATATGGTTGTTTCTTTGTTGCTGTTGGACATCCTCATAGTAATAACAAGTCGAGCGAACGGAGAATTTCCTTCTCACGTCAAGAACGTGACCTCATGTCAAGTCTGAACGAAACGCAGCACAAGTGTTATGTTCTCCTGAAGATTGTAAAGAAGGATATCATAGAACAAAAGGCCGGTGAATCTATATCATCCTATCATTGTAAAACAAGCCTTTTTTATACAATCGAAAATTCACAATCAAATAAACATGTTTGGACTAATGAAAAGCTTATACTGTGTGTACAGCAGTGTCTTAAGCGTCTATTTATTTGGGTGAAGGCACGAAATTGTCCAAATTATTTCATTGCAGAAGAGAATATGTTCGATAAGCTCAGCGTCATGACCCTGGAAAAAATAGAGTATGTTTTAAACGGCATACTTGAGAGTGATATCAAGTGTTTATATTCACTAAATTGTGACAATGTTGGGGAACTACTGAAATCTAAATTAAGTGGTGATGAACTGGTACGTAATCTGGTTTATACGAATACCTCGTTTCAGCCAAGATATATAATATGCAATTATATTACAGTACTCATCTATAGTTTAAGGAACATGTTAATGAAACGCATAGACATGTGTAAAAACACAGGTTATATGAATGGGGTGATGCAACTTCTGCTATATCTACAACATACGAACCATGTCACAGAACATACTACGAGAGACGTAAGAATGGCATTTGACTCTATAATTCCACTCATACAATTACAATACACACAGTGTATGTTAGTACAGTACTTGTCACAAGGAAACTTGTCCGACCTGCGGTCTATGACAATTACAAATATTATCCCAGACATTGGTGACTGTGACCTTATCTCGTCAAAGTTATCTTTAGCATCTTTATATATTCAATTTGAACAGTATCACGAGGAGTGTGAGCGCATTCTAGTGTTATGTGAAAAAGAAATAGAACCATTTGTGGTATCTGTGTGTGGCTGCAACGAACGGATAATGTATGAAAATATCTATATTGCTAAAAAATTAAGTTTTACGGACATGTCAAGCAAATAATTCAGACATTGCACTATAGGCTGTATGGTATTTCATCAATCTCAAGCTAGTCTCGTCCATAGTGCTCTTCAATACGAGATGTTTCGTATTGTGTTCACACAACCTGACTCTGAATTTGAAATGGAACAAGACTACTGGTTAAACTGGATTACGGTAGATTCAGAAATATATCTGTATTTTCTACAATATTTACTTTACTCTCATGACAAAATTCAGGCAGAAAAAGAAACAGCCATGCAGAAAAGAATACAAGATTTCCAAAATGGCTACAATCTTGGCCACAGAGAGACAGCATTGAACCTGTTGGGCTGGATACATCTACAGAAAAATAAATTACAAGCCGCATGGAGATGTTTTTGTTTATCATGGGAAGTAAGGCCATTTAAAAATGCAGCTAAATGGCATATGTTAATTTTATTGAGTAAAATAATAAATAAAACATAGGGTTACCATGATGCAGACGAACGTGACGTCATAGTTTATTTATCTATTGGTGTTAAACCTGATAAGCATTAAAGTTGAGGGTCATCGTGATATATATATATACAGTACAGCTCAAAGGTTTTTTCCCAAAAACCCTCACCCCCGCGGGCTGATAAGACAGCCCACCGCGTTCCCGCTCACCTGTACGCAGGGTTTCCCCTACAATAACCCGGCGGTCTCCCGCGGGGTTTGATCATTCAACTATTAAGCCCGCGGAGGGAAATCCGATAACGATTTATGACGTCACGATGATTGACAGCTGTGATTAAGGCAGCCCCCCGGCGTTCCCGCTCATCTGTATGCGGGGTTTCCCCTACAATAACCCCGCAGTACCGCGGAATTTCATCATTTTTCAAACGGTAGTTAATATACAACATCACACTATTGGACTAAAATGTTTTTAAATCAAGAGGGATATCCTATTCAGTAACCCAGACGCGACATGTAACATTAACGCATCTGTAATGCGATCAAAGCAAGTGAACGTCAATTATTACTTTCAATTAATAAGTGTTAAACACATGTTGACAATCTGAGTTGTTTGGTATTATTATGTTATGGTTAATCACTTATGCTGTCGGCTTTATGAAGCATTCATGTATCATAAATTCACAAATCAATTCTACCACCCGGTGTCCTCCCCTATTAATATAGGCGAATCTTTGATTGCCGGATCTATTTTCTGGCCGATAAGTCAGACAAGAAATAAAATGACAACTGGACGCTTGTTAATGAGAATCGAAATGTTTAATTCACAATACTCGCATTTGGTACGGTTTCGAATATGGAAACTTATACACAATATTGACTGGAAAGATGATGAAGTTCAATTATGTTGTCGTCTATATGTTTTCCCTTTTCCACTTGCAGACGCTTTCTGACGCAGCTACAAAAGAAGAATTTGGAAACATTGTGACATAATACAAAACTGTCTCAATGGTTGCAACCTTATTCAATAATAAGTGTACTTCCGTTTATAGAGTTTCCAAATGTTTACCTACAAGTTTTCAAATTGGCTACTGCTGATGTGTTGCATGTGGAAAATGGTTAATAAGAATAGCCTTCCTCTCAGTGGCATAATACAACTTAGTTGTAAAGGATGTGCATGTAATGTAATTCAGAAAAAATATATCACCATTCGCATACGCGCAATAAGATCATGATGTAACCGTCTTACTACATGCATCTAGGCTTACAAGCCTCACAAGAACGGTTATGACCAAACACTAACTATAAACGTACGTTTTTTATTGTAAATTCTATTTATGTCAATATATCCGAAGGTCGGTTTTGGCGTGACGTGAAACATGTATTAACAAAACCCGTCATGAGCAAGTTCTCCATTTGTCAAATGTTTTCATCTCTAGTCCATAATAGATCTTTAAGTTTTTGATATATGTTTCTGTATTATATGTAGACGGTTTGAATGTCGTCTACTGTGGATTTATCATATGTTGGAAAGGGGGGTTAAAGAAAAAATAAAAAGATGAGCGCTTGTTAGCTGATCGTGTAATCAAGTTAACCCCTTTTCAACAAACACCAAGCAGACGACTTTTAAAACACTTTGTCAATCATTATTTTCAGCCCTGTATCCATTTGCCACAATGCTCTTTCTGACCCTTATGTTCCCGTCTGCCACTTGATTCAATAGTACATAGTGCTAAAGAGTGGAATTACACTTGTTTTTCCCCCTCTGGTCTTTTCTTAAAAGAACCTTCTTTGTCATCTGTTCGTCTTAGTCCCTCGTTTGTGCGGCTCACGGTGGTGTCTTATCAAACAAATGTTTTACCTGCAGCGGAGTAAAAGGCTTTGACATATCTTCTGATGATGTTTTCCTTACCGAGTCCAGTTCCTCCTTAATCTTCACTCCACCACCGAACCAACTACTCCCCCATCTTATATTTCCCGGACCGAATAACTCCGGAAAAAAAGTCGTGTTAAGGTTTAACTGTCATCTTCCTTTTAATACTTTAATATATTATTTTATATATGTAATATGCAACTTCATTTGTACAATGTTAACTATCTAGTCAATGATTCTTAAGTTGAGATTAATACTTATATCTAGTCATATCGTGCTCTTTCATTTGTTTGTTTTATATAAATATAGGATCTGACATGAGTAGTCATTTCATATAAAGTTTTATTAAACGAGTTCAAGATTTTTTGTTATTAAGCGAGCTTGTGGCGAGCTTAATAACAAATATCTTGGACGAGTTTAATAAAAAAAAATATGAAATGACAACGAATGTCAGATTCTTTTTATCACATGACGAAACACACAAAGAAAATCGGGTTTTCCAAAGCTATTTTAATTTCGTCAGTAAACCGTATAACAATGCCACAAAAAATTATGCCGAGGTCATATTTAGCTTAGTTTATTAAAAGTAATAATAAATAACACTTATGAGACATTATATCTATCACATAAAGTGACTTATGAGACGTATTTCGATAAAAAATGTACTTAACGTTTACAATATTTCTAGTTGAAATTTACGGGTTTTGGCGCCAAAGTGAATAACGTATGACGTCAAAACGCTGACATGACGTCATTTTCCTAGTATTAGTTCATGTTATAATATTTACATTCGCACTTGATTTTCTGTACAAATAAATTCTGTTCATTTTGCATGAACCGCTCGACCTTTCATGACCTCTGACGTCATTGTTTATTTCAATAGCGTGACGTCATTTAACCAATGATATTACGACGTTACAAATATCAGCTGTTCATTTAAACAAACGTACGTTGGCGGTAACATTTCTTCATTGTTATTAAAGACTTGTTCGCGAACACTTTAAGGTCGAATAAAATAAAGTAATGAAAAGTGGAAAATGTAAATATAAGGATTGACTCTTATTTTTCGTGCGTTCATGCAGTATGAACGCTCGGCCGCGATTTTGCAAATTTCCCAAGAAGCGCTAGCGCGCTTCATGGATTTGCAAAATCGCGTCCGACGTTCATACTGCATGAACGCACGAAAAATAAGAGTCAATCCTTAATTACACACCTTGTATATATAGAGGATATTACATGAGTGGTCATTCAATACGGAATTTATTAAACAAGTTTTCTGAAATTGATAAGAACGAGTCTTGGTGAGTTTTTATCACTTTTAGAAAATGAGTTTAATAAATTTCGTATTGAATGACCACGAATGTAATGTTCTTTTTATATCATAAATACTAATTAAATAATTTACAGCGCTATATCCATATAAGCGTGGCTATAAAGTGCGCGTATTTACAACGCTAAACGTAACGTTATGACCACGTTACGAAGCATTGTTATTACACTAGTTGAATACGCAATTTATTCAATGGCTTTATTACATTATTACATCATTTATGATATCAAAAGAAATACGTATTAAATGTGTATATTACATCAGATACAAGTATTGTCATGTGATAAATGTAGTAAATTTCTTGTTTGTATATCTGAAGCTGTATATGACTGATGCCCTTATGGGCCTAGTTGCTGAATAAAACTTGAAACTTGATAAAACTTAAAATTTGGTCGTTATGACAACAGATTGATATTATTTTTTTATTAAAAATATTTTTAATAATATTTTTAATAACTTTTTGTTTTATAATACCCCTCCCCTCCCCTGCAAACAAAGTTTTGGGGGGTATATTGGAATCATCCTGTCCGTCTGTCTGTCCATATGCTTGTTAGCGCAACTTCTCCTTAACGGCTGGACCGATTCTGATGAAACTTTACAGTTTACACAGTTGCAGTACGTGAACTGGCCGCCGTAATACAACTGAAAAATTGTTAAAAAAAAGATTATCCCTGTCCGTCCATATGTCTTACAAGCGCGGGAAGGGGAGTAACCTTTCATGAGTTCATTCACAGTTCTAGTTTTATTTGTATAATCCAACATCTTAAAAATCTCCTTGTTGATCAATTATTAATAGGCCTTTAAAACACGTTTTTGCCCAAATATAGCTTGTTTAAATTCTGAAATGTAAAAATATATATATTTTATGTTTCTCACTCGCTCGCTCCATTTTTTCAGAGCAAAAATCCGATGACCAAGAAATCAATTTGGTGTATATTAATATATATATTTTTGTATCGCTCCATTAAAAAAATCTTCTCGCCTCTTAAAATTCTTAAATGTAAAAATATATATATTTTATGTTTCTCGCTCGCTCGCTCCATTTTTTCACAGAAAAAATCCGATGACCAAGAAATCAATTTGGTCTGGCCTTAGTCCAACATTCCCTATGCCGATGGAATCATCCCTTAGCTTCCGAAGTCACATTCTGTTTTGTATTAGCCTTTTTAAATAGGTTGTAAACAGTTAAGTAGCTAGGACCATGATGTGACCATTGTACAGGACAGTGATCTATGAATTGATTGATTGATTGATTGGGGTTTAACGCCATTTTTAACAATTTCTCAGTTATATCACGGCGGCCAGTTCTCTTACTCATGCATTTCCTGGGTTTCTCACACCAGTACTCCACACAATAATCTTCCCAAGCAACTGGCTGCTTTTCCACATAGACTAAGCCCATTGGTGGAAGACGAATGACGCCATCTATGAATTGAAAATGAAATGTAAATATAGTTCAGAACGGCAGTTATTTTAAAAATCATTTATTTTAAGTCACTCTTTTACACGATGTTTAATGATGCACAGTTAATAAAAATGCGCTTGCTTTTCAGGAATTATCTTTATACATATAATATTGTCACGCTGATTAACCAACCTACTTTTGAGATATACCACTCTTTAATACGGATTAAGATAAAGTGGCTGTTTATTACAACACATGTCAACCCTTTACCCAGACTTTCTGTAGATGACTTTCAACTGTATTTCAGTTAGATCATGGTATTGTATTGTTAAGTTACCATTACTCACGATTTTATTTACCCTGACACGATAACATATATTTTACCGAACCTATTAGCGCGTAGGATGGAACCCATTAATACGTTTTTTAAAGTGTTTGGTATGCCGGGAAACTATTTTGCCCTTTTACCACATACAGATGCTGTCGACGCCTCTACAGCAGATGACTTATGGAAACATTGTGACAAAATGTAAAATTTCTCATGTTTCAACTTTATTCAATATTGATTCATTCATTAGGGCTTAACGCGGTTTTCAACTATTGTTCAGTATATCACGCGTGCCGGTTCACGTACTTAAGCTACCAGTTCTACTTACAACATACATCAAAAGTAGCTGGCTGCTTTTCCAAATTGACTGTTAGCCCATTGGTGAAACACGAGTGACGTTTCGTCAAACTTCGAAAATGTTGGCGGAGCTGGTATTCGAACTCATAATCCTTGGATTTACAGCCTGTGTCGCTACCGACTGAGTTATCGGGACTCAATAATTAAGCTTCTATTTATTGTAATATCACGAAGTTTTGCGTAGATATTTTATATGTCGTCTGCTGCATACATGTATATCAAGTATACATATTCATTGAGCGGGGAGGGGCGATCACGCACCGGTTTATGATGTAACTTGGATCTGTTTACGATAGTCGACGTATCAGATGGCAATTTTAAGATACACCAGCTTTTTCCATGATGTTTTATTTTACTGTATGCATATCTAAACGAAGTCCACTATGCACAGGTACAAAATAATACCTATAAATGAGGCGTGTTAGGGGATATTGATGCCAATTCGAACAGTATAGTGTATGTACACCAGCAACCTGTTGCAACCTGTTATACAGTCATAAATGGAAAAAACACAACATTAACAGAAAAGTTGATTCCTTATTTAATGCAAAAATAACGTTGATGTCAAATCAACAATACCCAAAGTTACTAGACACTACTAAAAGATGAGGATATTATGAGCTTGTGCATGTCACAAGTTAAAAGTTGGCTTTTGTGCAAAGTTTAGATCCAGAACAGGGATGCACACAGCTCATATATAACTTACAAGATTGTTAGACGAAACTGTCAACTTTTATAGATTCTGATTAAACTGACCAGGTTCACAAGACAATCTGAACATACACTTAAAATAGCTTGTTCCTTTTCTCATACACTCGCTCTGAACTAGTGTGCAGCGGTTGTTTTGTGCATGTTTTATTTGTTCTTGCCTGCGCAGGATTTAATTAATCGCATTACAGTAAGAAAAGCTTAACGCCGTGTGTACACTATTCAGTTATATCACGGCGGCCAGTTCAGATACTCATGTGTTTCCTAGCTTTCTCCGGGACAGGTCCTATGTTCGAGGCTTATGATACAGGCATATATTGGTAAACGTAAATAAATAGAAACCAGAAACAGGACCTATATTTTGCTCCGATACAATTAGTTTAAACATGCAGACTATTGGAATATATTTGAAATCTCTACTCCGAATTAAATGATTTCATAAAAGTTTCCGTTTATTTTTAAAATGAGCATGTCATCATATGCTTTTAACAATGCTCAATGTTGATTAATTGGGATAAAACGTCGTTTTCAACAATTGTTCAGTCAAATTACTGTGGCCAATTCACATATCTCGACACTGCAAACAATCATGATTAAGGGCACCCAACGTTATGGCATTTGCTAAATGTATATATAGAGATCAGCACGCACATTCATGCTATCCAATGTTGTTGTACATAGTTCGAAGGAATTCCTAGATTTGCCTGCGTGAATACGCATAGTGGTTTCGATCTACACTTCACTGCCTACGCTAAAAACAAATTATATTACCTTTGATCATATATACTTTATGTTGTCGTTTTACATTGTTCTAATATCTTTTGTATTTTTTAGGGGACATAGATAAATTTCTTTTACATAATAGAAAATAGCAAAATGCAAGTTTTAAGCCGAATCTTATAAAATGTATGTATATATGTATGAAATTTATTTGCCAAAAAACGATGTTATTTAAACGACGAAACAAACTGTCAGATTACCAGCTGGTTAGTCACCGTCACACGTTTTTCATCTGTCACGTGCTTTATAAAGTGCTACACCCTTTACACGCAAACATTAATGTTTATATTGAAACGAAATCTGTTTTGCGATTCATTTGTCTTCAATGTAGTGTCGTATAAAAAGTGATTTTTGTTTGATTTGGTAAATGAATATAAATTTGTTAATGGATTTATCATAATCGTGTTGATCTTAATAGTTTGTGAATGTAAAAATAGGATTATCATTATCAAAGGTAAGGCTTTATTTCTCAATTATGCTGTAGAACAATGAATTTGATTATAAATGTTTGCAATATGCACATGCAGATTTCATCGCAATAGAGCTCAGACAACTCGATGTTCAAAGTATTCAAGTAAAGTATTTTAGCGACTGTTCCAGTGTTTCTTTGTTTTGGTCTTAGTTTCAGCATATAAAACATACTCGTATATATACATGATGAGTCAAGTTTGCACATATATGCGCATACAAATCCAGGTCTACAGTGTACATGGTACATTTAGTAACAGTGATTTATCTGATCTGACTCAATTGTCATTATTTGATTTAGCCATTGGTTTGCTAATATCCGAGGAAACATGTAATGACCTGAAAATTAGCAGTATACATGTAGATTTGAGTAGGGGGTCATATTTTAAGAGACGTAGAAGTCGCTCCCTTTTCAGTGTTCTCTCTTCCGTCCGTAATTACATCATAAATCGACTCCTGTAGATGCGTTTACAGACTTCTGGTTCGGATTAATGGAAATGGGTTACAATATGAAATATAGTAAATGAAATATAGTAACACAATTTAAAAGCCAATGAAAAGAGGGAACGTCATCTAAAACATTTAATCTCGAGGAGCTTGAGAAAGAACGTAACTATTATTGAAATTAAATTGCAATATATTGATTCTTTTTATTAACACTCGCCATGCAGAATAACTAATCTGGCGAGCGATTATTTTGAAAAGTAAACAATCGCTCGTGATGCATATGGCTGCAAAATTTACTATTTGGGAAGCAGAGTAAATAATATAGAATAGTTAACATAATGTATAATCGGAAAACAAATTAAAACACACACACTCGCATTTTTCCGCGGGGGCTTCGCGAAAGAAATATAGGCCACTCCCATTTAACATTTTCTGCGGGGGGAACCCTGCAATCCACCTCAAGCGGGCATATCTCTGAAATACCTGTAAAACGCCGGGTTAAGCCGGCGGAGCGACTTAACGCCGGCGGTTTATCATTTTATCGATACCCCCCTCAACCCGGGGGTGAGGGTTTTTGGGAAAACCCCCTTGAGCTGTACTGTATGAGCCGCATCCGTTGATTTAAGATCTTAAGCATCTGTGTACACTCAAGACTGAAGCGTGAAATCCACCTTGGCAGAGGAGTTAGCGTCTGGTCTTTAAGATCTTAAGCATCTGTGTACACTCAAGACTGAAGCGTGAAATCCACCTTGGCAGAGGAGTTAGCGTCTGGTCTTTAAGATCTTAACGTATCTGTGTACACTCAAGACTGAAGCGTGAAATCCACCTTGGCAGAGGAGTTAGCGTCGGGTATTTAAGATCTTAACGTATCTGCGTACAGTCAAGACTAAAGCGTAGAATCCATCTTGGCAGAGGAGATAGCGTCGTGTATTTAAGATCTTAACGTATCTGCGTACAGTCAAGACTAAAGCGTGGAATCCACCTTGGCAGAGGAGTTAGCGTCGGGGATTTAATATCTTAACGTATTTGTGTACAGTCAAGACTAAAGCGTAGAATCCACCTTGGCAGAGGAGTTAGCGTCGGGGATTTAAGATCTTAACGTATTTGTGTACAGTCAAGACTAAAGCGTAGAATCCACCTTGGCAGAGGAGTTAGCGTCGGGGATTTAAGATCTTAACGTGTCTGCGTACAGTCAAGACTAAAGCGTAGAATCCACCTTGGCAGAGGAGTTAGCGTCGGGGATTTAATATCTTAACGTATCTGCGTACAGTCAAGACTAAAGCGTGGAATCCACATTGGCAGAGGAGTTAGCGTCGGGGATTTAATATCTTAACGTATCTGCGTACAGTCAAGACTAAAGCGTAGAATCCACCTTGGCAGAGGAGTTAGCGTCGGGGATTTAAGATCTTAACGTATTTGTGTACAGTCAAGACTAAAGCGTAGAATCCACCTTGGCAGAGGAGTTAGCGTCGGGGATTTAAGATCTTAACGTGTCTGCGTACAGTCAAGACTAAAGCGTAGAATCCACCTTGGCAGAGGAGTTAGCGTCGGGGATTTAATATCTTAACGTATCTGCGTACAGTCAAGACTAAAGCGTGGAATCCACATTGGCAGAGGAGTTAGCGTCGGGGATTTAATATCTTAACGTATCTGTGTACAGTCAAGACTAAAGCGTGGAATCCACCTTGGCAGAGGAGTTAGCGTCGGGTATTTAAGATCTTAAAGCATCTGTGTACAATCAAGACTAAAGCGTAGAATCCACCTTGGCAGAGGAGATAGCGTCGTGTATTTAAGATCTTAACGTATCTGCGTACAGTCAAGACTAAAGCGTGGAATCCACCTTGGCAGAGGAGTTAGCGTCGGGGATTTAATATCTTAACGTATGTGTGTACAGTCAAGACTAAAGCGTAGAATCCACCTTGGCAGAGGAGATAGCGTCGTGTATTTAAGATCTTAACGTATCTGCGTACAGTCAAGACTAAAGCGTAGAATCCACCTTGGCAGAGGAGTTAGCGTCGGGTATTTAATTGCTTAACGTATCTGTGTACAGTCAAGACTAAAGCGTAGAATCCACCTTGGCAGAGGAGTTAGCGTCGGGGATTTAATATCTTAACGTATCTGTGTACAGTCAAGACTAAAGCGTGGAATCCACCTTGGCAGAGGAGTTAGCGTCGGGGATTTAATATCTTAACGTATCTGTGTACAGTCAGGACTAAAGCGTGGAATCCACCTTGGCAGATAAGTTAGCGTCGGGTATTTAAGATCTTAACGTATCTGTGTACAGTCAAGACTAAAGCGAGGAATCCACCTTGGCAGAGGAGTTAGCGTCGTGTATTTAAGATCTTAACGTATCTGTGTACAGTCAAGACTAAAGCGTAGAATCCACCTTGGCAGAGGAGATAGCGTCGTGTATTTAAGATCTTAACGTATCTGCGTACAGTCAAGACTAAAGCGTAGAATCCACCTTGGCAGAGGAGATAGCGTCGTGTATTTAAGATCTTAACGTGTCTGTGTACAGTCAAGACTAAAGCGTGGAATCCACCTTGGCAGAGGAGTTAGCGTCGTGTATTTAAGATCTTAACGTATCTGTGTACAGTCAAGACTAAAGCGTAGAATCCATCTTGGCAGAGGAGATAGCGTCGTGTATTTAAGATCTTAACGTATCTGCGTACAGTCAAGACTAAAGCGTGGAATCCACCTTGGCAGAGGAGTTAGCGTCGGGTATTTAATTGCTTAACGTATCTGCGTACAGTCAAGACTAAAGCGTAGAATCCACCTTGGCAGAGGAGTTAGCGTCGGGGATTTAATATCTTAACGTATCTGCGTACAGTCAAGACTAAAGCGTAGAATCCACCTTGGCAGAGGAGTTAGCGTCGGGTATTTAAGATCTTAATGTATCTGTGTACAGTCAAGACTAAAGCGTGGAATCCACCTTGGCAGAGGAGTTAGCGTCGGGTATTTAAGATCTTAACGTATCTGTGTACAGTCAAGACTAAAGCGTAGAATCCACCTTGGCAGAGGAGTTAGCGTCGGGTATTTAAGATCTTAAAGCATCTGTGTACAATCAAGACTAAAGCGTGGAATCCACCTTAGCAGAGGAGATAGCGTCGGGTATTTAAGATCTTAAAGCATTTGTGTACAGTCAAGACTAAAGCGTGAAATCCACCTTGGCAGAGGAGTTAGTGTCGGGTATTTAAGATCTTAACGTATCTGTGTACAGTCAAGACTAAAGCGTGGAATCCACCTTGGCAGAGGAGTTAGTGTCGGGTATTTAAGATCTTAACGTATCTGTGTACAGTCAAGACTAAAGCGTGAAATCCACCTTGGCAGAGGAGTTAGCGTCGGGTATTTAAGATCTTAACGTATCTGTGTACAGTCAAGACTAAAGCGTGGAATCCACCTTGGCAGAGGAGTTAGTGTCGGGTATTTAAGATCTTAAAGCATCTGTGTACAGTCAAGACTAAAGCGTGAAATCCACCTTAGCAGAGGAGTTAGTGTCGGGTATTTAAGATCTTAAAGCATCTGTGTACAGTCAAGACTAAAACGTGGAATCCACATTGGCAGAGGAGTCAGCGTCGGGTATTTAAGATCTTAACGTATCTGTTTACAGTCAATACTAAAACGTGGAATCCACATTGGCAGAGGAGTAGCGTCGGGTATTTAAGATCTTAAAGCATCTGTGTACAGTCAAGACTAAAACGTGGAATCCACATTGGCAGAGGAGTCAGCGTCGGGTATTTAAGATCTTAACGTATCTGTTTACAGTCAATACTAAAACGTGGAATCCACCTTGGCAGAGGAGTTAGCGTCGGGTATTTAAGATCTTAACGTATCTGTTTACAGTCAAGACTAAAACGTGGAATCCACATTGGCAGAGGAGTTAGCGTCGGGTATTTAAGATCTTAACGTATCTGTGTACAGTCAATACTAAAACGTGGAATCCACCTTGGCAGAGGAGTTAGCGTCTGGTATTTAATATCTTAACGTATCTGCGTACAGTCAGATCTTGGGCGAGGAATCCACCTTGGCCGGGCTGTTAGCATCGATACATTGGAACCAGGCGTCTAGAGTTCCAGCACATTACCTAGCCTAGTACTGGTTTGTTTACCAGGAATCATACATAAGTGAACTGTCGACGTAACTAAAATAATTTTGTAAAACGGCTGAATAACCTAATACATCTAAAATATCAGCAGCGTCTGGCGATTCGAGGTCTAAGTACATCTTTGTACAGTAAAGACTATGTGTATACGTACATGCTCACCAGAGTATCTACTTTCCTAGTATACATTACGTAGACTAAATGCATCATCTGACAAAACACTAGAAGTGTAGCCCCAATATTTGAACGTCAATGTAACTGTACATGATGCCAGACCGGAGAGGTAAAACGACCCCAAATCACAAGACGCGGCTTGTTTGTTTAACTATGACCCGTACATTTGATGATCATTGACCGACAAACATTCACTAAGCTAGAAAATGTTCAATGTTCAAGATGTATACATCATGACTACTGCGAGCAGGAATCAAACCAGGGGCGTCCAGTTTTAGATACGGCATGGTAAACACTCCGTCACAGCTTTTTCAGAGTAAATTATTTAGGGTTTTATGCTGGACGTCCCGTTTTTCTGTGAAATGGATACCATTGAAAAGATATCAGATATATTTCGGTATTTCCTTTTATCGTATAGTAAGTTAGCTAAACGATTTCTGCTATTACTGTTTGATCAAATACCATTCATGATTACTATTGCTGCGTATACTAATGCATACATAAATAAACTCCATAGCTGACTTGCCTTGTTATGGCAAATGTATATTGTTGTTATCGATGATTGAGTTATATAAGTGAAACATCCTGTTTAGAGAGGAAACGGTCATTCATAGAAAAGAGTAGACATAATGTATGCATGTGTTCGAGCTTAATTAATACATGTTCGTAAAGAATTTTACAACACGTTTATACAAAGAATATCCCTAGGAATTTAAGCACTTACATAATGAATTGGTTTGCGATTGTAGGCATGGTATAACACGCTGCATTTATCCATTATTTAGTTATATCACGGCGTATTTTGGTTAAGTTGTCAGTACCACTGATCCATTTATCCTGACACCAACGATTTGGCAACTATCCTAAGTGCCGTAAAGAGGAAGCTATTTTTACAATGTTTAAAGTCTTTTGTTTGACCCGGCCGGGGATCGAACTCGCTTACTCCAGTTGTCGAGGCGGAAGCTCTACTGATACACCACTGAGGCGATCCCGTGTATAGTAGGTATGAGCCTCGTCTATCAATTTGAGGTCTTATTGACTGACCGTAACGGGATCATATAGAGATAGATTGGATGTATAGGGATACTCGTCTAGATTGTTGTCAAAATATATATATTTGACATAAGTACATTATACATGTAGAAGGAACGTAAAGGATCTAGTTAGACGTTGCGAATACGCTAACTCGTCTGAGCCTTCACTGAACATAAGATGCCATATGAATTTATGACCTAATACCGCTTGACTCGATTCGTTTCTAAGCCGCGTCAGGTAAAACGAGTGATATGCTGTATCCCATATTGGTATTGATCATAGTAAATTATTAGAGGGAAAGAAATCTAGCTTTTCCATAAATGTTTTTATTTATGTCTTAAAGCGGGTAAGAAATGTCATTGTTCTGCTTTACGTTGTATACCTCGTAAAGACTCGGTGATTTCCGTCCGAATTCGTCAGATAACGGTAATGTAACGATAACAGTTTCCAATAAGCCCATTAAGGGTAATCTACCTTAAACACAGGATCGCATGTGTTTTTACTGTTCGTTGATGCAGCAGACCCCATATCGGCCTAGCCTTGTCTTACTAATGGATAACGCCATGACGATTAATACATCCGATATCATACACAATGTTGATCTGCAAATCCCTAATTGTTTTTATATCATACCAGACAGTGTTGCAATGGTACGGCGTCACCTTATCGTGCGTAATGTCCTGAGCTCGGATCCCGCGATGACGTGTTCTGTCTTTGGGAATTACCAAGGTAAATGGCCCATATACTAGTAAGGTATCTACTAGCAGACATCGAACGTGATTAATAATCAGTGCACAAAAAACAATTTTAAATCACAGTGTCTTATGAATTAACTAGAATTCGATGAAATAAATACTGAATTTGTCAAGCATCGGAAGGAATGAACGACCCGTGGTTTGATAGACCTCGCCATTTTCGAGTTAAATATAACGACTCTATAGCGTTTCTCTAGAAGTTATACATGTAACAGTTTTGGAATGATACGGTTTCGAACAGAAAAGATCCTGCTATGACTTCGCTCCCGCGAAAGCAGACATGTAGTCGAACAGTCCCGAGTGTCCGTTTTCTGTGCCGATACATATACACTGATGCTCTAAGTTTGAAACACGAGTGATTTAACCTGACATGGACCTACCGCGAAAACGTAGTGTGTTCGTGTAAATTGAAAGGGGAGTAAATCGGACGGGCTTGATAGGCAGACAATTTTGTCCAGTGTGAATTCGATTGTATCTGGTTGACTGAAGGTGAATATCGTTAGAAAATATTGAGCTATTTATTCGTTTTCTCGGAATGTTTTCAAAAAATCTTCTGCTGTAGAAGCCTATTTACGTATATATCAGCTATAAGGTTAAACATTTAACATCTCAAATACTCGGTTATTTAGATGATTAAAACCTTCTTCACAACGAGTTATTTCTCAGCGGCTAGGCTTGTTAATGTCTGTTTGCCTTCTCAAATTACTGATTCACTGACAACCATTTACCACATACACACCATTTGTAACAGATGACTTTGAAAACCTTTTTGCACAACAATGTGAAAAACTCTACAAATGACAATATGATTACAAATTAGAGTGGAACACATTGAGGGAATCGGGAATATAAATCTGCTACAAAGACGTCTTCTTGCGAAAAAGGGTCAATCAAGTGGTGTCTTCATGTAGAAAATGTTTTAACTGGATCAATGATATAGCCCTATTCCACATGTATATGCATAACTTCCTCATAATTTGGAAACACTTAGTATGTCAGTATATTAAACCTTTCCCACATATAGACGCTTTCTGACGCCTCTACAGTAGACGACTTTTGAAAACATTGTGACAAAAGGTGAAATTGCTCAAAGCGAGCAATGTTTTCAACTTTTTTCAGTAAATTTAACTTCATTTGTAGAGATTTTATGTCATTTTGTCTAGATGTTTTCAAGGTTGTCTACTGCAGATGTATTGTATGTGGCAAAGGGTTAAGACATAGTTAACGTCTCTGCAGTAGATCACGTTTAAAACCATGGTTTTAAAGTAAGCATAAATTTAAGAAACAATCACCTTTTCCTTTTCCCACAATATTTTCAATTAAGTATCTGAGTTACATTTTGAACATCAGCACTGCGTTCAATATAATTTTAAGGTAACAAGTGGCAGCCAATCCAATATTTATAGATTAAATGTAAATATAGCCTTGCAAATATTTAAATTTAATTTGACAATTATATTCTTTATCGATTTTTAACACCCTTTTCCAAATACAATAAATGTGCAGCAGACGAATTTTAATACCATCACGGCAAACTATGCAAAATCACTACAAATGAAAGTATGAATATGACAATCAGTTTAAAATTGTGTGGCAAAGGGAGACTAAATGTGTTTCAAAAATAGACTGCTGCGAATGAATCCAATATTGCTTTAAACAGGGAAGGGGTTAAATGTTTTGGTATTACATGTTTAAACCATATTGTCCGTTTTTGTGGTTTTATCGATTACATCTGATATTCCAAAATTCTGACAAAAAAATCCCAGAATTTGTATTTGCTATTTCAACATCCTGGAATTACTCCTTAATGAAAGCACCATATCTATATATTAGACAAATGATTGTCACGATGACAGAATGGCATAACTTTGTTAATGATGTGTAGCAAAAAGTAATTAACGCAGCCTTCTGGTGACTTTCATGCCTAGCATGAATATGTATGTTTAGTGAGGAACCAGTTTACTTTAGAATAGACCGTTGTAAGTAAAGGGTAACATCCGTAATACACACTATTATATACGTCAGTGTATATGCAAATATATTCATTATTGAATCTTCAATGGTGGACGGATGTTTATATCCTTCCAACATGAAAACTACACCTGTTCGTCTGTTGCTATGACATAAGTGGATGAAGGGTATGTGCCCGGTTTATGTATCGATTTTGACAACCACAGATAACTCCAGACAGAGACAATTCTGTAAGCAAGAGGATTACACCAGTATTAACAGAGTATGGAATAAAACTGTTTGCCAATAGAAAGGTGAGTTCATTCGTCGTAGAAAATATGTAGTAAGATCTTGGCTCTACAATACATGGTATATTACTCATCCCAATATATAGTGTGGGTACCAACATCATATGTTTTGGTGGTTAGATAAGGATTTAGGAATTGAAATATTACAGGTTTCTGGAGAACTGCAGTACGTGACTGTTTATGTCTTCTAGAAACATGTATCTACATAATATCTTGTTTTTTAAATTTATTGTAATTGACATTCATAGCTTAGGATTTATAATGTTGTCGTGTCTGTTATAAGGTATTGACAAATTACATTTAATACACATACACTATGTGAACTTAACGCATATTCAAGTATTTAAAGGGTTCACTTGTCGTTGAGTATTGGTTCATTGAGTGCCTCATTTAACTGATGATATACACAATTTCGTTCGTAGCTATGTGATACATACGTTACTGGTCTAAACCTGGTGTGTGTAAAAACTTGCACTTTTATTTCTTAATAATCAAAACCGTTGCACAATTCGGTTCAAACCCCATCGCATTTTTCTTCCATAAAAACGTACTGTCATGTTGGACAGAACCTAACAAGTCTCTACCGTTGTAGACGAAACACATTGCAAAGGGTCCAATGGGATTGGGTATCTGTACTAATACACATTTACCTGTGAATCATTAACTCTAGAGAGAAAATCTTTTGAAATCGACCATTTTGTATTCAAAATAATTGTATAGCATTATATATATGGTAAATCTATGGTATAGCTTTATATGCATGAATAATATGACGCATGCCTTCATAATCACGGCTCATGTGGAAAGATTATTGTTTGTAAAATGTCTTGTCTCAAAGATCCGTAATTGTCAGTACTAAAGGAGAATCAAATTATTATAATAAAAGTAAAAAGGTTGATATTTTATAAAGATGTAACGTAAACGACACATATGTCTTCTGGTCAAAGTGTCCGAATTTCAAAATTCTTCGAATATTATACATCTACAAGACGCACCGAGCGTGGCAAATTGCATGAGTGGTAAACATATATTTATACACTCCGAATGTCACGCGGGAGACCCGGGCTGGAGTCTCAGGCAATGCGTTATTTTTTCTGTAAATACAATACTGTGCTTTCAACTCCAATATTATTCAAAATAAGGACATAACAAATTGCTATTGTGAAGTATATTTGATAAACTTTTGTATTATGTAAATTCTTGACAAAATGTAATCCGAGATCTGCAGTTACTGTTGGCCCCTTTCTGGCAGCTCTATCAGTGCGTTGATTTTAAAAAAATGTACGAATGTCGCACCATAGATCAACCGTAAAGGGTTATGTCTTTTTCGAAAATTGAACTACCTTGCAACATAAAGATTATTCAAAGAAATAAGAATTCTGAATTGTCCTATTTGTTGTTAATCTACCAATAGGTAGTAACCTTACCTTAAGAACGTACCAAGACAAAATATAATAATATATACCCTTCCGTGTGTTTTTTTTATAGAATGTAAACCTTCTACATAACGATCTAATTCTCCGTGATTTGTGTTCGCTATATCGAATTATATATTCACTGACAACACTTTCCCACATACAACACATTTGCATCAGACGACTTTGAAAATAGATTGGCACAACAATGGACAAATTCTACAAATGACAGTATACACTATTTAATAGAGTTGGGACAGATTGAGGGAAAGCGTAATATTTGTCTAATGAATAGGCTTCCGCGAGAAGGAAAGGGTCAATCAAGTGGGGTCTTCAAGTAGGAAATATATTCACTTAATCAATGATTTAACCCTTTCCAACGTGTAGGCGCATTTTGACGTCTCTGCAGCAGAATTTAATTAGTGTGGAAAAGGGAGAACGTTCTTTTGATTTATACAGATTATACATATTTTGCCTAGATGCGTTATAGTCGTCTGCTGTATTTGTTTACGTATTTGGGAAAATGTTTAACTCGTTCCCTTAAAATATACATATGATGTCACTGCAGAAGACAACTTTTAAACATTTTGAAGCATTTAAAAAAAGAAAGGGTGCACAAATAATCAAAATTTATGTTCCTTTTCCCACAGCATTTCCAATTAAGTATCTGAATTACATTTTTGATTACGAGCCCTGTGTTCAATGGATTGTTAAGGTAAAAAGCGTTAGCAAAACCACAATTTGTCGATTGAATATAACGTTAACCCAGTAAGTATTGAATTCAAATTTGACAATTATATGCATTATCGATTTTAACACCCTTTACGAAATATCGAAAATCTGCAGAAAACGAATTTGGAAATACCTTGACAAAACTATGGTAACTCATTACAAATGAATGCATCAATATTGAAATCAGTTCAAAAAACTGTGGCAAAACAATCGTCTGCTTCAGATGCATTAATCAACCTCTGATTGTTTTGAAAGGGATAAACGAATATTTTTTCGACCAACTTCAGTCATCAATTGTCACACTTTCTAAGCATTTCCCATAAAGAACACCATCTATCATTGAAAAGAGTTACCTCTTAGCTTTAAAACAATCCAAAGAAAATGTGGGGTCATGTATTATGCAAGAAAGAACTCACCAGGCGAAAATGGTTACCGTCATTTTCGACAAAAAAGGTCCCGGACAAACCGGTGTTTAGCATTCTCTACTTTCACTTTCAGACAAGGTCAAAAAAATAAAAGTGATCAAATCAATCATTTCCAGTGCATCCTATACACATTCGTAATGAATTTAAACTCATTGTCATATATTCAATAAATACTGGTGATGGTATACACTCATTTCTACACAAACAAAGGTTTATTTAGGGACTTCTGTAGTGTAGATCAAAGGGTCCGCGGATGTATTTAGCGTAATTTGACCTATACACACGAACCCATAAATACTTTCGAACGTACCGTATTTACCTTTACACGCCAACGCACAAACACTTTCGAACGTACAGTGTTTACCTTTACACGCAAACCCACAAACACTTTCGAACGTACAGTATTTACCTATACACACCAACACACAAACACTGACGAACGTACAGTATTTACCTTTACTCGACCAACCCACAAACACTTTCGAACGTACAGTATTTACCTTTACTCGACCAACCCACAAACACTTTCGAACGTACAGTATTTACCTTTACACACCAACCCACAAACACTTTCGAACGTACAGTGTTTACCTTTACACACAAACACACAAACACTTTCGAACGTACAGTGTTTACCTTTACACGCCAACCCACAAACACTTTCGAACGTACAGTATTTACCTATACACACCAACCCACAAACACTTTCGAACGTACAATGTTTACCTTTACACACCAACCCACAAACACTTTCGAACGTACAGTGTTTACACTTACACACCAACCCACAAACACTTTCGAACGTACAGTATTTACCTATACACACCAACACACAAACACTTTCGAACGTACAATGTTTACCTTTACACACCAACCCACAAACACTTTCGAACGTACAGTGTTTACCTTTACACACCAACCCACAAACACTTTCGAACGTACAGTGTTTACACTTACACACCAACCCACAAACACTTTCGAACGTACAGTATTTACCTTTACACACCAACACACAAACACTTTCGAACGTACAGTGTTTACACTTACACACCAACCCACAAACACTTTCGAACGTACAATGTTTACCTTTACACACCAACCCACAAACACTTTCGAACGTACAGTGTTTACCTTTACACACCATCACACAAACACTTTCGAACGTACAGTGTTTACCTATACACAAGAACCCACAAACACTTTCGAACGTACAGTGTTTACCTATACACAAGAACCCACAAACACTTACGAACGTACAGTGTTTACCTATACACACCAACCCACAAACACTTTCGAACGTACAGTGTTTACCTATACACACCAACCCACAAACACTTTCGAACGTGCAGTGTTTACCTTTACACACCAACCCACAAACACTTTCGAACGTACAGTGTTTACACTTACACACCAACCCACAAACACTTTCGAACGTACAGTATTTACCTATACACACCAACACACAAACACTTTCGAACGTACAATGTTTACCTTTACACACCAACCCACAAACACTTTCGAACGTACAGTGTTTACCTTTACACACCAACCCACAAACACTTTCGAACGTACAGTGTTTACACTTACACACCAACCCACAAACACTTTCGAACGTACAGTATTTACCTTTACACACCAACACACAAACACTTTCGAACGTACAGTGTTTACACTTACACACCAACACACAAACACTTTCGAACGTACAGTGTTTACCTTTACACACCAACCCACAAACACTTTCGAACGTGCAGTGTTTACCTTTACACACCAACCCACAAACACTTACGAACGTACAGTGTTTACCTATACACACCAACCCACAAACACTTTCGAACGTACAGTGTTTACCTTTACACACCAACCCACAAACACTTTCGAACGTGCAGTGTTTACCTTTACACACCAACCCACAAACACTTACGAACGTACAGTGTTTACCTATACACACCAACCCACAAACACATTTGAACGTACAGTGTTTACCTATACACACCAACCCACAAACACTTTCGAACGTACAATGTTTACCTTTACACACCAACCCACAAACACTTTCGAACGTACAGTGTTTACCTTTACACACCATCACACAAACACTTTCGAACGTACAGTATTAACCTTTACACGCCATCCCACAAACACTTTCGAACGTGCAGTGTTTACCTTTACACACCAACCCACAAACACTTTCGAACGTACAGTGTTTACCTTTACACACCATCACACAAACACTTTCGAACGTACAGTGTTTACCTTTACACACCAACCCACAAACACTTTCGAACGTACAGTGTTTACCTATAAACACCAACCCACAAACACTTTCGAACATACAGTGTTTACCTTTACACACCAACCCACAAACACTTTCGAACATACAGTGTTTACCTTTACACACCAACCCACAAACACTTTCGAACATACAGTGTTTACCTTTACACACCAACCCACAAACACTTTCGAACGTACAGTGTTTACCTTTACACACCAACCCACAAACACTTTCGAACGTACAGTGTTTACCTTTACACACCATCACACAAACACTTTCGAACGTACAGTGTTTACCTATACACACCAACCCACAAACATTTTCGAACGTACAGTGTTTACCTATAAACACCAACCCACAAACACTTTCGAACGTACAATGTTTACCTATACACACCAACCCACAAACACTTTCGAACGTACAGTATTTTCCTTTACACACCAACCCACAAACACTTTCGAACGTACAGTGTTTACCTTTACAAACCGACCCACAAACACTTTCGAACGTACAGTGTTTACCTATACACACCAACCCACAAACACTTTCGAACGTACAGTGTTTACCTTTACACACCAACCCCCAAACACTTTCGAACGTACAGTGTTTACCTTTACACACCAACCTACACACACTTTCGAACGTACAGTGTTTACCTTTACACACCAACCCACAAACACTTTCGAACGTACAGTATTTACCTTTACACACCAACCCACAAACACTTTCGAACGTACAGTGTTTACCTATACACACCAACCCACAAGCACTTTCGAACGTACAGTGTTTACCTTTACAAACCAACCCAGAAACACTTTCGAACGTACAGTATTTACCTATACACACCAATCCACAAACACTTTCGAACGTACAGTATTTACCTATACACATCAACCCCCAAACACTTTCGAACGTACAGTATTTACCTTTACACACAAACCCACAAACACTTTCGAACGTACAGTGTTTACCTTTACACACCAACCCACACACAGTTTCGAACGTACAGTATTTACCTTTACACACCAACCCACAAACACTTACGAACGTACTATGTTTACCTTTACCTTTACACACCAACCCACAAACATATTGATTGGTTGAATAACAAAGCAGCCAGGCGGTATCAGAAAAGGGTCAAACCTATATATTTTTAAATGATGTTTTGATGACAGTTTCAAGATAATTGTGTAGAAATGTTCCGTCGGTAACCCTCTACATAAACTTTCCAGGTAACCATGCTTAGTTGAAAGACATAGCATACAGGTAGCCTAAGAAAAATGTAAAATTAACGTTTAGCTTCAAATGACATCTCCTCCTTACCCACTGGACCAATTTCAGCCAACCTTATAGGAATGTTGCTTTTGCAATAGAAAGGGAGAAATATAAAAACTTTAAAATTCTTCTAGTGAAATGGTCCCTAAGTGAAACTCTTCAAAATTTGCTCTAGCCATAGTCAGGGGTTAAATAACATAGCTGGCCGCCAGACTGAATCAGAAAAGGGGCAAAATTACAAAACTTTAAAATCCCATTCTTTTTAGAATTCTCTTCAGATTTCAAAACAGTTTAGCAGAAATATTATTTTTGTAACACTGAACATAATTTGTCCAAGCCATATTGATTGTTTCAAAAAGATAGCTGCCAGGCGGCATCAAAAAAGGGGTAAAAGGAACATTTAGCTTCAAACGACATCTCCTAGACCAATTGACCTTCAAAGTAATGTTCATTTTGTGGTCCTATTGCAATGTGTTCAAAGATTTAATGCATTATGACAAATGTCTCTTACTGATAAGCTGTTTTAGTTACAGTTCAGTACTAATTTTAATTAAATTGCGATTTTATATTTGGGCTGTTCGCATCCGAATGCAATACATGTTATGAGCATTACAAATGGCATGCCGTTTCAGATGACATTAAGTTAAGGTTGGACGGACGAATTCACAAGGACGTCGTATACAACACATTTTGTCTCCTTAATCTCTAAATTATCGGAATCCGCCGTGGTCGAGTGGTTAGCGTCGGGGATTTGAAACCGGGTGTCCAAGGGTTCAATCCCTAGTAGCGGCACGAGGGTCATGGTGGAGTGCCCTTGGACAGGGCACTTTTTCTAGCCTAGTACTGGGTCGAGTCCCGGTAGCTCAGTCAACGACGCTGTCAATCCAGGGGTTGTGAGTTCGATTCCCGGCTCGGCCAACTTTCTTTCCGCCGATTGACAAAAGTCAATGCGACATGCGTCAGTCGTCTTACACCACTGGGCTAAGTCTATGTGGAAAAGCAGCCAGTTGTTTTGGAAGATTGTTGTGTGGAGTACTGGTGTGAGAAAACCAGGAAATGCATGAGTAGGTGAATTGGCCGCCGTGATATAACTGAGAAATTGTTAAAAACGGCTTAAATCCCAATCAATCAATCAATCTAAATTATTGTTTATAAGCCGGTACCAAATGTATTAAGCCGAATACCAATCTTCATGAAACTGAGTTGTATCCCCGTTGATCTTAGGAATTAACAAGTTTAGGTGAAGGGTACATGTAATGCCCGTAATACACATTATTAAAAACGTCAGTGAATAAGCAAATATATACACCATTGAATCTTCAACGGTAGACGGATGTTTTGATCGCTTACACTTGATAACTACACCTGTCTGTCTGTTACTTTAACATAAGTAGATGACGGGATCGTATATTATTCATTCAAATATATTTTGTTCGTACCAACAGCGTAAGTTTTTGTGGTCAAATAAGGGTTTAAAAATAAAATATGACTAGTTTTTAGAGTTCTTCAGTACGTGACTGCTGATGGCTTCTAGAAACATGTACCTACTTAATAACTTGTTTTTTTTAAATATTATAATTGACATTCATAGCTAAGGATTTATAATGCTGTCGTGTCCGTTATAATGTATTGACAAATTACATTTTAATACACATACACTATTTAACCTAACGCACATTAAAGTATTTAAAGGGTTAAATTGTCGTTGAGTATTGCTTTAAATAGAACTCTATCATTTAGTGCCTCATTTAAATGACGATATGCACTTTTTCGTTCGTTGCTATAATATGCGTAGGTTACTGGTCTGAGACCCGCTGTGTGTAACAACTTGCACTCTTACTTCTAAATAATCAAAACCGTTGCACAAATCGGTACAAATCCCATCGCCTTTCTCTTCAAGAAACGTACGGTAATGTTGGACAAAACCTAACACCTCTCTACCATTGTAGACGGAATACATTGTAAAGGGTTCAATCGGTTTGCGTATCAGTAATAATACACATTTTTTCGTGTGAATCTTTAACTCTTGAAAACAAATTTTTTGAACTGTACCATTTTGTATTATAATACATATTATACAATTATAATTGTATAGCATTATATATATAGTAAAGCTTACATAATGTGACGCATACCCTTATAATCACGACTCACATGGAAAGATTATAGTTTGTAAAATGTCTTGTCTGACAGATCCGTTATTAGCAATTTAAATTCCGGTAAACGTTGTAAATGTATTAATAGTTCTTAGCTAAGGTGTTTGACATAGTCGTTTTAACTGAGTGAATAATGCGACTAGACAGAATTCATAATCACGGCTTATTTGGGAAATATCTTATTTCTAAAAGGTATTGGCTCACACATTCCGTGTGTTCTATGTGGGGCATTACAGATAAACCAACAAAATGACATTGGCGACCAGTGGAGATCCAGATCACCCTGAGCGTCTGAGCTGATTTCGGTCTGTATTGTTCGTAAATACATAAAAACAAAAACAGATAAGATGCCTTCGGTTATATATTTACTCAACAACATTGACATGAGTTTGATCTTGTGAAATAGTATTACCTTACCATATTCACCCGGTGATTAACTTTGTAAACAAGATTTACTCAACAAAATTGACCTGATCCTGACCGTAATAGAATATTATGCTCAACACTATTGACCTGTACCTGACCTTAATACATTATAATACCTAACAATAACGACCTGTACCTGACTTAACACATTATAATACTCAACTATATCGACCTGATTCTGATCTTGTAAAATAGTACTACCTTACAATATTGACCTGTACACGACCTTTGTAACAATAACGACCTGTACCTGACCTTAAGAGATCATAAATACTATACAATTATGGACTTTTCAGCTGTTATACATGATGTGATATGCACCAAAAAAATCATTATTGACCGAGGCGATAGCCGAGGTCAATAATGATTTTTTGGTACATATCAACATCATGTATAACAGCTGAAAAGCCCATAACTGTTTTATTGTATAACCCTCAATTTATCATATCGTTTTGATATTGATCAACTTAAAAGAAAACAGAGGACCACTCAAGGAACATTTCTGTTGTATGTTGTATACATTTCTGTCTCATGATAACAGTACGTTTTTGACATGATAACAGTCTAAAACGCGCGTCTAAAATGTTGGTAATGCACGTGCATGACGTCATTTAACAAAAATTACGTCACCGGAATGACCACTCGGAAGTTTCCGTGGTCATTCGGAACGCACCTCGGAAAATTCCGCAGCGTACGGATAAAGGCGAAGGATATTAATAGGCGGCTCGTGGGATTCCCCGGTCTTCCCCTGTTACTATTTATAAAACTGGTCAATATCAGAAAAAACCGGTCAATATCGCTAGATATTTTTTCTAAAAAATTACTTTTTAGCCAATGAAAAGGCGTCTATTTATAGGTTATATAATAATATACAATTATGGACTTTTCAGCTGTTATACATGATGTGATATGCACCAAACAAATAATTATTGACCGAGGCGATAGCCGAGGTCAATAATGATTTTTTGGTACATATCAACATCATGTATAACAGCTGAAAAGCCCATAACTGTTTTATTGTATAACCCTCAATTTATCATATCATTTTGATATTGATCAACTTAAAAGAAAACAGAGGACCACTCAATGAACATTTCTGTTGTATGTTGTATAAATTTCTGTCTCATGATAACAGTTTTGACATGATAACAGTCTAACCTTCATGAAAAATTAAGTAAATGCGTGCATTGTGTTCAACATAAAAAGACGCATCTAATGATATAATTTTCATCAAAATGGATAGAGGAAATAGTGAAAAAATGACAATTGAAAATACTTCAAGACCAGAAGTTGCCGTGCAAAATCGTGATCAGCCGTCAATACAATCGCCTCAGAGACTGTACAACGAAGAACGTCGTCAATACGTACTGAACAAAGATCGGGCGTGGAAAAAGAAACTTGATGCAACGGAAATGAACGATTTATCGATTACTTTGACTGGTGGCGGACTTCGAATGTTCATGAATGCTGGTATGTTTGAACTTTTTCGTTTGGCAAGTAATAAGTACTTTGCAGAATTTCATTCTAAATGCACCTTGGTAAAGGATCAGAGAGAGAATGTTGTTGAGACTCAGTATCGTGTATATACGGGAGAAAATACACACTATACTATCAACATGTATCATACCAGATCATCGTTACTTGTAAATGGTAAAGGCATGAATCAATTCATTCAAACGGACGTTTATGAACTTTTGAACTCCATAGAGTTTAACTTACGAGCAAATAACTATGCATCAATTGAATCATTCAATATCAAGATTAGACAATTAATACTTTCTACTCTATCCGCCGATTCTGTTCCAAATGATGCACATATGGCAGACGACATTAAGTGTATCGAACAAGGCCGTAGCTCTCAACGTCCAATTATAGTAGAACTCGAATCTAACAGTAATGAAAGCAATGATGTAACCGAACAAGATCCAAGTGGAAAAGTTGAAAGTGAGCACAACGGAAATAAGTTCACTACAGTACTAGAAAATATACAGAGTGATATATGTGAAATGAAACACATCATGAAAAAACACATTAGTGAAACAAATGAGAAATTTGAAAGAATGTGTAATGAGCTGTGTAGCATAAAGAGACAAATTTCGCACAGATCTGGTAACATTGACAGGGAAATAGAACAAATTTCGGACAATGTGTGTAAAACTAATGAGGAAGTAAAGCAGTTATCCGATAAAGTACAGAAGAAAGTGCAATCCTTTGCGGATCAGATGAAACACACAATTCTAAATGACACTTGTACACAAAACAGGAAGGTTACTTCGACAGAAAATAAGTACGAGTCAAAGAAAAACTCCGAAAAAAGAGCAGACGACGAATTATCGCGTGACCCGGAAGTTACTCTTCAGAAGCAACGCTATAAGAAACCGGAAGTATCTTCTATACATCCTCAACTCATAACGCATTCCACACATCCGGTGCCCCGTTTAAATACTAAGTCAAAGACAAACTCAGAAAAAAGAAAAAAAAACAGACGACAAATTCCGACAAGACACACAGAGAAGACCACCAACTGTGCGTGAAGTACCGAAAATGAGAGAAACAAGCAAAAGTGTGTTATTAATGAGTGATTCAATAATGCAAGGCGTAAATACCAAAGGCCTGAAACACGCTGTGCACAAACATTCCGTATCTGGAGCAAAGATAAGAAACTTGATCGCTGATATTGACATGTATGATTTAACAAAATTTGATACAATCGTCCTTTTCGTAGGTGGAAATGACATATCATGTAACCGAGATATCAATTAATAGAGGAAGAATATGATCAACTCATCGCCTTAATTAAAGCAAGAAATGAAAAGTGTCAAATTGTTCTATCTAAAGTGACCCCAAGAGGAGATGTAGATGTTAACCCCCTAAATATGATTGTAGAGCGTTTGTCAGTACATCACAAAACGGACATCACAGATTCATACAGAGCATTTCATGACAAAAACGGAACACTGCTAAAACACTTCTTAAGCGATTATGACCATATTCATTTGTCAAGGTCTGGAACTAAGCGCTTGTTAGCTACAATTGACAGATCCGTTCACATTGTACATGACTACAAGAAATGTGTATACATAGGTCAGCCAAACCAGAATGGGTTTAACCAGCCAATTTCACCACGGAGTCGGTTTACATCGCGACAGAGACACTGCATGAAGTGTTATGAGACGAGCCACGATACACATGAATGCCGCCACAGGACACCAGTCACCTGCTGGGGCTGCGGTTTAAGCGGACATAAACAAGAGATTTGTTGGAACCTATAGGGAGAAGGCAATGATGCCGAAAATCAGCTAATTGATTCAAACTTTTTTAACATATTACCTAACATATGCACCTCATGCAATGAAATTGACTGTGACTGTGTATTAAGTGAAAATCAAAACGAAATTGTTCAAGATGTTTTTCAAAATAGAAATACTATAAATGATAACCAAAATATAAACTTGCCAGATGAACAACACAATTATTTAATGCATTTAGATTTGCCTAAAAATAAATTTAATATTGGACACATAAATTTACAAGGAATGTCTTCAACATTTGATGAACTTAAAATAATGTTAACTTCTCCAGAAAATGATATATCTATTATGGGCATTAGTGAAACAAAATTTAATTGTAATCATAAAACTGAAGCTTTTATTATAAACGGTTATCAAATACCTTTTCGGTGCGATCGTACCGAAAATAGGGGCGGTGGTTTGGCAGTATATGTAAAACAAGGTATAAATTGTATAAGAAGGTCAGATCTAGAGGATGAAAATATTGAAATAATTTGGCTTGAAATAATGCCAGTAAAATGTAAACCATTTCTTGTCGGGTCTATGTATCGACATCCCGAATCAAGAGTTATCTGGAAAACAAATTTTGATTCTCATATAGAAAAGGTTCAATTAGAGGAAAAACAAATTATAATTTTAGGTGATATAAATCGCGATTTATTAAATAGAAATATAAACGTCGAGTGGTCAAATTTTATTTCATCAATTGGCTTAAAACAATTAGTCAAAGAACCAACAAGAGAATGTCTTAATTCAAAAACACTGATTGATCATATTTACTGTAATTGTGATCTTAATATACATCATGTAAATGTCCCCAGAATAGGTCTATCCGATCACTTCCCGGTGTTTTGCACTCGTAAGTTAAATTTTAAAGAAAAAAAATATTCTCACAATTTTATTAAATACAGATCTTTTAAAACATTTTCTGAAGAAGCTTTCATAGCAGATCTTATCAGCATACCCTGGGGTGTTAGGAATAATAACACTGATACAAATGAAGTACTTCACACCTGGGTGTCTAATTTTTCAAGTGTAATAGAAAATCACATTCCAGTTAAGATTCATAGAGTAAAGAATTTGCAGCAACCAGACTTGTTAAATCCAGAAATTTTAGATTCAATGAAAGAAAGAGATAAATTTAAAACCAAAGGCGATATAAACAATTATAAAAATGCACGAAACAAAGTTAACAGGTTGATAAATGTTTCTAAAAATTCATCTTATGAAAGAAAAATCGAAGAAGGTAAATCGGACCCTAAAACAATTTGGAAGATTTTAAGAGAGCATGGTGCGTCTTCAAAAAATAAAAATAAATCTAATGTAATAAATATTATTAAAATAAATAATCAAGACATAAATGACAAGACAGAAATTGCAAATGAGTTTAATAATTTTTTTGTAAACATGGCTTCAAATTTAAAAGAACCAATCCCAGATTCTGAATTCATAAATGTTAAAAACTTTGTAAATGCAAATGTCCCGAATCTCATGAACTTTAACATTCCATTAATAACAGAATCTGAAACTCGTAAAATGCTTACTAACTTAGATGTGTCAAAAGCTACAGGCCTCGATCAGATAGGGCCGAAATTACTAAAATTATCTGCAGATGTTATATCAAGCAGTATCACGCATATAATTAATTGTAGTATATCACAGGGTGTTTTCCCAGATCAATGGAAATCAGCTAAAGTAAACCCTTTATTCAAAAAAGAACTAGCAAACGATGTAAATAATTACAGACCAATATCCATACTACCAACACTTAAAAAAATTAATTGAGAAACATGTACATGATTCGTTTATTACTTATCTTAACCATTATAAGTTATTATGTAAATCACAAAGCGGATTTAGAAAAAAACATAGCTGTGAAACTGCTCTTGTGCATATGATAGATAACTGGTTGAAGTCATTAAATAATGGTGAAATTGTCGGTGTTGTAATGCTTGATTTTTCAAAAGCTTTTGACTTATGTTCGCACGATATACTATTAAAAAAGTTAAAAATATACAAATGCAGTAACATTACTATTAAATGGTTTGAATCTTATCTCACTAATAGAACACAGTCGGTAAGCGTTAATGGTGTTATTTCAGATAAACAAATTACTACCTGTGGAGTTCCACAAGGATCCATTCTAGGACCACTATTATTTCTATTATTTATTAATGACTTGCCGCTGTATGTACAAGAAAATGATTCTAATGTAGATATGTATGCAGACGATACCACTATATATGATATAAATTTATCGAAAACAGTAGTTGAAAGAAATTTGCAAAGAGCTTTAAATAATGTTAGTAACTGGTGCTTAGATAATGGTATGGTTTTAAATGCTGCTAAAACAAAAGTCCTATTAATTACTACGCCACAAAAACGTTCTCAATTGGTAAATAAAAAATTATCATTACACTATAAAGAAGTTAATTTAGAGCTAACAGCAGGGGATAAAATTCTTGGAGTTCATATTAATGAAAATCTTAAATGGGGCAATCACATTACCTTCGTTCGGAAAAAGATTTCCACAAATTTATGGCTCTTATCAAGAATAAAATTGTTTCTGCCATTACATTATAGGATTCTGTTTTATAAGGCATATATACAACCACATTTAGATTTCTGTAATATTATTTGGGGAAGTACAAACAAATCAAACATTCAAATTCTTATTCGATTACAGCGGCGGGCATGTCATATTATCCTAGGTGAGCAATACACTAACCTAAATGAAGCTTTATTGAGTATTAATGTACTTAGTATTGAACACAGAATTTTACTTCAAAAGGCAAAATTTATGTATAGTGTATTTCAAAATGCCACTCCGTCTTACATTCAAAACATGTTTCAGTACAATAATAATAATCACAGAAATTTAAGGTCATCAAACCATTTAAATGTTTTAATACCGAAACCAAATAAAGAATTATTTAAAGGAAGCATGTCTTACTCTGGGGCTAAAGTATGGAATAGTATCCCAGATTATATTAGACTCTGTCCTACAATAAACAGTTTTACTTCTAATTTTATCAAGTGGATAAAGTCGGGATAATTTTCATACTCGTACTTCTAATTTTAAATAAAGTTTAAAAGATTAATCATTTTAACTATAAAAAAAATGAAAAAATTGGTGTTTAAATAATTTCAAAACCACTGCCTCTGCTTGATCTCTAATGCTAAATTCTATTATTATATGATATTATTTTGTTAGATCACTGATTATATTGTTAATATGTTTGTATGTATGTATAAATATGTGTTTTGTTCAGAGGGCCCCAAGGAAGATTAGCTAATGTTAATTGGGTCACCCTCTTAAAAAAAAAGACTTTCATTCGTTCATTCATTCATTCATTCATTCATTCATTCATTCATTCATAAAACGCGCATCTAAAATGTTGGTAATGCACGTGCATGACGTCATTTAACAAAAATTACGTCACCGGAATGACCACTCGGAAGTTTCCGTGGACATTCGGAACGCGCCTCGGAAAATTCCGTAGCGTACGGATAAAGGCGAAGGATATTAATAGGCGGCTCGTGGGATTCCCCGGTCTTCCCCTGTTACTATTTATAAAACTGGTCAATATCAGAAAAAAAAGGTCAATATCGCTAGATATTTTTTCTAAAAAATTACTTTTTAGCCAATGAAAAGGCGTCTATTTATAGGTTATATAATAATGTGAGGTAGTACTTTTTTACACGATCAGAATCAGGTCAATATAGTGTTATGATATTGCACAAAGGTCAGGATCAGGTCAATACTGTTGATTATTATATAACCTATAGAGAGAGAGAGAGAGAGAGAGAGAGAGAGAGAGAGAGAGAGAGAGAGAGGGGGGGAGAGAGGGAGGGATAGATGGAAGGATATAGAGGGGGAGGGACTATGAGAGAGGGAAAGAGAGAGAGAGGGGAGAGAAAGTGAGATAAAGAGAGGAGAGGATAGAAAGACAGAGGGAGAAAAAAAGAGAGAGACATAGAGAGAGAGAGAGAGATATATAGAGAGAGAGCGACATACATACAGACAGACAGACAGAAAAACAGAGAGAAAAACAGTGAGCCAGACAGAGAGACAGACAGACAGACAATTTATTTCAATGTTTATTTCAATTTCAAACACCTTTCTGAATTATATACCTATAATCAGGGTAAACACTATTATGAGATATGTAACTATAATTATGTTGAAGGCAGAGTAAACACCATTCTGAGTGGTGCAACTATAATACTGTTGTAGGCATAGTAAACATCATTCTGAGAGGTGTAGCTATATTAATGTTGAAAATAAACTTCATTCTGAGTGGTGTAACTGTAGTAATGTTGAAAATAAACTTCATTCTGAGTGCTGTAGCTATATTAATGTTGAAAATAAACTTCATTCTGAGTGGTGTAGCTATATTAATGTTGAAAATAAACTTCATTCTGAGTGGTGTAACTGTAGTAATGTTGAAAATAAACTTCATTATGAGTGGTGTAACTGTAGTAATGTTGAAAATAAACTTCATTCTGAGTGGTGTAGCTATATTAATGTTGAAAATAAACTTCATTCTGAGTGGTGTAACTGTAGTAATGTTGAAAATAAACTTCATTCTGAGTGGTGTAACTGTAGTAATGTTGAAAATAAACTTCATTCTGAGTGGTGTAGCTATATTAATGTTGAAAATAAACTTCATTCTGAGTGGTGTAACTGTACTTACTGTAGTAATGTTGAGAGCAGTGTAAGCACCATTCGCCATGAATAATTGAAGTATTGTGGAAAGTGGATTAAAACACAGTTAGTCTTAAGAAAAATATCAAACTGTTGAAGAAGAGTATACACCTACTTCATTCTGGGTTATATAACTATAACACTATTGAAAGTAGATTATACACCCTTCTGGTTTATATAACTATAATAGTGTTGAAAGTAGAGCATACACCATTCTGGGTTATATAACTATAATACTGTGGAAAGTAGAGTATACACCATTATGTGTGATATAACTACATACTGTTGAAAGTAAAGTATACACAATTCTGTGTTATATAACTACAATACTGTTGAAAGTAGAGTATACACCATTATGTGTTATATAACTACAATACCGTTGAAAGTAGAGTATACATCATTCTGTGTTATATAACTACAATACTGTTGAAAGTAGAGTATACACAATTCTGTGTTATATAACTACAATACTGTTGAAAGTAGAGTATACACCATTATGTGTTATATAACTATAATATTGTTGGAAGTAAAGTATACACCATTCTGGGTTATATAACTATAATACTGTTGAAAGTAGAGTATACATCATTCTGGGTTATATAACTATAATACTGTTGAAAGTAGAGTATACACCATTCTGTGTTATATAACTATAATACTGTTGAAAGTAGAGTATACACCATTCTGTGTTATATAACTATAATATTGTTGGAAGTAGAGTATACACCATTCTGGGTTATATAACTATAATACTGTTGAAAGTAGAGTATACATCATTCTGGGTTATATAACTATAATACTGTTGAAAATAGAGTATACACCATTCTGTGCAAACTTTTGTCCGATTGATAACTCAACATTGTATGCACCCATGACTCTAAAACTTAACATTGAGGCTGGGGTGACCACCAGATGACCCCTACTGTGAGGTCTTCATGTGAAAGGTCAAGGTCACAGTGACCAAGCTTGTCCAAGTGATAACTGAACAATGCCTGGAGCTTTAGTCCTCAAACTTGACCTAGAGGTTGGGCCTGACCAGTAGATGACCCCTTTTTATTTTGTACTTGATGCTATAGGCGCAACTGAGGTAAGCAGGGAATCTAAATAAACTGATTGAATATAACTTTCTCTGTGTATACTTTCCCCCCTCTCTCTCTCTCTCTCTTTTCTCCTCTCCTCTCTTCTACTCTCTCTCTCTCTCTCTCTCTCTCTCTCTCTCTCTCTCTCTCTCTCTCTCTCTATCTCTCTCTTTCTCTCTCTCTCTCTCTCTATATCTCTCTCTCTCTCTCTCTCTTTTCTCCTCTCCTCTCTTCTACTCTCTCTCTCTCTCTCTCTCTCTCTCTCTCTCTATATATATATCTCTCTCTCTATCTATCTCTCTCTCTCTCTCTCTCTCTCTCTCTCTCTCTCTCTCTCTCTCTCTATCTCTCTCTCTCTCGTTTATAGCTAAGGATTTAGGATGCTGGAGGGACTGTTAAACCATAATTACCATCCATAATTACAAAATATATTTAATAAACACACTTGATGAACCTTTTGTGTTCATGGAGTGAAAAGGGTTCAATCGATGTTTAGTATTTTATTAATAAGGGTTACATCGGTGTTCATTATCGTAAGTAATATTTGTTTACATTGAAACTTAACTAAATCATACTATGATACTGTTGTAAGCAGAGTAAACACTATTTTGAATGGTGTAACTTTCATACAGTTGAAAGCAGAGTATACATCATTCTGGGTTAAGTACCTATACTAGTATTGAAAGCAGAATATATACCATTCTGGGTTGTATTATAAAACTATTGGAAGTAAATTATATAATGTTCTCGGTTATGTAACTATGAGAGAGAGAGAAAAAAAAGAGGGAGAGAGAGAGAGAGAGAGAGAGAGAGAGAGAGAGGGGGAGAGAGAGGGAGGGAGAGGGGGAGGGATATAGAGGGGGAGAGAGAGGGAGGGAGAGAGGGAGGGATATAGAGGGGAGGGACTATGAGAGAGAGAAAGAGAGAGAGAGGTGAGAGAGAGTGAGATAAGAGAGGAGAGGATAGAAAGACAGAGAGAGAGAAAAAGAGAGAGACATAGAGAGAGAGAGATAGAGAGAGAGCGACAGACATACAGGCAGACAGACAGACAGATAGACAGACAGACAGACATACAGACAGATAGACAAACAGTGAGCCAGACAGAGAGAGAGACAGACAGACAGACAGACAATTTATTTCAATGTTTATTAGCTCGCCTATTCGAAGAAATAGGGGAGCTTATGTTATCACCCCGGCGTTGGCGTTGGCGTTGGCGTTGGCGTTGGCGTTGGCGTTGGTGTTGGCGTTGGCGTCCGCGTTGCCAGCTTGGTCAAACCTTTGCGTGCAAGGCCTTTTCTCAGACACTGTGTATGCTGTTGCTTTGAAACTTCACACACTTATTCAGGATCATTAGGGGACCTTGTATGTCAAGTCCCATAACTCTGGAATGGATTTTGACTGAACTGTGCCCCTTTTTCGACTTAGAATTTTGGTCAAACCTTTGTGTGCAAGGCCTTTTCTCAGACACTGTGTATACTGTTGCTTTGAAACTTCACACACTTATTCAGGATCATTAGGGGACCTTGTATGTCAAGTCCCATAACTCTGGAATGGATTTTGACTGAATTGTGCCCCTTTTTGGACTTAGAAATTTGGTCAAACCTTTGCGTGCAAGGCCTTTTCTCAGACACTGTGTATGCTGTTGCTTTCAAACTTCACACACTTATTCAGGGTCATTAGGGGACCTTGTATGTCAAGTCCCATAACTCTGGAATGGATTTTGACTGAATTGTGCCCCTTTTTCGACTTAGAATTTTGGTCAAACCTTTGCGTGCAAGGCCTTTTCTCAGACACTGTGTATGCTGTTGCTTTGAAACTTCACACACTTATTCAGGATCATTAGGGGACCTTGTATGTCAAGTCCCATAACTCTGGAATGGATTTTGACTGAATTGTGCCCCTTTTTGCGACTTAGAATTTTGGTCAAACCTTTGCGTGCAAGGCCTTTTCTCAGACACTGTGTATACTGTTGCTTTGAAACTTCACACACTTATTCAGGATCATTAGGGGACCTTGTATGTCAAGTCCCATAACTCTGGAATGGATTTTGACTGAATTGTGCCCCTTTTTGGACTTAGAAATTTGGTCAAACCTTTGCGTGCAAGGCCTTTTCTCAGACACTGTGTATGCTGTTGCTTTCAAACTTCACACACTTATTCAGGGTCATTAGGGGAC
>JASEVX010000013.1:51589888-51799769 GCA_031761405.1 Serripes groenlandicus
TGTTTATATAGAACCTCCCTTTACCTATATCATGTATGGTTTTTAAACTTTGTAAGCGCTCGTACGCCTTTAAATCACATTTTGAGATAACTATAATACTGTTGAAAGTAGAGTATACTTCATTATGGGTCAAATAACTATAATACTATTGAAAGTAGAGTATACACCATTCTGTGTTATATAACTAAAATACTGTTGAACGCAGAGTATACAACTTTCTGTGTTACATAACAATAAAACTGTTGAAAGTAAAGTATACAGCCTTCTTGGTATAACACTGTTGAAAGAAGAGTATACACCATTCTGAGTTATATAACTATAATACTATTGAAAGTAGAGTTTACACCATTCCGGGTTATATAACTATAATACCTATAATACTGCTGAAAGTAGAGTATACACCATTGTGGGTTATATAACTATGATACTATTGAAAGTAGAGTATACAACATTCTGGGTTATATAACTATAATACTGTTGAAAGTATAGTATTCACCCTTCTGTGTTATATAACTATAATACTGTTGAAAGTAGAGTATTCACCATTCTGGGTTATATAACTATAATACTGTTGAAAGTATAGTATTCACCCTTCTGTGTTATATAACTATAATACTGTTGAAAGTATATTATTCACCCTTATGTGTTATATAACTATAACACTGTTGAAAGTATAGTATTCACCCTTCTGTGTTATATAACTATAATACTGTTGAAAGTAGAGTATACACCATTCCGGGTTATATAACTATAATACTGTTGAAAGTATAGTATTCACCCTTCTGTGTTATATAACTATAATACTGTTGAAAGTAGAGTATACACCCTTCTGGGTTATATAACTATAATACTGTTGAAAGTAGAATATACACTTTCTGTGTTATATAACTATAACACTGTTGAAAGTAGAGTATACACCCCTCTGTGTTATATAACTATAATACTGTTGAAAGTAGAGTATACACCATTCTGTGTTATAAAACTAAAATACTGTTGAAGTAGAGTATACACCATTATGGGTTATATAACTATACTATTGTTGAAAGTAGAGTATACACCATTCTGGGTTATATAACTATAATACTATTGTAAGTGGGAATACACCAGAGTTTAGGTTATATAACTTTAATACTGTTGATAGTAGAGTATACACCATTCTGTGTTATAAAACTAAAATACTGTTGAGTAGAGTATACACCATTATGGATAATATGACTATAGTACTGTTGAAAGTAGAGTATACACTATTCCTGGTTATATAACTATATACTGTATAATGCAGATTATACACCATTCTGGGTTATATAACTAGAATACCATTGCAAATAGAGTATACACTTTTCTGGGATATATAACTGTAATACTGTTGAAAATAAAAGATACAGCATTCTGGGTTATATAACTATAATATTGTTGAAAGTGGAGTATACACCCTTCTGGGTTATATAACTATAATACTATTGAAAGTAGAATATACACCTTCTGTGTTATATAACTATAACACTGTTGAAAGTAGAGTATACACCTTCTGTGTTATATAACTATAATTCTATAGAAAGTAGATTATACACCTTCTGTGTTATATAAATTATAATACTGATGAAAGTAGAGTATACACCATTCTGGGTTATATAACTATACTTCTATTGAGAGTAGAGTATACACCTGCTGTGTTATATAACTATAATACTGTTGAAAGTAGAGTTTACAACTTCTGTGTTATATAACTATAATACTGTTGAAAGTAGAGTATACACCATTCTGGGTTATATAAGTATGCTCCCTTTGAAAAAGAGGGGTATATTGCTTTGCACATGTATATATATATGTCGGTTGGTCAGTATGTTGGTTAGTCGGTTGGTCAGTCCGTCTGTAGACCAAAGCTTGTCCGAGTGATAACTTAACAATGCATGGACCTATGGTCCTCAAACTTGACTTGGAGGTTGGGGATGACCAGTAGACGAACCTTATGGCTTTTGAGGTCATCAGGTTAAAGGTCAAGGTCACAATGACCTTGAACTGGAAAAGCATGTCCGAGTGATAAATCAACATTGCCTGCAGCCATGGCCCTCAAACTTGACATGGAGGCTGAGTCTGACCAGAAGATGACCCCTTTTTATTTTGTCTTTGATGTTATAGGCGCATCAGAGGTAAGCAGGGTCTCTAAATAAACTGATGGAATATAACTCTCTCTCTCTCTCTCTCTCTCTCTCTCTCTCTCTCTCTCTCTCTCTCTCTCTCTCTCTCTCTCTCTCTCTCTCTCTCTCTCTCTCTCTCTCTCTCTCTCTCTCTCTCTCTCTCTCTCTCTCTCTCTCTCTCTCTCTCTCTCTCTCTCTCTCTCTATGCAATACAGATAAGTGTAAAATCTAATTACAAAAAGACTTGTATTTGTAGACGAACCCTTATGGCTTTTGAGGTCATCAGGTTAAAGGTCAAGATCACAATGACCTTGAACTGAAAAAGCTTGTCCGAGTGATAAATCAACATTGCCTGCAGCCATGGCCCTCAAACTTGACATGGAGGCTGAGTCTGACCAGTAGATGACCCCTTTTTATTTTGTATTTGATGTTATAGGCGCATCAGAGGGAAGCAGGGTCTCTAAATAAACTGATGGAATATAACTCTCTCTCTCTGTCTGTCTCTGTCTGTCTCTGTCTCTGTCTCTGTCTCTCTCTCTCTCTCTCTCTCTCTCTCTCTCTCTCTCTCTCTCTCTCTCTCTCTCTCTCTCTCTTCTCTCTCTCTCTCTCTCTCTCTCTCTCTCTCTCTCTCTCTCTCTCTCTCTCTCTCTCTCTAATTTGAATTTAATCTTAGTTTACATTTCCAATAAAGGTATATGCAACACACAATGTTTCAATATATGATTCTGATATGTATTACAGATAGACGAGGCATGGACGATGACAATGAAGAATTGTCTAAACGTCTACATGAAGTACTTGATGTTATAGGCGCATCTGAGTACTTCAGAGAAAAGCATTGGGAGTATGCTATGTTATTTGAAATAATATACACATTTGAAGGCCTTTCTTATTAAAACCTTCCGACAGAAGATCCTTCTACGTAGTTGGAAGTAGAGCCGAAGGGACAACTACACCAGGTATAGATTCCGATCTCGATTTAATACATAGTTACGACGAAATGCCTGTGGTAGAGAATTTAATCGAATCTAAACAACAGGGATTTTCTTATCTTATTTTAACGGATGAAGACACCAAACCTGGATATGTTCGTCTTCAGATTGTTAGAGATAAATGTCCGCTTACAGTTGGAATGGGTATTATACCAGATGATATCTTCTCTATTGACAGGAAAGGTAGAGTAAGTGCTACCCACTTCCAACTTTATGATGAACAAAAGCCATCTCGTAACGGTCCAGCGAGCACGATTCCGGGTGATAACCATTATTGTCAATTTGATCAAGTATATGCATTTAGGTGTCGACAGATACCGAGGTCAGCCAATTCCTGTTTACACAGGATACGGAAATACGGCTGGCCATCACAGAAACAACTTAAAGCAATGGGTTTATATGGTTGTTTCTTTGTTGGTGTTGGACATCCTCATAGTAACAACAAGTCTAGCGAATGGAGAATTTCCTTCTCACTTCAAGAACGTGACCTCATGTCAAGTCTGAACGAAACGCAACACAAGTGTTATATTCTCCTGAAGATGATAAAGAAGGATATCATAGAACAAAAGGCCGGTGAATCTATATCATCATATCATTGTAAAACAAGTCTTTTTTTATACAATCGAAATTCACATAAACATTTTTGGACTAATGATAAGCTTATACTGTGTGTACAGCAGTGTCTTAAGCGTCTATTTCTTTGGGTGAAGGCAAAAAATTGTCCAAATTATTTCATTCCAGGGGAGAATGTGTTCGATAAGCTCAGCGTAATGACTCTAGAAAAATAGAGGATGTTTTAAACGATATAATAGAGAGTGATATCAAGTGTTTATATTCACTTATTTGTGACAATGTTGGTGAACTTCTGAAATCTAATTGTGTGGTGATGAACTGGTATGCAGTCTGGCTAATACGAGTATGTCGTTTCAGCCAAAATATCTTGTATGCTATACTATTGCAGAATTCATCTATGAATTAAAGAACATGTTAATGGGACACATAGACACAGGTTATATGAATGGGGTGATGCAACTTCTGCTATATCTACAACATACGAACCATGTCACAGAACATACTACGAGAGACGTAAGAATGGCATTTGACTCTATAATTCCGCATATACAATTACAATACACACAGTGTATGTATGTCAGTACTTGTCACAAGGAAACTTGTCCGACCTGCGGTCTATGACAATTACAAATATAATCCCAGAAATTATTGACTGTGACCTTATCTCGTCAAAGTTATCTTTAGCATCTTTATATATTCAGTTTGAACAGTATCACGAGGAGTGCAGGCGCATTCTAGTGTTATGTGAAAAAGAAATGGAACCATTTGTGATATCTGTGTGTGGCTGCACGCAAAGATATGTTCTATTAATATCGCTCTAGCTAAAAAACTAAGTTTTACTGACATGACAAGCAAAGAATTCAGACGACATTACACCACAGGCTGTATGGTATTTCATCCATCTCAAGCTAGTCTTGCATGGAGCCCTTCAATACGAGATGTTCCGTAATGTGTTCACACAACCTGGATCTGAATTTGAAATGAAACGGGACTACTGGTTAAACTGGATTACGGTAGATTCAAAAATATATCTGTATTTTCTACAATGTTTACTTTACTCTAATAAAAAAAATCAGGCTGAAAAAGAAACAGCCACGCAGAAAATAAAACACGTTCTCCTAACTGACGACAATATTGGCCACAGAGAGACAATATTGAACCTGTTGGGCTGGATATTTCTACAGAACAATAAGTTACAAGATGCATGGGTTTTCTTTTGTTTATCATGGAAAGTAAGGCCATTTAAAAATGCAGCTAAATGGCATATGTTAATTTTACTGAGTAAAATAATAAATAAAACATAGGGTTAGCATGATGGAGACCAATGTGATGTCAAAGTTTCTTTATCTATTGGTGTAAAACCTGATGAGCATTGACGTTGAGGGTTATCGTGATATATATGAGCCGCGTCCGGGGATTTTAGATCTTAATGCATTTGTGTACAGTCAAGACTAGAGCGTGGACTCCACCTTAGCAGAGGAGATAGCGTCGGGTATTTAAGATCTTAAAGCATATGTTTAATGTTCAAGATCTATACTTCATAACTACCGCGAGCAGGAATCGAACCCGGGGTGTCCAGTTTTAGATACGGCATGGTAAACACTCCGTAACAGCTTTTTCAGAGTAATTTTTTTGGGGATTTATGCTGGACGTCCCGTTTTTCTGTGAAATGGATACCATTGAAAAGATATCAGATATGTTTCGGCATTTCCTTTTATCGTATAGTAAGTTAGCTAAACGATTTCTGCTATTATTGTTTGATCAAATGCCATTCATGATTACTTTTGCTGCGTATACTAATGCATACATGAATAAACTCCATAGCTGACGTGCCTTGTTATGGCAAATGTATATTGTTGTTATTGATGATTTAGTTATATAAAAGAAACATCCTGTTTAGAGAGGAAAAAGTCATTCATAGAAAAGAGTAGACATAATGTATGCATGTGTTCGAGTTTAATTAATACATGTTCGTAAACAATTTACAAAGAATATCCCTCGGATATTAGGCACTTGCATACTGATTTGGTTTGCGATTGTAAGCATGGTATAACACGCCAATTTCATCAATTAGTTAAGTTATATTACGCCGTATCCTGGGTAAGTTGCCAGTACCACTGATCCATTTATCCTGACACCAACGATTTCGTTATATCACGGCGTATCCTGGGTAAGATGTCAGTACCACTGATCCATTTATCCTAACACCAACGATTTAGTTATATCACGGCGTATCCTGGGTAAGTTACCAGTAGCACTGGTCCATATATTCAGACACCAACGATTTAGATGTATGTTACGTGCCACCCGTCTGGCCTGTCTGTTGGTAGGGTTGATAGGTTTAAGCCACTCGGTGGATCGAAACAAAACGAGAGGCAAAGATAGACATTTCAGTTTTCCTTTAATTCTGCCTAAGAACGTGGAAAAGGGAGAACAAAGGGGAGTAACTGTGCGGGTATCGTCCTAACACCAGACTGTAGTTACTTCCCTTGGATCGAACCCTTTCTCATAAAGTCGATAATAACAACTGCGCGACCGTGGAATACCATTTATAATACGAATGTCAATGATGCTTAGTACCTCCAACAATCAACTCGGACGTATGAAATATACGGCATGTGTAGACTACTTAATTGATAATGAATCTCTAAACCTAGAGAGAATAAAACTGGACTCTATGCTACAATTGAAATTGTAATGCAGTGGACGTGGATCTATCTAACCTTGACTCGTGTTCGAATGAGAGTGATTTGTGACCAAAGTTCACTTCCTTTTATAGCCGCACAGCGATTGTGACCGTAAGCGGGTCACAAAGGTCGCGAGCCTGGTCACAACGGCTCGTCGGTCACATCTGTGACCAGAAAATGTCCATTTTGACCCAATCGGTCACAAGTGAGCAATATTCTGTCCACAGAGCAAAAAAGGTCCCAAAAAGGTGTCCACTCTAAATGAAAAGGGTTTCTCTTACTTTACGAAACTCAAGCATAAACAAATTAACTATGTACCAGTTTAACACAAGATAGGACAGTTCTCCGACGATATTGTGAGGTAGTGTTCTGGGTCGATGACTCAGCAGAAACATTCCCACAATGCACCGTAACAATGGCAACTCGCTGCAGTGTAAACAATAAAGCGTGGATGATGTTTTCGTAATTCCAGCGCTAAGGAAGATCAAAATCGGACTTCACTGACTGGTAAAAGGTATTGTTTAGATTGAATGTAACCGTTAGCTCATAGTAGATAGTTTTCCCAAGAACGCGACTAGAATTAACATGAAAGTAATGGGAATTCGCGGATGCATGTGACTCGACCTCATTTCGCCAATATCCAAGTAAACAACGTTGGAACTGGATACAGTCAACAATCAATGATAAGCTGCCTACCTTGGAGACATATATCGACAGACATGATGTAACTGTATATGTCAGATGGCCCGTGAATCAAACTGGGTCATCTGCACATTAGAAATGTGGTATCTGTCAAATACAACAACGACTAAAGGATGCACAAGTGGGGTATTCCACGGTCTGTCACAACAACGGGTGAGTACCCTTAACAATAACATGATAATAAATACGATTACACAAATAAAACAACTCGCACAATAGCCTTCCGATGACTGGCAAACAGGCAAACTGTAAACAGGGTGGAAAAAGCACTAGCTATCAAACAGATATCACCTACTTTCCCCACACTGTTCGGTATGACACATATATGGTACTTATCGCTAATACACTTATTGTATTGTACCCTTTAAGATTTACAGCTTAATGGCTGCGAGAACTTCAGCGTTAGTGGGTTCTCCGCCTGTGTCTGGTTGTTTTGAGCAGAAATCTTTGCTAGTTCCCCCATTACTCCTGGTCATATTGCTTTTCTCATTTGTGCAAGCTCTTTGTGGAAGGCTAGGGTTGTAACCCCAGTTGACTCTCATCCGATCCACATCCACTGACCTGTCGTTTTCATATCTTCTAGGTGAGAAACAGTTTTGGTTATTATTTGCTAGAGACCATGATAGCCAACATGCTGAGGCGAGCTTAGAGCCAGAAAGCTCGAGCCATCCGGTTAGAGAGCAGAGCTTTCATACAGGGGAGGGCATGTCAGGTCGGAACTGCAGTCGCTACGTTCCGTCGGACCAGGAAGACATGTCCCTCAGACAGAAAGTCGACGGTGTGACAGAAGCTCTGGCAGACATGGCAAAAGCTTTAAAGCTCTTAACAGAGAGTCAGGCTCATAGGCAGTTAGCTATGCCTGGTAATCAAGTAAATAATAACCAAAACTGTTTCTCACCTAGAAGATATGAAAACGACAGGGCAGTGGATGTGGATCGGATGGGGCTACAACCCTAGCATTCCACAAAGAGCTTGCACGAATCAGGGCCCTGCTGACCTGAATCCCAACCGTAACGACTATGAGGATGATCAGGTTACTATAAATGAGAGTCCACCCACTTTATGGCAAGGTCAATCAAGACGGCTGGGGGAAGAGCCCTATGGGTATCAAGAACAAAGGGTACCCACCCGTAGACAGAGGGTTAATGTGAAAATAGCCCCTTTCACTGGAAAGGAGGACTGGGCTGTTTGGATGGCAAGGTTCGAGGCCATCGCCCAGAGAAATGGTTGGTCCTCAGACGATAGGCTCGACCAGCTCCTGCCTAGGATGGAGGACCAAGCGGGTCAGTTTGTTTTCACCCAACTGCCACACGGGACACTAAATAATTATGTTGAACTAATGAATGAATTAAATAGTAGATTTAGGGTCATTGAAACTCCTAGAGCATACGCAGCCAAATTCAGCCGAAGAATTCAGAGGGAAGGCGAGACAGCGGAAGAATTTGCCGCAGACTTAAAGAGACTGTACGATAAGGCTCACAGTTACCGAGATCGGAAGACCCGAGAGGAAGATTTGGTGAGAAAGTTCCTAGATGGTCTACACGATGAAGACGTTCGCTTCGAGGTAGAATACCACAAGGAGCCAAACGACATCGATGAAGCTGTCTACCATGCTGTACACATGATACAAATAAGGAATATGTCAAAGTCAGACAAGAGGCATAAATCTTCAGCAAGGAGAGCAGTTGAGCAAGAGAGTGCAGTTGAGCAAGAGAGTGCAGAGAAAAGCAATATGACCAGGAGTAACGGGGGAACTAGCAAAGATTTCTGCTCAGAACAACCAGACACAGGCGGTGAACCCACTAACGCTGAAGTTCTCGCAGCCATTAAGCTGTTTGATGCTAGGCTAGAAAAGTTAGAGCAACGAGGTATGTCCCAGCAAAGACGACCTCAGGGTAGAGGTAATGAATGTTTTAACTGTGGAGAACCTGGACATTTTGCTAGAAGTTGTCCGCAACCTGATAAGAGAGCGAGCCCAGACCAGCAAACCAACAGAAATAACCCAAGAGGTACAGGGTTCAAGTCTAGGAGGGCAGAGTCTTTAAACTACCAAGGACCATCCCTTGTGGCCAAAGGGAGGTCCAATTAGGAGAATACGGCCATGCAGCGAAGGCAACTGAGGAAAAGTTTGAAATACCACAAGCCGTAGGTCAAATAACCAGGATGGAGAGGCGAGGTTTAGCAGATGGGGTTTATGTGCAGGGCACAGTGAACGGGGTACCCGTGACTTTTACTGCTGACACTGGAGCCTCGAGGACCGTAGTGTCAAACCGGGTTTTTGACAAGATTAAGTTGGAGGAGCAGCCTCAGCTTAGACACTCGGCATGCTTGGTCGGAGCTGGAGGGACGCCAATTAGGGAAAAGGGTAAGGCTGAGTTTGAGCTTACCATAGGGCCAATTAAACTCAAGCAAGATGCCATAGTTGCAGAGATAGTAGATGATGCTTTGCTAGGATACGACGTGCTTGTAGGGAGTAAGGCCGGTCCAGCGGATATCTTGCTGAGTGAGGATAAGATAGTGCTGGGAGGGGCGGTGATTCCAGTTTTCCAAGTAGGCAGAGTGAAACAAAACAGACGAGTTGTGGTAGCAGATGACATCAGTGTGCCCGGTCAGACTGAAGCGGTCGTAAGCGTCTACGTTGAACGTTTTGAAGGGGATGATGACCAAGAGTCTGATTTTGTGGTCGAGCCAACAGATAGATTTTTAGAAAACTACCCGCTTAAAATGGCTTCTACTCTTGTAAACCTGAACCGAGGGCCGGCATGCAAGATTAGGGTAATAAACCCCCTACCAACCAAAGTAGACCTTGTACAGGATGCAGTTATCGGGAAGGCTGAACCAATAGAAAGAGTAATAAGCGTATTTTGTGAAGCTGAGCAAAGCCTGGAAAGCGAAAACGATGGCCGAGTTAGGCGTTTACACACAGGTTTGATGCACGAGCTTCGCCCTCCTGACCATAACCTTAAGAGAGCAAATGTTGCAGAGGTGCCGGAACACACACCCTATTTCTATGTTTAACTTTAAAGAAGGACAGTTTGAATATGAAAGGGAAGTAATAGCTGCTCTTTTCATGAAGTATCAAGACACCCTTTCGAGGTCAGAATGGGACATATACAAAATCCTACCATAGTTGCCTTTTGACTAACTATTCATTTATGGACCATTTTCCAATGTTGCGTCCTCAATAATCATCCACATCGTTTACCATGGATCACGCTTGTCATTTAGGCAAGTCCGTACACTACACTCCATTGGGCCAGTAGTGTACGGATAAGTCGCACACTATGAAGGCGGTAGTGTGCCCATGTGTTGCTGTATCCAGGCAGTTAGCAACATGTGGGTTGGAAGAAGTCATCATAATCCTCTACAGTCAAGTCCAACAAAATCATCGCTCAAAGGCTGAAACCATTCAAAGAACATTAACTTAACATTTTAAAATAGTGCTGAACAGTAATAGGTGATAAAATATTATGAATATAATTAATCAATTGTTATTTTCAATGTAATCTAGTCAATAATAGACAGTGGAACCGCATTAGGTGAAGTTAGTTGCAACTGTGTTAAGGTATTCATATTGTGGGGGGTGGACTTTAATTTAAAAAAAAAAACTTGGCCTGATTGTCAGAGCCTCGCATCAGAAGGAGACATAACTAACAGTGAACATAATTGTGTTTTATTTTAATTCAGTAAATGTTTTAATTTATTGCTTCAAATATTAAATCTGCTTAGAAAGTTGGATGCATGTCATACTTTACAAAAGTATTAAGTCGTAGTTTAGTTGGCTACAGGAGTAGTGTCAACTTAAGAGGGGAGTAGTGATACGTCTCGCCTGTGAAGGGTGCTAGCCTGCGCCAAGTCAAATTATTGTTATCAGCATGGTAAAACATTGCGGAAACAGTTGTATCACTCGATGCGAGGGATAGGAACTGTCACCCCATTGATTTACAGCGATCATCTTAAGTCGTGAATCTTAAAGGGTACAATACAATAAGTGTATTAGCGATAAGTACCATATATGTGTCATACCGAACAGTGTGGGGAAAGTAGGTGATATCTGTTTGATAGCTAGTGCTTTTTCCACCCTGTTTACAGTTTGCCTGTTTGCCAGTCATCGGAAGGCTATTGTGCGAGTTGTTTTATTTGTGTAATCGTATTTATTATCATGTTATTGTTAAGGGTACTCACCCGTTGTTGTGACAGACCGTGGAATACCCCACTTGTGCATCCTTTAGTCGTTGTTGTATTTGACAGACACCACATTTCTAATGTGCAGATGACCCAGTTTGATTCACGGGCCATCTGACATATACAGTTACATCATGTCTGTCGATATATGTCTCCAAGGTAGGCAGCTTATCATTGATTGTTGACTGTATCCAGTTCCAACGTTGTTTACTTGGATATTGGCGAAATGAGGTCGAGTCACATGCATCCGCGAATTCCCATTACTTTCATGTTAATTCTAGTCGCGTTCTTGGGAAAACTATCTAGTATGAGCTAACGGTTCAATTCAATCTAAACAATACCTTTTACCAGTCAGTGAAGTCCGATTTTGATCTTCCTTAGCGCTGGAATTACGAAAACATCATCCACGCTTTATTGTTTACACTGCAGCGAGTTGCCATTGTTACGGTGCATTGTGGGAATGTTTCTGCTGAGTCATCGACCCAGAACACTACCTCACAATATCATCGGAGAACTGTCCTATCTTGTGTTAAACTGGTACATAGTTAATTTGTTTATGCTTGAGTTCCGTAAAGTAAGAGAAACCCTTTTCATTTAGAGTGGACACCTTTTTGGGACCTTTTTTGCTCTGTGGACAGAATATTGCTCACTTGTGACCGATTGGGTCACAATGGACATTTTCTGGTCACAGATGTGACCGACGAGCCGTTGTGACCAGGCTCGCGACCTTTGTGACCCGCTTACGGTCACAATCGCTGTGCGGCTATAAAAGGAAGTGAACTTTGGTCACAAATCACTCTCATTCGAACACGAGTCAAGGTTAGATAGATCCACGTCCACTGCATTACAATTTCAATTGTAGCATAGAGTCCAGTTTTATTCTCTCTAGGTTTAGAGATTCATTATCAATTAAGTAGTCTACACATGCCGTATATTTCATACGTCTGAGCTGATTGTTAGAGGTACTAAGCATCATTGACATTCGTATTATAAATGGTATTCCACGGTCGCGCAGTTGTTATTATCGACTTTATGAGAAAGGGTTCAATCCAAGGGAAGTAACTACAGTCTGGTGTTAAGACGATACACGCACAGTTACTCCCCTTTGTTCTCCCTTTTCCACGTTCTTAGGCAGAACTAAAGGAAAACTGAAATGTCTATCTTTGCCTCTCGTTTTATTTCGATCCACCGAGTGGCTTAAACCTATCAACCCTACCAACAGACAGGCCAGACGGGTGGCACGTAACATACACTTTTTCGTGGTGACAGATGTGGGATTTACCTCTGAGAGGTACCGGGATTTTCTGGGGGATCTTGTCGGCAGCGCAAACATCACATTTTTCCAGGTATCCCTTTACGTCATTTTTTAAATTGAACCAGTAATAACTTATGCCAAGCCTTTCCTTAGTCTTTTTGATACCAAAATGTCCGGCTAGTACCGAATCATGCATTTCTTTTAACACTGAAGCTTGTAAGTTCTCGGGCACTAGAAGTTGTTTGTATTCTCCAGTCCCATTTAATTTATTAAACCTTTTGAAGAGGACGCCCTGCCTCCAGAACAGCTCATCCCATAAAATCCAATAGTGTCTCGTTGCTGGGCTTGCAGCTTCCATATCCTGGCTGCTGGGCTTCAGGCCTTCTAACTTGGCTTTAAATATTGGTCCAATGTGCACGTCGTTCATTTGTTTCTCAGCTAATTCTGTCGGACCTTCTACCCACATCCAAGTTGTTAACCTATCTTCCTGCGTATCATCTGGGGTGCTTGAGGACCCTGGCACAGGCTCACCTTCGACGGCACTGATTGCCATTCTGACTGGCTGGTCAGTAGCACCTTCAGTTGCGCAAGGGGCAACTAATTCTCTGGAAAAAGGGCAATCGTCAGTTCTTTCCTCTGTATTTGGCAGGTGCATAAGCTCGGCGCGTCTTTTGCATTTCTTACAGGGCCCGCACTTTAAAGGCTCTGACATATCGACTTCACTGCAACTGCAGTCCCTTGGTGCTTCGCACCTGGAGAGGGCGTCACAGTGACCCTGCTTCTTACCGGGCCGGTATTCTATGCTGAAATCAAAGGGGGCAAGTATTTCAATCCATCTAGCTATTTTTCCACTTGGCTCTTTCAAGCTAAACAGCCAGACTAGTGCCTGGTGGTCACTTCGAACGACGAAACGCCTCCCCAGTAGATACTGTCTGAAATATTGTATGAAATAGACTACTGCCAACAGCTCCTGTTCGGTAATGCAGTAGTTCCCCTCGGCTTTGTTCATAGCACGACTCGCATAGGCTATCACCCTTTCTCTACCATCTTGCCATTGAGATAACACCACCTCGATTCCGTACCCAGATGCGTCTGCGTCTAGGTGGAAAGTTCCCCCTTCATTTAGAGGGTAGCCCATTATGCTTGGGCCTATCAAAGCTCCCTTTATATTATTAAATGCCTCCACACATGCCTCGTCCCACACGAAATTTCGATCCTTTTTTGTCAGGTCAGTTAAGGGTTTAGCTATTTTGGCGATGTCCTTTACAAATCTCCTATAATAGGATCCAGTGGCTACAAACTGTTTAATCTGCTTTTCATTCGTTGGTATAGGCCAGCCTACTATCTTGGCTATATTTGATGGGTCTGGTCTTACTCCCTCACTCGACACCACATGCCCTAAGAACACTACTTCAGTCTGAAGCATGTTGCATTTGTCCGGTCTTAGTTTCAGACCAGCCCTGGTAACTCTGTCTAACACTTCCTCAATGCGACTAATCTGCTCTTCAAAATTTCTCCCATACACAATGATATCATCGATATAAACCAGACAGGTTTCCCATTGCAAACCTTGAAGCGCTAACTCCATTAGCCGTTGGAAAGTGCTAGCAGCGTTGTTTAACCCAAAAGGTAAACGCGTCATTTCATAATGCCCAAATTTGCAACAGAAAGCACTCTTTGGCACATCTTCTGGTTTAAGCGGAATTTGGAAATACCCACTGGTCAAGTCGAAACAACTAAAAAGAGCAGATCCAGCTACCGCGTCGAGGCAATCATGAATACGAGGCAAGGGGAATCCATCTGGTTTCACTAAGGCGTTCACCTTCCGATAGTCCACACAAGGTCGAATGGCGCCTGACTTCTTTTTCACTAGAACTATCGGTGAAGCCCATGGTGAAGTGCTTTTTTGTATCACCCCTTTTCTCAAAAGGTCTTCTATAGCTTTCTTTTCCTCGTCCGCGTAAGCCAGAGGTACCCTTCGGAGTCTCTGTTTGATAGGAGGGGCATCTCCGGTTTTAATTGCATGATCTGCAAGGTCAGTAAGGCCTATGTCCCATACTGACCTTGAAAAGGTATCCTGATACTTGATCAACAGAGCAGCTATTGCCCCAGTTTCGTCCTCCGACTTTCCTTCTGTAGCACCTTTGAACATAGAGATCAGGTGTTCAGGCACCTCTTCAGCTTTAGCTCTCTTAGGGATCAGGTCAGGCGGACGAGGCTAATGCCTTGTGCCTGTGTGTAAACGCCTAACTTGACAATCATTCTCACTCTCCAGACTATGCTCGGCTTCGGAAACTACACTTATTACTCTTTCTATTGGTTCAGCCTTCCCGATAACTGCATCCTGTCTAAGGTCTACTGGGGTAGATAGGGGGTTCATTACCCTTATCTTGCACGCCGGTTCTCGGTTTAAGTTTACAAGAGTAGAAGCCATTTTTAGCGGGTAGTTTTCTAAAAATCTATCTGTTGGCTCGACCACAAAATCGGACTCTTGGTCATCATCCCCTTCAAAACGTTCAATGTAGACGCTTACGACCGCTTCAGTCTGACCGGGCACCCTGATGTCATCTGCTACCACAACTCGTCTGTTTTGTTTCACTCTGCCTACTTGGAAAACTGGAATTACCGCCCCTCCCAGCACTATCTTATTCTCACTCAGCAAGATATCCGCTGGACCGGCCTTACTCCCTACAAGCACGTCATATCCTAGCAAAGCATCATCTACTATCTCTGCAACTATGGCGTCTTGCTTGAGTTTAATTGGCCCTATGGTAAGCTCAAACTCAGCCTTACCCTTTTCCCTAATTGGCGTCCCTCCAGCTCCGACCAAGCATGCCGAGTGTCTAAGCTGGGGCTGCTCCTCAAACTTAATCTTGTCAAAAACCCGGTTTGACACTACGGTCCTCGAGGCTCCAGTGTCAGCAGTAAAAGTCACGGGTACCCCGTTCACTGTGCCCTGCACATAAACCCCATCTGCTAAACCTCGCCTCTCCATCCTGGTTATTTGACCGACGGCTTGTGGTATTTCAAACTTTTCATCAGTTGCCTTTGCTGCATGGCCGTATTCTCCTAATTGGACCTCCCTTTGGCCACAAGGGATGGTCCTTGGTAGTTTAAAGACTCTGCCCTCCTAGACTCGAACCCTGTACCTCTTGGGTTATTTCTGTTGGTTTGCTGGTCTGGGCTCGCTCTCTTATCAGGTTGCGGACAACTTCTAGCAAAATGTCCAGGTTATCCACAATTAAAACATTCATTACCTCTACCCTGAGGTCGTCTTTGCTGGGACATACCTCGTTGCTCTAACTTTTCTAGCCTAGCATCAAACAGCTTAATGGCTGCGAGAACTTCAGCGTTAGTGGGTTCTCCGCCTGTGTCTGGTTGTTTTGAGCAGAAATCTTTGCTAGTTCCCCCATTACTCCTGGTCATATTGCTTTTCTCTGCACTCTCTTGCTCAACTGCTCTCCTTGCTGAAGATTTATGCCTCTTGTCTGACTTTGACATATTCCTTATTTGTATCATGTGTACAGCATGGTAGACGGCTTCATCGATGTCGTTTGGCTCCTTGTGGTATTCTACCTCAAAGCGGATGTCCTCATCGCGTAGACCATCTAGGAACTTTCGCACCAAATCTTCCTCACGGGTCTTCCGATCTCGATAACCGTGAGCCTTATCGTACAGCCTCTTTAAGTCTGCGGCAAAGTCTTCCGCTGTCTCGCCTTCCCTCTGAATTCTTCGGCTAAATTTGGCTGCATATGCTCTAGGAGTTTCAATGACCCTAAACCTACTATTTAATTCATTTGTTAGTTCATCATAATTATTCAGTGTCCCATGTGGCAGTTGGGTGAAAACAAACTGACCCGCTTGGTCCTCCATCCTAGGCAGGAGCTGGTCGAGCTTATCGTCTGAGGACCAACCATTTCTCTGGGCGATGGCCTCGAACCTTGCCATCCAAACAGCCCAGTCCTCCTTTCCAGTGAAAGGGGCTATTTTCACATTAACCCTCTGTCTACGGGTGGGTACCCTTTGTTCTTGATACCCATAGGGCTCTTCCCCCAGCCGTCTTGGTTGACCTCGCCATAAAGTGGGTGGACTCTCATTTATAGTAACCTGATCATCCTCATAGTCGTTACTGTTGGGATTCAGGTCAGCAGGGCCCTGATTTTCGCAAGCTCTTTGTGGAAGGCTAGGGTTGTAGCCCCAGTTGACTCTCATCCGATCCACATCCGCTGCCCTGTCGTTTTCATATCTCCTAGGTGAGAAACAGTTTTGGTTATTATTTTTTTGATTACCAGGCATAGCTAACTGCCTATGAGCCTGACTCTCTGTTAAGAGCTTTAAAGCTTTTGCCATGTCCGCCAGAACTTCTGTCACACCGTCGACTTTCTGTCTGAGGGACATGTCTTCCTGGTCCGACGGAACGTAGCGACTGCAGTTCCGACCTGACATGCCCTCCCCTGTATGAAAGCTCTGCTCTCTAACCGGATGACTCAAGCTTTCTGGCTCTAAGCTCGCCTTAGCATGTTGGCTATCATGGTCTCTAATGTTGAAGGTTACTTCTCCACTGTCCTCTAATACACCTGCGGTACTCATTTTAAAAGTCAAAATGTTTTCCCAAAAATAATATATAAATGTTCAAAAGGTATAATATACAATGTATGTATAAAGAGATCTTCTGTTTTGCCTAGATATTCTTCTTAAAAGCTCGTCAAAGTGTATAGATCGTCTTCGGCTGTAGGATCGTATCACTGGATCTGTCAGAAAAAGACAAATCCCACATCTGTCACCACGAAAAAGTGTATGTTACGTGCCACCCGTCTGGCCTGTCTGTTGGTAGGGTTGATAGGTTTAAGCCACTCGGTGGATCGAAACAAAACGAGAGGCAAAGATAGACATTTCAGTTTTCCTTTAATTCTGCCTAAGAACGTGGAAAAGGGAGAACAAAGGGGAGTAACTGTGCGGGTATCGTCCTAACACCAGACTGTAGTTACTTCCCTTGGATCGAACCCTTTCTCATAAAGTCGATAATAACAACTGCGCGACCGTGGAATACCATTTATAATACGAATGTCAATGATGCTTAGTACCTCCAACAATCAACTCGGACGTATGAAATATACGGCATGTGTAGACTACTTAATTGATAATGAATCTCTAAACCTAGAGAGAATAAAACTGGACTCTATGCTACAATTGAAATTGTAATGCAGTGGACGTGGATCTATCTAACCTTGACTCGTGTTCGAATGAGAGTGATTTGTGACCAAAGTTCACTTCCTTTTATAGCCGCACAGCAATTGTGACCGTAAGCGGGTCACAAAGGTCGCGAGCCTGGTCACAACGGCTCGTCGGTCACATCTGTGACCAGAAAATGTCCATTGTGACCCAATCGGTCACAAGTGAGCAATATTCTGTCCACAGAGCAAAAGAGGTCCCAAAAAGGTGTCCACTCTAAATGAAAAGGGTTTCTCTTACTTTACGGAACTCAAGCATAAACAAATTAACTATGTACCAGTTTAACACAAGATAGGACAGTTCTCCGATGATATTGTGAGGTAGTGTTCTGGGTCGATGACTCAGCAGAAACATTCCCACAATGCACCGTAACAATGGCAACTCGCTGCAGTGTAAACAATAAAGCGTGGATGATGTTTTCGTAATTCCAGCGCTAAGGAAGATCAAAATCGGACTTCACTGACTGGTAAAAGGTATTGTTTAGATTGAATTGAACCGTTAGCTCATACTAGATAGTTTTCCCAAGAACGCGACTAGAATTAACATGAAAGTAATGGGAATTCGCGGATGCATGTGACTCGACCTCATTTCGCCAATATCCAAGTAAACAACGTTGGAACTGGATACAGTCAACAATCAATGATAAGCTGCCTACCTTGGAGACATATATCGACAGACATGATGTAACTGTATATGTCAGATGGCCCGTGAATCAAACTGGGTCATCTGCACATTAGAAATGTGGTGTCTGTCAAATACAACAACGACTAAAGGATGCACAAGTGGGGTATTCCACGGTCTGTCACAACAACGGGTGAGTACCCTTAACAATAACATGATAATAAATACGATTACACAAATAAAACAACTCGCACAATAGCCTTCCGATGACTGGCAAACAGGCAAACTGTAAACAGGGTGGAAAAAGCACTAGCTATCAAACAGATATCACCTACTTTCCCCACACTGTTCGGTATGACACATATATGGTACTTATCGCTAATACACTTATTGTATTGTACCCTTTAAGATTCACGACTTAAGATGATCGCTGTAAATCAATGGGGTGACAGTTCCTATCCCTCGCATCGAGTGATACAACTGTTTCCGCAATGTTTTACCATGCTGATAACAATGATTTGACTTGGCGCAGGCTAGCACCCTGCACAGGCGAGACGTATCAATATGACGGCGTATCCTTGGTAAGTTACCAGTACCACTGATCCATTTATCCTAACACCAACGATTTAGTTATATCACGGCGTATCCTGGGTAAGTTACCAGTACCACTGATCATATATCCAGACTTCAAAGATTTAGTTATATCACGCCGTATCCTGTGTACGTTGCCAGTACCACTGATCCATATATTCAGACACCAACGATTTAGTTATATCACGACGTATCCTAGTTAAGATGCCAGTACCACTGATCCATATATTCAGACACCAACGATTTAGTTATATCACGGCGTATCCTTGGTAAGATGCCAGTACCACTGATCCGTATATCCTAACACCAACGATTTAGTTATATCACGGCGTATCCTGGGTAAGTTACCAGTACCACTGATCATATATCCAGACTTCAAAGATTTAGTTATATCACGCCGTATCCTGTGTAAGTTGCCAGTACCACTGATCCATATATTCAGACACCAACGATTTAGTTATATCACGACGTATCCTAGTTAAGATGCCAGTACCACTGATCCATATATTCAGACACCAACGATTTAGTTATATCACGGCGTATCCTTGGTAAGATGCCAGTACCACTGATCCGTATATCCTAACACCAACGATTTAGTTATATCACGGCGTATCCTTGGTAAGATGCCAGTACCACTGATCCGTATATCCTAACACCAACGATTTAGTCTCAATGCTAGCGCAACCATCCTAAGAGCCATAAAGAGAAAACTATTTTTACAATGTTTAAAGTCTTTTGTATAACCCGGCCAGGGATCGAACTCGCGCCCTCCAGTTGTCGAGGCGGAAGCTCTACCAATACACCACTGAGGCGGTCCCGTGTATATTAGATATGAGCCTCGTCTATCAATTTGCGGTCTTATTGACTGGCCGTAACGCGATCATATAGAGGTAGATTGGTTTAATAGGGATACTCTTCTAGGTTTTTGTCAAAATATGTATATTTGACTTAAGTACATTGTACATGTAGAAGGAAAGTAAAAGGATCTGGTTAGACGTTGCGAATACGCTGGATCGTCAGAGCCTTCACTGTACTCAAGATACATTATGACCCCAAAATGCTAGATGCGACTCGTATCTAAGCCGCGTCAGGTAAAACGGGTGACGTAGACGTCTCTGCAGTATACCACTTTTAAAACCATGTACCTTTTCCCACAATTCCACCTTTATACCAGACCTCCGTTTAATGGAACTATAAGGTAAAAATCGGCAGTCAATCCACCATTCATCGATTTTTAACACCCTTTTTTAATACAATAAATGTGCATCCGACGAATTTAATTATCATCTTGGTAAAACTTTGGAAAATCAATAAAAATGTAGTATGAATTGCAATCAGTTAAAAGATTCTGCGGCAAAATAAGGGAAATTGTTCAAAGTCGACTGCATCAGACGCATCACAATACATGTGTTTGTGGGAAAGGTCTGAAAGATTGTTTGTTTCCCGCACTGGCGGTTCTCGATCTAATTTTGACATCATTAAACTGATCATAAGTTGTGTACACTGGTATTGTAAGAATCAATTAATCACTGACTCCTGAATACATTATTCCCAACACTGCGCTCGAAATAAGGTAGAAAAAGTACCTTCGTCAACTTTCATATAACTCCGTTTCGCTATATACGCCAACTCACGAATATTTAAGAAGCCGTGTCTACCTATATACACCAACCTACGAATACTTATGAACTTACCGTGTGTCCCTATATACACCAACCCACGATGACTCACGAGTACATCAACCTACGAATACTTACGAACGTACCGTATTTACCTATATACACAATCCCACGAACACTCACGACTTTACCGTGTCTATCTGTTAACACCAACCTACGAACACTTACTAATGTACCATGTCTACCTATATACACCAACCTACGAATACTTATGAACTTACCGTGTGTCCCTATATACACCAACCCACGATGACTCACGAGTATACCGTGTCTACCTATATCAACCTATATACACAATCCCACGAACAATCACGGTTTTACCGTGTCTATCTGTTAACACCAAACTACGAAAACTTACTAATCTACCATGTCTAACAATATACATCAACCAACGAACACGATCCATGTCTAACTATATACATCAAACAACGAAAACTTAGAACAGAAAAATCTGGTTATTAGTTTGGCGAAGTCGGCGGGCGGACAGGCGGGCGCAAACATGCACCATATCAAGACGATGTGCCAAATGCAAAAAAAATCTGTAGATTCAAGGTCAAGGTCACTGATAAGAAATAGACTTTAATTGAACTTTTCTTGTCCGGACCATAACTTTGTCATGCATAGAGATATTTTCAAATAACTTGGCACAAATATCTATATCAATATGATGTGTCACATGCAAAACTTTTGTCTGTAGCTTCAAGGTCAAGGTCACAGTGACAACAAATAGACATCAGTTGAACTTTTCTTGTCCGGACAATAACTTTTTCATCCATAGAGATATTTTCAAATAGCTTGGAACAGATATACACCAGATCAAGACGCTGTGTCATATGCACAATGTCTGATCTGGGTCCGAGGTCATGAAATGTACTCAATTTGAGCATGTTATCATAATTATTACTAGTGTAGTTACACACTTAGATTACAAGGCTAGGAAATTGGCTTGTTGCAAAGTAAATTTCAGTTACAAACTAAAAGTAGATTTTTTTTCCAAACTTTGTCCTCAAGCTAACAGAGTTTTTTTAGTTTGAGCATCATGCTCAACTTTAGCATCATTCTTAAACTAAAAATGCTTCGTAACCATGGCGACAAACTCCAAACATGGATTTTATTCTCATCGTTGGTTTGTAATTTCACCCTATTTTGCAATGAGCATATTTCATAAACTTGTAACTCAAGCATCTAACTTCAACAACAATATTTCTATTACATGCTCAAATTGAGTAAGTTTCATAACCTCGGACCCTGGATCTAGCCTGTTTGCAAAGGCATAAACGCGTTACTATCAAGTAAAGGGTTAAGGCAGATCACTGATTATCAACCTGGCATTAGGGATCCTAAAATGTGGCTGCTTACAACAAAAGGTTGCTTAATATCTGTTATCTATTATAATTATGTTCTTAATAAATGAGGCCATCAACACACGATTGTCTGTATTGAACTGATATTTGTTAGATAAAATTGCGATATATTTAATTGACAAAGTAATTATGATTATTCATCAAGAGAAATATTCCCTGTTACTTGAATTACTAGCTTTGATTAACTATAAACAGAAAGATTTGACAGATTTATTAATTCTTAATCAAACACCTTCGGTCCTTCCATTATAGAAAACCTGGTTTCGTGGAATTTCCATGTCTTGTTTAAACGCTTGACGCAGTACTTTCCATTATGCGACATGGTTTGTTTTGAATTTTAAGATCAGGGTAGTTAATCTTCACACAAGCCGAAATCATTATATAAGGTGGCAAATCATTGGCTGTAATTTTCCTTTTTATCCAATCAGAATCGAGGTATTAGTGAAAGCGATTGACTCATATGACGCATACGGACAAAAACCGAAACAATGAAATAAAACTGAGGATGCGAGTGTCAGAAAAGTTACGATTGTTTATCTACCGCATACAAAGGAAATTCACAAATGCAAGCGTACATTTCATTTGTTTGTTATGTGAATTTTGTCTTTCATTTGTGAATTTTTTCTGCAACATTGTGAACATATATGGCTTTTTCAAATTGTGAAGTAGCCAAAGATCGGCCTCTAATATAGTAGGTGGAAAGGCGCTGTATAGGTATAATGTATGAGACTCTTTCCACTGCCTTATGGAAACATGCTCTGAATTATATTCATGGCAAACATTATTTTAGTTTGCATGACACTTTTGCTAGTTTAATGAATATGGTATGCATGCCGTCAAATTTTGCAATTTGCAAAATCTGAAATGTTGTTTCTATAGCAACCAGTTTTCATAAAATATTCCAATGTTTGAACTGCTTTTGCAAAACCCTGAAAATACTATTGCATCATTTTATAATGTAATTTCACTGTGTACTTTAAGAATCCATCGTTTGTGCTCCTTAAGGTTGAAGTGCCTGTATTTTGTAATGATGAGATGCTTGACGTTAATATTGATGGCATACATTGTCTTATTTTGTCATGAAAGTGTATGAATAATATTGAATATTGTATATATATGAACTGAAATATGCAATTTTCAAAATCTCTAAAAATGATTTTTAAGTCAAAACTGTACAGTATTTTGTAGTATAGAAGCACACTTTCAGAATGTATAAATAGAAAGTAATTTTCTGAAATTGTATATTTTAGAAGTTGTTTATGAAGCCATTATTGTAATGGGAAGAAATGCTCGCATGGACCTAAAATCACTTTTCCTGGTTTGCAGACAATCTGAAGTTTCTGAAAATATGCATAACTCAACCGCATTTTGCCTGTACCTTAAAATGTCAAGGACCCACTAAGAGGTCAAGATCACAATGAGTACTGTTTGATAGTACTGTACATTGTCTTTCTAACATCTCAACCATGCATCATAGGATTCCCAAGTTACAAGGTTAACATGTTTACCATGATTAGGTGGCATGTCGCGCACAAGACCAGATTTTCAAATAATTTTGTAGAAATGTTCCTTGGATGACCCTCTATCAGATTCCTACAAGCCATGTTGATTGGTCAAAAAAACATGGCCACCAGGGGGCGGGGCTATTTTGCCTTATATGGCTATAGTAAAAACTTAAAAAATCTTCTCCGACGAAAGTATCAGACCGATTTTCAAATAATTTTGTAGAAATGTTCTTTAAATAACCTTCTATCAGATTCCTTCAAGCCATGTTGATCGGTCAAAAGACATGGCCTCCAAGGGGGTGGGGCTGTTTTACCTTATATGGCTATAGTGGAATCTTAAAAAATCTTCTCCGACGAAAGTGTCAGACCGATTTTCAAATAATTGTGTACAAATGTTCCTTAAGTGACCCACTATCAGTTTACTTCAAGCCATGTTGATTGGTTGAAACACATGGCCACCAGGGGGGGGGGGGCGGGGCTATTTTGCCTTATATGGCTATAGTGAAAATTTAAAAATCTTCTCCTCCGAAAGTGTCCGGCCGATTTTCAAATAGTTTTGTAGAAATGTTCCTTGGATGACCTTCTAGCTGATTCCTTCAAGCCATGATGATAAGTCGAAAAACATGGCCACCAGTGGGCAGGGCTATTTTGCATTATATGGCTATAGTGAAAACTTAAACAATCTTCTCCTCCAAAAGTGTCAGACAGACTTTCAAATAATTTTGTAGAAATGTTCCTAGGGTGACCCTCTATCAGATTCCTTCAGCCAAGTTGATTGGTCGGAAACTATGGCCGCCAGGGGGCGCGGCTTATATAGATAAAGTGAAAAAAAAAATCAGGAACAAAGTTGGAATGCTTTATGAGCGGAACGGAATTTTGCGCTCTGAATGAAACAATCATATTGTAAGGAAAAAATTCAATCACATGAATGCTTCGCTCAATCTGAGCGGAATGGAATCAAAGCGCTGAAAGCGCTGATGGTATAGGGGCATATGTAAGTTGAAAACATATGGCATAGATCATATGGACAAACATTGTTGAAACAATGAAACAATTACCTTTAAACAAACCAAACCAAAAATGTTTGAAGCAACACATATTTCCTGCCAATAACATATATCTCATTTGTCAAAGTTTTACCCTTTTCTTGTATAAACAAAATATCGAAGGACAAAAGATTGACAAAAAAAACGAGCAGCTACCCTTAATTAAAATATTTCTAGTTCAGAAATCACTAAAGATCCACAATGTATATTGTAATCATGCTGATCAATGAAAGACAATCGAAAGCATGATAGAGTTATGTTTCTTTTGCACTGCACAATTGCAGCTCTGAGTTTCCTATACACCAAGTCTTAAATTGATATATTGGACATATATTGAGACAATAACCGAAGAAATGAAAAAATTGAGTTTACACCTAAAAAATAGATTAGATTTGACGAAGTACAAAGCTTGGGGAAGCACTCATTAACGAAAAAGGGAATTTCACGGAACGCATGTGTTGCATGCGAAAGTCATATAATAAGTGAGGACATGGAAAGACAAAAATATACACACTCCAAACGCAGCATACTAAATTAATGGTAATTGTGCACTGCAAATCTGTAGGTCATAAGTTACCTACAAACCAAGTTTGAAATTGATACAATGAAAATTAATTGAGACAATCGCTGAACTAAATAAGGAAAAATGGAGATAACTGAAAAAACAGACCAGAGTTATGTACCTAGTACTTTGCCGTTCTCCTGATCACACGGGTATAATTGTGACCACTTTGAAATAAATCTGCCATACAGAAACAACGTGTTAACCAATACATGCAATCCATGACGGACGGACGAATGCACATTCAGGCAGACAGCCGGCCGGACGCCGGATTATACCTCCAAGCTTTACAGACAGAGACAACTCATAAAGTATTGATTACAGAAGACTGGTTCGATGCGTCAAAACACGTCAACTTAGATTATGGTATTTGTAAAGTATTTGCAATTTAATTGTATCTCCGAAACGGGACCGGACCGTCAAGGTTAATTTTCAAAAACATATTTAGACTACATTTCTAGTTTATTTGTCAACAGATACATCTAGGACTATATTACACGTTGATGAACGTTGAGTCTTCAATTAACGCAAATGCATATACATCATAATTTTAGTCCCAAAATCGCTAGAAGCGCCTCAATTATAAAATAAATAATGACCTTGCGGTTATAACTCGGATGTGTTGACAATTTCGGCCAAAGTTCTTTCCGACGTTTGACAAAAGTCAATGCGACATGCGTCATTCGTCTTTCACCAATGGGCTAAGTCTATGTGGAAACGCAGCCAGTTGCTTGGGAAGATTGTTGTGAGGAGTACTGGTTTGAGAAAACCAGGAAATACATTTGTAGGTGAACTAGCCGCCGTGATATGACTGAAGAAAACGGCGTTAAACCCCAATCAATAAATGTTGAAATTAACTTATCTATAATTTGTAGATTTAATTTCTATTTCCTAGTAGGGTCTACATACAGCGACACATGAGTATATTCAACACAAAACGCGACCTGTTTTACCAACAATTCCCCAGTAGCGGTGAGACCGTTTGTAACATTATTTCATGGCATGTATACACAGTAGGACCTCTCTCTTTGGACGAATTATGTTGTAACAAGTTTGTTTACAGTATTCCTTAACCTTGACCACATAGACTAAATATACAGCAAACAACATTGAACTAAGGCATAACTATTGACCTGAATTAATAAAAGTATGATTTTGAATAGTGATGAAAACATTGTTGAAAAAGACAAACTTGTTGATTATCATTCATCTGTTAAGGTTAGTCAAATGTGTCTAAAAGGGGCAAAGGTTAAAATAATAACTGTAGACAAATGTTTTCGTTATCTAGGTTATAGAAACAAATTGATTCATGTTTCAAAGCATTGTTTGAAAAGGAGGAATTGCGTATTGTCAGCAATTGCTCCGTTTGCAAATATACTTTCAACATTTGTTTGTAACTAAGTAGCTATAACGGGAACGGTTCAACCCTTTCCCGCTTACAGTCGCTTTTTAACGCATGTGCAGCAGACGGCTGCAGAATTGTTTATCATGACCCATTTCCTCTTTTTCCACAAAGGTTTCAACTATATATTTTTCCCCTTGATGTAAGGTAAAATTGCTCGTAATCATTCATCTCTAGCATGTTATTCAAAATGTGTCCGGAAGGGAGAAAGAGGGAAAGAACGTCCATAGTAAAACGTTTAAATATGAAAAGAATTAATTTGAAACGTGTTTGAAAGCATTGTGATAAAAGGAGGAATTGCTCATTGTCAGCAATAGCTCCATTTTCGAACTGTTATAGTATCACGGAAAGGGTTCCGCTTCCATGGGGAGGATGTAACCATTTTCCGCCTACAGACGCTTACAGACGCATGTGCAGCAGACGACAATCGAAAACATTGTGACAAAAGGGGAAATTGCTTTTCGTAGGCAATTTCTACTTTTGCCACAATGGTTTCAACTGCTTTTAATAATTTTATTTACAGTGCTTTGCACATTTCTCTATAAGTCGACTGCTGTAAACTAATGGGGTCACAGAACGGTCGACGTTACCTCACACTACTGACATTGAGGTCAACCATAGTTCAGAGTGTGTTTCATTCATAGAAACTATTTTGTCTCATAAATTTATGCAAGTGGAGGGTTTCGTGATTCGGTCGAACCAATGAAATCGTTGAAAAGGCAGATTATAACCAATCAAAACTCGATTTTGGTGTAGGTATACACATGTGGACTGTGGTTGCAGCTTTAATCCGACTTTTCGAAAGCAGCTTCGCTATGGGATAGTGGCGAAACGCCCCTATCCCAAAAAAGCAATCAAAATGTTATGAATGAGTGAACGCTTTATGAGAGGGATGGAACGTGAGCGGAACGGAGCGTGAACGGTAAATTTGTCAATTCAAGATGTTCTGAACTGTAATTGTAAATATATCTATCTATCTTTCCAACATGCTACATATCTGCAGCAATCTGTTTTAAATATATCCAGGCAGAAATATGAAAACAATCTCTTGAAATGAAAGATAGTTATTGAATAGAGATGAAAAGATTGTTGCAAAGTGAGAAATTGCCTCCTTTTGCAATAATGTTTTCAAAAAGGCATCTGCTGCAAATGTGTAAAAACTTGCATGCATGTGGTAAAATGCTATAAAGAATTATATATTTTTATTTATGATGCTTTTTAAGAGAAGGTATAGCTATTTCATGCCTTAACCCTTTCCCTCATACAACAATTCTCCAGCAGACGACTTTAGACATATTTTGTCAAAAAATAGAGAAATCTCTATAATTGAATGGATAACCTATGACTAAAAGCGGAAAACATTGTGGCAAAAGGAGAAATTGCTAGTTTTGAGCAATTTCTTCTATTGTCACTATGTTTTCAAAAAGCCATCTGCTGCAGAGGCTACAGAAAGCGTCTATATGGGGGAAATGGTTAACACTTTCCCTATATATATAGACCCATTCTGACGCCTCCGTAGGGGATGACTTTTGAAAACATGTTGACAAAAGTAGAAATGGCTTAAAACTAGCAATTTCTCCTGTTGTAACAAAATATTTTCAACTTTTTTCAGTAATTATACCTACAACAATAGAGATTTTATTCAAAGTCGTCTTCTACAAATTTGTTGTATGTGGGAAAGGGTGCAATCCTTATTAGTCCTCCATAACCTATTTTGTTCGTAATCACAACAATCGTCCGATTCAGAATACTCTTTTTGCTACCCACAACAAAGGTTTTAAATGGTTGATAAAATAAATGTTTCAGAGTAAAGGCCAATTTACTCCTCCTTTCAGAGGCCTCTGGAGGCCATCTTAACCCTTTCCACTTGCACGACTTTGAAACTATCTTATCAATCAAAGTACTGAAAGTACTGAAGGTAGAATTGCTGTGTTATGTGATGAAGGAAAACTGAAAAACTAAAGTGCATATATATTAAATCTTTTATTTAAATTAATTTAGCAAGACAGATAGACAAATATGCAATATAAGGCCAGAATAAACTATCCTTGATCACACATTCGTCTGGGTGGTGTTAACATGTATTAGCCCCTTATTAATTGGTCCACATGCTACTTGATACCATGCAAACATCACCTAAACATATTCATGCCAAAACAGTTTCTTAAATGTTAGTTGAGTGTAGAGCAAATGATTCATTTCAGTGAACAGTTAATAAACATGTATAACATATATTTAGTATCTTGACTACTGAAGTTTAATGTAGCAAAAGAAATGTGTCAGCATTATACTTTTTGTGTATGAAAATGATATTACAAGCCTTTGTTTGAAAAACAAATTGGATGAAAATTTACAGATTAATTTATTAAGGCCTTATAGAAAGCAATAATTGAAGTGTACAGAACAAATAGATTGTGTAACCTAAATAGTCCAAGAACAAGTTTTTGACATTTACAAGCTTATTAACCGTTTCCGTCATATGACTTTGAACATATGTTGTCAAAAAATAGAACATCTCCATAATTGAATGGATAACCTATGACTAAAAGTGTAAAACATTGTGGCAAAAGGAAATATTGCTCGTTTTGAGCAATTTCTTCTTTTGTCACTATGTTTTCAAAAGGTTGTCTGCTGCAGAGGCGTCAGAAAGTGTCTAAATGAGGGAGAGTTAAGTATATTTTTAGCTCACCTTTGCACGAAGTGCTCAAGGTGAGTTATTGTGATCTCCCTATGTCCGGCGTCCGGCGTCCGTCGTCCGTCAACATTTTCTCCTCTGTAACCGGTGGGTCAACTGGGATGAAACTTCACAGAAAGCATCCTCTCAATATCCTCACCAGAATTCCTTAAACAATTTGGGATCCATGCAGAATTCTGGTTGTCATGGCAACGAAACGAAAAAAACTAGTGTAAACTTAAAAAATCTTCTTCTCCGAAAGTGAAAGGCCGATTTTCAAATAATTTTGTTGAAATGTTCCTTAAGTGATCCACTTTCAGATTCCTTCAAGCCATGTTGATTGGTCGAAAAACATGGCCGCCAGGGGGGGCGGGGCTATTTTGCCTTATATGGCTATAGTGACAACTTAAAAAATCTTCTCCTCCAAAAGTGTCAGGCCGATTTTCAAATAATGTTGTAGAAATGTTCCCTGGATGACCTTCTATCAGATTCCATCAAGCCATGTTGATTGGTTGAAAAACATGGCCGCCAGGGGGGCGGGGCTATGTTGCTTTATATGGCTATAGTGAAAACTTAAAAAATCTTCTTCTCCGAAAGTGTCAGGCCGATTTTGAAATAATTTTGTAGAAATGTTCCTTAAGTGACCCACTTTCAGATTCCTCCAAGCCATGTTGATTGATCAAAAAACATGGCCGCTAGTGGGCAGGGCTATTTTGCATTATATGGCTATAGTGAAAACTTAAAAAATCTTCTCCTCCAAAAGTGTCTGGCCGATTTTCAAATTATTTTGTAGAAATGTTCCTAGGGTGACCCTCTATCAGATTCCTTCAAGCCAAGTTGATTGGTCGGAAACTATGGCTGCCAAGGGGTGGAGCTTATATAGCTAAAGTGGAAAAAAAATCAGGTCAGCGATTCCAGGGCCATCATGGCCCTCTTGTTTTGTGTATCTTCTGCTTGAAAAAACAGTACAGGAAGCTTCGAACTGCTCATTACGAACAATTTGAACTTTGCTTGGAAACAGTATAGGAAGTTTCAGACTGCTCATAAACAGTAATATGTATATTGCTTGGAAAAAGTACAGGAATCTTCAGACTGCTCATTACGAGCCTTCTGATCTTACAAGTTCAATATACTGGATAAATGGAAATGTTTAGAAAATTGTTAAAATAGATTTGTTTTCATCAAAATGATGGTAGTCTGCGAAGTGTTATAATAAATATGACTGCTTTTTACAATGGTCTTTTGTACCAAAGTACAATATTTTGGATATGTTTTCCTTTTACTTACTTTCTGATGGTGTAGCAGCAATCAAAATAAGGAATATTATTCATAATTCTTTGAACAATTTGGAAAGAAACAGTTTTAAGAAGTTTGGCAAATGCAAAAACATAATAATATTGCAAGTAACAGTTTAGCATATATCAAACAAGAGAGCCATGAGGCCCAGGATCGCTCACCTAAGAATGGGCTATTTATGACTTTTAACTCTTTCTACGCCAATGGCAATAGCATCAAGACAAACTGTGAAACAGTGTTAAATCTTACCCTCCCAAGCATATTCAATCTAATTGAGGCCTATGAAGTACATGGCTTTCATAAACATATTGAAAAAATATAGAAACTGCTCTTTTTGAAAACATAGTGATAAAAGAACCTTTTGTCAAAATGTTTTCCAATTTCAGTCATAAGTTATATATCCATTCAATTATAGAGATTTCCATTTTTTTTAGAAAATATGTTCAAAGTCGTCTTTCGCCACCATAAGTGATGTATAATTAAAACGGGGCTCTCACGAGGGGGGCGAAGTGGTCGCCTAAAAAATTCTGACTTCGCCCATTCACTCGATCAAAGCGAAGTTGACTTCGGCCAATATCTCAGTCAAAGCGAAGTTGACTTCGCCGTCAATTTTGTCCTATCATCAGACACTGTTAAAATGATCACGGTCACGCACCATGTCGAATCGATGTATACAGTTCGCGATATACACAGTTGCCTACTCAGTAATTTGACAACTGAGAGTGTATATCCATTAAAAGCTGAAGAATCGAATCATTTAACACGATTGTCCAATTTGCATAAACAAAGAACCGATTGTCATATCAAATATTATGACGCCCCCCTGATAAAACATTAAATACGTATCCGATGTAAATGAGATGGAAGTCGAATTATGTTTTAACCCTTTCAATAGTATAGATAATATTGTGAATCTATTCATGGTTTAATGAGATAATCGTCTTCAATAATTGAGAAATTGAGAATTTTTCAGATCTTTTTTTTAGGGGATTCATAATAAAAAATGCTGTAGTATGGGGGTGTCGTAATATTTGGAATTAACCAATCAAAAGACAATACCTTAATTCTACTTGTAAAGAGTGTGTATGTTTGGCCGATACAAATAATTTACGTTGTTTATGACACTTACGACAGACTTCTTTACAAAATGCCTGAAACCTTTACACGGCGAGTAAAATGTAGCTTCATTAATTATATTTCGGCGACTTTAGAGCACAATGTCCGGATCGCAAACCCAATACAAATAATTTACGTCGTTTATGACGCTTACGACCGACTTCTTAACAAAATGACTGACACCTTTACGGAATGGTGAATTATATTTCGGCGACTTCTCACTTAAGTCTCCCCACTTATCCCTAAATTGCCTAAAATTTAAGCCTAGTGAGAGCCCTGTAAAACCCGATTTCATAGATTTAAAGTTCAGTTTACGAGTTTGTCTACCCTCGTAGCCATTTGCAATTTAAGGAAAATCCAGAATCTATTAATAGACACTCGCAATGACTGGCGACGAGAAAAGTAAGGTTATTTTCTGATTTTTGAAATCAAGAATCTTATTTCCGATTTTTTTTTCGACGTATAAAAAAATAAAAATAAACTTTAGCTTGATTACCGATAAACAGCAATAAAATAAGTGTGAAATTTTATTTCCGAGCTGCAATGAGATATGGACGCTATCACAAGTACTTTCAGGTGGTACTCTGCTGTTTCACCGGATGATTGTAAATATGTTCCGAAAGCAGGGTACCAGTATATATGTATATTTTCAAGGGCCACATCCAGGCAAATATATTTCCAAGGCCAACCATAAATAATGAATATTCATAAATTCTGCTCTCTTTCAATGCGGAAAAGGGCCACAAGGTCAGATAAACAAAACCTTCCTTTTTCGAGGCTTTTAACTGAATTACAGCAGTTTTCGCATCAAAATACGATCGTAAATCCTTATGCGAGTCTAGCAGAACGTTTACGTGCAGTTACATATGTTTATCAAGGCTATGACCTTCATTATTATTTACGTTCTCAACAATTGTCCGAATCAAACAAACCGTTCTGCGTTGAAGAAAGGGTTCTAACTTGATAATGTAAACAGGGCGTGGTGAGATGTTAGGTTGATTTGCGTAAGAATATATTCAAATATAATATACATTCAAATATGATATTTACACATTATTAGACTTGTAATTTTATATGACAAGCTTGAATAATTGGATATTTTGTTTAATTATTCCATGTTTGCTTTTGTTAGCATTCGTAAATTAGTCAAACAAATTTGCACTTAATTGTTGGCGTACTGATACTTGGTTTAATTGGTGTTCTGGGGCATTTACATCACGTGACTTCAAATCCAACTTGTAACAATGGTATCGCTTGCGCATGCGCGCAACTCTATCAAAAATGTGAAAAATCACCATTAATGATAGTTTAATTATTAGATACAGTTGAAAACATTGTGGCAAATGGTGAAAATGTTTTTATATCTGCAGCAGCCGACTTCGGAAAACATTGTTTAAAAATGTTGAAATTCTTAAAGAAAACAAAGTTATTGAATAGATTTGAAAAATGATAGTGCCTGAAGACTTTTGATTCACATTATCTAGTGATTACTATGATGTTTATGTGTACTATGTAAGGTGATAACCTGTTATAAAATAGCACCTTTTATCTTATACCTCATAAACTGTAGACTAATTTCTCCATTTGCCACAGTGTTTTTATAAGTTGTCTGCTTCAGAGGCATTGTGAGCAATAATGAGTAATTTCTACTTTTACTACAACGCTTTCAAAAGTCGTGTGTCGCAGATGCGTTGAAATGCGTCTGTAAGTGAGAACGGGTTAAATTATATAAAGAATACCTTCCATCTAGAAAGTCTTAAAAGAAACAAAAACTTTGAACTACTGGTGTTGGTACAATTTTGAGAGAGAATATTAACCCTTACCAACATACAAATGCTTCTGATGCCTCTGCGGAAGATAACATTGGAAAGTAAGATGTAGCATGTTGAGCAATTTTCCCTTTTGCCAAAATATTTTCAACTGCATTTAATGTAGATAGTACTTTCATTATGAAGATTTTCCATATATTTGCCAATATGTTTTCCGAGTTGACTGCTGCTGATTTGTTGTATGTGGAAAACGGTTAACCCTTTCTTCAGATTATTCGTTCATGCAAACATTCACCCATTATTTTATAATATATATATACATGAACATGTATGGTGTTATTACACATTATCATCATATCAGTACAGTATATTGTTTTAAAGGTGTATATTGCATCTATGATGTTTTATTGGCAATATGAAGTCATATCTTAATTTTACTCAAATCAATGATAAAAAAGAAGTAAAATATAAATGTGACATATTTTCTATTATTAAACCTAACCCATTGTCTTACATGTTGATTTAATGTTTTCAAACATACAGACGTTTGCTGATGCTTCTGCAGCAGGCAACATTTTGAAAACATTGTGACATAAAAGAAATTGCTCATAATCAGCTTTAATGATTTCAACTCTATTTAAAAGTTAGACTTTTAAATTCACATATTGTTACCATATATGTTTTTGCCTAGATGTTTCCAATGTCCTCTGCTTCAGATTTCTTGTATGTTGGAAAGGTTTTGACTGTTTCCATTCACAAATAACTGATGACAATAGATTGTTTATTTCGTTTTGTCAAAAACACTGTTGAAAAAGGAGAAATAACTTATAGTGCATTTTTAGCTCACCTAAGCACGAAGTGCTCAAGGTGAGTTATTGTGATCGCCTTTTGTCCAGCGTCCATCGTCTTATATGGCTAAAGTGAAAAAAATCTTCTCCTCCAAAAGTGTTAGACCAATTTTCAAATAATTTTATAGAATTGTTCCTTATATAAGTGACCCACTATCAAATTCCTTCAAGCCATGTTGATTGGTCGTAAAACATGGCCGCCAGGGGGCGGGGCTATTTTTGCATTATATGGCTTTAGTGAAAACTCAAAAAATCTTCTCCGACGAAAGTGCATGGCCGATTTTCAAATAATTTTGTAGAAATATTGCTAGTGTGACCCTCTATCAGATTCCTTTAAGCCATGTTTATTGGTTGAAGACTATGGCTGCCAGGGGGCGGGGCTTATATGACTGAAGTGAAAATAAATAAAATCAGGTGAGCTTTTTTGCTAACTGCATAGCAACGGCTATCTTTCGAAGGCTAATATTTGAAATCAAAGGCTTAAATCAAAAATCATAATGGATAAGTTTTTAGCTCACCTGAGCTTTGCTCAAGGTGAGTTATTGTGATCGCCTTTTGTCCGGCGTCCGTCGTGCTTCGGCCGTCGTGCGTCAACTTCTTCTCCTCAGTAACCAGTGGGTCAATTGGGATGAAACTTCACAGAAAGCATCCCCTCAATGACCTCACCAGATTTCCTTCAAATTTTTGGGATCCATGCAGAATTCTGGTTTCCATGGCAACGAAATGAAAAATTCTTCTTCTCCCAAACTGGTTGGCAGATTTGTAGAAATGTTTCTTGGATGACCCTCTATCAGATTCCTTTAAGCCATGTTGATTGGTCGAAAAACATTGCCACCAGGGGGCGGCGGGGCTATTTTGCCTTATATGGCTATTGTGAAAACTAAAAAAACTTCTCCGACGAAAGTGTCAAAGATTCTATAACGGAAGTTTCAGCTCTCCAGATTAAAAACTGTAGCAGAAGATAGAAAAATGTTTTTTGTTCTTAAAACGCGTTTTTTTGCTAGCTGCATAGCAACAGGTGGGTCGTTAGAAACGAAACTCAAACATGCACACCCTCTTTTGGTACCTATTCATCAAGTTTCATTGAAATCGGCCCGTTGGTTTTGCCTGTGGAACGTCGCTAAAAAAAACCTGGACAGACACACACACAGACAGACAGACGGAAAAGCCTGACAATAAGGGATACCTATCAAATCCTCAAAAAATACAAGCACAAATTAAGACAATGAATATGGACAATTACAATTACATGCAAAAATACCAACTAATGAATAGAAAATATTTCTGATTGCAGGTCTAAATATAATATAACCCGCATTCCAGAAGTAATAAGACGAAGTAATGCAGAATTTGAGCTTCCTCCGAGACAAGATGACGAGAAATCACTGCAGATTGATGGATGCTTTAAGGACCTAAAGATAAGAATGCATCATTTATGAAAACTACAGGCTATATCTTAAGACAGCATTGAAAACATCGCGATTAAAGGCGAAATTGTTCACTACGAGCAATTTCACCTTTTGTCACAATGCTCTATAATGCCTACTATTGCTAATGGGTCAAAAGTCGTCTAGATGAGGGAAAGGGTTCAAACAACATCAGAAAGCATCACATATCACAACACAAAAGAACAAGCACATAACAATTAAGATGGATAATCATAATTACAATTACATATTACACATGTATACTATAGTCAGTCATACACACAAATTCAAAGATTTTTTTTCGAATATAAAGTAAATATTTTTGATTGCACGACTAGATATATGTTATGATAAATTCCGCTTTCCAGGTATAATATAAATAAGTTATACATAATTGGAATTCTCGTCCGAAACAAATTGACGAGAATTAACACTGCAGATGAATGGATGGATATATGAGGATGGGTGAATAGATGGATACTATATTAAGTGAATGCATGGATAAATGGATGGATTGATGGATATGTAGATAGACGGCTGGGTGGATGAATGAGTGACTCATACGGAATACAATTAAATGAAGTAGCATTGTGTGAAGGAATGAATGAGTAGTATGTCTGACATAAATGTTAATATAACTACACTAGAAATGTGTATAGTCTTGTTAAAGATTTTTTTTCGGAGTTTTGAGAGGCTATACTATAATGGGACAGTCCACCTAACAGATCTACCACCTGTGAAACAGGGGATTGAGATTTTAGTTCATTGAATACTGCAAGACCTGTAACGCCAATGACTGACTTCCACAAACAATACCTAATACTGTTGTTGCAAATGCAGTGAAGTATATGGGCAACCGGGCGTTCCGTCAATAGCGTGCATTTAGGACAGATACGAGGTTTTTCAAATGAGAACTGTTTGCATAGTATATAAACTAGCTTCTGTAAATATCTTTTTAACCAGGAGTATTGAGAGTGCAGTGTCCAGATATAACACAGTCTGTGACTCTTAAATAAAGCATCCCACTAACGAGGGGATAACTTCGTATTTCTATATCGCCTGAGCCAAAGGCTCGAGGTGATCTTTCCTGATCACTCTCTGTACGTCGTTCGTCTGTCGTTAACTTTTAGTTTTAAACAGCATCTCCTTAACCACATGACCAATTTCAACCAAACTTCACAGGAATGTTTCTGCTTTTAAAATTGTTTTAAGATTTAAATTCCATTCAGAACTTTGGTTGCTGCGGCATAAGAAAGGAGGCAAAATGCCCGAACTTTAAAAATCTTCTCAGATTCCAATGTAATTTAGTAGAAATGTTCCTTGGGTGACCCTCTAGAAATGATGTTCAAGCAATACTGATTGGATGAAAATCATGGGATTCAGGAAGCATCAGAAAAGGGGCAAGATGACAAAATTTGATTTTTTTTTTAGCTTGTCACAACTTGGTTCAGGTTTTTGGGATCCATGCAAAATTCTGGTTTCCATGGCAACAAAATGAAAAAATCTTCAAAATTCTTCTTCTCCCTGACTGGTTGGCAGATTTTCAAATTATTGTGTAGAAATGTTCCTTGGATGATCCTCTATCAGATTCCTTCAAGCATGTTGATTGGTCGAAAAACATGGCCGCCAGGGGGCGGAGCTATTTTGTCTTATATGGCTATAGTGAAAACTTAAAAAATCTTCTCCTCCGAAAGTATCAAACCGATTTTCAAATAATTGTGTAAAAATGTTCCTTGGATGACCTTCTATCAGATTCCTTCAAGCCATGTTGATTGGTCGAAAAACATGGCCACCAGGGGGGCGGGGCTATTTCTCCTTATATGGCTATAGTAAAAACTTAAAAAATCTTCTTCTCCGAAAGTGTCGGGCCCATTTTCAAAAAAAATTGTAGAAATGTTCCTAGCGTGACCTTCTGTCAGATTCCTTCAAGCCACGTGATTGGTGGAAAAATGTGGCCACCAGGGGGGTGGGGCCATTTTGCATTATATGGCTATAATGAAAACTTAAAAAATATTCTTCTCCGAAAGTGATTTTCAAAAAAATTTGTAAAAATGTTCCTTGGATGACCTTCTATCAGATTCCTTCAAGCCATGTTGATTGGTCGAAAAAACATGGCCACCAGGGGGACGGGGCTATTTCTCCTTATATGGCTATAGTGAAAACTTAAACAATCTTCTTCTCCGAAAGTGTCAGGCCGATTTTCAAAAGAAATTGTAGAAATGTTCCTAGGGTGACCCTCTGTCAGATTTCTTCAAGCCAAGTTGATTGTCGGAAACTATGACCACCAGGGGGTGGGGCTTATATAGCTAAAGTGAAAAAGAAAATCAGGTGAGCGATCCAGGGCCATCATGATCCTCTTGTTTATGTTCTTTACGCGGATGAACATGACCTAATACTTTGAAAATTACCTTATACTAGGAAAATGACGTCAAATCAGCGTTTTGACGTCATACGTTAGTCACTTTGGCACCAAAACCCGTAAATTTCATCTTGAAATATTGTAAACGTTAAGTACATTTTTATCATAAGTCACTTTATGTGATAGATATAATATCTCATGAGCTGAATATGACCTCGGCATAATTATTTGTGGCATTATTATACGGTTTACTGACGAAATTAAAGGTATTTTCCAAAAGAAGTTCCGTGAACTTGTCATGTGATTAATTGCAGTTATTGGAAAATAAACGCAATTCCTTTTAGTCACGTGATCGGTTTTAAACTAATCAAAACGATAGATTCACAGTGCTTTTGAAGCAACTGAAATTATTAGTTAATATTTTAATTGATTAATCAAAATATGGAAACACTCTATAAATGAGAAGTAAAATATGAAATTATTTTGTAATGTTGAAAACATTGTAGTAAAAGGTCAAATTACTCATTTAAAACGCAAACCTCTTCCTCAACCGGGCAACCCGATTGCGCTGTGCAGGTGCCCGCAATCAGGTATCAATGGCATTATCGTAAGAATGTTTATAAGTCAAGTTCGAATATGGGTCATATTGGGTCAGAAACTAGGTCACTTGGCCACATTGAAGGGAAATCTTGTTAACAAGAAAAATTGGGGGTCATGCAAAATGCAAGAAAGAATTCACTGGGTGAAAATGGTTACTTACCGTCATTTTGGACCACATCCAGTCCGGACAAAACCTGTGTTTAGCATTCTCTACTTTCACATTCAAACAATGTCAATTAACATACTAGAAGTGATCAAATCAATAATTTTCAGTGCATAATTTACACATTTACAATGATCTTAAACTAAAGGTCATATATTCAATGCATTCTGGAGATGGTATACACTCCTTCCTACGCAAACAAGGGCAGGTAACGTTTTTTTAGGGACCATTTGGGTGCATGTCAGGGGATGTATTTGGCATAATTGAATCTTTAATCAAATTCATTATTATAAACAGAGCAGTCTAATTTCTAATTCTGGATCAACACTTTCTGCACACTGACAGGATATAAATTAAATACTAAGAGGAACAATGCAGAATCAAATGATTATGAGCTGTCTAAACTGAAACTGCATCGTTTTGAAATACCTTAAAATTGTCTTTTGCACAGAAATAGTTAAATGAAAAGAACGTTGTGCTCTAGTTCTCACTTGTTTGTCTAAGCAAAATATATGGATAATCTCTAGAAAGTAAAATTATTAATAAAAGTTGAAATAATTGCTCAATATGTTTAAACTTTAGTTGTTTGTCTCAAACTATGGTGTAAAGCTTATTTTGACCTTTCTTTCAATGGGGCGTTTTATTTGTTTTTAGCTCACCTGAGCTTTGCTCAAGGTGAGTTATTGTGATCGCCTTTTGTCCAGCGTCTGTCATGCGTCAACTTCTTCTCCTCAGTAACCAGTGGGTCAATGAAACTTCACAGAAAGCATCCTCTCAATGACCTCACCAGATTTCCATCAAATTTTTGGGATCGATGCAGAATTCTGGTTTCCATGGCAACAACATGAAAAAAACTTCAAAATTCTTCTTCTCCCAAACTGGTTGGCAGATTTTCAAATAACTTGTTAGAAATGTTTCTTAGATGACCCTCTATCAGATTCCTTCAAGCCATGTTGATTGGTCAAAAAACATGGCTGCCAGGGGGCGGGGCTGTTTTGCCTTATATGGCTATAGTGAAAACTTAAAAAATCTTCTTCTCCGAAAATGTCAGGCCGATTTTCAAATAATTTTGTAGAAATGTTCCTTTGATGACCTTCTATCAGATTCCTTCAATCCATGTTGATTGGTAAAAAAACATGACCGCCATAGGGGCGGGGCTACTTTGCCTTATATGGCTATAGTGAAAACTTAAAAAATCTTCTTCTCCGAAAGTGTCAGGCCGATTTTCAAATAATTTTGTAGAAATGTTTCTTAAGTGACCCACTTTCAGATTCCTTCAAACCATGTTGATTGGTCAAAAAACATGGCCACCAGGGGGATGGGGCTCTTTTACCTTATATGGCTATAGTGAAAACTTAAAAAATCTTCTTCTCCAAAAGTGTCAGGCCGATTTTCAAATAATTTTGCAGAACTGTTCCTTAAGTGACCCACTTTCAGATTCCTTCAAGCCATGTTGATTGGCTTTAGTGAAAACTTAAAAAAATCTTCTCCTCCAAAAGTGTCAGGCTGATTTTCAAATAATTTTGTAGAAATGTTCCTAGGGTGACCCTCTATCCTTCAAGCTAAGTTGATTGGTCGGAAACTAATTTTTTTTTTCAATTTAACACTATATAAGCCCCGCCCCCTGGCGGCCATAGTTTCCGACCAATCAACTTGGCTTGAAAATAATTTGGCCCAATTCTTTCATTGGTGATCCTCTTCAAATAATAATTAAATAATTTCAATCCTGGAAAAACATTTCATTTTTCCCTTGTAATTGCATTTGAAAAACTCCTTGTGCTCATGTTTAACATAGGAAAAAGATGAGATAACGGAAATGGTTGCATTAACTTGCATAAATCTAAACAGTAATTAGAACAATTCAATATTTAGAAAAATATCATTTGTTAGGCATTTTAAACTACAATAAAACTATCACAGGCTCTGATTTATTAAGAATTCCCATTTTTTGGTAAAGAAAATGAGGCATTTTCTATTTGTGACTTTCTTTGAAGACAATCTTGAGTGTAAATTAAATGTGTTTTAGCTACATTTTGAAACCTTATAGTTTTAACTGGTAAAACACCTGGTCTAGCCAAGAGTTCTGACTTCAAATCTCAGTGGGGACAAAATGACACTGTAGCTAAATACATACAATTTAATCAATTAACTGAAATTTATATTTGGTTTTAGAAAATGTGAGCTTTTGTGATAATCCCCATCCATCATGCAATATCCACCAGTAACCATTTATTTTAACAACAGCTGCTTTAAAACAACTTGACCAATTTTAACTGAACTGCACAGAAATACTTTTTGATGTCCTATTTCAAAATGTTCAAAGGAATACATTCTGTGTTGAATTCTGCTGCATAAGAAAAGAAGTAAAGTGACACAATGTTAAAGCATTCTCTTATACACACATGTATATTGATGGTGAAGGTGCTTGAAATCAAAATTGATTAACATAAGGTTAGTTTTTGAGTATTCAGTATCATACAGACTGACAAGTCAGGCATTTGGTTGATTGATTGAATGGGATTTAACGCCATTTTCATAAATTTTAACCTATATACCATAACCACCATCTGCGTTTCTTACCAGTACTCGGCACAATTTCTCTGCAAAAAAAACTTTCTCACATGAGTCAGCGGTGAGAATGAATGACGCAGGTCGCAATTTGTTTTAAAGCATAACTGATAAGTGTGTCCGGACCTGGTACGCTCCCTGAATTGACAGACATGAGCGCTAGCCGGGCCTGGCAGCTAGGTAAGGTTATTATGTATCCAATGGAATGGAATAAAAGTGCTGTGAGGAATCGGTCATTACAGAATTTGAGTATTCAATCCATAATTCAGCGTAAGTTTTGTACGGATAGCAAGTCTCGAATGACCTTGTAATGACAAATATACATATTCATAAAAAAACAGTATACATTAGATCAGTAAGGAACTTACATGTCTTACATGTCTAATGTTGACAGCAAGTATCTACTAAATGAGAAAATATGTGCCCATAAGTGTGGCGACATATTAAGATTCAAGTATTGAATGACCCTACAGTGTTTTTAACAGACGTCAGTTCAAATCAAATGCGATATGACGTGAACCCATACTGTCTGAAGACAAATGGAGGATAAATATGGCAAATGTCCCAACAATGGGTTTGCCCTATATGGTCTCTATCTTTTCTACTGCAAATAACTTTTTGGAGAGTGTTCGTTAAGATTAAGGTAATGAAGAAATATACTTCGATAGCTTTGTTAAACACATTTGTTCAAATCAAGTGAGATAAAACATGTCCCCATACTGTCTGAGGACAAAAGGAGATTATATATTTAAGATAAAACATGTCCCTATACTGTCTGAGGACAAAAAGAAGTTAAACCTTGAGATAATTAATGTCCCCATTAAGTCTGGGGACACACGAGATAAATATGGCAAATGTCCCCACAGCATCTTTGCCCTATATAATCAATATCTTTGCTACTGCAAATAGCTATTTGGAGAGCGTTCGTTAAGATGAAGGTAATGAAGCACTATACTTCGACTTTACTTCGAATGTGCTCATACTGTTTGAGGACAAAATAAGGATTAACAATTTGAGATAGCAGATGTCCCCATTAAGTCTGGGGACAAATGAGATGAATACTGCAAATATCCCCGAAACAGTCTTTGCGATATATTATCAATTTCTTTACTACTGCAAATAACTTTTTGGATTTCGTTAAGATGAAAGTAATGAAGAATATATGTCGAGAGCTTTGTGTTCACACATTCGTTCAAATCAAGTGAGATAGGAAATGTCCCCATACTGTGTGAGGACAAATAGAGATTACAAAGTTGAGATAATACATGTCCCCATAACGTCTGGGATAAATATGGCAAATGTCCCCATAACATTTTTACCTTCTATAATCTATATCTTTGCAAATGCAAATAACGTTTTGGAGAGATTTCGTTAATATGGAGGTAACAAAGCACTATACTTCGACGACTTTTTGTTCACACATTCGTTCAAATCGAGTGAGATAGGAAATGTCCATATTCTGTCTGAGGACAAATAGAGATTTAAAAATGTGAGAGAATACATGTCCGGATTAAGTCTGGGGACAACTGAGATAAATATGGCAAATATCCTCACAACATTTTTGCCTTCTATAATCTATATCTTTGCAATCTCCAAATAACGTCTTGGAGAGAGTTTGTTAAGGATTGAAGGTAATGAGGCACTATGACTTGACTTGACGGCTTTATGTACATATTTGAGGACAGGATAGAGATTAAAAATGTGAGATAATACATGTCCCCATAACGTCTTGGGACAATTGAGATAAATATGGCAAATGTCCCCAAAACATTTGTTGCCCTATATAATCTATATCTTCAACTTCAAATAACTTTTTGGAGAAATTTCGTTAAGATGAATATACGTTGAAGAGCTTAACGTTGGTCTTAAACATTAATCGTAAGTGTTATGGACAGAGAGAGACAGAGACAGACAGAGACAGATACAGAGACCGATACCGAGAGAGAGAAAGGCAACAGAGACAGAGGAGAGAGAGAGAGAGAGAGAGAGAGTGACACACGTAGAGAGAGAGAGAAAACACACAAGATATATATATATATATAGAGAGAGAGAGAGAGATAGAGAGATAGATAGATAGAGGAGAGAGAGAGAGAGAAGAGAGAGAGAGAAAGAGAAAGACATAGAATGACAGACAGACATACAGTGAGAGAGACATAAAGAGACAGAGAGACAGAGACAGACCAAGAGAGAGACAGGGAGAGATAGAGAGGAGAGTGAGAAAGAGAGTGACACACATAGAGAGAGAGAAACAGAGAGAGATAGACAGAGAGGAGAGAGAGAAAGAGAGTGACAAACAGAGAGAGAGAGATGAACCAGAGAGAGAGAGAGAGAGAGAGAAAGAGAGTTACAAACATAGAGAGAGAGAGAAACAGAGAGAGACAGAGAGAATAGAGAAAAAGAGAGTGACAGAGAGAAACAGAGAGAGAAACAGAGGAGATAGAGAGAAAGAGAGTGAAAACATAGAGAGAGAGAAACAGAGAGAGAGAGAGAGGGAGAGAGAGGAACAGAGAATGAGAGAGAGAGATACAGAGAGAGAGAGAGAGATGAGAGGAGAGAGAGAGAGAGAGAGAAGGAGAGAGAGAGAAGAGAGCGAGAGAGAGAGAGAGAGAGAGACGAGATCGACGAAGAGACGAGAGAGAGAGATGATAGATAGAGAGAAAGAGAAAGAGAGACCCAGGACATGTCATGATATAATTGAAAAGGTGTTAGAAAGCGGCTTAAAACACCATATAAATTAACAAAGAAAGTAAAGGAAAATGCTGCGTTTACTAGCCACCATTATAGATCCTGGTCAGGTGGCGAGATTACGCAGGCTGACTTTGCTCTTTACTGATGGCTGAAATTTACACTATTCCAGCAGCCAACGGTAAAAACAAGTGCAGTTTTCAATTACTTATTTCAATAAGTAAAGAATCAAAGCGAAATGAGTATCATTTGAAACTAAGTCGGAGAAAGATCAAACACGAATTTTCATTTGAGATATTTTTTGGAAACAAATTTAACATCAAATGACTGTTTAACCTAACATCAGATGTTGTTGCTGTCCTACGTATTGTCATCTGATAAAACCCCCACATCGAAGCAGCGTTAAATAAACGTAAAGCGTCTGGGCCTAACAATCGAACAGTGCAGGGTCATATAAAAATAAGAGTGCATTGATTCGAAATGTTTATTTAGATCGACACTTGTCCCAAATTCCGTGAGGGCCGTTTGTTGTAAAGAGCGCGGCTGAAGAAGAAAGAATGTGACTTCTTAAACGCCTCTTGTCTCGAGTGGTTTATCTGCTGCAGACGACATTTTGAAAACATTGTGACAAAAAGAACATTCATTCATAATTAGCATTTTTTGCTTTTGAAATATCTCATCTCTATTCTATAAAAACACTTTTATTTATACACGAGTTTTTATATTTTACTTATCTGTAATTCTGAAGTCGCTGCTGCAGTTCTGTTGTAAGTGGTAAATGCACCCAGTATAAATGGCCAAACATTGGAAAGGAAAGAGTGTTGTCTTGAAAGTCTCCCATCATTTGTGTTGTTATGCACGACGCAGTCACTGTATATCAGTCCGTGTGTTTGCGAGTAGCAAACGAAAAATTGGTCAATTTAACAGGACCGCTGAAATGAATCGATACATTTCTTCTGAGGTATTGACCTGTTGAATTGAAAGCTGATGTAAACAAAATGCATTCATGTTATATCATTATATTTAATGTTAACTGCATTCTTCCTATATATACTTAAGTATTCATTCCAAGATTGGCTTAGATCGAAACTTGTTGCAAATTTGATGCTGTCGGCTTTTATAGATCACGTATAAAATTTAAAGCATGTGACTTATTTGTCGCCTCATAACTCGTGGGGCTATCTATGTATCTGCCTCTAATGTCAAACCCCTAGTGGGGATCTAGACAGTTGCGCGTCAAGATACAAGAATGTTAGTAAGAGTTGCGAAAAAGAGATAAAGAAAGCTAATTGAAACAATAGTTAAAACGAAAAGGTTCAGGTTATGTTAAAAGTAAAAGCTTTTATAGCGACGTTGGTAGAATGGTTGACCTTTTCGTAAAGTTAAGCAACGTTCTTCGTGGTTAGTGCCTGGATGGGTGACCCGCGATTGCTTAACGCCGGTACACGTTACACTATGGTTTTAATTTACATTTTAATTATAAAAAAACTACTCGCATATAAATAGACTGGTTCACTAGTCTTAATCTTCTATCGCAAACATGAACGAGGACCAGTCTAGTGAAGAACTGCTACGGAAATATCCGAGAGCTGACGGTAAAAGACGGCGCATGCGCGATCAAGACGATTAACACGGCGCATGCGCAAGCCCATTGCACCAGTGACAGTTTTTTCACAACCAATTTATGCACTAGTGCTGAGGTACCCGCGCAATAACAGCATCTTTTTAAGTTATCACTTATCAAGGTATTAGCTATACATGTACCTAATGCAGATTAGCTGTTTAATTATCCTTGCATGTCTTTTAATAATCAGAATAAATCTGAATGGGAAATCTAAACACAAACTAGGTTCAATCTCTATATCTGTACTTTGCGTTACAAACAGAAATACATGGAAGCGAAACTTGCACCGGCTACGAAACCTACACTGTATTTGTGGACACTGAACAAAAGTTTAGTCTGGTTCTCCGCGTACTTTATATTCAAAAAGGTGCCGTAACAAAGTGGTACGGTCAAGTAATCCCGACTGGGCAGAAGGTTTGCTTTCAAAACGACATGGGTCTTGTTGAATTTATTTATAAAAACAGGCGGTATCAAATATGGTATGCTAAAGTTAACTCGGTGCGCTGTCATAATCTTGTCATCAGAAAAAGACAAATACTAGCCAGTAGAATGCGTCTGTAATTATTTCTTTGTGAAACACGCCTCGTATACATTTAAAATTAAAGAGCAGCAAGTAGGGAACATTCAAGCTTTCATTCAAGTCTCAATGTTTTCGTATGTTTGTATGCTTGAAAAGAAAAACCTATATAGAAATGTCACGGACGTCTTAGTTAGTATTGTGTGCTCAAGAAAATGTGTTTCTATGTTTCTATGTTTTTATGCATTTTGGGTACACATAAACTATAAAGAAATTTGAGAAGACTTTGTTTGTATGGTATGCTCAAGAAAGTGCATTTCTATGTTCATGAGTGTTCAAAGAGACTGTATTGAAATTGTCTAACTCATATAATAGAGAACATGTATATGTCGATACATTATGCAAAGTCCATAGTCTTGGTTTTCTCGTGGAACGGCTCATATACATGTTGACTGAGTGCCTTCAAGCGCAATCAAGTGTAGTGCACACGAACAATAACGATAGCACGCCTTTTGTTGGAGTTGTTAGAAGATTGTAATCATTCCAATATGCCTATTTTTAGAGTTATCTCTTTGTTTCATGATTTCTTGTTCAGCAAATTTCTCGATTATTTTCAAATGTATTAATTTCAAACTTAACGTGTTGATAGCTTGTATTCAGCAAATGCACAGGTGTAAAGTGCACGCTGACTATAATTCGAGCATGCGTGTTCATCCCACTTTTAATACGCCCGTTGATAAAGGGGCCGCACCATGGTAACACCTACGACTTTAAGTCCATTGATGGATGACGCTTGTCACAGTGACTTTTGTCAAACGTCGGAAAGAATGTTGGTCGAGCTGGGGTTCGAACTCACAACCACTGTATTGAAGCCCGCATCGCAACCGACTGAGCTACCGGGCTTGGCATATAAAGACAAGACCGCCCGGTCTCCAATATATATGGAGTCGTCTTTGTGGCGTTATATCGGTTTGTTTGTGAAGTCTGTATTATAGTGTTTGATTTAATATGGCAGTCTGAAATACGAGGCGTCTATGACACATAGATCGCATGTTGAATACAAATCGTATCTAAGGTATACTCTGGGATTGACTTTATGTATAACTTACAAATTTTAGCAAAACAGCTTATTGAGAAGTGAATATATTGCCTTTCCCTTTTCAACAAAAATGCAGAGTTAACTGCATGCGTTTGGTTAAAAGAAGGAAGCCGATAAAGAAAGATATTGTAACATTGTGGGAAAAAAGATAATTTTTCTGAAATTCTACAATTTCTTCTTTTCAGATAGTGTCTATCGCTCATGACACATCATTATATCCTTGATGTATCAAAAATGACATTTACAATCCTTTCAGTCATACAAGGTAAATTCTTTACTTCACGACAAAGTTGTAGCCGATGAAGATATGCTTTAAAAAGCCGAATTAGCTCTTATAGATATCGAGGGCTTAGCGTGAAACAGTTGTAACTAAAATTTGTATTTTTTTACCAAGGTTAATCACCTCGCCATAAAATCTTGTAATGTGTTAAATCATTTTTCTTTGAACAACGGCACCTAAATTTGCATTGTTTACAAAGGGGTCAAAATTGCCCCTAAACCAGGGTTTTCAAAATAGATTTTTAGTTACAACTGTTTCACGCCAAGCCCTCGATATGTTGATACGGAAGATATCTGTTTGTTTTAGTTGTTCTATTTTTGTCTTGTTTTAACCTGTTCCCATATACTCCTTTTCTTCAACAGTGGACTTTGCAAAAATATGAGAAATCTCTTTAAATGTAATACACACATCGCTTTAACCCTTTCCCACTAACAGGGACTTTCTGACAACTCTGCAGTAGATGAATTTTAAAAACATTATTTTAATTCATTCATCAAATCTTTTGTTTGTTGAAATTCTTGGTATCGTATTCCGTATTTTTCTCGCTTTTCCGAAATTGTCGTTTTGATCGATGTTTTCAGTGGTGTCAACGAGCGCCGTACTGCTCACTCGATTGCTCTATCGAATATACTTGTTATATACACTTTTCTTCAAAATAAACATATATTGATGTTCATACCATATTTGTCTTTAACTGCCATATGAATCAATGTTTGATGTTAACAAATTACTTTGTAAATAAAATAGGCCCAAAAATCGATAGATAAATTTCGTCAATAAAATATGGATAAATGTGTTGCAACCATTCAATGCTCCAATCACAATACAATCATAGTGGCTTTGTCATGCTGGTCTTAACTGTATGTGACTGAACTATTGTTGAAAACATCAGTAAAATATAATGAAAAAGTTTGTGGTAAAGGATGTATTCAAACTTGAACAAAAAGGTTTTTGAGACATTTTCAGAGCAGACGATCCTAACATACCTTATCGGGTTACTTCTTATTAAAGCACTGGATATTTGTACATGTTATCATTACCTTATAAGGTAATAATTTACCTTATAAGGTTAACCGCCTATCGTTACGAAGTATTATACGTATCTATGCGCAATATCACGTGATTGTTGTTTGTAAAGACTGCATAGTCGTTTGGGCCCAGCATTACGCCTTTGACTTACATACAGTTCGGACGTATCTAACATATTATATTACGGGGAAAGAGTGGTGCGCAAAAAGGATAGAAAATTGTATTGGTGAACTTTGAGAATTTGGTAAGTTATAACTTTTGACCTTTAGTTTGAACATTATATTGTTTTCCTGGTTTATCCAATGATACCGAACCTAACATACTAACTATAATTTTAGGGGGAAATAGGCTAGCTTTGCAAACCTTAATGTAAATATATGTGATGTGATGTATAGAGAGTAACTGTTAAGGACATGTTATATAATGTTATATTTAATATTGCCACCCTACTTTCACGTATATGTAAATATAAATACATATACAATTAGATGGCAGTTAATTTCTAAGGACATGTTATATTATGTTATATTTAATATTGCTATCAGGGCAAAATTATGTTGCTTATCATTCGTTGCAGTTTATCCCGTTACCTTTTGTTAGAATACCATTTAGGAAAGGCACCGAACTTGCGACTTCTGCAGTTAACTGTTAAAGAGATGCTACATTTCATATTGCGACTTCACTTTTCACGTACAATTTGAAAGGAAGCTAACTTTTAAGACTTCACGTATTTGTAAATATATACAATTGGAAATGGGCTAAATTTTAAGGAAATGTAACATGTAATATTGCGACTTCCCTTTTCACGTATTTGTAAATATATACATTTGGCAGGGCAGCTAACTTTTAACACTTCACTTTTCATGTATTTGTAAAATATATACAATTCGAAATGCAGCAAACTGTGTTAAGGAAATATGTATTTCAGTTTATATTGCGACTTCACTTTTCACGCTTTTGTAAATATATACAATTGAAAAGGGGCTAAATTTGAAGGAAATGTTATATTTAATACTGCGACTTCCTTTTTCACGTATTTGTAAATATATACATTTGGCAGGGCAGCTAACTTTTAAGACTTCACTTTTCATGTATTTGTAAAATATATACAATTCGAAATGCAGCGAACTGTTAAGGAAATATTTCAGTTTATATTGCGACTTCACTTTTCACGTTTTTGTAACACATCTTAGTCTAAAATACTTTTATTGAAGAGTATTCTATGTAAATGACTTTCACATAACATTTCTTCAATTTGTTTTCACGGAAAAGGTACACGTTTGCATTTCTGAGCAGTGTAGGTTCTGATCGCCTTTACATCTTATCATAATCTATACAATTTGACAAAAACTTCTATTACCCTTGTGTAAGTAATATTTGAACAGAGTAGATATTTAACAGACTGTGCCAATGCACTGGCTGATGTGAATATACACTCTTCACAAAACCAAACGTGAACCTTATCGCACGGACGATCACATATATACGCATGTTCAATCGTACGTGAGATATTTTAGTTAATTACTTATATGACGCACACTCTCTCCGTTTCCAAGAATGTTATTCAAAACGGGTTTTTCTCCCCTTTCGTATTTACTGTTAATAAAGTTGACATCATACTATATAAGACTTTGGCGGTATATACTGCATAGATTGAGTTAAAATATAATCCAATTCTGTTATTATTGTTTTGTTTTGAAAAGACACATTGCATATATATATATATATATATTGCCGTGTTCACTTATCTTAATTTTTGTAACTATTTCGGTCGAATATAAATCTGCCCTTAATGTTTGCCAACCCTAAAAGAAGTTTATCTATGATGTAACGGATCGCTCACATGAGTATTCGTGTTTACAGGACAATACAGTATTCTGATCCATGATATTTATCACATTCTCACAAACAACAAATATGCAGCATACTTATTTAATGATACATTTGTCTTAGACTAGTTTGAATGCAGTCAGTATATCTAGTTTCAGAAAACTTGTTTTAAGAGCCTGTTTGCACTATACGCATATAAATTGAATCAAGCTCTACCACAGCGGCAATGCTTTTTGACTGATCAAACTATTTCGAAAAACGTGGTTAGGGGGCGTTGTAAAGGGCACTTATATGTGTATGAACTTACTTTGAAATAAGCCCCCTAGTTTCAAAAGGTTTAAAGGTTAAAAGTATGTGCACTTAATTAAAACAATCCCCATCCCCTAGTGATCGTGTTTTCTTTTTTAAAAAATAAACATGCTAGAACAAAGACTGAGAGGGTTACCACAACCACCCGAAACCTACTTCGAAACCTTATCATTACTTTCACACGTTTGCCTTATAGGCATATATTGCTAACAGGCCCCATCCCTAAGGATCATGTGTATAACCTATCAACATATTTTGATTACTCATGGAAAGAACATTTAAGTAAAGAATAATATAGTGTCAGACCGAATACAGTTTTACAGTTGTGTACTATAGCTACGTTATGTACATTACAGACCGAATACAATTTTACAGTGGTGTACTATATCTACGTTATGTACATTACAGACCGAATACAGTTTTACAGTGGTGTACTATAGCTACGTTATGTACATTACAGACCGAATACAGTTTTACAGTAGTGTACTATAGCTACGTTATGTACATTACAGACCAAAAACAGTTTTACACTGATGTACTATAGCTACGTTATGTACATTACAGACCGAATACAGTTTTACAGTGGTGTACTATAGCTACGTTATGTACATTACAAAATTTACCCATTTATATGATGTGTAGCACTGCATTGTGGTCCTCCACCATGATTGTTCAAATAATGCCCACTGGTTTAAAATTGGTCCCGCTTTTGGGTTCACCTGTTTTACATGCAGCATATAGGGGAACACTTGTTGTCTACATAAACTCAAATATTTGAAGAGCTCTTCAAATATTTAGAGAGCTCTTCAAATAATTAATTATTTTTTCCAAATTAAACATATCCATAATTGATTTGGAGATATCTCAAATTGAATTGCAGAGCTCTCTAATTGATTTGAAGATATCTCTCATCGATTTGGACATATCTTCAATTAAGTTGATTTGGAGATATCTTCAATTGAATTAGAGAGCTCCCCAATTCAATTGAAGAGCTCTTCAATTGAATTAATGATATCATCAATTCAATTGGAGAGCTCTCTAAATATTTGAAGAGATCTTCAAATATTTGAGTTTATGTAGATTTGCGTTCCCTCTTCAAATATTTAGAGAGCTCTTCAAATAATTAGAGAGCTCTCCAATTGAATTACTGATATCATCAATTCAATTGGAGAGCGCTCTAATTGATTTGCAGACCTCTCTAATTTAATTGAATATATCTCCAAATCAACAATTCATTTGTTGCTCTCACTAAATGAATTAGAGAGCTCACCAAATCAATTGGAGATATCTTTAATTCAATTAGAGAGAGCAACAAATGAATTGGAGATATCTCCAATTCTTCCAAATTAAACATATCCATAATTGATTTGGAGATATCTCCAATTCAATTGCAGAGCTCTCCAATTGATTTGAAGATATCTATAATTGATTTGGAGATATCTTCAGTTAAGTTGATTTGGAGATATCTTCAATTAAGTTGATTTGGAGATATCTTCAATTGAATTAGAGAGCTCTCCAATTCAATTGAAGAGCTCTTCAATTGAATTAATGATATAATCAATTCAATTGGAGAGCTCTCTAAATATTTGAAGAGCTCTTCAAATATTTGAGTTGATGTAGATTTGGCGTTCCATACATCCAAGGAGTTTGATCTGGTTTTTACTGATCCCTTATAAGTCAGAGAGACGATCAGGATTGAATATTGAAGCCTCCGTTAGACAGTAAATTGTTTGATCAGATACTCACAGATAGTATGGCTATCCAAATGGATCTTTGGTTATTGCTTGTTAAAACAGGTTAAGATGATCCTGCAGTATATTGTCCTAAAAAGCACGGCTCAGATAGTATGGCTATCCAAATGGATCTTTGGTAATTGCTTGTTAAAACAGGTTAAGATGACCATGTAGTATATTGTCTTAAAGCACGTCTCATTTAAAAGATATTATTCATTTATAGTTTTATTCATTCGTTTAGTCTTTCATTGTTGTCATTTATTAAAATATTCACTCGGTCATTTGTTTTATTTCAGAAGGTCTGCAAATAAACCAGTGATCTGTGTTTGGTGTTTGGGCAATTGTGTCTAAAGAAAAGAATCGAGGGTAAGTCAATTATAGAGCATTCGCCTTTTCTTCTTATTTTGCAATTCTTGATATAACACAGTCTTATCAACATCTAACTAGTTCACACACTACTTACCCAAGTGTGTTAGGAAATTCAGCCAACTTGAGTTGTTTCAGATAAGACTTAATAAAGGGACTGGGTGATCTGAACCTAAAATCAGAAATGTCAATAAACACGGTAGGTTAAAGTCCTTTAGTTTTTAACTGTTGCGTGATGATTTCATAACACATTCAGAATACATAGAAATATTAAGTGTGCAATGTATTACCAGCCCCGTTTCTTTGACAGTTCACTTATACACTATTTTAAGGTGTCTGGATCTATATAGAGTAAAAACAAGAGTAAACCCCGAACAAACATCTGATGAATTAATTATTCTCAGTTTGTCTGTGAAACAATGAGTTAATCAGGATATAAATGTTATATTTCCCCATTAAATACTGAAAAACATGTGATTTTAACTTTAATTGTCTTTTATTCCTATGTTTTCAGCCAGTCAGTAAATCTACATCGTGGTGGTCTTCGAGTTTGGTTATTTATTGTGTATTGATAACAGACTAAAAAGTGGAGAGATTTGTTATTATAATTTGTGAATATGTTAACAGTAAACTGAGTGATTGTTGTAGAAATAGGATCCTTGATCAAAGCCAACCAAAAGGATATTTGTCTTCACTGTAGACCCAGCTCAAACTACTTGTTTATGTTATCTGATCTGGTTCTGCACACTAATTGCAACTTACTAAAGGAAACATCCATCTTCTAATGATCAGTGTGAATATATATCAGATATGATATTTGCTCAGGGAAAACCATACAGTCGGTGTACACCCAAATAAAACTGCATTTTTGCTTAATCTGTTCTGGATCTACACTGATTGAAACTTACTTATTGAAACGTCCAAGAAAAGTCTAACAAGCAATGTGAATATGGATCAGATAGGGGTTTTACAGTCAGATCTTTTTCCACACTTGTCATAAATACCGAAGGGTTCATTCCTTTCATCATGGCATGTATTACTATCATAATCGACATTAATAAGTTAAATTCCGTTAACAGTCATTCAGTTACTTAAGTATCACCTTACTACAATGTTTACACTTATCTGTTATCTAAAAGTAAGTATTAATGGTTAACATCATGAACTCATTGAATTAGAATTTCAAATAAAACTATTAGACTAGTTAAGACCAAGAACATGAAATAAGATATACTGGTAACTCAATTCTTTCCCCAGAAATATTATGTTACCTTTTCTTCATAAATGGTCAATTAATTACATGCACTTTCTTTTAAAAACCGATATGGCTGAAACAAACAGGTCCGGTCAAGTTGAACCCGATGTTAAGGGTTATAAACTTTTAGTCGATGAAAGTATAAGAGAGGAGACATTACAAGCTGAAAAACAAGTGTGGAATAAACAAACCTGCGATATTTGCTTTTTATTAGATTTAAGTAAAATCTCCGCTTTAGTTTTGTGTTTTGTATGTCAACAGTATGTGTGTGGTAGATGTAATGAGATTCACGATAAATCCCATCGTATGATAGAAATAGAGAGTAAGAGGGGTGAGAGAGATGAACAGATCGAGAGATATCTAGACGAACTGAAGAATGAAAGTAAGAATGAGAGAAAGGTAATGTTTGATAGAGAGAAAGTTGCTGTGGTCGATAGATTTAATGTTAAACATGAATTGGATAAAAGTGAGGATTATAGGATAACTGGATTATGTGGAATGGATGACACAAGGTGGGTTATTTGTGATTATCGTAATCATTGTATTAAAATATTCAGTATTGGTTCACACATATTACAACGCTATATACGGTTTAGGTCTGAACCTTGGGGTGTAACAGAAATAAAGGATAAACGAGAACCCACTAAGCAGGGCATAATTTCCACTACTGATATTTCCGTTCCCAACCCATCAAAGCCCAATAAACAATGTATGCTAGCTGTTACGTTGCCAGGGGAACGTAGAATATCGTTTATTAATTTAACACAAAATCCTGACATAATCACTAAATCTATAAAAACGAAGAAATACTGTTTGTCTATAGACTTTAGTGGAGATCAGATTGTTTCCCTCTGTAATGATAAGTACCCTCGTTATGGTATCTGGTTTGTATTCGTGATGTCCACAGACGGAGTCACGATAAAAACCATAAACACTCCTTTACACACTATTTGGTCTGATCTCGATGTTTGTCCTGGAAGGTTCTATTTAACAGACTTGTATAACAACAAAGTACTTTGTATGAACGATAAGGGAAAAGTAGTCTATCACAAAACAATAAAAGGGTCAGGACCATGGGGGATCAGTGTAGACCCAGACAACAATAATATTTATATTTGTGACCGGGATCACCACAAAGTTTACCGACTCGATTCTCGTTTAGAGAGTTTCGAGTCTCTCGTAGATTTCAAGTCGGTAAAGTCGGAGAGGCCCGACGCTATTTGTGTATACAGAGATAGACTCTATGTCGGTAATGACTGGGGGTCTACTGATGACCACTTGGTAATTGTAATCAGAGTTTTATAATATCCCATCCTTGGTTAATGTATACACTGTTACATAGTAACACTTATATAACATGAACGTGTTTCATGAATGTTCTTTTGTTGCCATGGTTACCTAGTCACGAGATTACCTTCCCTCATTAATATGCATTGCTTTGTTTACATTATTTAGTCTGCCGTGTTTGGTACACTCAGTCGATACAAATATTATCAATATTGTTTTTTGGTTTCCATCATTTATTTTTTAAATTAGTTAATTCATATATTTCTATTATGATTTAAAGGTTATTAATTCAGGACTTGAACTATATTTGTTTCATTTATGATGACCCACATATTTAACACTTTTGATAAAAGTTATCTAGCAGTGTTTATCCGGCAACTGTTTCCATGCGTCATTCAGATCATTTATTTTTCTATTTCTTTAATGTTTAGTCTGGTTTACTGTACTTATTAGCAAGCCTACCTTGTGTTATTCAGTAAATATAATCCACTTAAAACTTGATGATTGTTTTTTATATTTGATAATTCAATTCGTGTTTTACACTTAAATGAGAGAGAGAGAGAGAGAGATCGCGCGTTGGGGGGGGGGGGGGGTCACACATATACAGAGAAATAGGGGGTAGGATACAGACACACATGCATGTACATACACATAGAGGGAGACATACAATCAGAGATAGAGAGAGAGAGAGAGAGAGAGAGAGAGAGAGAGAAAGAGAGAGAGAGAGAGAGAGAGAGAGAGAGAGAGAGAGAGAGAGAGAGAGAGAGAGAGAGAGAAACAGGGATAAATATATTCCGCTTTAAACTTGATGATTTATTTTTTATATTTGATAATTCAATTCGTGTTTTACACTTAAATGAATGAGAGAAAGAGAGATCGCGCGTTGGAGGGGGGGGGGGGGGGGGGCGGGGGTCACACACATACAGAAAAACGGTGGGGGGAGAGACAGACACACATGCATGTACACACACATAGAGGGAGACAGACATTCAGAGAGAGAGAGAGAGAGAGAGAGATAAACAGGAAAAGAGCGAGAAAATATTTGCATTATGTTAAAAGAAAGAGAGAAGAAAAAATATATTTGCATCTGTTATTCTAGTTATTTACTTTTTCCTTATTTTATACCATTGTTGTATGCATGTAGTTAACTATGTTTTTAAAGACCAATGCAATTATTAAATGTTTTATATTATCCTATAATGTTTTGACTTGGTGTTTTTTTGTTTAAACATGGATTAAGAATAAATATCGTGTCAGGCGAAAACAGATCTCTAACTTTGAGCATGATATGAAGATGTACTAAAGAGTCTGGCGTAAATCATAGGACAGTTTGGAAACATTGCTCGAAAAGTAGCCCAACTTATCACTGTCATTATCACTATTATTGAGTTATTGTTATTAAAATATCTTCGTCCTTTTGAAAACATTGATAAACGTAATATAAATCGACTGACGTCGATGATATCACGGCGACAGTCCAGTAACTCGTTAATGCTTGTTCAAGTCAAAGGCAATGTGTCTGCTGTCAACCAAAATCGCTGGGGAGGAATCGAACACAGAGCCCTGAACTTCAATCCCACATACAATTGAACGCTGATCAAGGAAAACAAACCTACGCGTTATGTGACACTTATGCACGAAGGGGTCATCTAGACGAAATTCTGTCATAAAGGAAACTGTTTTTTTCGGAAGTTTCTAGAAAACTTCTAGGATTTATTAGCAAATACCCAAATGTTCCTGAGCGTCTCTCAATCAATTTGCAGCAGATGACTTTGGAAACATCTTGAGAAAATGTGGAAGATCTTTAGAAGTGAAAGTATAAATATTGAATCACAAAATTCAAAACATTGTGGCAAATCGAGACAAAGCTCATTGTGACCATTGTTTCCCATTTGTCACAGCGTTTTCACAAGTCGTTGATTATCAAATGGAATGGGTTAATGCTCCATAAGTAGCGACCGTGTATGTATATTTGAACACAGGCGAAGGATATCCTTTAAAACAACGCAAATTGTATCGGCAAGCGTTTTTAGCTCACCTATGCACGAAGTGCAAAGTGAGTTATTGTGATCAGATTTTGTCCGGCGTCCGTCTGTCGTGCGTCGTCAGCAATTGACTTGTTAACACTCTACAGGCTATATTTTGCATCTGATCATCATGAAAATTTATCAGAACATTCATCACCATCAAATCTTGGACATGTTTCTAAAAAAGCATATATACAATTACGAAAAGTAAAATCTGAATTGTACTGAAAATGGGATTCAGTAGAGGTGCCCCGCTACACATCTCAAGATATATCCCTACCCGCGCGCACCCCAAACAGAAATGACCCAGATATCGCCATTCCCCCGACACGCAATGAAAGGCATGCCCGCGTATACGGGGACACCCATATGCCGCAGGCCATACTCCACTGACTCCTTCTCCTAAGGAATATAAAAGCTGCTTTATGAAAAGGATTTAAACATTGACAGTTAAATGGACGCATGGCGTATTATATTATAAAATGATATAACAGATCTAGATTGCCTCAAATCAGATTTTGAGTAATTGGTGCAACACATATTTTATGGCGCTGTCACATAGCACCGGCCCATACCGTTTGATTTAAATGACAAGCGGTGATAATCTCTCCGTCCGCATCCTTACCGCTTACAGCGTCCGCGTACCAGCCAGTGTCACCGTGTTGGCCGTTTTCTTGCCGGGTCTCGCTAGGTCCATGCCGGGTCCTCACCGTGTGACTACCGGCCCCTTACCGCCAGGAACGCCCCGATATCGTTCGCTAAACGTTCTCGCCGCCTTGCTGACGTCAAACACCGTATATAAAAGCTGGGAATTCACCCGTCCGGCCACACATCAGTTCACAAATTGTACGTACATGTACAGGGCCGACAAATATACAGGCTCGTTTACATATTTCTCTAAGCAATCAAGTAGTACAATTGATTACCTTCTATTGAAAAAACGTGATTTTAATAGTATCCATGAGTTCATTATAGGCGATTTCACAATGTTCAGTGATTACGCACCGATATCATTCACTCTCAACTGTCAAAACATGCCACATAGCAAAACGACTCCAGTTAATTCAGTTAAATATTATAAATGGAATCCTCAGAAAAGAGAATCTTTCAGGCGTAGTATTATTTCAGAGTTGAGCAATTTAAACCACATAGTATATGATAGCGACCATGATGATGTAAATAGTGTAGGAAAAATGATAACTGATTTTTCAGAATGTATACAAAACGTTGCACAACCCCTTTTCCAGCGCACTTACCATACCAGTTCTAAACAAACTAAGCATAAACAATGGTTTGACAGAGAGTGCATTGAGGCTCGACGAAATTACCAGAATGCCTTGAATTCATTTAACAATAATAAATCAACGGTGAGTAGGGTATTATTGTGCAGCAGTAGATTAGAATATAAGAAAGTAATTCGTTTGAAAGAAAATGAAATTTAATATTAACCAATCGAAAGAGTTCGAGAACTTACGTAAAAAACAACCAAAGGATTTCTGGAAGTTCTTTAAAAAGTAATTCAAAATCTGTAGTTACCGAAATACCTATGGATGAGTTTAAAAACCATTTTTCTGAGTTATTTGATTCTATCAAAAAGGTGCACATACATGAAGTAGAACATTTTGCTGAAAACCACGTTTTTGAAGCAAGCGAAAATACATTTCAAGAACTCAATAAAACAATTACAGTGTCGGAAGTGGAGTCGGCTATAAAACGTTTAAATAAAAACAAGGCTCTTAGCCCAAGCGATAATTTGATGAATGAATACTTGATACAAGTTGAAAATAAAGTATCTATCCTCATAAATTTTCTAAAAAATCCTAACTAATGCCTAAACGTGGAATGAAAGCTGCTGGCAGAGGGGTGGGTAAAGTAAGGATGCTTCCGGAACCGCAGGATCCTCCAACCAGATCCACAACTTCAAGGGTAAAGAAGCCCAATCCCAAGTATGAGTCCTTGGCTGGGCAGCGGATGGCGACATGCTTCCCGTCCAGGGCACCTATGGTGTGTGGGAAGTTCTACCGCTTCAGAAATCCTTCTGCTATAGCTTGCCATTCTTCAGGTGTCGTCGGAGGGGTCATCACTTCATCCATATATTCATCGCAGATTGCCTGGCAGACTTCCCGGACTATTATGGAGATAGTGTTTGGTGGGATGCGCCAGACATACTGGAGTTCGGTGTACTTTGCACCCGAGGCAAGGTGCCTCAACGAAACAGCTAACTCGAGTACTGGGTCGAGTGGCTCCCGATACGACGTATGTTGCTTTGTGAGGCGATGTTCTATACGGGTTAGTATATCATCGTACATCACGGGAGGCGTTCTCATAAAGTTCTTGAAAGCCGTGGGATCCTCAAGCCGCAGTTCGACTATAAGCTGATGGTACACGCCGAACTGTTTGCGACGACTGATCCATCCCCTGGTCCATGCACATCTACCCCATTGGCCGCGGCAAGCCTGTCTTTGCTGCCGTCGGACGTGAAATGCCAGGTCGATATTTAGTTGGTCGTGTTCACGTTGGGCAAGGGCCAAAATATACATGTTCCGAAGCCTCTCATGACACCCCATGATGACGACTGGTCCGATGGAGAGCAGGCACTAAATGAAGCTTTGACAATTGTCGTCGTTTTTATACAGTAAACTATGGAGTCACGGTGTCTGGCACGGTTTCTAAACGGGCGCAATGAAAACACACGACAACAGGCCGGTATGGAGACGTTATGAAGACGGTGGAACGGTAACAGGACATTGTAAGGTCGTTAAGAGACCGGTTAAACGTTAAGAGACCGGTAAGGGGCCGGTAGGTAGCCGGTATGTAGCCGGTATGAGACGGTGTGTCAACGTTGAGCAAACGGTGAGAGAGCGGTATGAGGCCGGTATGAACACGGTAACACGTCGTCACAGCCCCATGAACGTTTCCATAACGGACTCGTACCGGCCCACCGTCCTCTTACCGTCATCATACCGGGTTCTTACCGTGTTCCACCGCTTGTACCCACACGGCGAAAGTTTTGGAAATGTTCAAAACTTTCGCCGGGTCTCGCCGGCCACTAACGGGCCCCGACCGTGTTCACCGATCGCTCAACGCCCCGCCGTGTGCCCTCACCGTGTTCTACCGTCCTCACAAAATTTACCACACGGTAGGATTACCCGGTACTATGTGACAGCTACATAACTTCATATAACAGGAGGCGGACCCGAGCCCAGCTACCACCGCCTCCGTGTTAGTTAAAAAGTTTGATGAATAGATAATTGTACATCAATGTGCATGGACCCTCGTACTATCCGAAAATGGACCTCCGAACAGCGGAGACGTTGTCGAGAATCCTTGCACACAATGCTGTCTGCTACAAGAGCAGAGCTCTCTATGTATAAAAGTAGTTGAATGGGTTCAAATAAAATTAATGTATGGTCAAAGGTAGAACACTCTGTAAATTTGTTGTTGAGTATACCTAGAAATAGGTCTAAAAATAGATTGTTCACGAAATGTGTTTGTTGATGTTTTAAAATAATGGATCTAAAAAATGTAAATAAATGGATTAAAAAATTACATCAGGAATAAAATAACTGTAGAGGTAGGTAAATAAATATACTTTGACCCCATACAATATATTGATTGCAGGTGTCTTGGTATTGTAAGACTGTAGATTGTGATTTTACAGATTGTCTGCAGACAGGGGAATATAACAACGGTAAAAATTATAGACAGAAAAAATGTTGGATAACAGTCGTATTGGGTATAATGGAATAGAGCTTTCAATCACAGAGTGAATGCCACCAAATAAGTATGTTATCTATGCTATATAATAAGGGTTATGACCAAAAATAGTGTTGTAGTAACAAACACTAAGAGGGAAATGGGTCGTATGACGTCATCACTTTGGAATGTGTTTTTTCCCACGGCTTAAAAATGTAAACAATAGTGGTTTTAACCGTTGTGGAGATATTTCCACAGAGACAAGTATGTTGTTCCAAACAGACTTGTCCGAGTTGACCCATCACAACGATCAATTAAGAGTGCAATATATAGTTATATTAAAAATTATTTGTTTTAAGAATAAACACCCCTTTCATTTTTATGGTCAAAGGGAAGTTAATTCAGATCGGCTTGCCGGTATCGGGTGTATTCGGCCTGATCCTTTTCGGCCTAGTCTTATTCGGCCCACTATTTGTTGGTATGCCGATCAAAGAGATATAGTTCTTCACACATTATAACTGTTAGAGTAAGGTTGTTAATGATTTATTATGTAACTTGTTTGATTAAGTATTTATATTGATTACATGATAATACTTACATGCCAAAATAATACTTAAATGCTAACATACAGTTGAAATATTCTGTTAAATAGAAAACATTCTCAAAATGAGTCTATTTTATTCTTTTCCTATAAATATTGAAAGTATTGTTTCCTGCATAGTTATCTAATTTCCGTTCTATCGTGAACATTTCTACTGTTAAAATCATCGTGCTGAAAATCTCCCCCTTCACACCCCAATCTCCCACTTTGATATCATGAAACTCCCCCTTGAGAATGAGAAACGGTTGGTAAGCATGTAAATGTATGTTTGTAACAACGTAAATTCAATTAAATTGTATATTTGTTTTGTCTGTATCGGCAGTGACGTAGATAATATATCGGTCATGGGTTATTTGAAGCCGAAGCCATTCTGTCAAATGTTCACCCCATTTAAGAAAACATCTAAAATATGATATCCTCGATATGTACTAAGAGAACGGAGAATTAGGTTGTGTGCCGATGTACGTTTATAGAAAACTTATCATGATTAAAATATTGGTTAACAGTATTAACTATGAGTGAACATTATACTTACTTATTCTTTTTAAAGTTTACAATATGTTAAAAGTAGACGCCGACAACAATAATAGTAAATACGTATAACAAAAAAAAAACTGGGCATATCATATTAAAACAAATCTAGAACAAGTAGGACTTTCAATCGTTTGGGATTAAAACCAATATACCATGCATATAAATTACAATTTTATTAAGCAAAGGATAACCGATATTTACCAACAACACTGTTATACTGAAATTAACAACGCTACACGATTGAAACATATTGTTTAATTAAAACTATCTTGAACTCATTAAATAACACAATAATTAAACTGTTTTTACAAAATTTTGCACTTTATCCCATGAATTAAACATTGAAAGTGGTCATTATAACAATATTTCAAGAAATGAAAGATACTGTGTAAATTGTACCTCTGAAATAGTTGAAATGAATATCATTTTTTACTCGTTTGTTCCAAATATTCTGATCTAAGATCTAAATACATCAAAAGATGAAACAGAAAGCGTAAAGTGTAGAACTCCATCAGACTGTATAAATATGAACGTTAATCTTGGCCTGCATATGTCGCGAGGGATATTCTACTTGCCTTTACGTGGTGAAGGGATTACATAGGGAGTTAGGGACACATGTGTGGGTTAAATGTATATATGTTATTCTCTTATGTAAATACACATAACCTTAATTATGTTAATATGTATTTTGTCACAATTTGGAAATATATATCAATACCCTACACATTTTAATTCTTACACACCTTTGAGAACATTGTGAGCATAGATGATCAGTGCTACAGATAAGCGTTTCATGTTAATTTGAGAGTATTAACCCATGCATCCAAAGTATTAAATTGAGTATTTAAAAAAATCAATTGAGTATTTTAATTTTCATTACCCCATAGGTTATTTCAATTGAGTATTTCAATATATCTTGCATGATCTTTTGATTTTCATAAAATCCATCTCATTTGATATTCTACAGACAAAGATCTACAGCAGACATCTTTGAAAGGGTGTAAACAAAAATATGGACATTATCTCAATATGTAAATGAAATTATAATGATTAAATAAAATGAAAACATTTTAAAAGGAAAACAATGCTCATTTTTATGTGCAACTCCTGTATTTGCCTGTAAATGTTTTTATAAAGTTGTCTGCTGCATTGAGTTTTTTGAACATTTAGAACGTCAGAATCCCGACACCAGCATCCAACGTCAGAATCCAGACGTCCGTCCAACATAAGAATTTGACCATTCAAGACGAATATCCAACCATTGCCCAGCAACAATATGACCCAAATCGAACTTATTTTCAACCATGTTTTAACCCTTTCCGACGTCCTGATAGCCTAGTGGTTAAGGCATCCGTTCTGGAGCGGGATGTAAACAAAATGTCTCTAGGACCCTTTCAATTGAGTTGACACTATAATAAACAAACACTTTTACTTTAACAAAAAAAATCGCAGCAGACAACTTTGAAAAACTAGAAATATCACTGAAGGTGATAAATACCCCCAAAACAGCACCTTGACTCAAAATATGGCTTCCGACTGACCAACAAAAGGGCCATAACTCTGTAAAGTAACATGTAATTGTAAAATCTTTATGATAAGCACATCTCCTCTTGGTATAGAAGCTTCATGTAAAATGTTATTGAATTCAACCCAGTGGTTTGTAAGAAATAGGCCGGACAAAATATGAACAACAACTTAATAGGTAAAAGGGCCATAACTCTGTAAAAAAACATGCAATTGTAAGACCTTTAAGGTATGCACATCTCCTCTTGGTATAGAAGCTTCATGTAAATTTTTATTGAATTCCACCCAGTGGTTTGTAAGATATAGGCCGGACAAAATATGACTTTGGACAAAATATGACCAACAACTTAATAAGTAAAAGAGCCATAACTCTGTAAAATAACACGCAATTGTAACCCCTTTAAGATATGCACATCTCCTTTTAGTATAGAAGCTTCATGTAAAATGTTATTGAATTCCACTCAGTGGTTTGTAAGAAATAGGCCAAACAAAATATGGACAAAATATGACCAACAACTTAATAAGTAAAAGGGCCATAACTCTGTAAAATAACATGCAATTGTAAGACCTTTAGGGTATGCACATCTCCTCTTGGTATAGAAGCTTCATGTAAATTTTTATTGAATTCCACCCAGTGGTTTGTAAGAAATAGGCCGGACAAAATATGACCAACAACTTAATAAGTAAAAGGGCCATAACTCTGTAAAATATCATGCAATTGTAACCTCTTTAGGATATGCACATTTCCTCTTGGTATAGAAGCTTCATGTACATTTTTATTGAATACCACCCAGTGGTTTGTAAGAAATAGGCCGGACAAAATATGACCAACAACTTAATAAGTAAAAGGGCCATAACTCTGTAAAATATCATGCAATTGTAACCCCTTTAAAGTTTAGGATATGCATATCTCCTCTTAGTTATAATAGAAGATTCAATGTAATTTTTTATTGAATTCCACCCAGTGGTTTGTAAGAAATAGGCCAGACAAAATATGACTTTGTACAAAATATGACCAACAACTTAATAAGTAAAAAGGCCATAACTCTGTAAAATACCACGCAATTGTAACCCCGTAAGGATATGCACATCTCCTCTTGGTATAGAAGCTTCATGTAAAACAAAATTGAATTCCACCCAGTGGTTTGTAAGAAATAGGCCGGACAAAATATGACCAACAACTTAATAAGTAAAAGGGCCATAACTCTGTAAAATATCATGCAATTGTAACCTCTTTAGGATATGCACATTTCCTCTTGGTATAGAAGCTTCATGTAAAATTTTATTGAATTCCACCCAGTGGTTTGTAAGAAATAGGCCGGACAAAATATGACCAACAACTTAATAAGTAAAAGAGCCATAACTCTGTAAAATAACATGCAGTTGTAAGACCTTTATGGTATGCACATCTCCTCTTGGTATAGAAGCTTCATGTACATTTTTATTGAATACCACCCAGTGGTTTGTAAGAAATAGGCCGGACAAAATATGACCAACAACTTAATAAGTAAAAGGGCCATAACTCTGTAAAATATCATGCAATTGTAACCCCTTTAAAGTTTAGGATATGCATATCTCCTCTTAGTTATAATAGAAGCTTCAATGTAATTTTTTATTGAATTCCACCCAGTGGTTTGTAAGAAATAGGCCAGACAAAATATGACTTTGTACAAAATATGACCAACAACTTAATAAGTAAAAAGGCCATAACTCTGTAAAATATCACGCAATTGTAACCCCTTAAGGATATGCACATCTCCTCTTGGTATAGAAGCTTCATGTAAAAAAAAATTGAATTCCACCCAGTGGTTTGTAAGAAATAGGCCGGACAAAATATGGCTTCCGACCGACCAAGCGACCGACCGACCGACACAGTGACTCCTATATATATATACACCCCCCCCCCCCAAAACTTTGTTTTTTGGGGGTATAAATATAGGCAAAACTATAGAAAACCTCTATTAATGACAGTATTATTATTGAATAGAGATGAAAATATTGTGGAAAATGGGGGAAATTGCTCATCATGAGCAATTTCCCAATTTGCCACGGTGTTTTTAAAAGTTGTTTGCTGCAAAAGGCATCAAAAAGTGTCTATATGTGGGAAAAATAAAAATAACTTTTCATCCATTAACATTCTCTTTATTACTTCAGTAAACAGTACAACATTCGATTAAATTTGACAGTTCAATTGACAGTTATCTCCCTCCTCCACCACGCCTATCTGGGGCATACTTCAAACACTTAGCAATTGCCGTCAAGACATCCTGCTCAGTAAACTTAAGGATCCTTTCCCTGTTATGATGACACTAGCTGTAACAAAAAAATAACTTATGCAACAAGAGGGCCAAGATATGGCTCTAAATCAAATCGATCACCTGAGTGATGGTATATATAGTAGCAAATGTTTAAATGGTTATATGAGGGGGGGGGGGGGATGGATTTTATGAGTGGACACTGAAAATATAATAGCTAAATTAATCAGTACAGAACATTTGTTAAAAGGCATTAAATCATTGAACAATTTGAAAGAGGACCACCAAAGGAACATTCCTGATAAGTTTGGTTGATATCGGTCATGTAGTTGGGAGATGTCCTTTGAAGTTTAAAGTTCATTTTTCTTTTTATCTGATGTCCCCTGGCGACTATGTTTTTCAACAAATCAATATGGCTTGGACAAATTATGTAGAGGGTCACTGAAGGAACATTTCTGCTAAATAATCTTGAAATCTGACAAGCACTTTTAGAAGAATGGAATTTATAAAGTTTTGTTCCCCCCCCCCCCCCCACCCCCATTTCTGAATCCGCAGCCACCAAAGTTCTACATAAATCTTTGAACTATTTTGAAAGAGGACCACCAATGGATCATTCCTATGAAGTTTGATTGAATTTGTCCTGTGGTTTAGGAGGATAAGTTTAAAGCTAAAAGTTAATAACGGACGGACAACATAGAGTGATCAAAATAGATCACATTGAACCTTCGGCTCAGGTGATCTAGAGAAGTATTTTATTTTAATAGCACTTTTACATCATACCAATATATAATTATAAGTCAGATCTTTAAATTAAATTCTTTTTTTTTCCAGAAATGCAGGAATAAATGTTAAATGTTTATGGAAGAACAATCAGAAAATAAGAAAACTACTTTATAATGGCGATTATTGCAACAACCATTATATGCATTTAGTTACCTAACCCTAGTTACCTTTTATTAATTCACATACTCCAGTCGCCTTAAACGCCTGTTTCTGTTTCCCTCCTTTCATGTTAAAATAAGACATAAATATCATTAGTCATCAACCTGAATAAAAGAATGTAAAATACCTATATCTTCTCATAAAATTTCACATTACCATTCCAAAAGCAAAAAATAAGAGTTATCTTCCGTGTAATATCACATTGTAATTTCACTGAGTGGGACCTAAAATTGATATTTAACTACATTTGGTGTTCACAATTGAAATTAATGTGATATTTCACCGATACAAACATTCTATTATTTTTATTTTATGTTTAAATTCTACTTTTTTTGACCTTGTTTCAATAAAAAGTAAAAAATGACAGGAAACGTCATAAAGCATAGTACATGCATTTATCATGACGTCACTATTATATGGTTTCCGTCATTCATTATAGTCATGAGTGAACAGTGAGTTTATCAGGATATAATAAATTATTATATTGCAATAATGCATTATGCTTAACACTTGATAATCTTGTTTACATTGTCCTTCAAATTGAAACCCCAATCATCGACAGTATCTGCACCTGTAAAGAAAACAATTACATGTTTATAAAATTGATATGGCAAAAGTTGTGAGTAGCTGTCTGATAACCTCCCAAATCTTCTAACATTTTCTTGAGACATGATTTTAAAACCCACCTGCCATATAAATACTTGAGTGGTTACAAAAAGGACATTTTTAGTGTTAACAGAAATATACCCCCAACAAAACTTGTAAACCAGAATTATGAAAATATCATTTAAGAGTTTAATCAATATATCTTTAAAGACGTTATTATTTTAAACAACTTTAAGTTTACCAATCTTACCATTTTCTGCCTTTCTTGTGGGTCTTTGCACTGTCCATTTATTGCATGGAATTCCTCCATTGTAGAGGCTTGAAATGGTATAGCCAATTCATCTTCAATCGGTCTTAAATTTGCCTCTACACCTTGCTTCATATTAGCCTTGAGCTCAGCAAGGAGATAAAGGACACGTTTCTGAAATCCTTGAATAATTGATGAAAGAATTTAAGAAATTTTGTTTAAACTTAACCATAATTACCATCACATATGCACAATTTTATAACAGTATCATCAAACTGAAGAACCCTTTCACAAACTTCATAGTTTGATATTGACTTGTAAAACATTTTAGTCACTGATCAGAGACCTAATTAACTGAATAAATCATGTTAATACAAAGAATAATGCATTTCTGTTATCTATAAAGCCCCGAATTATCTGCTGACATACAATTGAAGTCCCAGGAGCACATTGGTCGTTATAATAACAAGTATCTCTTACTCTACTAAGAAAGATGTACTTCCAGTAATTCCGACCTTTGTTTGTACCAAAAACATTCTAAACTTTGCTTATTTTACATTTTAAAAATACAGTGAAGTATTTTCCCCCCCAATGATATTGGAAAACATAAGCGCTTTCTGGCAACTCTTTTTCTTGAAATAAAAAGAACAACTTGAATGCAAATTATAGTAATAATGATATGCGCTTTAAATTCAATTTATATTATAAAGCAGTTTACAATACTGTAGTAGATCAGTTGATGATTTTTATGTGTAATACAAATTAATTTGTTTGTAATCCTTCAATGACGTATATATAATGGCAACACATTTAAAACACCTTTGACTTCATTAAATATGACGTTAAATATTGAATGTATTTCTAGGTTTATATTTGTATTAAGACACTGAGAGAAGTTGCATAGGAAAAAGGATACAGGGTTTCGGTATATTTGAAAAGTTATTGATGACTATCATCAACTGTTATCAAAAGACAGTAACCTTGTATTCTGTGTAGGTCAACATTGTTTTGCAAAGACTAAAATACAGTTCTATTCATATCCCATCAGAAATGAAAAGTACTCCTGGGGTTTTAAATGAACATGAACTTACTTGCAGTTGGAATTGGGAAGACAGTTTCTCTAAACCTTTCATTTGGGGTTGAATGTTGATTTCCTATGGGTGATGGCAGAAGTGATAATAATGATCTTGACCTAGATCTGGACCTATGCAAGGATGACCGTGACAATGACCTTCCATTGGATGAGTGTCTTGATTGTGATCTTGACCTTGACATTCGATTAGATGAGTGTCTTGATTGTGATCTTGACCTTGACATTCGATTAGATGAGTGTCTTGATTGTGATGTTGACCTTGACATTCGATTAGATGAGTGTCTTGATTGTGATCTTGACCTTGATATTCGATTAGATGAGTGTCTTGATTGTGATCTTGACCGTGACATTCAATTAGATGAGTGTCTTGATTGTGATCTTGACCTTGACATTCGATGAGATGAGTGTCTTGATTGTGATCTTGACAATGACATTCAATTAGATGAGTGTCTTGATTGTGATCTTGACCTTGACATTCGATTAGATTAGTGTCTTGATTGTGATCTTGACTTGACATTCGATTAGATGAGTGTCTTGATTGTGATCTTGACCTTGACATTCGATTAGATGAGTGTCTTGATTGTGATCTTGACCATGACATTTGATTAGATGAGTGTCTTGATTGTGATCTTGACCTTGACATTCGATTAGATGAGTGTCTTGATTGTGATTTTGACCGTGACATTCGATTAGATTAGTGTCTTGATTGTGATCTTGACCTTGACATTCGATAAGATGAGTGTCTTGATTGTGATCTTGACCGTGACATTCGATTAGATGAGTGTCTTGATTGTGATCTTGACAATGACATTCGATTAGATGAGTGTCTTGATTGTGATCTTGACCGTGACATTCGATTAGATGAGTGACTTGAATGTGACTTTGACATTGACCTTTCTTTTGATATGTGTCTTGATTGTCTCACTGACCTTGACCTATCATGATATGATGAGGATTTCGCCTCAGAATACGACCTTGATCTTTTTTTATAGGGACTCTGCCTTGAGTGTGATCTTGACCTTGTCCTTTTGTGATAGGATTGCGATTTGGAATATGAACCCTTTGACTGTGACTTGGATGAGAGTGGTGAACGAGACCTGGACAAGTGTATTGAATTTGTCAAATGAGTCTCTACCCTGGATGTGTGAGTGGAATTCATCGAGTGGGTTGACTTTGACGAGTGAGTCGACTGTGACTTGGGCAAGTGTGATGAATGATTCTTCAAAGAATGTGATGAATGTGACTTAGCCAAGTGTGTTGACTGTGATTTGGATGAGTGCTGGGATTGAGACTTTGACAAGTGTGTTGACTGTGACTGTGGGGAAGAGTGCGTTGACTGTGACCGGGACTTAGACGAGTGCAGTAACTTGGACCGAGACAAATGTTCTGACTGCAACTTGCAATTTGACAAGTGCTCCGACTGAATTTCCAGTTGTTGTGTTGACTGTGACTCTGGTGCATTTGACCACTGAGACTCTAATATATGTTCTGATGATGATTTGGGCGAGTGTGCTGACCGCGATTGGTATATCTGCTTTGACTGTGACTTAGATAAAGGTGGGGATTCTAGTGACTGAGACCTGGATGAATGCTCAGACAGCAACTTGGAAGAGATTACAAATAATAGTGACTGGGTGTTTGATGACAGTGACTTGTCTATCAGTTTCAACTTCTTTGGTGGTATTGGATATTCACCTATATTGAAACAAGAAATTATTTTCAAATCCGGCCAGCACTTTTGGACAAGAAGATTTAGGCACAAGGTGATCAAAAAAGTTGACCTTGAACACTTTGTGCTCAGGTGAGCTAACAAGTTACATGTTGAAGCTATCCCACATATGTCAAACCTGCAGCAGATAACTTCGAAAATATCTGGTTAAATAATATGGTAAACCTCTATAAATTAAAGTTTAATAATTAAATAGATTTGAAAATATTGTGGCAAAAAGCGAAATTGCTCATTGTGAGCTTTTCTCCTCTTGACACAAATTTTTCAAAAGTTGTCTGCTGCAGAGGCCTCAGAAAGCCTCTGTTTGTGGGAAAGGGTTAACCATGGTGCAAAAGCAACAAGAACATGGAAGTTTTGCCATGCAAATCAGTGATGACTACCAGTTAATACCTTTGTTTTTGTTATATCTATTATTGGTTATGCATCTGAACTCAATCCCATGAACTAGTCTAGAAAAATCAAAGTCAAGCATTTATGTAATACTTTTGAGAAACTGTCAACATATATATCAGTTTTTAAAGTCCAAATGGGTGGAAAATCTGAAAGACAGTAGAATATTTCCTACCTGGTGAAATAGGAGCCTCCTGATTACCTACAACTATAGTAGATTGTTCCTGCATGGACACATTTTCCTCTGCAAATATAATGGAATCTTGACATGTCATATGTCATTGGTATACACATCAACAACTTGATCATTATAGATACAAGCTTGGACGCTTTGATAGAGTTTCCAGCCACTATATAAATAGCATGATAGGTGGGCAGATTAGCTCTCCATAATTTCAACGGCTGAGCTATGATCACATTTATTGAAATTATTAACTTGCTTCATAAAACATAGATAAAAGGTATCTAAAAGCTATCAAATTTAAGCAACTCCATCAAACCACGTAAAAATTTACAATAAAGAGCAACTGAACTCCAACCAATAAACTAGTGAGTCACCAAGGCAAGTGTGTCTAGGGGTTATAAAAATGATGATATAAAGTCAATTTTAGGGTAAAAAATACAAATTTAAAAGAAATTTTCTAGGGAGAAGATGCCTGTATAACCTGTCCTATTTTTATTCAAACTTTCTTTATAATGTATGGCTTATTTAAGTGTAAAATAAGTTTAATTTACCACACCTGTTGTAATAAAGTCAGCAAAAGCCCGTTTCTTTCTATTTCGCCTGTTCTCAATGTTCATCTCCTCATCGTCTTCAGTTTCCACTGCAGTAGTGTTGTCAAAATCATCACACTCTTGCCGGCTTTTTGTTAAATAAAAAACACGGCTTTTCTAAAAAGTGCACTTTTTCAGGCATGTAATACACTTTGGCTACACCGAAATAAAGGAACCTGTTTTAGTGAAATCATCAATGAGCGGAAAAATAACAGACATACAAATATCGTGTGTGATTATGATTAAATTTTAAATTAAAAGTTCTCTCTCGTATTACGCAGAAACATGATGGTCCTTTATTGCTCACATGATTTAATAGAACATAAATAAGTTTAAATGTTCCTACAAATAAAACAAGCAATATCCCTGGTGGCCATGTTTTTCAACCGATTGGAATAATATCAGCAATTTTGGTAGAAGATCACCCAAGAAACATTGTGTGTCCCAAATTATTTTCGAATTGGTTATTATACCCCCCCGCAAACTAAGTTTTGGGGGGTATATAGGAATCACCCTGTCTGTCTGTCTGTCTGTCCGTCTGTCTGTCCATATGTCCACATTTCTTGTAAGCACTACTCCTCCTAAACGGCTCAATTGATTTGGTTCAAACTTTACATGAAGGTTACACATCATATGTAGATATGCATGAAGGAAGAGCATACGCCTCGGATTCTTCCAAGGGCAGATAATTGAACTGAGAGGTTACCTGCGAGGGACTCCTGTGCACATACCTCCATATTGGACCAGTAGTTTTTAAAAAGAGAAGAAGGTTTGATTGAAAATCATCTTTTCTGCATTAATTGTGTCCTTGTGGCCAGTACTCTGTGTTTTTCACCACCCAACTCTCTGGCACAGCACCTTTCTCCTCATTGTCATCTTTCCCTTCTAGCCAAACAGCCCTGACATACATTCTGAAAATACAAAACAAAAGTGTAAAGTATGTTTCTATTGGTTTAGATGACAAATAACCCTTTCCCGCATACAAGAAATCTGCAGAAGACCACATTTAAAACATGTAGGCAAAACTATTGGTAATCTAGTTCTCTAAACATGTAAGAATAATAATTGAATAAAGCTTAAAACATTGTGGCAAAAGGAGAAATTGCATAACATGAGCAATTTCATCTTTTGCCACAATGTTTGCAAAAGTCGTCTCCTGCTGAGGCATCAGAAAGTGTCTATATGTGGTAAAGGGTTAACATGACGCCAGCTATCAATCAACTGAATTCAATACCAATAAAAAATGGCTTTTTATTTACAACAAATAAATTCAATAAAAGGTTTTAATTAATTCTATTGTCAGAAATACTCCGATATTTAAAAAGGGGGCGAGGTTATCACATCAATGGCGTCATGTTACTGTTCATATTTAAATCATGAGCACCCACATAAATACGTTTTTGTCTGTCATCTGTTATTGTGAGCAAGTAACTTCAAGTATTGATTATGACCGGTCACTGCAACTCATGATAAACAGATATTTTAGCCTATATACATGTAGGAGGGGCTGTTTAACACTTTCCCTCATATAGACGCTTTCTGACAGCTCTGCAGCACAGGGCTTTTTGAAAACATAGTGACAAAAGAAGAAATTGCTCAAAACGAGCAATTTCTCCTTAAGCCACAATGTTTTCCACTTTTAGTTATCCATTCAATTAAATAAAGATTTTCTATTTGTTGACAAAATATGTTCAAAGTCGTCTGCTGCAGAATTGTCGTATGAGGGAAAGGGGTAAGATAATTTCCCCTTTCTTTAACACTTTCCCACATACAACAAATATGCAGCAGACGACTTTGAAAGCATCTAAGTAAAAATATGGAAAATTATCATTAGTGTAATTATTGAAAAAGTTGAAAACATTGTGGCAGAAAGATAATTTGCTCATTTTCTCCTTTTGCCACAATGTTTTCAAAGTTCTGCTGCTGCAGATGCGTTGAAATACGTCTACAGGTTGGACAGGGTTAAAGTAATCTGTGTGCTCTATTCAAATGAATTTACAAAAAGTGTAATAATTAACATGTCAAATTATATTTACATGCAAACTAAATCTATCCATGCACATGCATATACTGTAACTGCTCCAGACTGTACAACATTGGTATTAAGACTTGACCATTTTCTCGTGCAGTTCACATAGCTCAACAAGTCGTCTTCGCATTCGTTGATCACTTTTAACAAATGCAATATTGAATAGTTTTGATTCACAGATTTACTAAAGTAATTTTCTGTTTTACTTTGTGGGAGTATATCACACAACATTGTTCCATTATTCCGTTTTTCTATAACAAATGCGTAACACTCGTTCTGCAGTAAAAAACAACTGTTTCGTGTTTTGTAGAAATAACACTGAATGTTCGTTTTAATTGGGTATTTGTCACTCCAGTTAGATTCTTCTCTTGCATACGTTTGGCAACTTGTACAATTGGATTTTTTGCACTTTTCACTGACTTTTTAATTGACTGTAGATGGTTTTCATAAGGAAATGCAGAAATATCGTTTACTGAACATTTAAAATGTCTACAGTCATCTGGAAGGTGGATGAGAGAATGGACATTGTATACAGTGAATATCTCTGTATAAAAGTTTTTTGCTTTTTTCAACAAAAAAGCTGATCGGATATCATTGTTGGATGTTAAAAGGATTGAAATTGACACAGACAAAGCCAGAAAGTGTTTGTACATTTCTTTGGTTAGAAACTTCCTTAAAACAACTGGTCCCGTGTATAATAAAAATTGCCGAAATTCAGTTGCTTTCCAGCGATCTAATTCAAGCAGGGTTCTGGGCTGGCGGGCAAACTCAGAGGGTAATTTTCCTGCAAAAGACACCAAGTTGTTTGAAATTTCTCCTAGCTGGAGAGCAGACAGTCTGCATTCAAATGGACCTTGTCTAAGAAAACACAAAATTCGCTTTACGACACCTAGACAAACCATTTGCATATAATCCAAACAAAAGGCTGTTACACATGGTATATTACACAAAATGAGCGCAGTCTCACTGTGTTGATAATTATTATGGTATGTAAGAGAGGAAAATTCTTCGTCTGTTCTCAAGGGATACTTATTTAAAGAATGCAATATAATGCGATTTTGTTTCCAGTATCCCCGCACAGTGCAGCGTTCACAGGCATTATAACCAGTGTGCCCTATAATATGTTTCAAAAAGGCTCTAGCAGGAGCATCACATATATATATGAATGCATTTGTATAGATACAGTAAAGAATTTGTCACCAAATGCAATTCCGTTTGCATTAAGCTCTTGTATCTCTCTTAACAAGTCGGATAAAAAATCCTCTTTTAGCGAATTTGGCTTCTTAGAACCATAAAATATTAATTGCCACTATAAAAGGTGTATAATGACCTAAACTACAAAGTATTGGCCAAAACTGTGTGCCAGTTGACTTGAACAAAGGAATACCATCAATATTGAAATATAACTTTGAATCTAAGGAATGTGAATGCACACTCAAAATCCTTTCCAAGCCTTCTTCTAACCCACAGTAAATGTACTGCCCACCACACTTTTCTTCATATTGAATAGATTTTGGGGTTTGCAACAATGTCCTTAAATCTTTGGGAAGTGCAACATTTCCATTGGAACGTAAAATGTTCAAAAGACCATCAACACAAGATTTACTTAAACAATGTGTGGTAGACCACACTGCTAATTTTTCCTTCAAACTTTTTTCTTCTATTTCATCTTCTGATCCATCTTCACTAGAAGAAGACTGGACTGTTTCCGAAAACCCCAAATCAGAAATGTTAACATTATCATCATGATTATTAGAACTAGTTTGACTTTCGCTATCATGATTAGCTGAACTATCTTGATTTTCTCTTCTCTCAAAACTATTTTGATTCTTTTCATTTGACTAATCAACAACATCGTCTGGATTGATTTGATCCTGCCCCTCTTCTTCTTCACTACTACTTGGCAAGGCAAGTGCCCTGGCAGTTGCATGGTGTCGACGCCAACGTTTCCAGTATGAGTCTCCCGACATGGCAATGACCAAAACTAGTGCTGAAAATGAGTTATTAGACTCTGTAATAATATGACATCAGAACAAGTCTACTGCATAACTGGTTTATTTGAACGTTCAAACTTAACGCTAAAATTGACATACAAACGACTTTCCAATGGTACATGTCACAATGTGTAATTTCCTAGGGTATGAGTTGACTACATGATCTATGTCTGAAACCGAGAAATCAACTGTGGAGATATGCCTCGGGAATCAGTCGCAGTGTTAGGGGCATGCCCAGTATTTTTAGTTCATTGGTCTAAATGACATATCGATAAATAATAGGATGTTAGTTCTTCGTTACTAAGGACAAATTTTCATCCTCTGGGCTCACATAAATAATATTTTTAGTTCATTGGTCTAAATGACATATCGATAAATAATAGGACGTTAGTTCAAATTTTCATCCTCTGGGCTCACATAATTCATTTGAATGCATCTATCAACTCAATGTTTTTAAATCAAAAATTGTAAAACTTATTTATTTGAAAACTCATTCTTTTTTTAAACTATTATCGACTGAAACAACCTTAACAATAAAATAGTGTGAGCATTGAATTTTGCTGTAACGTTCAGAACAGCCCTACAAGTTCTAGTTCAAACTCCGGTAGACTGCAGAGTGCAGAGTCACTGTCAATAAACTTACATAGATGCAAAACTAATTATGTTCAGTCTAAAATAAAGAGTATTACACAAGCCTTTCACTCCAGTTGTTTTAAACATATTCACAGTACATTATATTTATAGCATTTATCTTCTTTAACAAACAAAATCCTCACAATCATGCTAAACCTGCCATAAAAACGAGCACTTCCTGTGTGAGGATATATTTTCAGTGATATCATTTATGTGTGCACCGGTCAATTTTAAGCAATGAAATATTGTGTTTTGAAATAATTTGTTCATTTCTTTTACATTCATTATCTAAACAAACTTCAAATTATCAGTTTTCTCTATCTTAAATGATCATGTATAGTATACGCATTTTTGAACATTTTTATCAAGCGGTGTCAACTTTTTTTTCTACCTGGAGAAATCGGCCATTAATATGCTTTTTTTTGAAAATTTGACCAGTAACTGAGAAAGTAGGTCATAATTTAAAATAGACCTGGAGACTCATTTCCTGATTTTTTTCAAGGATTGCTGAGAAAGGGGACTTAGAAAGGGGACTTTAAATAATAACAAGAGATGTTTGTCAAACATTATGCCCCCCCCCCCCCCCCCTGAGCGCCATGTTGTCAGGAATATTAGGACAATTGAGTAAAATTTGAATGGACCGAAATGCCAGTTGATTTGTCATTTCACATTGGATGTCTATGAGTCAGTTTTAAGATTATGAACAATGTTCATTCAATGTTTGAGGATGGTAGGTACAGTTCTTAATCCCATTGTGATGATGACTGATATTTGCAGATTTTATGTATCCTCCAGGTCTAGGCATTGTCGAGTCATCACTCAGACAAGCTTAAAAAAGGTTTTTGTGTTCAAGGACACTGTGACATTGACCTTTGACCCAATGACCTAAAAATAAATAGGGTTCATCTACTGGTCAGGCCCAACCTTCAATTCAAGTTTGAGAACCATAGGTCCAGGCATTGTTGAGTCATCACTCGGACAAGCTTAAAAAGGGTTTTTGTGTTCAAGGTCACTGTGACCTTGACCTTTGACCCAATGACCTCAAAATAAATAAGATTCATCTACTGGTCACGCCCAACCTCCAAGTCTAGTTTGAGGACCATGGGTCCAGGCATTGTTGAGTTATCACTCGGACAAGCTAAAAAAAGGTTTTTGTGTTCATGGTCACTGTGACCTTAACCTTTGACCCAATGACCTCAAAATAAATAAGTTTATTTACTGGTCAGGCCCAACCTCCAAGTCAAGTTTGAGAACCATAGGTCCAGGCATTATTGAGTTATCACTCGGACAAGCTTAAAAAGGGTTTTTGTGTTCAAGGACACTGTGACCTTGACCCTTGACCCAATGACCTAAAAATAAAGAGGGTTCGTCTACTTGTCAGGCCCAACCTCAAATTCAAGTTTGAGAACCATAGGTTCAGGCATTGTTGAGTTATCACTCGGACAAGCTTAAAAAGGGTTTTTGTGTTCAAGGTCACTGTGACCTTCACCTCTGACCCAATGACCTCAAAATAAATATGGTTCATCTACTGGTCAAGTTTAACCTTCAAGTCAAGTTTGAGGATCATAGGTCTAGGCCTTGTTAAGTTATCACTCGGACAAGCTTAAAAAGGGTTTTTGTGTTCAAGGTCACTGTGACCTTCACCTTTGACCCAATGACCTCAAAATAAATAGAGTTCATCTACTGGTCAGTCCCATCCCCCAAGTCAAGTTTGAGGACCACAGGTCTAGGCATTGTTGAGTTATCACTCGGACAAGCTCTGGTCTACAGACGGACCGACGGACCAACCGACCGACCGACAGACATACATGTGCAAAGCAATATACCCCTCTTCTTCGAAGTGGGCATAATTACAGCTCGTGTTGACGGTTGTGGTCGCATTTATCACAAAGAATGTACCTGATGTTGGTGTTGTTAAAGTTCTGTACGTGTGGCTCGCAGAACGATTTTGGCAGAAAGAAATTCCATGTAAAGGTCATGACCGTTGTAGAATACGTAACCTGTAGAATTTTCTACTTGAAAGTGTCAAAGTCCAGACTGAGGCTGTAGCAAATATATCTTTAATTAGTGTTTTTCTTTCAAGACGCCAAACGGGAAAATGGGCCAAATAAAGACTTATAATTAAATTGTGAAGGGACCAGTTACGACAGAAAATATATTTCATAAAATTTAAGGAAATATATATATATTTCTTTTCCTAACCGTTGTAAACACACATTGTACAGACATCGGATAAACGTTGAATAAAGGTCGCCAATGTCGCGACCAAAACCCAACGCTAATCCGACGTCGGGATTCCAACGTCTATAGACGTTGGATATTGGTCAGGAATTTAACGTCTATAGACGTTGTATATTGGTCGTGACGAAAATCCGACGTCGATCCAATGTTTAAACCTAACGTTGCATCGATGTCAGGAATCCAACGTCTATCCGATGTTGGATTATGGTCGCCAACGTCGCAACCTTAATCCAACCATAATCCAACGTTGGTTTGACGTCGGGTGTTTACTGGGTAGGAATTATTGATTTCTTTTGTCTTTTTATCCCATGCCTCTTCACATTTAAAGAGCCTGCAGCAGACTTCTTTTAAAGAATTTGGATAAAACATTTATGGGGGGAAAACAGACAGTGAAACTTAGTCTTATGATTATCAAAGAAGACAAAAGTATTTGTTCATTGTCAACAGTCTTTTCTATAGTCGTCTAACTGCTGACAATTGATTATTTCAGTTCGAAATATTTAATAAACTGGTAACAATTTGTAGCTGTTCTTTTGAAATATATCTCATTGCAGTGTGGCCATTGACAAGAAAATTTATTTATTTTTAGAACTAAAAAATCAAGTCTAGACATTATTTCATTGTGCTTTCTAATGTGCAATTAAAACCGATGTACACAACTTACTTGACTATCAAATATATTTTACTTCACTTTGAAATCCGCCGTATTATTATAAACGTATCCGGAATTAATAGCGTCAGAATATTTGTCTACTTGTTGTGTAAGTTTATCCTGTGATCTTTCGATTTATAATGACAATAGGACTTAATAATGACTAGTAGCTTTTTAATTGGACTCTAACTTTTATTGCAATGTCTTTATTAACTGTCTAGCAGTCTAAAACGCTCATTTCACTCTTTTTCAATTTGTCAATTTTGTCCGACGATATAATTCAACCCAAATCGCAACTTTTTGTTAACCGTGCAACAAATTGGCTGCTTATAATAGCTCACTTCACCAGTTTGTTGATCACGTGACTTTGTTAATCACGTGACTTTGTTAATCACTTGACTTTGTTGATCACATGACTAGTGCAACACCATTACCGGTTGGCTTATACGAAATGTATACGATATTTCTTGATGTAGAATAAAGTTGTTAATACGCAATCAATATTGATTGAATTGGGTTTTGTTTTGGACATAATAATATGATACGCAGGGCTTGAAAAATAAATTGAGTATCCCAAATATTTAATGCGTTTTGTTACGCACTGATTTGAAATTAATTGGGTATTTGACAATTTTAATTCAGTTTTTACGCAAATACGCTTTATCTGTAGCACTGGATGATAAAGTAATTAACTCTTTCGTAGCCGTATTTCTAAATCGGACCAACTTATATTTTTTCATCTTACATTGCTTGTATAGTTTAGGAAAGATTGTGAAGTATTAAAGTTACCTTTCTATAGAAATTCATAAAAAATATAAGCAAAATAAAAAATAAAATCCCTTAAAAACCTTTATTTGGTGATGATTTATTATAATTAGACTGTAGTATGAGAAAGCTTTCATATTTTAATTATTTAAATAAAATAATTTTTCCCTTCTCGGTAGGTACCGATTAAGGAATTGCGAGAAATAACGGGAACGAATCGGATTATCTCGATTTTTAATCGGTTAAGGTCGTGAAGGTCTTCTGAGTAAAAATGGGGTTGATTTCGCGTGGGGTAGATTCTTCTGGCTACCCTCCTGAACATAACGAAAATACTGTAAAACATTGAAATGTGTCAAATAATGCATCTCATATTGTAGAATGATCACAACAAACTTACTCTACGGGGGTCATTGACTCGAAAAAAGCTCTAAAATGTGTTTATCGCCAGCGATGTAAAAAAAAGGGCAACATGCCCTCTCGAAAACGTAATAAAAAGTAAATGGCGAATTTCAAGGGCGATAACCTTTCCAAAACACCTAAACTAAAGTATTACTGAGATATAGATATCATATTAATCGAGTATTATATCAACTTATATAGAGAGAGGGAAAAGACAGACAGAAAGAAAGAGACATACAGGCAGAGATGGAAAGAGAGAGGGATAGAAAGATGGAGAGACAGAAACATAGTGACAGATGGAGAGAGAGAGAGAGAGAGAGAGAGAGAGAGAGGAGAGAGAGAGAGAGAGAGAGAGAGAGAGAGAGAGAGAGAGAGAGAGAGAGAGAGAGAGAGAGAGAGAGAGAGAGAGAGAGAGAGAGAGAGAGAGAGAGAGACAGTGAGAGAGAGAGAGGGGATAACACATATGTGTTTCACTTTATTCTGTCTTTGTATTATTTCATGACAAATTAAAAACCCATATTAGCTTTTTACTTTCTCCCGTTTATTGTTATGGTCGACAAATTGTTGATGACGAAACCAAGATTCAAGTGCTATGTTTTGCTTTTAACATAAATAATTATAGTATATGTATAAAGATTAAAAAGCGAATGTTAATGTGCAAATCATTACTATGAAACATTATTCTAAAGGGGTATAAAATCAAAAATAACTTACGAAGCGGTGGAGTTTCCAATGGCCATCGTGAACAGGAAGTCGTTCTAGTGAAGCCTTACGGGGTATTTCATACCACCTAAATTTCAGCTATGTTCCGAAACGCAAAACAGTTTGGTTACCGACTAATGCACGATTTATCGACGAAACCTATATAGGTTTCGCAAAACACGTTTTGGGTTTTGTGACTATGGAACACAGGCTGGTTTATATTATGTATAATTATTTAGTGACTTTTTTTTAAGCATATTCCTTAAATATGATTTTTGTTAAGTCTATAGGCAATCTATTTGCACATTTTTTTCATATAGCAGTGCCTTACGGAAACCAACCGTAAGGCGTCTGCGATTATAGTAGATCAAGATGATCCAACAGAAGACCTCGGGCTGAAGGGGGTGTCTCGCCCTTCTCGAAAACAGCATTTTAAATGCAAATAATAAGTCTAAAATGATAAAATCGATGAAATGTAAAAAGTAAGTCAAGATCAACGCCTTGTTGTCAATATGTCATGAAGTCTATTAAATGTTAAAGAAGTGTCTTGAAGATTGGAAAAAGAATGTGACTATTAGATTGTTCACAATGTTATTCTAATTTTTTTCCTATTGACCTAGTTTGTGACCCAGTTAATTACTTGACTGAAATTGAATGGAGACAACAGCTCGGATGAATTGTCATAACAAAAAAGGTTGAGTTCTAGAGTGTCAACATGTTATTTTAATTTTGACTTAATAACCCAGTTTCTGACCATGTGACCTGGTTGGTACTGGCATGAGAATTCAAGGAAACTTAATTTTTGATGAATTGTAATAAAGATTGGAAGAACAACCAGACATCTAGAGTGTTAACAAGTTGATTCTTCTTAATTTGAACTATTTACCTAGTTTATAGTACTTGACAACTGAGATTTGATGGAGTAAAAAGTTATGATAATTTTTTTATAAAGATCGGGAGTAAAATGTGGCCTCTACAGTGTTAATGAAGTAACTATTAAATTTGACCCATGGACCTAGTGTTTATCCTCCATGGCGCAGTTTCGAACTTGAGTTATTTTTGATGGAGACATAAGTTCTGATGATTTGTCATACAAATTGAATAAAAAATGTGTCTTCAAGAGTGTTAAGAAAGTTATTCTAAAAAATGACATAGTTTATGACCAACACGACCAAGTGTAAAACTAGACTGCAATTGATGTATACAACAGTTTTGATGATTTGTTATAAAGATTAGAAGATAAATGTGGACTCTAGAGTGTGATAAAGTTATTATAAAATTGGACCTAGTTACCTAGTTTTTTACCCCAATAAGGAGTGTTGGAAAGACAGAATAGTGCAATGTACACAGTGTTCAGCCCCCCCCCCCCCCCCCCCCCGGATAGTTTTTCTTTAGCCAACTTTTAACCAACATGAAACAAATATTCAACGATTAAAGGGTATAGAAAAACACAGTTAAACCAAATGTTTTGTTTTTTCCTTTTATTTCTTGCAGTTATTTTCATTAACCAATAGCACATGTATTATTTATAAGATAACATGACATGTATGAAAAGCACATATTGTTTCATTTCAGTTCCATTTAAAAACATGATTAATTTTACATACAATACAAGAACATCAGTCTTAGACCAAAATTCTTCGTATCTTTTCACAGCCAAAACCTGAAAGCAGTTTAAAAATCAAAATAGTCCATAATGGGGCCACCAATTGAAATCCGCAACAAATGATCAAGGGCAGAAACTGACATCGAATTCTTAGACAGGTATTGACCAAGTTCTGATTACTGAACCCCTTCTCACACTCAACCGTTTAGACATGGGCAATAAGAAACGTTGCAGCAACCTCTGCAGAACCAGGGTAAATGTCCTTATGTTTTAAAGCTAATTGACAATCTCTAGAGGACCGCACATATGTATTACCACAATACTGACTTGCATGAGCAAACCTAGAACAGTTTAACAGCTCACCCCTAAACCCTTTCAAACCAACAGACACAAGATAATCTGCCACACTCTCAATGTTACTCTTTTTCTCTACTTGACCAACATTGTTATTTGTTTTGTAGTGTGTATAGTATGAGTGACAGTGAGCAGATATCACTTACCATATCCTAGCATGCTCTCTAATTATCCCTCTTTTCCCGCTCCCTTTCATACGTTTTGGCATTCCCACGAAAGGATGAAGAATCATTTCTGAAGACTTTAACGCATATAATAGTCCTCATTTTATTTCATTACAGATTTGCACATTTAGTTAAGTTATGCAGCCCACGTATATGTATTATGCATCGATATAGTAGAATGTGATAGCGAGTTAATTAAAAATGAGCTAAAAAACTCCTTTGATAATCGGTGTTATTAAGAAAAATATTGTTTCCGATCCAATTGCTATGATATCACTATATACTCGTGGTTATTCTTGTAACATTGACATCATTGTGAGAAATGACACATTTAATATTCAAGCTCTAAAGGTAGGAACAAGACATTATGTAAAAGTTCGAAAAGCGGATGGGTAATCTCCATTTTGACAGAGTAAAGAGGTTGAGACAACATATAGGATGGGATTATCAGTTAATTTATGCATATATTTAAATGCAGATAAGCATTACCATAATGTAATAGCATTTCATGTTAGTGCATCTGCTATTTAACTGAAGAGACAGTCAACCATGCTTATGAATATCTAGCTTCTCATGTATATAGTAATTCAGATGATACTAAATTACGTTCTAGTTATTTTAGTATGTGGTTTTCTAAGAAACAGTTTCAGTTGTATTTACTTGCTATGCAGAATCCATTGTACACGTATAAAGACTTCACTTTTGTTCAGTCTTTTATGGGGTTTTATAAGTAATTTTGTATGTTATTTAACACATATTATGGCTTGAAAAGTGGATAGAGGGTCAAATAAGGAACAATACTGCCACAGTGTTATCTTGAAATTAGACAGTTTCAGATCAGAAAAAGTAATGTTGGGTTTCCTCCTTTTCTAATTGATAATAAAAGCTTTTATCCAAATTAATACAATTGTTCTTCATTTCTGATGCCGCTGCCACATATAATTAAATTATTTGAACATTTTGAAAGAAAAATTTGTTGCAGTTTGGTTAAATTGGTCAAGTTATTTAACAGCAGATGTTGTTTTAAGAAATAGCTGCTGACGGATGATGCAGAATGGTTTGATTATTTGTATGTTGTTTAACACCGCTTTTAACGATTTTACAGTTATATAATGAAGTTTCTTGGGTAAGTTGCCAGTACTACTGGTCCATTTATCCTGACACCAGCGAGTTAGTTGTCATGCTAACCCCACAACCCTGAGCGCCAAGGAGAGGAAGCCATTACTACCATTTTTGGTCTTTAGTATGACCCATCTGGGATCAAACCCGTTACCTCCCGCACCTGCGACAGATGCTCTACCACTACACCAATGATGCAGGGTTGATGAAGTATTATCACATAAGCTCACAATTAGTATGTTATCCTTAGATAAGCTTAAATAATTGTAAATTACAATTAATTGAGGGAATTCCTAACACATCTGAGCTGGTCATAGTTTTAATGAAGTCCTAATAATTGGTTAAACAAAGAAGGAAATAGATGATAAATAAGCTTTAGGACAGGTTTTAAAAAAATCAGTGATATCTGTCAATCACATATATGTTCTTGAAACTAGGAAATGATAAAAATCATAAACTGTTGAAAAAGTACATCATATGAGGGAAGTTTCTGTTAACCATTTACAACATATCTGCAGCAGACGACTTTGAAAATATTTTGATAAAAATGCGGTATGTTTCTTTGAATGTGAGTTTGGTTAATGAATGAAGTTGGCTGGTTATGGGCCATTTTTCTTTTTGTCACAATGATTTCAAAAGTCATCAGCTGCAGATGTGTTGACATGTCTCTATAGGTAGGTAAGGGTTAACTGTAGTCTAACACTAACATTTATGCTATTTTAATGGTAGTAATGGCTGCCCTTCTTGTCGCTCAGGGTTGCGGTGTAAGCATTACTTCTGACTGGCTAGTGTCAGCATAAATGGACCAGTAGTATTGGTAACTTACCCATTACATGCCATGATATAACTTAATGTTTGTTTATAGCAGCGTAACATACCAAACAATCAGTCAATCGATATGAGAAATTTGCTTTCCAAAACTTATCAGATAAACTTAATAATTTCAGGAAGAAATGGAACTCATCATTGTTTTGCTTGATCTGTGATTATTTGACAAAAACAATTATTGAAAACATCGATATGTGGAATTCCTCCTTTTTCTTAAATAAAGTTTTCGTAACTAGTCTGCTGCAGAGACACAGTGTATCAGGGAAATGGTCAATTAATAATCTTACCTATTTCTAACAAAATCGTGTACTGTATATAGATAATCCAAGAAACTATAAAGGAACAGCGAGATAATAGATGACTGCTTTGTTATTGGATTTTTAAACTTGATGAATAAAGTTCTTATCCTCTGGTGGTGCAATTTAGCCTAAAGTATAACATGCGAATTCAAACGGTATTTGCAAACAATGTAGACTAACATCAACTTGCACGTTCGTGTAACCCTTGTCTCATTTTGTATCTTTAGATGAGACCGTAAGTACAATTGGGCATTTATTAACTGCGTATGTTCAGTTTAGATTACTCTTTCCATCGGCTCCGTCATATCAGAATATACAGACTTTGACATAATCTTCTAACACGTTTATGGAAGCGTATTTGGACTGTGCTGATCTTGAACAGATTGTTTGGATGCACGTGAATCTACACTTCTCACAAAAGCCAAGTATCTTTTCCAATGGACCGACTCATAGTATATCCACAATATACATTTTACGTAGTGGCAATACTTGATGGAGGCAATGACGTTTACTTCTGGAATTTAACAATTGAGTTATCAACTTCTTAATTAAGTTTCCTGTGTCCGCTTACAATACAATGTCAATGATTTACAATTCAGCGACACTACTTGAAAACCGACACAAAATGCATTGACTGTAAATAGATAGATACTATAACGTTGGATGTCGTACAGCGGCAATATAAGATTGCTATATGTTGATCTACACATATAAAAGCGAATGATTACCATATGCAATTTTTGATGTTCCTACATTGTTTCTATTTTAAAGTTATTATTGTAAAGCAAACCTCATCTGTCAACAATTTCTTCGTCCATAATCAAGAAGGCTAATGCCAGACAAATTCTTTTTGAACATACACAAACGCGTATTTTTAACAATGAAGTTTAGACATATGCTATTAATGTTTTGGATTCAACGTCATTTCGAGTATGCATGTAGAGTTTGGTACTATGGAATATTTCAGACACAGAAAAAAAGGTGCCTAATTTGTTTCAGCCGTCGAAAATTAAAGAAAACAATGAGAACAGGGGAGTTAATTTTCCCTGTTTTGTGTCGTCATTGGTAAGTGTGTATTTGCCCTGGTACTCTTATTGTATATATAGAGGATATTACATGAGTGGTCATTCAATACGGAATTTATTAAACGAGTTTTCTGAAATTGATAAGAACGAGCTTTGGCGAGTTTTTATCACTTTTAGAAAACGAGTTTAATAAATTTCGTATTGAATGAACACGAATGTAATGTTCTTCTTATATCATAAATACTAATTTAATAATTTACAGCGCTATATCCATATAAACGTCGCTATAAAGCGCGCGTATTTACAACGCTAAACGTTATGTTATGACGTCACGTTACGTAGCATTGTTATTACACTAGTGGAATACGCAATTTATTCAATGGCTTTATTACACTCCCGGCGACGTCATTTATGATATAAGTATTATAATCCTACACAGCATCAACATTTTCAACATACTTCTTATGCTATTTAACTTCTAAATTCGTGTATGAATTATATGTTACAATGTTGCATGTCGTGTATTTAATTATTTGGAATAATTAAATCAAAGTAATCAAAAAGATTCAGCCAAAGTGGCGTAGATGATCGGATGTCACAGTGAAAAGGAAAATATATATTGAGCTGACATCATATGACCGTATCAGGAAAATGGTTTGACTGATACTGACATTGTGTCGAGTCACACAAAAGTATTCCGTGTTGTATACATAGGACTAGCAGTTGTCCTACATGTGTAGGGTTCATTTCAGGTCCTAACGTGTCAAATGTCAAATCTGATCTGTTAATCTACTAAGTATAATTTGAACTTTGTCATTACCATGAACAGATATTTACCGCCGATGTCATGTTAATATGCACACAGCAGGTATCAAGTGATCATTTTTCGTCGTGTATCCGATGTCCGTCTGTTTTGGCTGGTTATATTATCATATTCTATCGGTCACTGTAATGCAACCCCAAGCTGCTTAAATGGTTTAAATGAGACAGATTGACAATATTAAGGGTGCATAAGCCACACTAATTTTTCAAAGGATCCTCTTTCAAAAATTCGGAATTTGTGTCTGTACCGTGGATATTTACAGTACACACCTATCTGTTGTTATCTACGTGCACACGTGAATTTATCAATTATAATCAGTGACGTTCCAGATCAGTCTTCTCATCAGCGCAGTGTGAAGAGCATGCACATATACGTTTAGTATTCGAAATACTGCCACATAACCTGTCATTTAAAAAAGTTATTCGATCATAATTAGCACAATATGAGGCCCTGGTTTTGGTATCTTTAGATGAGTTGGAGTCACTTTAAAGCATCTCACAATTTTCAGCCCGGAATGACATTTGAACACCAAATCTCTCCATTGACAGTCCAGCGTGTAAACTATTGTGTGGTAATATATTTAGATATTGTTAGCTTACTGAAGGGCTTGTTTTTTTTTAAATAATATAATTTACTGCGCATTTAATATTAGCTGATTTGTCCTAAGAATTGTGACCGGCCTAAATAATACAATCAGTTACCCTCGGACAAAATTATGTTTATCTGATAAGGGTTTAACTGTTACTGACAATGAGTCGAGTCACAAACAAATGTGTTCAATGTTTTAAAGTTAAAATGACAAAATTATGTTCGTATCAGGAAAAGGGTTTAACTGATATTGACAATGAGTCTAGTCACAAACAAATATGTTTTTTGTTTCATAGATTAGCTCAGAAGTTAGTTTACAATATTAGCAAGACAAATTCCTGTGCCTGACCCGTCTAATGTCTATAGTGTTTAACAGATCGGATCAGTAGTTAGTTTCCAACATAAGCAGCGTATATTCCCGATCCTGACCCGTCTAATGTCTACAGTGTTTCATAGATTGGATAAAAAGTTAGTTTCAAACATAAGCAGGGTAAATTCCCAATCCTGACTATCTATTTTTCAAACAAAGTGCGTAAATATACATTATCGAAAGCTCGAGAATTAAGTTTACATATAATTATCATCATCATCATCATCATTATCACATGGCGCTCGCCTGAGTGTTCACTGTACTCAGATGCATTAATTCTCCTAATCGGTATACGCGCCTCGTATATAAGCCGTTTGTTATCAAAGCTTTAATTTACTATAGCGATACTGACACATAAGTATAAATCATAATATAGTATGTATTGGACACCTTTTGACCCACCATTCTGAGTGGTGTTACTATAACACTATTGAAATCAGAATGTACACCATTCTGAGTGGTGTAACTATACAACTGTTGAACGTAGAATAAAAACTATTCTGACCAAAACCATGTTCAAACTATAGTACACACCTGAGTAGTGTAGCTATAATACTGCAGAAAGCAAAGTATATACCGTTATGAGTGGTGTTATTATACTATATAATATATATTATAACACTGTTAAAGCAGAGTACACACCATTATAAGTGTTGTAACTATAACACTGTAAAATCAAAGTACTTACCATGCTAAGTGATGTAACTATAACAATGTTGAAATCAGAATAAACACCATTCTGAGTGGTGTAACTATAACACTGTTGAAATCAGAATAAACACTATCATGTGTGATGTAACTATACAAATACATACCATTGTGACAGTTCTGTTTAATACACTGTTGAAAGCAGAGCAAACACCATTTTGAGTGAGGTGAATATAATACTGCAAAGACCATTCGCTCTGATAACATTGAAATGATTTGAAATTGAGGGAAAATATCAATTATGCTGAGAGAACTGAAATATTGTTGAAATCAGGGTGAACAACTACTCGCCCAGATCTAAGTATAATAGTGTAGAAAGCTTGAATATACACATTTTTTCTCGATATATTAAATATAATGTTGAAAGCAGAGCAAACTCTCTTGATCCCTGACATAAATATAAATGTGCTGATTAAAGCACAGAAAATATATAAAAGTGTTTTAATCAAAATTAAGTCCATCTTAAGTCAACATCTGTTGAGGCAGAGTAAAACATAATTCGCCTGAAGAGTTAAACTCTGTTATATCATTAATACTGTTGAAGCAGAGAAAAACTCCATGTTTCATGATATTACAATACAACTGATGGAAACAACCCGTGCCATGATATTATTAAAGATATGTTGGAATCATTGTTAGACATCATGTGTCGTGATATAGCTAAGCAGAGGAAACAAATCTCGCCGTAGATGGATTTGTTTGGTGTTGTACGCCGCTTCAACAATGTTTGTTAAGTTATATCACGGCGTTTATCGTGTAAGCTTCCTGGAAATCTACTCCATTTATCCTTACACAAGCCAGTCAGTCGTAATGTTCAGCCCGAGACCCTAAACGCCAAGGATGGTAGCCATTACTGACATTTTTAAGTTATGTGTATGATCCGACCGGGGATCAAATCGGCGAAATCCCACAACTGAGGGTGACACTCTACCACTAAATCACCAATGCCGTGATGTTTCTATCAAACGGTTGATAACAAAGTTAAACATCACTCGCTGTAATATAACACTAACGAACTGAGACAGAGAGAGAGAGAAAAAGAGAGAGAGACAGACAGACAGACAGACAGACAGACAGACAGACAGACAGACAGACAAATAGACAGACAGACAGACGGACAGACAGACAGACATAATTGTAATTGTTTTTCAAATATTTAAATTGTATGTATTTGCGTCGAAATGTAATATCAAATTATATGTTTAGTACTACTTGTTTACTTTATTCACTGTTCAATACCTCTAGGCTATTCCACCGTACGTAAGGTCAAACATTGTGGAAACATGGCATAAGGTTAACAAAATTAAAATAAAAATCGTGGAATATTATGTTGATCAATATCTGTCTATTCAGAGATCTATATATTTATTATTTTGTTTGTAAACAATATTACAAAGAGGGTCGTTCTATATTCTGTCATGTAAATATGTCATTTTGTTTCGCCGTTTGTAATGCTAAATTGTATTTTCCTTATGTTTGTGTCCATGTAAAAACTGGGAGTATTAAAGACATTGAATTGATTTGAGGTTAAATAGATAAAATAATTTAAAGGGTTTTCTCCGTGTTACTAGTAAAACAAAATACAGGTCAGCAAAAAAGATAAGTTTCAACAACAAAGGAAGCTTTTATTGCTTATCAAACATGATGGGAAGTTAATCATGAAGAAAAAAGCTAATTAATGATACATTACATACATACATGATATGTATGATTTTTTCCGTGTGTATATCCCATCATTATGTCAGTCCAATACAAGACGAATGTTTGACGCAAAGCATAACAAAGAAGCCGCAATATTTCGTTGCACATGAAGAAATAAAAAAAACTACATTTAATCCACAAACATTAGACACATTTAATCTGTAGTTTGTAATGCAAATATCGGTATTTGAAGTTTGAAGTATTATGTAGGATATTTAACCTTGCAGGGTCTGTGTCGTAAGTGAATGAGATGATTTAGAGTTAAACGGATCATCAAAAGTGACTGGACAAGAGGTTATGATAAATTTTAATTTGTACCAAAGATAATCAACTATTTGTATTGGACACAAGCCCTGTTATGATAATTTTTTGTCAAATAATGCAGATACACAGAAAATTTGTTTTTGTTTTGTATCGGTAAGTCATGATAGTGGATAAGAATTTAACAAAAGCCTTGGATGAAGGGAAAGAAGTACGGGCTGTCTTTTGTGATGTATCAAAGGCATTCGATCGAGCTTGGCATCAATGTCTCATTCATAAGCTGTCATCCATCGGTATTAGTGGTCCTCTTCTCCATTGGTTCACCTCTTATCTTTCTGATCTCAAACAACGAGTAGTCTTATCAAACTCTGATTCAAGAGCCCTCACTATCAACGCTGGTGTTTCTCAGAGATCTATCCTTGGACCGTTACTCTTCCTCGTCTTTATTAATGACATTGTCGATGACATTGAAGCAAACATTCGCCTATTCGCAGATGAATCCAGTCTTTACATTGTCATCGAAGATCCGGTTACCTCAGCAGCTGTCCTCAACCATGATCTGTCACAAATAAAATATTGGTCGAAGAAATGGCTGGTAACTTTTAATCCATCTAATACTGAATCTGTTCTTTTTTCTCGTAAGTTCAATTTACTCCTTTCGGGCTGACGCTTGGCTGCTATGATTTTGTAACTTATCAAAACGGCTTGAACAAATTAAGTAGAGGATCACTGAGGTAAGATCCCTATTCAATTTTCTTAAAATCAGACAAGTACTATCATACATATGGAATTTTCAAATATTGTCATTTTGCCCCTTTTCTGATGCCACCTGACTGACATGTTTTACGACCAATCAGTATAGCTTGAAGCAATCTTTGTAGAGGGTTACCTAATTAACATATCTACCAAATTATATTGACAAGCAGATTCGTCGGAGAAGATTTTTAAAGTTTGGACATTTTGCCCCCTTTTTTATTCAACGAAAGTTCTCAATGGAACTTAAATGTTTGAACACTTTTAAAAGAGAACCACATAGGAACATTACCATGATGCTTTGTGGAAATTGTTCCTGTGGTTTAGGAGGAGATGATGTTCAAAGCTAAAAGTTAACGACGGACGGACGACGGACAGAGAGTGATCATAATAGATCACATTGAGCCTTTGGCTCAGGTGATCTAAACATCTATAAAATGATAGTATGATAACTGAAAGGAGATCACAATTATTGTGGTAAATGCAAATCATGATTGCTCATTATGAGCAATTTCTCCTTTTGCCACAATGATTTCAATGACAGACTTTGAAATCATCAAGTACAAAACATAGATAATCTCTATCAGATAAGATAATTGAAAATAGTTGAAATTGTTGTGGCAAATGGAGCAATTGCTCATTATGAGCAATTTCACCTTTTGCCACTATGATTTTAAAAGTCGTCTGCTGCAGAGGCTCACAAATGGTATATACTCGTTTGTGGGAAATGGTTAAAACCGTAAATGGAGAAAATTAAGCTCATTATGAGCAATTTCACCTTTTGCTTCAATTATTTCAAAAGTCGTCTGTTGCAGAGGCTCATACAGGGTATATACTCGTATATGAGAAAGGGTTAAAACGTAAATGGAGAAAATAAATCTCATTGTGAGCAACTTCACCTTTTGCCACAATGATTTCAAAAGTCGTCTGTTGCAGAGGCACAGTAAGGGTATATTTGTAGGAAAGGGTAAAAACCGTAAATAGAGAAAATTATGGCAATACATATTTGGTCATAACCTGATTCAGTGTTAATTTAAAATGTTATTGGAGAGAGTTTCCTGTGGAGATATTAAGACGAAAAACATTGAATAGGTATACAAATATGAAAGGTAAAGGTGTTAGAAATTTACAACATGATATTGTTTCAACGATATTAAGACCCAAAACATTGAATGGGTATACTGATATGAAAGGTAAAGGTGTTAGTAATTTATAACACGAGCATACTGCAAAAACACCACTTTCTTATATTGTTTCATAAAAACGTCGAACGAGCAAACGTCCTTTTTTCGTTCCGGTTCAAGCAATTACATCACACAGAAAAGCGAATGAAGCAGATAACCATAGTATATGTTATGCTTGCTTGAATATAACGGATTTATACAACACAGTGACGTAATAACGGCGAGATATAGCGTCGGTTGGAGTTCCTTCCTCTTATCACTGCGTAATATATAGGATGAAAGGTACATGTACAAGATTACATTTAGCGCGCCTTTTTTTGGTTCCCTGTTTAAGAACTATTGAAATAATAAAGCATTTGAGGCAGGTAACCAATTTATAAAAATGGATCTCTATTTTTACTGTTTAGACTAGATACAGTATGAATTTCGCTTAATTAAAAATGTACATACATTAAATTAATATACCGGCCTTTGTCTTTTGTTTTAATTAGTAAAACTCACACATGTATATAGAATGTAAACGGGATGTTTTAAAAGTCATTTACCTTTGAATAAATATACTTAGTAAGGACAAAGAGAAATCCATACATGTGGTCCCCTTGGCAGGTCTAAATTTCAAAGCATTCCTACAGGAAGCTGCCTACTGGCGGCTTCCAATAATGGGGAGACATATTGTTTTTGCTCTGACTCTCTCTATCTGTCTGTCAAATATCGCGTCCGCTCCATAACTTTTGAACAGCTGAAGGATTTTGTAATGAATCGCCAGAAATGCTCACCCTTCTGAGACGATGTGCAGAGCACACATATTACAACCACTTTGGTTCAATGTCAATGTAGCAATTACAGGTCAAAGGTCATGTAACTATATTTCGTGTCCGCAAAGGATTTTGAAATAACTCACCAAAAAAGTTCAACATAATTAGACGATGCGAAGAGCGTATGTTACAAACATTTTGCTTCGATGTCAAGGTCGCAATAACAGGTCAAATTTCATATAGTTCTTGTCCGTTTTATAAACCGCTTGAACGATATTGAAATAACTCACCAAAAAATGTTCATCATTCTGAAACGATGTACATAGTGCATGTTTCAACCACTTTGGTTCGATGCCAAGGTTGTAATTAGAGGTCAAAGATCATATGACTATATTTTGTGTTCGCTCTACAACTTTTGAACCGCTTGAAGGATTTTGAAATACTTCACCAGAAATGCCCGACAAGCCGCCGATCAATACCGATCACTAACGATCTTATACGAAAATCGTCACGTCCATTGGGAATGTTCTACCTTAAATTCAGGGTCGCATGTGTCTCTTCTCTATTTTTGGCACAACAAAATCCATTTCTGTCCGATACGGCGCATATTAAATTAAGAAATCACATAACAAATAATAAAACTACCGATATCATACAGTGTGTCAATAAATTTAATGTTTCAAAAGTCCCTAATCATAGTAAAGCACAAACAGCGGTGCTGTGGTACAGTCGTGGTCTCTGGCACCATATGTCCCCTATTTCGAATCATGCGATGAACGTGTTGTCATTGGTATTTTTTAAGTACAAATGTCTGGTATACTGGTTAGATATCCAGGATGCATTCATCGGTCGTGTTGTATTATCGTTGACCTATAAATAACTGAAAACTAAAGACGCGTATGAAATTCTGAATAATTTTGTCCCATATTATATTTATAAAAAAGGAAGTTAAGGTCTGGTTCTTGTCAATCATTGGAAAGAATAAACGACCGAGCCGGGCTGGGGTCCTAACGAACGACTCTTTAATACCAATCGACGTTACCAACTGAACAATCGCGGCTCTACAGTTTCTCAAGACACTCATACAGTGTTGGAATGGTATGAATTTTGAACAGAAACAAACTGATACGACGTCGCACAGGTACAGGCAGATATGTGTCTTTCATGGTCGCAAAGTCCTGAGTTGTCGTTTTCGGTGACGTGACATATATACTGGTGTGTTTTGTTTGAAACAAGAGTGATTTGACTTTATATGAAACTACCAATGACAATGCCTGTATTTAATCGACAATGAGACATAAATATGTTTCGCGATAAAGCTCAATATATTAATGAGTGTGTTTTGTTCGTGTTAAATGAATGGGGAGTAAATGGAACGTTTAAAAAGAGTTGGATCTGGAAATCCCGAATTAATTTTAAAGATTTTCTATTTCGAAAATTTATTAACCTTGAAACATCCGAATAATTGAGAAACATATTAAGATTTCTGCATTGTAAATGTGTAGCTTTTCTAACTAAAGGTATCACAATTCTGTATTCCCTTCCAACATAACAAGATGTTTGTGTTTTTAAGTACAAGTGAGAAGTATGAAAATAACAAATTTTCAACAAACAGGAACACATATGAAACTTTGCTAGGAATGATGGTATAATACTTACATAGAGTGGTAAAAATTCTAGGAATGATAGAAGTAATGTCTGATAAAAGGTCATCTGCGTGTTGCGATTGGTCAACCGACTGGGGTATATGAGTTTGAAATGTTTTAACGTATGAAACAGTGGTACAGTGATCGTCGGTCGGTCTCTATTACCAAAGGTCCTTGATTAAAATTCGACGAATAACTTGTTCTGCCTTTTTGATAACTCAACACAATCAGTGAGATAATGGTTATGTCTCCAGACAGCAGACTGTGTGCGTGAATAATAATGGGTGTACCATAAACTATTTTCGTGATCGGAATACAATAATACCCGGTGTCACTATTATAATTAAAACAAAACGTGAGCTGAATACCGTTTATCTCAATTATCGGTAAGATCGAAACCCGACTCGGCTGTTCATTTTTTCTATATGTATAGGTTATATGCGACTTAAAACAACATTTAGGTAAAAAGAAGATGAAGATAAGCATGTATATATGTTTGTTCAATGTAATCTTGGCCTACATTGTTCGCAAATCATAAGTTGAACTGTTTATTCAATTCTCACTAAATGTGCAACACATTGTTATGACTTTTACCCTTATAAAAATGCAGACACATTTGTAACAGATGATATTTTGAAAGTTTAAATTGCAAATGTTGAGGATTTTCTCCTTTTTTGACTACGTTTTTCAAATATATTCAGTAAATATATAACTATTTATAGATATTTGCCATAGTTTGGCCTAGACGTTTTCAGGGTAGTTTGCTTCAGGTTAGTTGTATGAGGGAAATGGTTAACATTAAGAAACACAACAGAGTGAGGGATAACAATAGGAATTGTATTCTGTGTAAATTACTTTTATAACACGATAAAATTGACCTGATCCTGACATTTGTTAAAACATTCACATCATTAATTCACCTGTTTTCATTATATTTTCACTGTCTATCGATTATCTTGCAATACAAATACGTGGACCTCGTAATCATACACAGAAGCAAGGTTTAGGAAGACATTGTCGAATAATACACCTCCCTTCTTTACCAATTAAACCGTAATCCAGACTAAACTACGTATACCTCACACTGATATACAGATGTCAGTGTCAGGTGTCGATTAATTCGTCTACCCTCTTCATGTATATGAGCCGTGCTCCAGACTTAAATACGTATACTTCACAACAATACACATAGGTCAGGGTCAACTCAACATTGTCGAGAAATACGTCTCTCTTCTTTAGCCAATGAGTTGTGTTCTAGACTAAACTTCGTGTATCTCATAATAAAACACAGAGGTCAGGGGCAGGCAATCATTGTCGTGTAATACGTCTACCTTCTTTACCAAATCTGTCATGCTCCAGACTAAGCTACGTGTACATCACAATCATACACAGAAGTCAGGGTCAGGTCAACATTGTTGATTAATACGACTCCGATCTTTATCAAAATGAGCCATGCTCCGGACAAACTACGTGTATCTCACTATAATACACAGAGGCCATGGTCAGATTAACATTGTCGTTAATACGTCTTCCTTCCTCACCAAATGATCCGTTTTAATGTGTATACCATACAACAGAAACATTCTAAAGCGGTATGAAATGAAAAATAACTTAAGAGTCTATTACTTATGATGCATTGTGGACGTCAACTCTCTATCGTGAGTATGGGCGTAAATTATGCATCAACATTTTCGATAAATAACCAAGGAACGTAATTTATTATAATTGTTTTTTCCATTTTTTATGATGAAAATAGCAAACTATTCATGTTTAAAATTATATTAGGAGGTGCGCCATTGTTTAAATGATGCATACACATATGAAGAGCGAAAGCAAAATGCCTTTAGGGAATCCATTGAGTACGAAATTGATTTGTTACGAAATAACTGATTCGCGAACCATTTTCCTTCACAGAGTTGTCGTGTTTTCACTCACTTCATAAGGAGAGAGTATGCATTCAAGGTCATATTTCCATTAAAATCAGTTTGATCTTAGTTTGTTCTGTTCGTTATTTGTTCGAGCCAAAAAAGAATCTTTATTCACCTGTAATTAACCAGTATATGGTGTGTATAATAAGGTTTCAAGGGTGTCGCGATATTTTGCCTATAAAGCGGAGAGGCCCGACCAATTCTTTTTGATAACTCATACCGCATTTGGCTAATCCATTGTGTACTGTAAACTTGTGTGGTCGAATGTTTGTTACGTAATGCTGCTACGCTAATTGGGTAATGTGTCGATAGCTATCCGATAATTAAAAGAAATCCGATCTTATCAAGGGGGATTTCTCGAAGACAAACAGTTTGAATTTTGAAACTGTGCGTCATATGCCGAGTGAAGACTTATCTCTGATAAACAACAAGAGAAAGTTGATGCAACGCATCAATGTCGCCGGATATCCATAGTGCAGTTATGCATAACACTAACATTATAGTAGTTGAATAAACAGTTATCAACTGAGGGGCATATTGGAACATCAGGGGTGGGGGTCAAGTGAAAATGTATCATAACTTGCATTGTTTTGTCAACGAAGTGAATGATAATTGAAGCCTTTCATTATGTATGATCAATCCCCATTCCAAAGTAAGTTGACCATACACACAACCAACTAATTATTGATCATAAACAGTAATGGAAATGAGTAATCTTGCCAATCATTAGTCTTAGTATGTATACAGTGCTTTCATTAAGGAATAATTATAAGATTTGTGAATTCCACATATACTTTTCAAGATGTTTGTCAGAATATTTGAATTTTATTATTTTTCAATAAAACCACAAAACAGACAATTTAGGATTTGCATGCAATAGCACGTCATTTTACCTTTCCTCTATTAAAGTCAACAGTGGACACCTTTGCAGCAATCTACTTTTAAAACAATGAGATAAGGGTTAAATCGCTAAAGACATGAGTTTTCTCTTTTTTCTCAAAATGATATTAGCATGGCATCCAAATTATATCATACTTTAACAAATAATGAAATGTAGTCCAATATTTATAAATTAGACCACCTTCGAAATATAATATCAACTAAACAGTTAAATCTCATTGAAATTGTTGTATAATTTAAACTTAATTTCGAACATAAACTGAGCCCTACCACCTTCGAAATATAATATCAACTAAACAATTAAATCTCATTGAAATTGTTGTATAATTTAAACTAAATTTTGAACATAAACTGAGCCCTACAACATGTTCATTTATTTTAATTCTTTCCTTTCTTTTTAGCTCTAGTGGCCAAAGGCCAGAAGGGCTTATGTCGTGGCGATTTGTCCGTCGTCCGTGCGTGCGTGCGTGCGTGCGGACGTGCATGCGTCCGTCCGTAAACAATTTCTTGTTAACACGATACAGTCTTCACTTTTGAGTGTATCTCAACCAAACTTATACAGTAGTTAGATATCTATGAGAGCTCGGTTCCTTTCGAAAACAAGCCAGATCTGCCCCATTCTTGACCGAATTATGGCCCTTGAAATTGTCAAAATTGCTATAATAGGGCTTGTTAACATGATACAGTCCTTTTTTTTTATTGTATCTCAATCAAATTTATACAGTAGTTAGATATCCATGAGAGTTTGGTTCATTTCTAAAAAACGGCCAGATCTACCAATGCATGGCTGGATTATGGCCCTTGAAATTGTCAAAATTGCTATAATACAGCTTGTGAACACAATAGAGCTTCCATTTACTATCTGATCTTCACCAAATTTAGATGGTATTTGAATATTGATGACATATTGGTTCCTATTGAAACAAGCCAGATCAATGCCAGTAGAGCATAGGCCTTCATGGGCCTCTTGTTTATAATGAAATTAACAAACTACTCATGTTTTAAAATTATATTATGATCAGCGCCCTTGTGTCAATGATGCATAACAATATGCAGATCGGAAGCAATATGCCTTTAGGGAATTTAATGACACATTTAAAATTGTCAAGGACGAAATAATTGTGTACGAAAGACCCGATTCTTTCTTATTCGCAGAGGTGTTGTTCTTGAAACAGTCTTTATAGGCAGAGAGTGTTCGTTCAAAGTATTTTTTCTATTAAAACCAGTTTTATCTCGGTTTGTTCTTTTCTTCATTTGTTCCGAACCAAATAAATATTTTAAATCACCCATGATTTACTATTTGTAAGTGAGTGTAAAGAGCAGCTCTCTGTAAAGGAGATTGATCTACGCAGTTGGTATTCGCGAGTCACGCGATCAACAGTTTTAGCTTAGAAACAGTTCATATTTTAGATATACATGGATAAACATTATAAAATGCCTTCTTCACAAATCAAGACATCTCTTTGAACATGAAAATAACATTCAGTTAGTTAAAATTGCCATTAAAAGGAGAATATTCGACGTCATTTTCATCAAGCAAGGAGGTGCGCGTATGTAAACAAATTAGACTGCGACGTAAAGGTTTGTAGTTATCGCCTTTTGAGTACATGTAGTATATAGTGTAAAATAAAGTATACCAGTCTAGCTATTAGGGACTGTTTTGTCTTCGTAAATAAAACAAAAAAACATAAATGCGAGTCAAAAAAAAGAAACTGAAAATACCTAAAACATCGGAATATTTATTTCATTTTAGATGTGTCATTACTTAGTGTTTTTAAACAAACACAATTGTAATATGTTCAAGACATCTATATGTGTTTCTTTCTAATAATAATCCCCCCTCCCATGTGATTTCCGAAAACCTATTAAAAATAGTAGTCGCGGGCTTCTGCCCGGCGACTAATAATGGCTTAACCATCTTATGATTCTTCGTGTACACATGATGAATTTATTTTTTGGGGGGATGGGGGCAAATGAGTGTTCACGGAAAACAAATTATATCATTGAATACATGTCGAAGGCATTATGACAACAAGAAAAATTACTCTTAGGAGCGATTTATACTTTTATCACAAAGTTGTCAAATAATTATAATAAACTGATGATTGTGTTGAAAAGGCATATAAATGTACATGTATATGTATATGTATACGTTTTTCCGATACAAGTATATAATCAAAATATTATAAAGGACTTAAACAAAAACTCGTTACGTTATATCACTGATATACTCCCATTTACTCCATATATGTTAACGGCGTATCCTCTGAATTTTTCCAATGGACAGAATTTTCTTAAATTTTGTCCAGAGCTTCCTTACTCAAAGACTAACTCAAAACAACATTCAAAACAATGGGTCGCGGATCTAGTTTTTTTTGCTATGCACTGTATTGAAACCCATATATGTACTTATTTTAAGGAAATTTAACGTAAAGTAGAGAAACAACACTATTTCATACCAGTAAACACAAACACATACATTTATATATCAACATGTTTTTATTTCATATTACAGGAATCATTCATGTGTCAACTTCATCAATATTGACCAATTTTTATTGTTTTTCTATTTTAACACTTTATATACAATAATTCAAGATGGCCGCCATTATCAAATTTGTATAAAATTGAACACGGGTACAATACAAATGTCGGAATTTAAAAATTCATAGTGGACAAATTGTTTTAATACTTTTCATATGAACACCTTATTATAAGGGTAGTTGAATGAGACAAAAAAATCTATGTGTCGCGGTGCTAATTACAGAGATATTTCCTATTGAATTATCTCCCTTTATGATTTTTTTTACATAAAATTAGCCAAGGTAAAATACAATTTTGAATTAAATATCTGTAAGTGCATTATTTTTAAAAAAAAATTGTAATATGAATAACTTGTTATAAAGGACGTTGAAAGAAATTCAACAAAATACTGTGTGCTGTGCTTATACTAGTTATATTTAAAGTTGAATTATCTCCCATTACATTTTTTTTTAAAATAAGCCCATGCAAAAATACCTTTAGAATTGCAAGCCTTCAAATGGAAAGATTTTTCAATATTTCTTATATAAATAACTTGTTTAAAGGGTTATTGATTGCAATGAAACAAAAACACTCGTTGCTTTGTTTAATTGATATATTTCACCTTGAATTATTTAAGATGGCCTCCATGATCAAATTTGTGTAAAAAATGAACACGAGTACAAAACAAAAGTTGGAATTAAAAATCTTCTAGTGGACAGATATTTGTAATACTTCTCATATGAACAACTTATTATAAGGGTTGTTGAATGAAACAAAAAAAATAATATAGGTCGCGGTGCTAATTACAGAGATTTTTCAATGTTGGATTACACCCCTTTGTATTTTTTTTTCATAAAATTAGCCAAGGAACAATACAATTTTGAATTAAATATCTCTTTGGGCAGTTATTTTTTAAATACTTGTAATACGAATACCTTGTTATAAAGGACGTTGAAATAAATTTAACATAATACTGTGTGCTGTGATTACTAGTTATATTTTAAATTGAATTATCTCCCATTACATTTTTTTTTAAAATAAGCACATGCAAAAATACCTTTAGAATTGAAAGCCTTCAAATGAAGAGATTTGTTCAATAATTCTTATAAACATAACTTGTTTAAAGGGTTATTGATTGCAATAAAACAAAAACACTGGTTGCTTTGCTTATTTGATATATTTCACATTGAATTATTTAAGATGGCCTCCATAATCGAATTTATATAAAAATGAACACGAGTACAAAACAAAAGTTGGAATTAAAAATCTTCTAGTTGACAGATATTTGTAATACTTCTCATATGAACAACTTATTATAAGGGTTGTTGAATGAGACAAAAAAAAACTATAGGTCGCGGTGCTAATTACAGAGATTTTTCAATGTTGGATTACATCCCTTTATGATATTTTTTTCATAAAATTAGTCCAGGAACAATACAATTTTGAATAAAAAATGTCTTAGGGCAGTTAATTTTTAAATACTTGTAATATGAATAACTTGTTATAAAGGACGTTGAAAGAAATTTAACATAATACTGTGTGCTGTGCTTACTAGTTAAATTTAAATTGAATTATCTCCCGTTACAATTTCTTTTAAAAAAAAGCCCATTCAAAAATACCTTTAGAATTGAAAGCCTTCAAATGGAGAGATTTTTTCAATATTTCTTATATAAACAAGTTAATGTCGTATTGCAAGCAATACAAAAGTCCCCTAACGGACGAGGACAGCACATTGTGTCTTTTGACCTCTAAGTGTGACCTTGACATTTGAGGTTCAGGCCTTGGTCTTGTGCGTGACACGCCGACTCATCATGGTGAATGTTTGTGCCAAGGTTCTTTGAAATCCTATGATGCATGGTGGAGATGGGTCTTGCGTGTGACACGCTGCCTCATCATGGTGAACATTTGTGCCAAGTTTCCTTTGAAATCCTATGATGCATGGTTGAAATGTGGGCCGGACAAGGTACAGTCCTATCAAATAGTACTCATTTTAACCGTTGACATCTAACTGTGACCTTGACTTTTGAGGTACAGGCCTGGGTCTTGTGCGTCACACGCCGACTCATCATAATGAATGTTTGTGCCAAGGTTTTCTGAACTCCTATGATGCATGGTGGAGATGGGTCTTGCGCGTAACACGCTGCCTCATCATGGTGAACATTTGTGCCAAGTTTCCTTTGAAATCCTATGATGCATGGTTGAAATGTGGACCGGACAAGGTACAGTCCTATCAAATAGTACTCATTTAAACCGTTGACATCTAACTGTGACCTGGACAGTTGTGGTACAGGCCTGGGTATTGTGCGTAACACGCCGACTCATCATGGTGAATGTTTGTGCCAAGGTTTTTTGAAATCCTATGATGCATGGTGGAGATGCGTCTAACGTGTGACACGCTGCCTCATCATGGTGAATATTTGTGCCAAGTTTCTTTGAAATCCTATGATGCATGGTTAAAATGTGGGCCGGACAAGGTACAGTCCTATCAAATAGTACTCATTTTAACCGTTGACATCTAACTGTGACCTTGACATTTGTGGTACAGGCCTGGGTCTTGTGCGTGACACGCCAACCCATCATGGTGAACATTTTTGCCAAGTTTCTTTGAAATTCTACGATGTATGGTTGGAATGTGGGCCGGACAAGGTACAGTCCTATGAAACAGTACTCATTTTGACCTTTGACCTCTAAATGTGACCTTGACATTTGAGGTACAGGCCTGGGTCTTGAGCGCAACACGCTGCCTCATCATGGTTAACATTTGTGCCAAGTTTATTTCAAATACTATAATGCATGGTAAAGATACGGGCTGGACAAGGCTAAGCGTAACTGACGGATGGATGGACAGACAGACAGACAAACATACAGACAGATACACGGAATCGACCAAACCTATAGTCCCCAAGAACGGTAGAGAACTAATAACTTGTTTATAGAAGAGTCATTGATTGCAATGAAACAAAAACACTGGTTGCTTTGCTTATTTAATATATTTTGCCATGAATTATCTCCCTTTACGTTCATTAAAATCTTCTATTGCAGACAGATGTTTTTTTTTTTCAATACTTCTCCTGAATAACTAAAGGATGTTGAAAAACCCTTTCACAGTCATGTAGACGCAATTTGAAGCATATGCAGCAACTTTTGAAAACATTGCGACAATATTGGAAATTATAGCATTCAATAATTATACTTTCCTACATATAACTGATGTATTTCACAATGGAGTATAACCCCTTTGTGAAAAGAAAGGCACAGGTCATTATAAAATCCTCAATGACTCCCTTTTCCATATACAAACCTGCAGCAATATTGCATACACAATCTATAGAAATGAAGGTAGCATAGAAGAAAAGAGTTTAAACATTGTGTCAAACTTAAAAATTGCCCATAATTACCAATGTATCCTTTTGAAGCAATGTTTTCAACAATCCTCAGGTGACAAATGCTTCTAAATGCCCTTCAAGTGCGAAGGGGGTGTTGCATTACTGGAAAAGAGGGATTTTTAATCATTTGTTTCAAGTATACCTAAATGGAAACTGTGCAAGAATATGGTAAAGAAGCTATTGCCTTTCTTCTGTATTACATACAAACTTCATTTTAGATTCTATTAGTGATGTGAAGTAAAAAAAATAACACAATATACTGTAAAAACAGTAAAAAGAAAGTCTCCTAGTTGAGACATCTCATTTCTGAGATCCAGTATTCAAGATTACTACGGCAGATGACTATAAACAAAATATTTAGAAAAAGATATATCTATGATGTCGCATCTGATTAGTCTTTTTCAAATTAAAACATCTTATCTCATTATCAGACTAACATTTGTGGTAATAAACCATATTGTGAGGTTTTCAGTCCTATTATACAAAGAAAATGTATGAATTCATCAAGTTTTCATAAGAAAAATTAAATATTATTTGTTTGGGGATGACCGACTAGATATCATCATTACTCAAAATGATAAAGTAAAAGTCTAAAACACTGACACATTGAGTAGACCCAGATCAGAAGACAATGCTGCTCTTAACTGGGTTTTCACAATGTACTCTTAACCCTTTCCCTCATACGACAATTCTGCAGCAGACGACTTTAAACATATTTTGTCAAAAAATAGAAAACTCTCTATAATTGAATAGATAACCTATGACTTAAAGTGGAAAACATTGTGGCAAAAGGAGAAATTGCTCGTTTTTTTGAGCAATTTCTTATTTTGTCACTATGTTTTCAAAAAGCCGTCTGCTGCAGAGGCGTCAGAAAGCGTCTATATGAGGAAAAGGGTTAAACATTTTACGTTTCATTCTTTTAGTGTCAACATAATATAACTAGCTGTTTTATCCATTGTTTTATGTGTAGTTGATAAAGAAGTTCGATGCATTTTAGCATATTTGGACGGGTGATATAGTATTTCGAATAAATTTCACTTGGATGTCCGAATAGAAACTACATTTGCAAATAAAATGGAACTTGTCTTCAATGTCTCCTGTTTCACACAAAATTCACACTCTCTCATACCATTCTTTCCTCTCTCGTCCAAAACGTAATGTTTTAATAAATAAATTGTGAGAAGAAACACGAATAGTTAATGTATCATGCGTCTCACAACGTTCACCCCTATCCGAAAAAGGTATTTTTAGAAATTTAGAAATATAGAAATTTAAGATAGGACATTGAAGTATAATTATTCCTTTAAACTTCATACGTTGCATACACAGCTTTCTCAATGCAGGAAGCATCTTTGTGAAAGGGGAAACAAACAATTGATTGCATAGTTCGTTTCTCTAAAACGGAAACGAAAACGAAACTGTTATGCCTTTGCAAATGGGGATTTTTTCGTTTTTAATTGGGTTCGTGAAAAAAAAGAATTCAAGATTGCCAAATTACTACCTCTCTTAGTGAACTTTTATTCAATCCATGTTTTTGTTTCGAAATAAGTTTTAATCTTCCCTTTTCTAGCTCGACTATTCGAAGAATATGAGAGCTTTACTACTCGCCCCGGCGTCGGCGTCGGCGTCGAAGTTTCCGTCGGCGTCCGGTTAAAGTTTTAGGGCAAGTTGGCATTTTCATTCATAAGTATTTGTGCTAGGGCTTTAATATTTGGAATATAGTTACATCTTATACCTTTCTTCACATTGAAGGTTAAAGATACTGAGTCTGACCTTCTTTTTGGGGTAAAAAACATGATTTTCGGTGGTTCTAGTTTTAGGGCAAGTTGGAATTTTTTTTAAATATTTTTTTCCTCAATAATTACATTTCTTCATATTGTATGCTGAAGATGCTGAGTGTGACCTTCTTTTTGCGGCAAAAGATATGACTTTGGGTGGTTAAAGTTTTAGGGCAAGTTGGCATTTTCATTTAATTTTTTAATTTTTCTCAATAAGTACTTGTGTTAGGGCTTTCATATTTGGAATATAATTACATATAATACCTTTCTTCACATTGTATGTTGAAGATGCTGAGTGTGACATTTAGGGAATAAATAACATGATTTTTGTTTGATTTTGAGAATCTTAGATAAATTCTTATTTTTTGGTTACATTCCTTTCTAATTGTGATCATTCATTTATCAAATATAATTCTTCAACATATCAAACGGGTTTTGCATGATGTCAAACATTTAGTAAACCTTTTTTTAAGGTTTGGCTATTTTTGGACTCTTGTCAGTTTTAACATTTGCGTTTAGCTCAACGTTAAAGTTTCATAATTCAAATCACGTACTTCATACTTCACACATTTGTTAAGGACCATCGTACAATTAGGTTAGATAACTCCATTGTATCCTAAATAAAAATTAGAAAATTTTGCCACAATGTTTTCCACTTTTTGTAATAGGTTATCCATTCAATTATGGAGATTTTCTATGTTTTGACAAAATACGTTCAAAGTCGTCTGCTTCAGATTTGCCGTATGAGGGAAAGGGTTAATATAGTACCTAAGTGCAATATAATGAAATAGTGCTTTATGTGAATAAGCGGCATATAGTCGAGCGCGCTGTCCTCCGACAGCTCTTGTTGTATATGTTTTAACTTCATCGCACGGATCTCCCCATAGAATATCGACACTTTCATATGGAAAAAAACACGCTACGGGAAAAAAGGGAATAGTAGTGCTTTTGATCCGGCTTTTTTTAAAAACATATGTAATGTTTTCTCGTTTTAATTTTAAATAATACACCATTCTTGAAAATCTTAACCCTTTCCTTTTTTAACCCTTTCCTTAACAACCCTTTTCGTAACCCATTCCTTAACCCTTTCCCTCATACGACAATTCTGCAGCAGACGACTTTGAACGTATTTTGTCAAAAAATAGAAAATCTCCATAATTAAATGGATAACCTATGACTAAAAGTGGAAAACATTGTGACAAAAGGAGAAATTGCACGTTTTGTGCAATTTCTTCTTTTGTCCCTATGTTTTCATAAAGCCGTCTGCTGCAGAGGCCTCAGAAAGCGTCTATATGAGGGAAAGGGTTAACGCTTTCTGACGCTTCTGAAGCCGTCAACGTTTAAAAACATGGTTGCGAAACGAGAATATATTTTTTATCCAATTTTCAATAGTTCTCTCAGAGAGATATTCCATATTTTTAAGATGCTTTATATCATAAATGACGTCGCCGGGAGTGTAATAAAGCCATTGAATAAATTGCGTATTCAACTAGTGTAATAACAATGCTACGTAACGTGACGTTATAACGTAACGTTTAGCGTTGTAAATACGCGCGCTTTATAGCGACGTTTATATGGATATAGCGCTGTAAATGATTAAATTAGTATTTAGGATATAAAAAGAACATTACATTCGTTGTCATTCAATACGAAATTTATTAAACTCGTTTTCTAAAAGTGATAAAAACTCGCCAAGGCTCGTTCTTATCAATTTCAGAAAACTCGTTTAATAAATTCCGTATTGAATGACCACTCATGTAATATCCTCTATTTATCCAATTTTCAATAGTTCTCTCAGAGAAATATTCCATATTTTTAAGATGCTTTCCAATATATTGTATGTTGAAAACGGGGGTAAAACACCTTTGGTTTTCTGATATGTCACAACATTACACGAAGTCAAAGTCTGATTTTATTACTTTCAACAAATTTGCAGCAAACGACCTTGAACGACTTTGAACACATCTTGGCAAAAACATGCATATAAAGCATTTTCTCCATTTGCCACAATGTTTTCAAATTTATCTGAGACAGGTGCGTTAAATATGGCTGAAGGTCGGAAGGGGGTAATCACATGTAGGGGATTTCGTCCATTATCTTGAAAAGATACCTCGGAGATTTTGTCTGTAGGGGATTATGACCGTATATCTAGACGCATTTCTTTTTGCAGCAGACCACTTTTGAAAACATTGAGGTAAAAGAGAGAATATACTCATAACGAGCAATTTCTCCTTTTGCCACAATATTTTCAACTGTGTTCAATTATACAAGTTACATTTTTCGAGAGTGTCCATATTTTGCCACGATGTTTTAAAAGTCGTCTGACATATATTTTGTATATGTGGTAGGGTTAAATATAAAAGAAAGTGTGCATATTATGAGTTTATTTCTGGTCGCTTATCTACAATATTATCAGAAACAGTATGAACATTCATAGTTCAAACAAGATATCACATGATAACATTTAGACATTAACCCTTTTTCTCATGCGGACGAGTTCAAGTCTCGAATCTTTTTTAACTCTGAAAACGTGCTCTGTGCTCAGAAATTAACTATTGTGCTCCAAAAAATTACTTCCGAATGGTCAATTTCGAGAATGGATTCGCTACTGGCATGAAATACTTCAGAACAAATTTTGAGCAAAGAGTAATCTTTTATAGTTATGGAGCCTTACTGCAGATTATTCTACGACTGAGTTAATTTGGAAACACTGTAGGGAAAGGAGGAATTGTACAATATGAGCATTTATTTTCCTTTTTAGCTCGACTTTTGAAAAAAACGAGAGCTATTGTCATGACCCTGGCGTCGTCGTCGGCGTCGGCGGCGGCGGCGGCGTGGTCGTCCGGTTAAGGTTTTTTGTTCAGCTCAGCTTTTTTTCTGTTTTCTAACAAACTACTACTGTTAAAGTCACTAAACTTCATAAACATAATCATATTATGTTAAATAATAAAAGTATATAGCTGGAAATCTTTATTTGTTTCACTTAAAACTTCAAAACGTAAGGTTAAGGTTTTTTGTTTAGCTCAGGTTTTTGACAATTTTTTAATCATGATTTTTCATATCTTAAAAACTTTTCTTTTTTTTTGCTTGAAACTTCACAAACTTGCAGAGTGTCTTAAGTTGACCTTATATAACAAGTTTCATAACTCTGTAAATAATATTGCCAAAGTTATCTCCCCATTTCGATTTAGAAAATCTACTTTGAAGGGAGAAAAATGGTGATAACTGAAACACAATTTAACCTATAGCTTTGAAACTTCCTAAACTTATTCAATGTCTTAACATAACTCGATACAACAAGTTCCGTAACCCTGAACTTAATATTGACCAAATTATTCCCCCTTTTTGGACTTAAAAAATCTACACTGAAGGTGTTGTCATCCGGTTAAGGTTTTTAGCTTGACTTTTGAAAAACACGAGAGCTATTGTCATGACCCTGGCGTCGTCGGCGGCGGCGTGGTCGTCCGGTTAAGGTTTTTGTTTAGCTCATTTTTTTATTTTCTCCCTATCAGTCGAGCGTCTGTGCCGTACGCGGTGCTCTTGTTTAAAATAGTTTCCATTCGTTTACGAAAATGTACTTTTTAGTTTTTAAAATGGCATATAATTGCTCAGAGCGACACAATAACTGTTTGAAGAAGTATATGTAGTTACAACTGTTTCGCGCTGACCCATCAAATTGTTTATCCTCAAATTTATTCAATGTATAATACCCTAGATCTCACTTGTTGTAAACAGTAAATGTCACCGCAGAACATAACTATTTATGATCATTCGGAGACTTTAGAAGGACATTTTCAATTGATTTATGAAGTTTAACGCTGCTTCAACAATTTACCAATCATACCACAGCGGTAACTTCACCTACAAAGACCGCCTCGGATGCGGGAGGTCGCAGGTCCGATCCCTGGCCAGGTTATACCAAATATCTTAAAACATGGTAGTAATGGCTGCCCCCTATAGTGCTCAGGGTTGCGGGGTTAGTATAACGACTAACTGGCTGATGTAGGAATAAATAGAAATTTAGTACTGGTAACTTACCCAGGAAACGCCGTGATATAACTGGACCAGTAGTACTGGTAACTTACCAAAGAAATGTCATAATATAACTTGACCAATAGTACTGGTAACTTACCCAGAAAATGCCATGATATAACTTGACCAGTAGTACTGGTAACTTACCCAGGAAACGCCGTGATATAACTGGACCAGTAGTACTGGTAACTTACAAAGGAAATGTCGTAATATAACTGGACCAGTAGTACTGGTAACTTACCCAGGAAATGCCGTGATATAACTGGACCAGTAGTACTGGTAACTTACACAGGAAACGTCGTGATATAACTGGACCAGTAGTACTGGTAACTTACCCAGGAAATGCCATAATATAACTGGACCAGTAGTACTGGTAACTTACCCAGGAAATGTCATAATATAAATGGACCAGTAGTACTGGTAACTTACCCAGGAAATGCCATAATATAACTGGACCAGTAGTACTGGTAACTTACCCAGGAAATGCCATAGTATAACTGGACCATTAGTACTGGTAACTTACCCAGGAAATGCCATAATATAACTGGACCAGTAGTACTGGTAACTTACCCAGGAAATGCAATAATATAACTGGACCAGTAGTACTGGTAACTTACCCAGGAAATGCCATAATATAACTGGACCAGTTGTACTGGTAACTTACCAAGGAAATGCCATAATATAACTGAGCCATTAGTACTGGTAACTTACCAAGGAAATGCCATAATATAACTGAACCAGTAGTACTGGTAACTTACCCAGGAAATGCCATAATATAACTGAACAATTGATGAAAGCGGCGTAAAGCACCAAATAATCAATTAATCATTCACCTACAAAGGCTACGCGTGTTTTTCTTGGTGTCTCACATCAGATATATTTAATGAAACACTGCTTCGTTTCCATATACAACAAGAAGACCATGGTGGTTGGATATCGCTCACTTGAGTTTTATAAAACTTAAGTAGTTCTTAAAGGTTCTAACTCTATACATACAAAGCCAACGAGCCACGCCATGTTTTCTGACGGGTTTGTATAATTTCAACAAACTAGATAGAGTGTCACACAAGGAACTTTTGTAGAAAATTATTTTCGAACTGACAATATTATATTTAAAGTTGTAATTATATATACATATAAGTAAAGCAAGCCCCTTCACCCTGGCGGCCATGTTTTTCAACGGATCGGAATAATTTCAACACTTTTTGTAGAGGGTCACCCAAAGTACCTTTGTGCCAAATAATGTTCATTTCAGACCTATATTGCAAAAAGAATTTTGAGGTTTTGTTATATATTTTTTTAGTTTTTTGTTTTATTGGGGTTTTACGCCGCTTTCAACATTATTTCAGTTATATCACGGCGACAGTTCAGTTATTCATGATCCCTGGGTAAACAAACAAGTACTAGGCTAGACAATTTAATTATATATACATACGTGTATAAGAAAAACAAACCCAGTCCCTTGGCGGCCATTTTTTTCAAAAGATTGGGATACTTTGAACATCATATTGTGACCATATCATGTCACAAGAATGACCATTTAAGTCATACGTCATGTTTAACCCTTTCCAACTTGTAGACAAGGCCTCTGCAGCAGACGACATTTTGAAAACATTGTGACAAAAGGAGAAATTGCTCAAAACGAGAATTTTCTCCTTTTGTCACAATGTTTTCAACTTTTTTCAGTAAATATACCTTCATTTATAGATTTTTCATATTTTACCCAGATGTTTTCAAAGTCGTCTGCTGCAGATTTGTTGTATGTGGAAAAGGTTTAATTTGCTATATCCCTAATCAATCTGAATGGGAAATCTAAACACAAACCAAGTCCAATCTCTATATCTGCACTTTGCGTTACAAACAGAAGTACATGGCAGCGAAAAGTGCACCGGCTACGAAACCTACACTGTATTTGTGGACACTGAACAGAAGTTTAGTCTGGTTCTCCGCGTATTTTATATTCAAACAGTGCCGTAACAAAGTGGTAGGGTCAAGTAATCCAGACTGGACAGAAGGTTTGCTTTAAAATCAACATGGGTCTGGCGGTATCAAATATTGTATGCTAAAGTTAACTCGGTTCGCTGTCATAATTGTGTCATCAGATAAAGAAAAGTACTAGCCAATAGAATGCATCTGTATTATTTCTTTGTGAAACACGCCTCGTATAAATTTGAAATTAAACAGCAGAAAGTAGGGAACATTCAAGCTTTTCTTCAAGTCTCAATGTTTTCGTATGTTTGTAGGCTAGAATAAAACCTATATTGAAATGTCACGGACGTCTTTGTTTGTATGGTGTGCTCAGGAAAATGTGTTTCTATGTTTCTATGTTTCTATGCATTTTGTGTACAAATAAACTATATAGAAATGTCACTGACGTCTTTGTTTGTATGGTATGCTCAAGAAATTGCATTTCTATGCTCATTAGTGTTTGAAGAGACTATATTGAAATTGTCTAACTCATATAATAGAGAACATATATATGTCGATACATTATGCAGAGTCCATAGTGTTGGTTTTCTCGTGGAACGGCTCATATACATGTTGACTGCGTGCCTTCAAGCGCAATAAAGTGTAGTGCACACGAACAATAACGATAGCACGCCTTTTGTTGGAGTTGTTAGACGATTGTAATAATTCCAATATGCCTATTTTATGAGTTATCACTTGTTTCATGCTTTCTTGTTCAGCAATTTCTCGATTATTTTCAAATGTATTAATTTCAAACTTAACGTGTTGATAGCTTGTATGCAGCAGATGCACAGGTGTAAAGTGCACGCTGACTATAATTCTAGCATGCGTGTTCATCCCTCTGTTTGTCCCTTTCCGATAATTTTGATACGCTCGTTGATAGAGGGGCCACACTATGGTGGATGACGCTTGTCACAGTGACTTTTGTCAAACTTCGGAAAGAATGATGGCCGAGCTGGGGTTCGAACTCACAACCACTGTATTGAAGCCCGCATCACAACCGACTGAGCTACCGTGGCTTGACATATAAAGACAAGACCGCCCGGTCTCCCAGATGTATTGAGTCGTCTTTGCGGCCTTATATCGGTTTATTTGTGAAGTCTGTATTATAGTGTTTTATTTAATATGGCAATCTGAAATATGGCACATAGATCGCATGTTGAATACAAATCGTATCTAAGGTATACTCTGGGATTGACTTTATGTATAACTTACCAATTTTAGCTAAACAGCTTATTGAGAAGTGAATATATTGCCTTTCCCTTTTCCACCAAAAATGCTGAGTTAACTGCAAGCGTTTGGTTAAAAGAAGAAAGCCGGTAAAGAAAGATAATGTAAAATTGTGTGAAAAAAGATAATTTTGCTGAAATTCTTCAATTTCTTCTGTTCAGTTAGTGTCTATCGCTCTTGACACATAATTATATCCTTGATATATCAAAAAATAATCCTTACTATCCTTTCAGTCATACAAGATAAATTCTTTACATCACGACACAGTTGTAGCCGATAATTTAAAGATATGCTTAGCTCTTATATATATCGAGGGCTCAGCGTGAAACAGTTGTAACCAAAATTGGTATTTTTTTACCAAGGTTAATCACCTCGCAATAAAGTATTTTAATGTGTTAAATAATTTTTCTTGGTAAACAATGGACATGTAGGTGCCATTGCTCGTTCTGAGCAACGGCACCTAAATTTGCATTGTTTACAAAGGGGTCAGAATTGCCCCTAAACCAGGGTTTTCAAAATAGATTTTAAGTTACAACCGTTTCACGCCAAGCCCTCGATATGTTGATACGGAAGATAGCTGTTTGTTTTAGTTGTTCTGTTTTTGTCTTGTTTTAACCTGTTCCCATATACTCCTTTTCTTCAACAGTGGACTTTGCAAAAATATGAGAAATCTCTTTAAATGAAAGATATATTTTTTATATAGTTGAAAACATTTTTGCAAAAGGAGAAATTGCTTATAATGAGCATTTTACTCTTTTACCACAATGTTTTCTTAAGTTATCTTTTACAGTTGCGTCCATAAATGGAAATACGTTAACCCTTTTCCACCTGCAGGTACATATTGACACATCTGCAATAGATAACCTTTAAAAACTAGGCCATAATGCTTTTTTTATTTAATAATTAAACTGTCTTATATGGAGATTTTTCACATTTTCAATGCATTGTGGGAGACTATGTAAAGAAAAATATATATAGTGAAAAGTATCACTAAATAATTTCTCTTTTTTAAAACATTGAGTTTCTCAATAATGCTTTGCCAAGTATGTAATAAACACATCTCTTTACCCTTTCCCACAAACAGGGGCTTTCTGACAACTTTGCAGAAGATGAATTTTGAAATCATTATTTTAATTCATTCATCAAATCTTTTGTTTGTTGAAATTCTTGGTATCGTATCCTGTATCTTTCTCGCTTTTCCGAAATTGTCGTTTTGATCGACGTTTTCAGTGGTTTCAACGAGCGCCGTACTTCTCACTCGATTGCTCTATCGAATATACTTGTAATATACTCTTTTCTTCAAAATGAACATATATTGATGTTAATATTTTATATACCATATTTGTCTTTAACTGCCATATGAATCATTGTTTGATGTTAAGAAATGACTTTGTAAATAAATTAGGCAAAATTGACAGATAAATTTCGTCAATAAAATATGGATAAATTTGTTGCAACCATTCAATGCTCCAAATCACGATCCAATCAGAGTGTCACTTTCATGCTGGTCTTAACTGTATGTAACTGAACTATTGTTGAAAACATCAGTAACATCTAATGAAAAGGTTTGTGGTAAAGGATGTATTCAAACTTGGAAAAAAAGTTTTTTTGAGACGTTTTCAGAGCAGACGATCGTAACATACCATATCGGGTTACTTCTAATAATAGCACTTGATATTTGTACATGTACATGTTATCATTACCTTATAAGGTAACGACTTACCTTATGAGGTTATAACCGCCTATCGTTATTAAGGTATTATACGGTATCTATGCGCAATATCACGTGATTGTTGTTTGTAAAAACTGCATAGTCGTTTGGGCCCGACATAACGATTTTGACTTCAATAGAGTTCTGACGTATCTAACATATTATATTGGGGAAAAAGAGAGGTGCGCAAGGAGGATAGAATATTGTATTGGTGAACTTCGAGAATTTGGTAAGTTATAACTTTTGACTTTTAGTTTGAACATTATATTGTTTTCCTGGTTTATCCAATGATACCGAACCTAACATAATAACTATACTTTTTTGGGGAAAATAACTTTGCAAACCTTGATGTATAGATATGTGATGTGATGTATAAAGAGTAACTGTTAAGGACATGTTATATTATGTTATATTTAATATTGCGACCCCACTTTCACGTATATGTAAATCTAAATATATATAATTTTTAACTTAAAAAAGTAATATTAAATATATTTAGTGACAGAAAATAATTTGATGGGTAAAAGCTTCTTTCGCTTAGTATGTATTGTGGGATTTTCCTGTTTTCTTATTTTTTCTGCTTCAGTCTTTTGTGTAGGTTTTCTATCATTATTAATATGTCATTAAATAACTAATAATAATACAGCAAATTTAGTGACAGAAGCTAATTTTGTACTTGCCTTCTATTACAAATATATTGAATGCTTCTTCAGCATAGTATAATTCTGTTTTCTCTATTTTTTATATTTCTGTTTTTGTATGTTTTTTTGTTGTCGTTTATTGTATAGTATTGTATATTGTAATCCATGTACCTTTTAAAATGACGTGGAACATTTCTTGTTCAAGTCAAATAATAAATTAATTGAGAAATGATTTTATTTTGAGTTTCATGCAAAATATATGCGCATATAATAAGACACAATATAATTAAGTCGATTGAAATTGGTCTATTTCATTTTGTCAGCGCATAAAATCCAAGAAAAAAATAATTAATCCTGAAAAAGATATAAAAATATTGCAACTGTTGCTTTTTGCCTAGTTTCCTGCTATCAAGGCAAAATTATGTTGCTTATCATTCGTTGCAGTTTATCCCGTTACCTTTTGTCCAAATGGCATCGAACTTGCGACTTCTGAAGTTCACTGTTAAAGAGATGCTACATTTCATATCGCGCCTTCACTTTTCACGTATAATTTGAAAGGCAGCTAACTTTTAAGACTTCACTTTTTACGCATTTGTAAATATACACAATTGTTAAGTTAGCTAACTTTTAAGACTTCACTGTTCAGGTATTTGTAAATATATACAATTGAAAAGGGGCTACATTTTAAGGAAATGTTACGTTTAATACTGCGACTTCCCTTTTCACGTATTTGTAAATATATACATTTGGCAGGGCAGCTAACTGTTAAGACTTGACTTTTCATGTATTTGTAAAATATATACAATTCGAAATGCAGCAAACTGTTAAAGAAATATTTCAGTTTATATTGCGACTTCACTTTTCACGTTTTTGTAAAACATCTTAGTCTAAAATACCTTTATTGAAGAGTATTCTATGTAATGACTTTCACATAATATTTCTTCAACTTGTTTTCACGGGAAAAGATACATGTTTGCATTTTTTAGCAGTATTGGTTCGGATCGCCTTTACATCTTATCATAATCTATACAATTTGACAGAAACTTCTATAACCCTTGTGTAAGTAATATTTGAACAGAGTATATATTTAATAGACTGTGCCGATCTGAATCTACACTATTCACAAAACCAAACGTGTACCTTATCGCACGGACGGTCACATATATACGCATGTTCAATCGTACGTGAGATATTTTAATCAATTACTTAAATGATGCACACTCTCTCCGTTTGCAAGGATGTTATTCAAAAAGATATTTTCTCCTCTTTCGCATTTACTGTTAATACATTTGACATCAAAATCTGTAAGGCTTTGGCGGTATATACACAATTTAACCTATAGCTTTGAAACTTCCAATCCTGTTATTATCGTTTTGTTTTGAAAAGACACATTGCATATATATTCATATATATATTGCCGTGTTCACTTATCTTAATTTTTAAAACTATTTCGATCGAATATAAATCTGCCTCTAATGTTTGCCAACCATAAAAGAAGTTTATCTATGATGTAGCGGATCGATCACATAAGTGTTCATGTTTACAGGACAATACAGTATTCTGATCCATGATATTTATAACATTACCACAAACAACAAATCTGCAGCAGACTTATTTAATTGTACATTTGTCTTAGACTAATTTGAATGAAGTCAGTATATCTAGTTTCAGAGTAACTTGTTTTAAGAGCCTGTTTGCATTATACGCATACAAATTGAACCAAGCTCTACCACAGCGACAATGCTTTTTGACTGATCAAACTATTCGAAAAACGTTGTTAGAGGGCCGTGTAAAGAGCATTTCTATGTTTATGAACTTACTTTGAAAAACGCACCCTAGTTTCAAAAGGTTTAAAGGTTGAAAGTATGTGCACTTAATTTAAACAATCCCCATCCCATAGGGGTCGTGTTTTCTTTTTTAAAAATTAAATTTGCTAGAACAAAGACTGAGAGGGTTTCCACAACCACCCGAAACCTACTTCGAAACCTTATCATTTCTTTCACACGTCTGCCTTATAGGCATATAGGGATAACAGGCCCCATCCCTAAGGATCATGTGTTATAACCTATTAACATATTTTGATTACTCACGGAAAGAACATTTGAGTAAAGAATAATATAGTTTTAGAGAAAAAAGATTGCTTTCTCCATTTGTGATACCATACAACCATGAGTTCAGTATCGAATCGAATTATTTGAACACTTTCGTACTAGAAACATTCCTTTGAAGTTTAGTTCACACAGTGCTTTAAGTGTAAATGTTGGCTAGCATGTAAGGTGTAAGCTGACTGCTACATGTTGATCACATTAGCTCATCTTAAACATTAAGTTTATGCTAGCTAAAAGAGGTCATTTATTGCAACTTGTGTCCAAAGTAACTTTGCAGTATGTTTAACATGTATCTTCTGTTCTGTCCTTCATTGACATTGCGCACGTTGTGGCTCCCATCGTTTGTTTAAACGTCAAAATCAGTCGCGTCTCGTTAATAAGAATTGGTTTCATTTTAATTACGCATGGCGTAGCTGTACATTAATTGTGACATTCCGTTTCTTTACTTATCTAGTTTTTGCGCATATATATAGTTGTCTTATTTTTTTGACAGTTTTTAATGAATTCAATTTCATAACTCCATCTTATCGTCGAGCAAAGGAAAATTGGAAAAATTCCATTACAAAAAAAAATACCACTATAACGCTACATATCATTTTTTTTAATTACACACATGCACAAATGGTTGAATGTGGTCGTATAAGGCAATTTGTGTACTAATTATTCAGAAGGTTACATTTTTGAATATTTCCAAATGCAAGGATTCAGAAATATGCATAATACGTCTATTGTATTATTTTTCTAAATTCTGATTATATATTAACAACAGTTGTTGGGGCCATAGTCTGTTTTCCCGGAATAATTGTGTGTGATGTCTTTTTTTTTTTTTTTATTTCAATCAAAGAGAAGATCACCGACCGATCGTATTGCCGCACGAAAGAGTAACACCAACTCTCTCTGCCTCAGAAATACCAGAGACATGTAAAAGTTTATATGTCTCTGAAAATATTAAGTATCTCGAGCTTAGAAATAAAGGTACAGATAAGTGTCATCATCTGTTATTTTTAACATTTCTCCGTTATATAAAGCAGTCACAACATTGAGGACCGATCGAGCGATGTCATTTCTAATTTATGCGTTCAATAGCGAATTTCATGTCCTCTAAAACGGATTATTCTGTATTTGGTAAGTGTTTCATTACTAGCCCTTTGTCAGTAGGTGATGCTTTAAATATATATGAGCCGTCCCGCGAGAAAATCAACATTATGGCTTCTGCGAAATGTATCGACCAGATCAGCCTGCGCTGTCCGCGCAGACTGATCCAGGCCGACACATCCCGTCTCAGGGGGATTGAGGTATAGAGTAATGATCCCTGATACAGAAAATCCACACGAGGCGAAAAGTGTCTATCCGGGTAAGCCTGTGCGGTATGCTTATGCTGATCCTGGTCGATACTTTACGCAGAGTCCACGGTGTTGGTTTTCTCCCGGGACCACAATGTTTTCAACTTTATTTGAACAATTAAGCTATCTTTAAGGAGATTTTTCAGTTTTTTTGTAACTCTGATTTCAAAGTCTTCCACATATTTGTTGTATGTGGGAAAGGGTTAACCATGTAAAGCTATGTACTGGTACGAGAATTTAAATGATAGGTGGGCTGACTACCGAGAAATAACTAACATACTGTACATGAGGACGGTGTACCTATTTTCATTAATTAAACACAATCTAAATGGACCAGCGTCTGTTTTCCAACACTAATTCTTTTACAGATCTATACTGATTTAAGTGGTAAGTAGATAGCAAACACCACACGAGCATCGATTTTCGAGATTTTTAAATAGACTAAGGCTCCGATACACATATATGTAATCTAATCTTTGATTTCCCTTTTCACCATACGGCCATTCAAGAAATATATGATTTCCCTCAAACAAATTATGATTAAATATAAAAAGTGTTCAATCTGAAGCGTTATTTATAACGGTGACTTCTCTCTTTGCCACTTGTTAGTTTTAAGATAAGATTTTATGGGTGAAAATGGTAGGCAATGTGAGACTAGGCTCCAATTCCACCAAACGTACTTAGCGCTATTTAAGACTTTTAAAAATACTTAAAAGCAAATTTCATCATTATAGTTTTTTCGAAAATTTTGTAAAACATGAATGGTGGAATGTTTAAGTAATTTACTAAGTTCATATAAATCGTTACATGCTGTTAAGTATTTTTAAAAGAATTACTCAACGCAAAGTAAGTTTGACACAGGTCAACAATCGTGAATTAGCCATGGACTAGGGTTTTTCAAATGTTAGCTCTCCTTATTAGATATTAATGGCCAGCCTTCTGGACACTATTTGGACCTTGTGCATTTGGGCCGCTCCATGAGAAATCAGAGATAGTAACATCGCATATGAAATAACGTAATCATCGCTCAAAGTGTGACGTACTTTCGCGTGTGTAAACTCGCATATTTACACGGTGTTTGATCATGTTTATAAACGTAGTGTGCATCAATAAAATGAAGCGCGACATACTGTTAAAAGCAGGTTCATCTCTCCCTATTAATTAAAGTGGCATTTCTATCCAGAGGGAAGAAAACTCATGTAAAAAAAGTTCAAATCGATTTTTTTAAAAGTAAGAAGCTGAATGGGTTTGTGATTAACCACAAACATGTTACCCAAGAGCCCACACTCACAAATTATACTTTTCTCCAAGATTTCAGGATTTTAAAAACGGAGCCGTTCATGTACATTTTCATTCCAGAATGTATTTAAAGGTTGGATGTCATATACAAACCGTGTTGAGATCAAATGTACATAACTGTTATAAAAACACACTCAGTTCAATGAGGCATATACAGTGTATACACAATAAGAATGTGTATCTAGTGCTTCAATGAACTGAGTTATTTTTATAACAGTTGACTTGTGTACACTTTATTCTCCCCCCCCCCCGAATGTTTGTGTTAGACACCAACCTTTAAAGAGGTACCTACCGAGCTGGGAAAAACAACTTTATTTAAATAATTAAAATATGAAAGCTTTCTCATACTACAGTCTAATTAGAATCAAACATGTCCTCATAAAGGTTTATAATGGAAAACAATTGTTATTTTACTTATTTTTTTTATGAATTTCTATAAGAGTGCAACTTTAATTCAAAAGGAGTGTTTAACTTTTCCAACAATTACAAGCGCTTAAGCTTAGTTAGACGTATCGTAAAAAGGTCAGGCAAACCCAAAAATCGTCAAACATGCTTGAATACTTGTTTGCATATTTTCCTTATTACTCTATCAAATACAATACGTTTCATACACTTACACTTAGAAATGAAATGCGCAACTTTATATATGCTTCAGATACAATAATTAAGAAAAGCCCCTAATTAACACATCATTTTACTGACGATTTTCCATGAACAAATGAAGATGAAGTGTAACACAAATTTGCGACGAAAACTACAAAACAGCCTTAAAAACGTAAATTATCTTTGATTTAGCGTAAAATTACGTCTGTTTCCTCGGCAGACTACAGGAAGGATTTAGCGACATTTTCAACCATTTACAGTTGACTTAAACAACATGGAGGCCCATAAAGAGAAAAAATAAAATTAGTGACACTTACATTTTTTATGACAAAAATACGTTACCAGTGTAACTGATATATTAATAACTGATATCTGAATTTATCTCATACCGATAAATTCATGTAACTCTAGTGAATGGGACAGTATTAAAAAACTGGTAAGTATTTTCTTATAAAAATATGTTTTACTTTAAATTATTAAAATGAAAAAAATATACATGAAAAAACGTTTTTCCGATAGAAACCACACAGCAAAAATGGTGATTTTTTTTTTCATATGTTCTTGTATGATTTCAATGATGTAACTTACACTTGTTTGTCGCTGTTTGCGTGTATTGCATATATATATATATATGTATATATATATATGAAATGAACATTTATCTGTTATCTTAAGCTTAAATCGAAACTTATGACGAAATTGTTTAGATTTCAATCCGGATATAACTGCGACTTAAAACAAGTAATTACTCCGTTAACGTTATCTTTACTTGATTCTCAAATATTTTAGTTTTTTTTGTGTTCATCACTTTTGCTTGTCTGTGATTGGCTGAAATATTTTGTTCATATAAATTAACATTGGCGACGTGCTGTATTATGGAAAATAAAGTTGTAAAATACTATTATGTTTTATTACTCACTGAAATAGCCATATTAATGCTTAACATATAAGGAATGGAGCGGTTTTATTCATTTTTATGGAGGTATGAACAAAAAAACCTGATCACACTTTCTATGAAACCGCTTCGCGATTTCATAGAGAGTGATCAGGTTTTTTTGTTCATACCCCCATGAAAACGAAAAAAAAAACTCCATTCCTTAAATGAACGTCAAGTTTACGTCATTTTAAATAAGCGTTAAGCCAACCTGATAATTGCACGAATTTTGTCCCCCGCAATGCGACGCAATTCGTCGTGCCAATGATTAAAGTATTCGTGAACGAGCGTGAGGAGTATGTGAAGGGTGCGGGGTGCGTGCCATGACGTAGAGAGAATGTTGAAATTTTCAATAATTCGGCACGCATAAATGTTCGTACCATGTGCGTGAACCATGCGTGAACACTGCGCGAACTCGGCACGAACACTGCCGACGGTGCGTATCAATGCGTATCAATGCGTGAACACTGCGCGAACTCGGCGCGAACACTGCGCGAACTCGGCGCGAACACTGCCGACGGTGCGTATCAATGCGTGTAAATACGTGAACACTGCCGACGGTGCGTGTCAATGCGTGAACACTGCCGACGGTGCGTGTCAATGCGTGAACACTGCACGAAGTAGGCGCGAACACTGCCGACGGTGTGTATCAATGCGTGTCAATGGTGAACACTGCGCGAAGTCGGCGTAAACACTGCCGACGGTGCGTGTCAATGCTTGCAATCGTCCACAGCGGGTCGAGGAATGAAGTTAGGTGTGAAACTACACGCTATATATATAGCGTGCCGCCAAGCGGGACAAAAGCGTGACCAATGCATTGCTTTGCGGAAAGACAGCGGGAACTATGCGTGTCGTGCGTGACACTGCGGGACAATGCGGTACGGTAGACGTGAACAATGCGCGAACAATACTTAACCTATGCATAAACAAGTATAGTGCAATTTCGTGTCAATGTGTGCCAATGCGGCCCATTTTTTTCCTCGCATTGCGTTACAGTGCGTAATTTATGCGTGTACAGTGCGCGAACAGGCCGCAAACACGGCTTCAAGCCCCGCTGCGTAGCACCGATATGGCACGCCTTGCCACGACGCATTGCGTGGCATTGCGGGGACAAAATTCGTGCCAGTGTCAGGGTGGCTTTACACATTTTAGCCTCACCTTTTGACGTTACGTCTTATTAGATATATGCTATATCGATATATATCTACATGTTTTTTGATATAATTCCTTCTTTCAATGATCCAGCAAGATTTAGTGTATGCTTTAGACTGAACAAACTGTCTCTAAGATTGTTTTAAACTATTGATATATACGCATTTTCGTGCATTCTTTTTCCTTTCCATTTCGTCTCGATGTAATATATTGTGTTTAGAATCCGTGTCTCTCTGAAATTAATTGTGACAGATATTCGCATTTTGCAGTATTCATGTACCTGTTCATCCCTCTATAAGATTTCAATCAAAATGTTTTTACGTTGTAATGGTGTAATACAATGCTGTATGGATAAAATGTATCTGCATCTGCGAAACGTAAATTGAAAAATAATATATATGTATATAACCGACCAAAATGTTATGAAAATCTAGTCAAAGAATAATATATACATGAATATGAAATAAATCCGTTTGAATCGGTCGAAATTGCGGATTCAACGCAATGCTTTATGTGTCAGTAGATATTCAACTAATAGATGTATAACTGAGCTGAGATTTTCGAAAACCAACCAAAGTGCTGTACGAGTAGTTAAAAAACAGATCAGTCTGCACATGTTTGCAATTTAATATGCATTTATGTGTTTAGGTAACAAAGGACGTCATACTACCTCTGACTAACAGTATACACCGAGATCATATTGGATAGATGTGCAGAGGTATGTATGTGGGTTAGGGTTGATATCTCAGGTTTATTTTTTCAAAGTTGTTCCGATTAGCATAGAAGACAGTGTTGCAAAAGGATGTTTTGCTTTCTATGTCTCCTTTTGACACAATGTTTTCAAAAGTTGTCTGCCGCATATGCATCTGTAATTGGAAAAAAATGCTATTCAACTATCACAACCAAATCTAACATTTCAACATTATTAACTTTTGGAATGCACTAGACCTGACCTTATCTAGAGGAAACAAACACAAATCATACAGTACTCTTTTCTGATTCCAAGTTAGAACATCACATGATGATAAATATTAACCCTTTCCCACATACAGACGCGTCCTGACACCTCTGCAGGACTGCAGCAGACGACTTTTTAAAACATTGTGGCAAAAGAAGAAATTGCTCATCATGAGCAATTTTTCATGTTGCCACAATGGCAATGTTTTCAATTATTTTCAATAAGTATACATTTAAGGAGAGTTTCTCTGCTTCAGATTTATTGTTAATATGCTGTATTACAGTACATTACGGATTTTTTTCCACCTTCATAATCGAGCCATTTAAACTCATATTTCCTTTTTCTACAAAATACTCCTTAGACCGGACCAATGAACTATTGGTGAAGGTCGTTCGGTCGTGCATTAATGTCGAACCAAGCAAAGGGTTACAATTTACAAAGGGTTATTTGTTAATACGGACGTGGGGTGTAGTGATATCCTTGTCCTTTATAACACCTAAATATGATATGTATACATTCAGAGACTTGTAATTTGTATTTGGTTACCACAAATAAGCGGAATTTATTTCACATATTTTACTTTTGCTTATGCATGCATTTGAAATTCAGTCTAGACTTGTTTGCGCTATCTTTTTGTGTGTTCTGGGGCATTTACATCACGTGACTTCAAAATCTGACTTACTAACTATAGTACATTTTGCAAGCAAATCCACTAATAAAAAAAGTACTTACCAGTTCATTTCTTTAAAAAATATTAGTTCTGCACCAAAGAGTAAAAAAACATATATAATAGTGTGTATTATATAATGAGAAACTGCATCTACAGAAATTAACTTGACTCTTCAGAAATTAACTTTATGGCCCTAGATAAGATCAAAGAGGGCCAATAAGTGATGGCTAGGGTCTCAGCTCATGTTAACAGTTATAAGTGATTTACTAGCTGATAAGCCCTTGCTGAATATCAGTAGGCCTCTGGTATAAATGCGTAGGACTGTAACGGTTATCCTTGAACACAATTAAGTTCATCGTTGTTAGCATGAAATCAGCCTTCGATTTCGGATTTCCCCTCCCCCACTCACGTTATAAACTATCATATTGCTGTAATTTCCACTTACGCATCTGCAGCAAACGACTTTTGTATACTGTGTGGCAAAAAGGGTAGGGATATTGCTCTTTATGTGTTATTTCTTCTTTTGTCAAACTGTTTTCAGATTTACTCAATAATCTAACCTCCTTTCTAGAATCGCCTAGATGTTTAAAAAGTCGTATACTACACATCGGAATATGTACGCCAGTAAAAGCACACGTAAAGCTAACGTTATGACTAATAGAAAATTATGTTTGCAAAAATATGAAAATGCAACTTTGGAATAGAATGGAAAACGTTGTCTGTTGTAGCAACAGTTGACTGCTGTAGATTCGTCAAAACGCGTTTGGCTCTGGAAAACGTTAAATAAAACATCAAAATGATGGGGAAGATAAACCTACGTTTATTTATGAACAGCGAGGCTGCAATTCTTCGATTTCTTCTTCATAGCATATTTATGTTGCCTTGTGACATTCAACTAAACGTATCTAACGATGACACTCATGGACGATATAAACACATATGAAATTGTCGCAGTTAAAGCGAACATCTTGGGAGAACGGTTTCTGGCGTTAATCAAATAATGGCATTACTCATACCGTATACCTGATAGATACAATAGTTAAAAACTATTGTGAGAAAAGGGCAAATTACATGTATTGAAAAAGTTTTTATCTTAAAATAATCAAAATAGTACAATGTTCGTTACAGATAGACATATCTCAGCCATCTAAGGGCTTATTTCAGTTACATCACCATATAAGGTCACATACCTCTGGTGGCGAGCTTATATTGAAAGAACGTCTTGACGTTTACAGTATATACACACTCTGTATTCTGAATATTTTCATGTGATATAATGATTAAGTAAGCCATGCTTTTAGATTAATTTGATTCCATTATGTTTAACATAGTGCAAGGATCTTAAAAACAAAACGCGAAAATCTTAGAATATACATTTAGTAGTAGATAGTCGGTGAACCTGTTTCATATAACTATATCTCTTGACTTTTTTTTTAACGACAAAGAATACCTGGGTTTCTGTAATACGATGGACGGAGATTTCTTTAATGTCAAAGTACATCTCTATCTCAAAACCAGAACAAAGGCTCGGTATGCGGTTTCTGTGTTTTTATCTATCTAGCGTTCGACACAATCGTATCATTTCTTTCAAATCTGCAGCATTGCTATGACTAATTTCCTTTCCGTCAAACCGAAATATTCTGACGCCTTATTCAGCTGAAGACATTGTACAATCAATGGAGGAACGTCCTCCCAAAATGAGCACATTTTCATCGTTCCACAATGATTTCCACTGTGTATCATAAACATAATTTCAAATCGCGAAGTGTCACAATATTTTATTAACCCTTTGTTCACAAACATATGCTTTCGGATGCCTCGGCTGCGGCTTTGGCAAAACAAGACTTTGATCATTATGAGCAATTTTTCGTTTTACCAAGATGTTTTCAACTGTATTCAATAAGTATTATTCTTCCATTCATAGAGAACTTCCATCCTTTCGACTTTATGATTGTTCAAAGTCGTCTGCTGGATGAACATGCTACAAGTCAGATGGATCCAACAATATCAAACCCGACCGATCAATGATCGTTTAGGCGTGTTTTCGAGTCTGTCTCTCGTGTCCAGGGATGTTGTGGTCAATCTCAGTTGCCTTCATCCTCGGTAACAAGGCTATTCATACAATATATGATACCCTGGGCAAATTGGATGTATAAATCTTGTACTCATGAATAATCTATGAGGTGAAATGCAGCCGCTTGATCGTTCACATGACACAAACCTCATGCGATACGAAAATAGCAGTGTAGTAACGGAGGAAATCGTGGTGCATGCTTTACGATGTTTTGCTAGCCAATTTACCCATATATGTTATGAATAGCCTGGGTACTGAGGATGAGTTGCCTTATATAGTAGTCGTTATATGGATGGCGTTAGTTCTAGCAAGCATCTGAAATATTAGTTAACCTAACACATACATCGTGAATATGTTGTGTTCACAACGAACACATGTTTGAAGGATACCAATACATACAAAAGATATAGTCAACAGTAAGTACCGTATAAACTAATTCGAGAACATACCAGTTCAACATAGTATATATGTAAAGGGAAAGGGGAAAGGAACGAACGATGTATCCTCTACAAAATATTCAAATTCTTACGGGCGAATAGCGTAAGACTGCGTTGAATGTTTTTTTATTTAAAACTGTTTCATGTTGTGCGAAATGTATAATTGATAGATGTACATTTGAATGGCAAACTCGAAGTTATTTCAAGACCTAGACAACTGCTTGATCCGACGCTGGACATAGTCTAACACTTTATCTGATATTGACGACACATGGCACATTATGTGGAATTTGGAAGATGCTCATATGAGCAATTTTTCAACTTTTATTTCAAGCGTTGTAGGTGGTATACTTATATATCAGATACGTTCACAGCAGAGGAATCAAAATATCAAAATATCATATCGAGAAACTGGTTATAGCAACTGAGATATTTGTAAATTACAGAATAATTTCACTAACAAGACATAAAAGATTTTTAAAAAAAAGAGTTAGAAAAACAACGACATTGCTTCCTAAAAATGATAGAGTAAATTGTTTTTATACGAGTTAGTCTTTAAGTATCACCAACAATAAAGCGTCCGCGTTAAATCCTCGGCCGGGTCGTACCAAAGACTTTTAAAATATTAGTAATGGTTTTTCCTCCTTAACGCTAATGATTGTAGGGTTAGCCTTACGACTGGCTCGCTGGTGTCAGGATAAATTGACAAGTAGTACATGTAACATACTCAGGAAACGTCTGCAAACTTGTTGAAAGCGTCGTTAAACACCATTCAAACAAATAAACAACTGCTACCAACAATAAAGTAAGCAGATTTAACGTTATCTACAACTACTATAACCTACTGTTTTATAATTAGAAACGAGCTAAGCCCTAAAAGCTTTTACTATGTCTGGCGATTAAGTTGTTTTGTTTTATCTGCGTACAGTAAAGACTCGGATGAACTACCAGTATATGAGTTCAGGGTTTCCAGTGTCCTCATCGTCCTCTTACATATAGTGTAGACCCGGATGTAACTCCTGACGAAAAACTAGAATTGTTGCCCGACATAATGTTACTACAATATCTCTTCCTGTGATCTCATTACGTATACAGATACAGCAGGACTAAAAGTTCAAAAACACAGCCGATTTTTTTTTTTTGTAACAGAAAATCCACAGGATGCGAAAAGTGTCTGCCCGTATTAGCCTGTGCAGCATGCATAGACTGATCCGGGTCGATACTTTACGCAGAGTCCACAATGTTGGTTTTCTCACGGAGCGGCTCATATTATCTAAAATTCTTCTATCACCAAGTTGCTTATCACGGTCCGCAGTGATTGAGTGTCGTAAACCCGGTGAACAAATTTAAGTGTGTGTTTTATGATAACGGAGAAAATAGTTATAAGGGCCGTGTTACGTATAAATACGCTTTCTGATGCCTCTTTAGTAGACAACTTTTTAAAACACTGTGGCAAAAGGAGAAATTGCTCAACATGAGTAGTTTATCATTTTGTCATTTTTTGTTCAACTGTTTTAACTATAAACAAAATAATTGTAAGCGAGTTATATTTTTGAATAGATGTTTTCAACGTCGTCTGCAGCAGATTATTTGTGTAAGAAAGGGTTAAAAGTAGTATTTGATCATGCTTTGACAACCCTGAATATATATACACATAGCTTCATCATAACGCATTTTTGTTGCAGCCGTTAACAGTCGTTTACATTTACATTCACCATAGATTCCAAGTAAACAGTTCAGTTTGAACTGTCGTTATTTTATCACGTTGATGTCCCGTGCTTTCGTTACGAAAATGACACATACAGACGCGGCTATGTAACATGACTCGGTTAAATTAAAAACGATAAGAGACTTCCTCTCTGATTAAGCTCGATAAAAGTTCTGATATATTTGGATAGGCGACAGTGTGTCTTCAATGGTACTTATTTGCACATCTTTCCATCTCAGAGTTAAATTTAAACGTATTTCGTTGACGCTTTGGGTGTATGTTGAATAAATGGAAACGCATAACGAAAATAATTGGCCACAATTCCGTTTGTATTAAATGTTTACTTGAAATCTTTACTGGATGTGCATGGCACTTTAGAAACCCGTCAACGCACAACACCAAGACAGAAAGTCGGGCTATTTGTGATACCATTGGCGTCGTCGTCGTCTGCGTGGTCTGCGTCGTCACACAAATGTAACCTTACCTCAGAACTCAAATGTCGTTCAACATTTTCAAATGAAACTTGGTACAGTTGCTGGTACACTAATCAGAAACAGAAGAATACTTGTTGCTGTTTCTGTTGACTCCGTGTTGTCATTTTTAGCTTGTCTGTCTTCGAAGAAAGAAAGTCGGGCTATTGTGATACCCTTGCCGTCGTCGTCTGCCTAAAAGCCGTTCAACATTTTCAAATGAAAATTGGTACAAGCTTTCATTGGAGCAATACGCATGTTCATACAAATTCACATAACTCTGGCTTTAATAAGTATTTAGAATTCCCATTTTCCCAAAATTACCTGACAAACGTTGGTGTTTGCTCTCTTGTTTAAAGCATAATACCAGGCTGTTATTTTTAGTACATTGGACGGATTGGTAAAGTTAATCGTTTTATTAATTAGTTATTTATCGAGCTTAATTGGCTTTTTCGTCCGTAGGGATGTTTTAAAATACTTCCCGACAGCCAAGACTTTTACGATAAAGGACCGCTCTCATCAAATTCGTTTAAATGCTAATGATACCCTAGTTGTCTCTATATGAAGTTACTTTTCCAATACGTACGGTACTTATTTAATGTGTTAGCTGTAATGCCATTTTTCTAAGGTGAATAAACGAGTATGCAATCCCATTTTCCATGTACGTTCTTCCGTTTACAGTTGACATGAAAATCTAAAACAGGGATCAGTGTTGAACTTTTCATAAGCTGTATTAGACATTTAATAAACAGGATAATTGCTGATCATATTTTGAAAACGTATAGTGTCTCCATGACTATTTCGGTCTGATATCCATACGGGGTCGTGAACCTTGTTAATAGTTTACGAGTACCTTATAGGTAGAAGTGATATATTCAGTACGAACATACTTCGGAATTGCTTGCTACTCTGTTCATGTTTACCCTCACACTTGGCTATATAACCATTTGCCGAGTGCGAGGGTAAACAATCTCAGAGAAGAAAGCAATTCCTAAGAATGCGCGATATATATATATATATAGTTATAGTTATATAGTTATATACATGTACATGAACTGCGTCTAGCGCTTTGGGGTCTTAATGTCACTCTCTTTTGAGGTGAGATCATTCTGCGATGCACTTTCAGTATTGTTTCAAACTATGCACTAAGGCAAACACACATATATCCACATAGACGGTGAAGACTCTGGTGAGACAGTACGTATACAAAGGATCGCCTGAGTCTGTACATATATGTATATGCATTTGAGACCCAATCTCTCTCATAAATGTGTTGACAGTTTATCTGGTTAACTATACTTCAAAATATTCTCCTTTGAAAATGTCAAAGATCAGCTATAACAATGATACAAGTGGAAAATAACGTTTTAATCCTACTTTCCCACATATAACAAATCTGCAGCAGACGACTTGAAAAACACTACTGCGAACATATATTGCAAATATATTGAAAATCGTCTTCTGCAGAGGCGTCAGAATGTTTATTTTTTTCAATTGAGAAGCCAGGCGAATACTGATTAGCTTCAAAATGTTCCGATGTATAAATATTATTTCAGGAAAGGTACATAAAACTCAATCAAAGATAATTGCACTATGATGTTTCGAATAACTCAATGTCTAATAATGGTTTAACAGAGAATAATATATGCAAGTCTCTGTTTTAGAAACGTACTTCAAATGCTATTTATGACAGACAGATATGAATGTATTTACCCTCGCCGTGCAGAGGCAAGGGAGTTAATTATATATAGTATTTTAACACTTTTCTTATGCTGACACACATTTCGCGTATCTGTAGCAAACGTCGACATTCTTAGCAAGTCCCTCTTTTGCCGCAATGTTTTCCACTCTTTTCAATAATCATGATTTCAATAATAGATATTCACAGGTTTTTTCATATGTCTGTTCAAGGTCGTATCATGTAGATGTGTTGTATGGGGTAAAAGGTTAAGATTATTAATCCAGGAAGCCTCAGCCAATTAATCAACTTTTGATCCGAACATTTTTCCGTCACCATAATGTTGTCAAACATAGCAAATGCCGTTAATCTTCAAACCAGCAATAACCCAGGATGTTCTTTATTTGTTAAAATCATTGATTTTGACAGGTCTTAAAACTTTAACACATTTCAAATCTAGGACCCTTTACATGTCACACATGTTATATATTTCATTACAAAATTGTTGAATCTATTCTGTTTTTTTCACAGCTATGCTTCTAAAAGTAAAAGTGTTGAACCCGACTAAAAGAACTACGGATTTCGAGAATATAGACACATGCAAACAAAAAAGTGTGAGTCGGGTGCATTGAATTAAGATAGTGTTGCACGTATCTCATCAGAAACTTCACATTACACACATACCTTTACCCAATGATTATTTACATGAGCCGTCCTACGAGAAAACCAACATTGTGGACTCTGCGTAATGTATCGACCCGGATCAGCCTAAACATGCCGCACAGGCTTACCCGGACAGACTAAGCCGCGCCGACACATTCCGTCTCACTCCTGAAACAGAAAATCAGCAGGAGGCGAAAAAAGTGTCTGTCCGGATTAGCCGGCGTGGCATGCTTAGGCTGATCCGGGTCGATACTTTACGCAGAGTCCACACTTTTGGTTTTCTCGTGGGACGGCTTATATTATTTTTCTAAATATTTTCCTATACCATGTCATGCGATGCATTTTTTGTAAATGATCCGTTATCAGGCGTTGATAAATGGCATATGTTATCCTGTCTTAAATCACAACTGGTGGATTTTGTGATCAGCTGACAGCGTAAACAATTTACAAAAAGTATAATTGAACATTTTGGTAGTCATATCATAACCTTTGTGATGTGATTAAGTGGAAACCTGTGAGTTTGTACTGTATTATGAAAGTATACCAATAATCTTTTCTCAGCGGTTTAATATTCGGATCAAGACAAGAGTGCTCTGCTTCGAAAGTGTAATCAAACAGGCATTGGACAAACACTTTTAACGAGACACACTTCTTAACGCTTTCCCACATACAATAAGTCTGTAGCAGACGACTTTGAACAAAGCAATAGCAAAATATGGAATATCTCTATAAATGCAAGTGTAATAAGTGAATATAGTTGAAAACATAGTGGCAAAAGTTGAAATTGCTCATTATGAGCAATTTCCAATTTTACCACATTTTTTTTTCAAAAGTCGTCTGCGGCAGAGGCGTCAAAAAGCGTCTATATACAATACAATACAATACAATATATTTTAATGCAAAAAAACTACAAGTTTTATAACAAATTATACAATTTAAACAAATTCCTTACATAACATAGACAATGTTTTCCGAAGAGCATATACAACTGTAGAAAATTAACCGTACCTATGTAACCCAAAATAAATATTATCATATTTATATATTTACTCACAATGAAGACACCATATTTGTTCTATTCTTAAATTTAAGTTAAACTAAAATAAGACATATTTAGCTTCTTATGTTATTTGCATAATAAATATATTTAGCTAAATTATTTATAACGACTTCTGAAGATGATGACATAAGATTTATTAATGTTTGATTTGTTGGCCATGTATAGTAGTATCTTTTGATATATTTCAATCTTAGTCAGGAAAATTTCGAACAAATTAGCAAAAAATGGTATTCGTTCTCTACTAGTCCCGAATTACAATTTTCACATATTCGTTCATTTTGTGGATGTTGTGATGTCGTCCACTTTCAATTTTTAAATTATGTGATTATGTCTAGTCTAGTCAAAACCTTCAATTTCTCCCTTTGCCACAAGGTTTTCACCTTTTAACATTAATTAAACCTTCAATTATAGATAGATTCCGTGTTATTGCTGAGATGTTTTCAAAATCGTCTGCTGCAGATTTGTTGTATGTGGGAAAGGGTTAAAAACTTATTGACCGTTTACCTTATATGGAATATCGACTTCTATGGTCAAGAAACATAATATATGACATCTGATACAAATGTACAGTATCTTCTTTGAACCAAGCTCGCAACATTGATAAGGTACAACATGGAGACAGTTGTCCTAGATAACTAATCAGTACGGCCGGTATTATTTAGCCTGATACCGATGCATCAGTCGTAATGCTATCTCCAAAAACCCTGAGAGGCAAGGAGGGAAACGATAGCAACCAAAGATCTTAAATATGACCCAAAAGGTTGGTTAATGTAGATGTGTTAACCCTTTCCCACATATATACGCCTTCTGAGGCCACTGTGAGATTGTAAAAATAATGAACAATTTCACCTTTAGTCAAAACGAGTTCACGCCAAGGGCAATATTGAAATATTTGCAAACAATACTGATTAAGGTGAGACAGCTTGTAACGAGCTGTCTCACCTGAAATCAGCATCATTTACCTTTTAGTTATCAAAACAGTCCGAAACATGAGAAATGGAGACGCCCGATTTTGAGGTTGGAAGAATCTACGGTGAAAAATTTAGCGCTGAAAGAGTTAAAACAATAATGAAACTTTCATTCATCGAGATTTTCCTAGATGTCTTAAAAGACGTCTGATGAAGATGTCTTGTATGTGGGAAAGGGTTAGATGTGTGAATAAGGGAAAGAGTGAACGTACATGTTTAAAGTACATGTGGTTTATTTTTTTCATTGGTGATGAATGTGACACGAAAATTGTATGTAATTTATTTCGATGTATTGTAACCATGACATATGATTCTGTATCATTTAAACCAATGTAATCAATTCGAGCAACTTAGCGTAATTATCACACATCTTCACACATATACATGTATTCCTGCGCATCCATGATAACAACTGTTATATTCTATAACTTATTGGCGAACAACTAAGCGTTAGTATCACACATCTTCACACATATACCGGGCATGTATTCCTGCACATCAATGATAACAACTGTTATATTCTATGACTTATTGGCGAACAATTAAGCGTAATTATCACACATCTTCACACATATACATGTATTCCTGCGCATCTATGATAACAACTGTTATATTCTATAACTTATTGGCGAACAACTAAGCGTAATTATCACACATCTTCACACATATTCATGTATTCCTGCGCATCTATGATAACAACTGTTATATTCTATGACTTATTGGCGAACAACTAAGCGTAATTATGACACATCTTCACGCATATACATGTATTCCTGCGCATCTATGATAACAACCGTTATATTCTATAACTTATTGGCGAACAACTAAGCGTAATTATCACACATCTGCACACATGTACATGTATTCCTGCGCATCTATGATAACACCTGTTATATTCTATAAATTATTGGCGAACAACTAAGCGTAATGTAATGTATCGCTCACATGAGTATTCATGTTTACAGGACAATACAGTATTCTGATCCATGATATTTATCACAATCTCACAAACAACAAATCTGCAGCATACTTATTTAATGTAATTGTCGGAAAGGTCTTAAACGAATGATTTTACCCACACTGGTGGTTTTCGATCAGATTTTATACTGTTATTACTCGACAAAGTTGACTTGGTCATGCTCTTTATACACTGACTTTGTGAGAAGCAATTAATCGCAGAATCATGAATACATTATTCCCATCACTGCGCTCGAAATTAGATGAAAAAAGATGAAAAAGTACCCTCGTGAATTGTCATATAACCCAGTTTCGTTATATACACCAACCCTCGACTATTTACAAAGGTACCGTGTCTATATATATGCACCAATCCACGAACACTTACGAACATACCGTGTCTACTTATATACACCAATACACTAACACTTACGAGCATACCGTGTCTACCCATATACACCAATCCACGAACATTTACGAACATACCGTGTCTACCTATTTACACCAACCCACGAACGTACCCTGTCTACCTACATACACCAATCCACGAACACTAAAGAACGTATCGTGTCTACCTATATACACCAATTCACGAACACTTAAGAACGTACCCTGTCTACCTACATACACCAATCCACGAACACTAAATAACGTATCGTGTCTACCCATATACACCAATCCACGAATACTAACGTACAGTGTTTACCAATATCCACTAGCACATGAACACTTACCAAGGTACCGTCATACATGTATATAAACCGGACACTTACGAATCTACAGTGTCCACCTATATACACCAACCCAGGAACACTAATGAACATAACTTGTCTACCTAAATACACCAATCAATGAACACTCACGAATGTACGGTGTCTACGTATATACACCAAACCACGCATACTTACGAACTTATTGTGTTCACATATATACTCAACCCAGGAACGTCTATCAAAGTACCATTTTAACCTATATACACCAACCCACGAACACTTACGACAAATATTATCTACATACATACAACAAGCAACAAAAAATGCATAAATGTTGCAAGACCTCTCATCTTTCTTTTTTTTTAAAGTTTGCATTTTCTTCTTTACTTATTAAAACAGATTAAGAAAGAGTAATTTGAATTTACATGGTATATAGACTTCTATTCATGTTTGAAGTAAAGTTTGAAATTACATAAGTGTATATTAACTGTTTAGCTGTACAGTATTTCAATGGGTGATCTACTTTAAAAAAAAAATGGGGTTAAATTTCACTTTTGTGGAATTATGATTATAATGAGTATGCAAAATAAATATTCATTATTTTAAGGCTTTACTAGGTGTTTTAAAAGTAGACTGCTGCGACTGTGTCCAATGTTGCTTTAACAAGGAAGAGGTTATATGTTTTGTTATTGCATGTTTATCCCATAGGTACGTGTTTGTGGTTTCATCAATAACATCAAAACTTCAAAAATTCTGACAAAGAATCCCAGAATTTGTATTTGCTATTTCAACAACCTGGTATTACTCCTTAATGAAAGAACCATGTCTAAATATGAGACAGATTAATGTCACGATGACAGATTGGCATAACTTTGGTAATGATGTGTAGCAAACAGAAATTAATGCAGCTTTCTGGTGACTTTGATGCCTTTCATGTATATGTATGTTTAGTGAGGAACCAGTTTACTTAAGAATAGACCATTGTAAGTAAAGGGTTACATCCGTAATACACACTATTATATATGTCAGTGTATATGCAAATATATTCATTATTGAATCTTCAACGTTGGACGGATGTTTATATCTTTCCAACATGACAACAGTTACTACACCTGTTCGTCTGTTGTTATGATATGAGTCGAATACGGGTTTGTCCCCGGTTTATGTCTTCTAGAAACATGTAACTACTTAATATCTTGTTTTTAGCTCACCTGTGCACGAAGTGCTCAAGGTGAGTTATTGTGATCGCCCTATGTCCGGCGTCCGTCGTCCGTCGTCCGTCGTCCGTCGTCCGTCAACATTTTTTCCTCTGTAACCGGTGGGTCAACTGGAATGAAACTTCACAGAAAGCATCCTCTCAATGTCCTCACCAGAATTCCTTAAAAATTTTGGGATCCATGCAGAATTCTGGTTGCCATGGCAACGAAACGAAAAAAACTAGTGAAAACTTAAAAAATCTTCTTCTCCGAAAGTGTCAAGCCGATTTTAAAATAATTTTGTAGAAATGTTCCTTAAGTGACCCACTTTCAGATTCCTTCAAGCCATGTTGATTGGTCGAAAAACATGGCCGCCAGGGGGGCGGGGCTATTTTGCCTTATATGGCTATAGTGAAAACTTAAAAAATCTTCTTCTCCGAAAGTGTCAGGCCGATTTTCAAATAATTTTGTAGAAATGTTCCTTGGTTGACCCACTTTCAGATTCCTTCAAGACATGTTGATTGGTCAAAAAACATGACCGCTAGTGGGCAGGGCTATTTTGCATTATATGGCTATAGTGAAAACTTAAAAAATCTTCTCCTCCAAAAGTTTCTGGCCGATTTTCAAATAAATTTGTAGAAATGTTCCTAGGGTGACCCTCTACCAGATTCCTTCAAGCCAAGTTGATTGGTCGGAAACTATGGCTGCCAGGGGGTGGGGCTAATATAGCTAAAGTGAAAAAAAAATCAGGTGAGCGATTCCAGGGCCATCATGGCCCTCTTGTTTTAAATTTATTGTAATTGACATTCATAGCTTAGGATTTATAATGTTGTCGTGTCTGTTATAAGGTATTGACAAATTATATTTATTACATACACTATATGAACTTAACGCATATTCAAGTATTTAAAGGGTTCACTTGTCGTTGAGTATTGGTTCATTGAGTCCTTCATTTAACTGATGATATACACAATTTCGTTCGTAGCTATGTGATACGTAGGTTACTGGTCTAAACCGGGTGTGTGTAAAAACTTGCACTTTTACTTCTTAATAATCAAAACCCAAAACACAAATCGGTTCAAACCCCATCGCATTTTTCTTCCATAAAAACGTACTGTCATGTTGGACAGAACCTAACGCGTCTCTACCGTTGTAGACGAAACACATTGTAAAGGGTCCAATCGGTTTGGGTATCTGTAATAATACACATGTACCTGTCAACCATTAACTCTAGAGAGAAAATCTTTTGAAATCGACCATTTTGTATTCAAAATAATTGTATAGCATTATATATATGGTAAATATATGGTACAGCTTTATATGCATGAATAATATGACGCATGCCTTCATAATCACGGCTCATGTGGAAAGATTATTGTTTGTAAAATGTCTTATTTCAAAGATCCGTAATTGTCAGTACAAAAGGAGAATCAAATTATTATAATAAAAGTAAAACAGGTTGATATTTTATAAAGATGTAACGTATACGACACATATGTCTTCTGGTCAAAGTGTCCGAATTTCAAAATTCTTCGAATATTCTACATTTACAAGACGCACCGAGCGTGGCAAATTGCATGAGTGGTAAAAACATATCTATACACTCCGACTGCACGCGGGACACCCGGGCTGGAGTTTCGGGCAATGCGTTAATTTTTCTGTAAATACAATACTGTGCTTTCAACTCCAAAATTATTCAAAATAATGACATAACAAATTGTTATTGTGAAGTATATTTGATAAACTTTTGTGTTATGTAAATTCTTGTCAAAATGTAATCCGAGATCAGCAGTTACTGTTGGCCTCTTGCTGGCAGCTCTATCAGTGCGTTGAAAAAAAAATGTACGAATGTCGCACCAAAGATCAACCGTAAAGGGTTATGTCTTTTTCGAAAATTGAACTACCTTGAAACATAAAGATTATTCAAAGAAATAAGAATTCTGAATTGTCCTATTTGTTGTTTCCTTAAGAACGTACCAAGACAAAATCATATATTCCCCTCCAGGGTAACAATTGGTCTGTATTTATAGGGGCAGGGAAGAATTATAAAAATCACATGTTTCTTTCCCTCATACAACAAATGTTCGGAAAACGACTTAAATAAATCAAGGCAAAACTATGGAAATGTTCTAGAAATCATTTAGAAGTTTATTTATTAAGTATAATTGAGAATATTGTGGCAAACGATCAATTCGCTCATATTCACAGTAGTAAGTTTGTTCGAAGACGAGAAATTGTTCACAATTATCAACTTTATCGTTTTCCGGCCATGTTTCAAATATCGTCAGCTGGAGAGAGGGTATTTATTTTCGGATATGAACCCGCCGATTCATTTTTGGATAGAAAACAGTTACGTTTACGAAATAGCCAAATGTTTTCCAGATACATAACGGTTCGGTTACGAAAGGGCCAATTTTGTTTCGTTTACAAAAGGAACAGATTACGAAACGTGTAAACCCCATTTTACGTCTATATCAGGGAAAAGGTTAAACATTGCAAACCCTAACAGGGTTTCTTTTTATAGAATGTAAACCTTCTACATAACGATATAATTCTCCGCGATTTGTGTTCGCTATATCGAATTATACATTCACTGACACCACTTTCCCACATACAACACATTTGCATCAGACGACTTTGAAAATAGATTGGCACAACAATGGAAACATTCTACAAATGATAGTATAAACTAGTAAATAGAGTTGGGACAGATTGAGGGAAAGCGTAATATTTGTCTAATGAATAGGCTTCTGCGAGTAGCAAAGGGTTAATCAAGTGGGGTCTTCAAGTAGGAAATATATTCACTAAATCAATGATTTAACCCTTTCCCACGTGTAGACGCATTTTGACGTCTCTGCAGCAGATTTTAGTCAGTGTGGAAAAAGGAGAAAGTCTTTTCATTTATACAGATTATACAAAGTTTGCCTTGATGCAGTATAGTCGTCTGCTGTATGTGTTTACGTATGTGGGAAAAGGTTTAACTCGTTCCCTTAAAATTTACATATGATGTCACTGCAGAAGACGGCTTTTAAACATTTTGAATCATTTAAAAAAAAGAAAGGATGCACAAATAATCAAAATTGATGTTCCTTTTCTCACAACATTTCCAATTAAGTATCTGAGTTACATTTTCAAATACGAGCCCTGTGTTCAATGGATTGTTAAGGTAAAAAGCGGTAGCAAAACCACATTTTTGGCGATTGAATATAATGTTAACCCAGTAAATATTAAATTTGAATTTGACAATTATATGCATTATCGATTTTAACACCCTTTTCGAAATACAGAAAATCTGCAGAAAACGAATTTGGAAATATCTTTACAAAACTATGGTTACTCAAATGAATGTATAAATATTGAAATCATTTGATAAAACTTTGGCAAAACAGTTGTCTGCTTCAGATGCATTAATCTACCTCTGATTGTTTTGAAAGGGATAAACAAATATTTTTCCCGCACTTTTGGTTGTTTGGATCAGTTTATTTCGTGTTTTTAATTCAACACATCTGCCATGATCAAGTTTTTTGATCAATGTTATTGTGAACATTAATTAACCGCAGACACATGAATATATATTTCGGACAACTGCGCTAGAAATAAGTTGACAAAGTACCTTCGGGAAAGTAAATATATCTCAGTTCCCCTATACATGTATACACACACCCAAAAACATTTACCAACGTAACATGGGGAAGGTTTTTTTTCTGTCGATAAATATCCTATGGGGTTTTATTCTATTATTTTGTTTACGTCCCGTGGCCATATCTCCATATATACACCAACCCACGAACACTTACGAATGTACCGCGTCTACCTATACACGACCAACCTACTAACGTTTAGGAAAGTACCTTGTTTCACTATACACAACAACCAACAAACACTTTCGAACGAACAGTATTTACCTTTACACGTCAACCCACAAACACTTTCGAACGTACAGTGTTTACCTATACACACCAACCCACAAACACTTTCGAACGGACAGTGTTTACCTATACACACCAACCCACAAACACTTTCGAACGTACAGTGTTTACCTTTACACATCAACCCACAAACACTTTCGAACGTACAGTGTTTACCTATACACACCAACCCACAAACACTTTCGAACGTGCAGTGTTTACCTATACACTCCAACCCACAAACACTTTCGAACGTACAGTGTTTACCTTTACACACCAACCCACAAACACTTTCGAACGTACAGTGTTTACCTTTACACACCAACCCACAAACACTTTCGAACGTACAGTGTTTACTTTTACACACCAACCCACAAACACTTTCGAACGTACAGTATTTACCTATACACACCTTCGAACGTACAGTATTTACCTTTACACACCAACCCACAAACACTTTCGAACGTACAGTGTTTACCTTTACACACCAACCCACAAACACTTTCGAACGTACAGTGTTTACCTTTACACACCAACCCACAAACACTTTCGAACGTACAGTATTTACCTTTACACACCAACCCACAAACACTTTCGAACGTACAGTGTTTACCTTTACACACCAACCCACAAACACTTTCGAACGTACAGTGTTTACCTTTACACACCAACCCACAAACACTTTCGAACGTACAGTGTTTACCTTTACACACCAACCCACTAACACTTTCGAACGTACAGTGTTTACCTTTACACACCAATCCACAAACACTTTCGAACGTACAGTGTTTACCTATACACACCAACCCACAAACACTTTCGAACGTGCAGTGTTTACCTATACACTCCAACCCACAAACACTTTCGAACGTACAGTGTTTACCTTTACACACCAACCAACAAACACTTTCGAACGTACAGTATTTACCTTTACACACTAATTCACAAACACTTTCGAACGTACAGTGTTTACCTTTACACACCAACCCACAAACACTTTCGAACGTACAGTGTTTACCTTTACACACCAACCCACAAACACTTTCGAACGTACAGTATTTACCTATACACACCTTCGAACGTACAGTATTTACCTTTACACACCAACCCACAAACACTTTCGAACGTACAGTATTTACCTTTACACGCCAACCCACAAACGCTTTCGAACGTACAGTGTTTACCTTTACACACCAACCCACAAACACTTTCGAACGTACAATATTTACCTTTACACACCAACCCACAAACACTTTCGAACGTACAGTGTTTACCTTTACACGCCTAACCCACTATCATTTAAGAAAGTACCCCGTGTCTACCTATATTCGTCAAACAACGAACACTAACAGACGTACCCTGTCTATGTAAATAGTGTCTGTGTAAGACACATGTCTTGGAAACTAATAATTGACTGGTGTCCTAACGCCAATATACATAGCTATATATGGGGATGACATGGTACCTGTCAAATGAATCGATGACAAATCAATTGAAATTGATTGAATTCAATTCACCACCAACCAATATCATCTGATAGGTTTCTTTTCGATCACCTGCCCCGAAGGCTCAATATGATCTATTCTGATCGCTAAGGTCTCCTTCTCATAGCCCACTGTAAAAATTCAACAAAACGTTACTAAAATGATCCTTAGGCGATCATCTTTAAAATGCATCCAAAACTCAGATTCAATTGAAAAATTCGGTTGCTGTGGCATCAGAAAAGTGGAAGGGCCATTCTGTTAAAATAAATCCCCAGAATCCGCTAGTCGGATTCCAATTTAATTTGATAAAAATGTTTCTTGGGTGACTCTCTACACATATTGTTCCAGCCATATTAATTGGTTGAATAACAAAGCAGCCAGGCGGTATCAGAAAAGGGTCAAACATATCTTTCAAGATAAATTTGTAGAAATGGTCCCTAAGTAAAACTCTTCAAAATTTGCTCTAGCTATAGAAAGGGGTTAAATAACATAGCTGGCCGCCAGACTGAATCAGAAAAAGGGCAAAATTACAAAACTTTAAAATCCCATTCTTTTTAGAATTCTCTTCAGATTTCAAAATAGTTTAGCAGAAATATTATTTTTGTAACACTGTACATTATTTGTCCAAGACATATTGATTGGTTAAAAAATATAGCTGCCATCCGGCATCAGAAAAGGGTTAAAAGGAACATTTAGCTTCAAACGACATCTCCTAGACCAATTGACTTTCAAAGTAATGTTCATGTCGTGGTCCTATTTTAATGTATTTAAAGATGTAATGCATTATGACAAATGTCTCTTACTGATAAGCTGTTTCAGTTACAGTTCAGTTCTAGTTTTAATTAAATTTCAACTTCATGAGCAGCAGCATTTGCTACTATTCTATCACACATGTGATCGATTTATGGCCATCTTGGCTCTCTTGTTACGAATGCGATTTTATATTTTGGCTGTTCGCATCCGAATGCAATACAAACATTGCAGCATGCAAAGTCAACATTATGAGTCTTACAAATGGCATGCCGTTTCAGATGACATTAAGTTAAGGTTGGACGGACGAATTCACAAGGACGTCGTATACAACACATTTCGTCTCCTTAATCTCTAAATTATCGGAATCCACCGTGGTCGAGTGGTAAGCGTCGTGGATTTGAAACCGGTGACCAAGGGTTCGATCCCCAGTAGCGGAACGACGGTCATGGTGGAGTGCCCTTGGGCAATGCAATTTTTCTAGCCTAGTACTGGGTCGAGTCCCGGGAGCTCAGTCGGTAACGACGATGTCAAACCAGGGGTTGTGAGTTCGAATCCCGGCTCGGCCAACTTTCTTTCCGCCGATTGACAAAAGTCAATGCGACATGCGTCAGTCGTCTTCCACCACTGGGCTAAGTCTATGCGGAAAAGCAGACAGTTGCTTGAGAAGATTGTTGTATGGAGTACTGGTGTGAGAAAACCAGGAAATGCATGAGTAGGTGAACTGGCCACCGTGATATAACTGAGAACTTGTTAAAGACGGCTTTAAACCCCAATCAATCAATCAATCTAAATTATCGTTTATAAGCCGGTACCAAATGTATTAAGCCGAACACCAATCTTCATAAAACTGAGTTCCATCCCCGTTGATCTTAGGAATTAACAAGTATAGGTGAAGGGTACATGTAATGCCAGTAATACAAATTATTAAAAACGTCAGTGAATAAGCAAATATATACACTATTGAATCTTCAACGGTAGACAGATGTTTTGATCGCTTACACTTGATAACTACACCTGTGTGTCTGTTACTATAACATAAGTAGATGACGGGATCGTATATTATTCATTCAAATACATTTTGTTCGTACCAACAGCGTAAGTGTTTGTGGTCAAATAAGGTTTTAAAAATAAAATATGACTAGTTTTTAGAGCTCTTCAGTACGTGACTGCGTATGGCTTCTAGAAACATGTACCTACTTAATAACTTGTTTTAAGTATCATAATTGACATTCATAGCTAAGGATTTATAATGCTGTCCTGTCCGTTATAATGTATTGACAAATAACATTTTAATACACATACACTATTTGAACCTAACGCACATTAAAGTATTTAAAGGGTTAAATTGTTGTTGAGTATTGCTTTAAATAGAACTCTATCATTTTGTGCCTCATTTAAATGACGATATGCACATTTTCGTTCGTTGCTATAGTATGCGTAGGTTACTGGTCTGAGACCCGCTGTGTGTAACAACTTGCACTCTTACTTCTAAATAATCAAAACTGTTGCACAAATCGGTTCAGACCCCATCGCCTTTCTCTTCAAGAAACGTACGGTAATGTTGGACAAAACCTAATACCTCTCTGCCGTTGTAGACGAAATACATTGTAAAGGGTTCAATCGGTTTGGGTATCAGTAATAATACACATTTACGTGTGAATCTTTAACTCTTTAACTCTTGAAAAGACAAATCTTTGGAAATCTACCATTTTGTATTCAAAATAATTGTATAGCATTATATCTATGGTAAAGCGTTATATGCATACATAATGTGACGCATACCTTCATAAGCACGACTCATGTGGAAAGATTATAGTTTGTAAAATGTTTTGTCTCACAGATCCGTAATTAGCAATACATATTATGGTAAAACGTTGTAAATTTATTAATAGTTCGTGTCTAAGGTGTTTGACAATGTTGTAAGTTGTTTTAACTGAGTGAATAATACGATTAAACAGAATTCATAATCACGGCTTATGTGGGAAATATATTATTTCTAAAAGGTATTGGCTCACACATTCAGTGTGTTCTATGTGGGGCATTACAGGTAAACCAACAACATGACATTGGCGACAAGTGGAGATCCAGATCACCCTGAGCGTCTGAGCTGATCTCGGTCTGTATTGTTTGTAAATACATAAAAACAAAAACAGATAAGATGCCTTCGGTTATATATTTACTCAACAACATTGACATGAGTTTGATCTTGTGAAAAAAAAATTACCTTACCATATTCACCCGGTGATTAACTTTGTAAACAAGATTGACCTGATCCTGACCTTAATAGAATATTATGCTCAACACTATTGACCTGTACCTGACCTTAATACATTATAATACCTAACAATAACGACCTGTACCTGACTTAACACTTTACAATACTCAACTATATCGACCTGATTCTGATCTTGTAAAATAGTACTACCTTACAATATTGACCTGTACACGAACTTTGTAACAATAACGACCTGTACCTGACCTTAAGAGATCACAAATACTCAACATTATTGACCTGATCCTGAACTTTGTGCAATATCATAACACTATATTGACCTGATTCTGATCGTGTAAAAAAGTACTACCTCACAATATTGACCTGATTCTGAAATTTGTAAACAAGGTTTGCTTAACAATAACGACCTGTACCTGACCTTAATATATTATTATACTCAACATTATTGACCCGATCCAGACCTTCGCACAATAACATAACTCAACTATATCGACCTGATTCTGATCGTGTAAAAAAGTACTATCTCACAATATTGACCTGATCCTGCAATTTGTAAACAAGGCTAGCTTAACAATAACGACCTGTACCTGACCCTAATATATTATTATACTCAACAGTATTGACCTGACCCTGACCTTTGTGCTATGTCATAAATCAACTATATTGACCTGATTATGATATTGTAAAATAGTACTACCTTACACTATTGACTTGTACACGAACTTTATAACAATAAATACCTGTACATTACCTGTATAGATCATTAATACTATACAGCTATTTATTCCTCCTATTGAGGTCAATGGAGTAAATAGCTGTTGTATTATATATCTTCATGAAAAACGCATATTTTAACGTGTTTGTTTTTTACATTGCTGTCATCATTTTAATTGGGTATATTTATGTAACATAAATGTAGATTCTAACATAAACACAGGATTATTATTGTAAATGCAGGAAGAATGCATAATCATTTTAATCCATAAACACATTCGCGTACAATCTTCTCAAGTAGGCATCCAACTCCGGTACCGACACGCTTTCGTCATTAAATAGCTCATCTAATGCAAACTGATCATCAACCATCGTGTACTGGTTCAACAAGTTCTCAGAAACTTTAAAAACACTTTTAGTTGCTTTTAAATGTCTTTGTTCAACCAAAAGATCTAATTCTGCCTCCGTCGCAAGATTCAAACGGCCCATTGTTGTTGTGTTGTCATGAGAGCGTTCTGAATAGTATGCTTTCAAAACGCTTGCATCCCAAACGCGTGTATTGTACGTAAAGCGCCGTAACGACACAGATGAACTATTGACTAAACAAATAGACTAATGGACCTGAATTTTAGAATAAAAGCGAAAAGGAGTCAAATAGTCATTTTTTATTGAATCACACGTGATGGTTTCTCGTACAATCAAATGTTTTGATTCATAGTATGTATATAATAATCAACAATATTGACCTGATTCTGATCTTAATAGATTATTAATACTAATATTCTGATCTTAATACAGTATTGATACGCATAACTATTGATTGTACATGACTTTAATAGTGTATTAATACTCAACAGTAATGGATTGTACCTGACTTTAATAGTGTATTAATACTTAACAGTAATGGCTTGTACCTGACTTTAATAGTGTTTTAATATTCAACAGGGATGGCTTGTACCTGACTTTAATTGTGTATTAATACTCAACAGTAATCGCTTGTACCTGACTTTAATAGTGTATTAATACTCAACAGTAATGGCTTGTACCTGACCTTAATAGTGTATTAATACCCAACAGTAATGGCTTGTACCTGACATTAATAGTGTATTACTACTCAACAGTAATGGCTTGAACCCGACTTTAATATTGTATTAATACTCAACAGTAATGACTTGTACCTGACTTTAATAGTGTATTAATACTCAACAGTAATGGCTTGTACCTGACTTTAATAGTGTATTGATACTCAACAGTAATAGTTTGTACTTGACTTTAATAGTGTTTCAACTCAACAGTAATGGCTTGTACCTGACTGTAATAGTGTATTCATACTCAACACTATTGATTGTACCTGACCTTAATAGTGTATTAATACTCAACAGTAATGGCTTGTACCTGACTTTAATAGTGTATTAATACTCAACAATATTGATTGTACCTGACCTAAATAGAGTTTTTGATACCCAACAATATTGAAATGTACCTGACCGTAATAGAGTATTAATACTCAACAATATTGAAATGTACCTGACCTAAATAGAGTACTGATACTCAACAATATTGAAATGTACCTGACCTTAATAGAGTATTAATACTCAACAATATTAAAATGTACCTGACCTAAATAGAGTTACTGATACTCAACAATATTGACCTTTACCTGACCTTAATGGAGTAATAATAAACAACAATAGCAAAATGTACCTGACCTAAAGAGCGTTTAATTATTAAATGGATTTGTAAACATCTGAAACGAAAAAGAAAAACTGATCAAAATGAGCATCTCTCATTTTGCCAAATTATTTCAAAACGTCGTCTGCTTCAAAGGCGCACGAAAACATCTGTAAAACATCTGTAGTTGGGAAATGGTTTAATACAGGTGTGACATCTAACTAAACACATGTATTTTAACTCATTTAAAGAAATGTCTCCTGAAAATTGTTTACCTCCTCTTAAACCAAAAGTTGATATAGGAAAAAATCAGAAACCTATAAACACTGAAATTTCGTGCCTGTCACTTTATACAGCCAACTTTGTGTACAAGAACACAGGTAGATTAATTTAGTGTATTTCAAGACCAATTTTGTTAACTCTTTGACAGCTGAAACAGATTTTGTTAAACCTGTGCCAACAGTATAGAGTCAGACCAGTCGTCTGACCAGTCTCTCTACAGTTGGATCAACTCAACAATTTCATCTTGATATTCCTATAATTGGCAAAGGTCTCTTCGAAACGCAAAGGCGGGCAATTTCATTTCAGAAAGTCAACATTGAAAGGGTTAAATTTTGTTTACATCTTGTTTAGTTAGATATCCGCCTTATCGATTTTACATTTTTTATAAACAGACAAGTCAAAAAAAATGTGAGTCAGAAAGAACTTACAGATAACGGTTTCATTACTCTGATTTAAAATCTTTCTTAGGCCTCAAAACTTCATGTTGGTGGATACAATTTAATTGACCGCCAACACATGCATACATCATGCAATGCACTGCACTCGACAATACAATGTAGATAGACATGGTACCATTCTAAGTGTTTATGGGTTGGTGTAAATGGTGAGACTGGGTTATACAAACAATCTCGACGGTTTCTTATGGATCTACTTTTCTAGTGCAATGGTTCGAATGATGTATTTATGAGTCCTCCGTTAATTAATCTTCACAATAATACAAAAACTCGTCTGAGTGAATTATTTTGAGTACCAACAGGATAGTGATTAATGCAGTAATTAAATATATATTTTAGAGCAGTTATCAATTCACTCAGGACTCATTATAAGTGCCTCGGGACAGTAAAATCGATACGGTCATTGAAACGTTAGAATAGATATGTACATTTTGTAAAATTGCCGATCTTTTGAGTACTCACATCATAGCGTTAAATTCAGTAATAAGATATGTATGTATGAGCAATGATCAATAATCCAGGACTCCTCAGGTCTCAGAAAATTCTATATTTGATTGGTGAATTTTGTAACACAAAAAAGGCTTTATTAAGTAATAACATAATTATTTTGGAGCAATGGTCAATTTACACATGACTCCCTATTTAACCAAGCTAATAATGTAAGTTTAAGTAGAGCAAATGAATAGTTTATAATGAGTATAAATCATAAAAGAAAAACTACAAAATGGGCGATTGTTTTATACGTTTTCATAGCATCAGAATGCTACACTGTATTGAATCTACAACAGTAGATGGATGGTACGTAATTTCGAGTTCAGTGGTTCTTATTTTGTTGTCAGGCATCAAGAGTGAAAAACCGGTGCTGTTGAAAGCAGAGTAAACTCCATTATGAGTGCTGTAACTATACTAATGTTGAAAATAAACTTCATTCTGAGTGCTGTTACTATAATTATGTTGAAAATAAACATCACTCTAAGTGCTGTAACTGTAGTATAGTTGAAAACAAACTTCATTCTAAGTGCTGTAACTATAATAATGTTGAAAATTAACTTCATTCAGAGTGGTGTAACTATAATAATGTTGAAAATAAACTTCATTATGAGTGGTGTTACTGTAGTAATGTTGAAAATAAACTTCAATCTGAGTGGTGTAACTGTAGTAATGTTGAAAATAAACTTCATTCTGAGTGGTGTAACTGTAGAAATGTTGAAAATAAGCTTCATTCTGAGTGCTGTAACTGTAGTAATGTTGAAAATAAACTTCATTCTGAGTGCTGTAACTATAATAATGTTGAAAATAAACTTCATTATGAGTCATGTAACTGTAGTAATGTTGAAAATAAACTTCATTCTGAGTGCTGTTACTATAATAATAATGAAAATAAACTTCATTCTGAGTGCTGTAACTATAATAATGTTGAAAATAAACTTCATTCTGAGTGCTGTAACTGTAGTAATGTTGAGAGCAGCGTAAGCACCATTCGTTATGAATAATTGAAAGATTGTAGAGTGGATTAAAACACAGTTAGTCTTGAGAAAAATATCAAACTGTTGAAGTAGAGAATACACCATTTTATGTGGTAATGTTCAAGGTGGAATATAAACCTTTATAAGCGGTGTAAATAAAATAAATACCATTCTGAGTGTTGTAACTATAATAATAGTGAAAATAAACTTCATTCTGAGTGCTGTAACTTGATAATGTTGAAATAAACTTCATTCTAAGTGGTGTAACTATAAAAATGTTTATAAACTATAATACTGTTGAAAGTAGGGTATACACTATTCTGGGTTATATAACTATAATACTGTTGAAAGTAGAGTATACATCATTCTGTGTTATATAATTTTAATATTGTTGAAAGTAGAGTATACACTATTCTTGGTTTAATATAACTATAATACTGTTAAAAGTAGAGTATAAACCCTTCTGTGTGATATAACTATGATACTATTGAAAGTAGAAAATACGCCCTTCTTGGTAATATAACTATAACACTATTGAAAGTAGAGTATACACCGTCCTGGGTTATATAACTATAACACTGTTAAAAGTAGAGTATACACCGTCCTGGGTTATATAACTATACTACTGTTGAAAGTAGAGTATATACCATTCTGGGTTATATAACTATAATACTGTTGAAAGTAGAGTATACACCGTCCTGGGTTATATAACTATAATTATATTGAAAGTAGATTATACACCTTCTGTGTTATATATAACTATAATTCTGTTGAAAGTAAAGTATACATCATTCTGTGTTATATCACTATAATATTGTTGAAAGTAGAAAATACACTATTGAATGTAGAGTATACAACATTCTGGGTTATATAACTATAATACTGTTGAAGTAGAAGGTATACTATTTTGAGTAATATAACTAATACTGTTGAATGCAGAGTATACACCATTCTGTGTTATATAACTATAATATTGTTGAATGAAGAGTATACACTATTCTGGGTTATATAACTATAATACTGTTGAATGCAGAGTATACACCATTCTGGTTTATATAACTATACTACTATTGAATGTAGAGTATACACCATTCTGGGTTATACAACTATAATACTGTTGAATGCAGAGTATACACCCTTCTGTGTTATATAATTATAATACTGTTGACAGTAGAGTATACACCATTCTGTGTTATATAACTATAATACTATTGAAAGTAGAGTATATACCATTCTGTGTTATATAACTATAATACTGTTCAAGTAGAGTATACACCATTCTGGGTTATATAACTATAATACTGTTGAATGTAGAGTATACACAATTCTGGGTTATATAATAATTTCCCCTTTCGAAAAAGAGGGATATATTGCTTTGCACATGTATATATATATCGGTTGGTCAGTATGTCGGTTGATCGGTCAGTCAGTCCGTCGGTAGACCAAAGCTTGTCCGAGTGATAACTCAACAGTGCATGGACCTATGTCCTCAAACTTGACTTGGAGGTTGGGAATGACCAGTAGACGAACCGTATTGCTTTTGAGGTCATCCTGTTAAAGGTCAACGTCACAGTGACCTTGAACGCTAAAAGCTTGTCCGAGTGATAAATCAACATTGCCTGCACCCATGGCCCTCAAACTTGACATGAGGGCTGGGGGTGACAAGTAGATGATTTCGAGGTCATTGAGTCAAAGTTCAAGGTCACAGTGACCTTGAACCTAAAAAGCTTGTCCGAGTGATAAATCAACATTGGCTGCACCCATGGCCCTCAAACTTGACATGGAGGGTGGGCCTGACCAGTAGATTATCACTTTTTATTTTAGTACTTGATGTTATATGCGCATCTGAGGTAAGCAGGGTCTCTAAATAAACTGATGGAATATAACTTTCTCTGTAAATACGTCCCCTCTCTCTCTCTCTTATATGACATTTCGAACAGCCAAACACGATGTTAATCTCATGTAGAGAAATATATAGTATCAGATGTGCAAAAGTCATTATAAAATTATGTTTAGCACATTATAATGGCGAGTTGTGAGAAAATATTTATTTATGTAGAGAAATAAAAGCAACATAAGTAATTGTTCATTTTATGTAATACAGATAATTGTAAATGCTAGTTACAAAAATACTTGTATTGTTAGGCTCTGTAGGTTGTGGTGAAGATTGGTGAATATATCTGCACCTCTTCAATATAATATATAATTTGAATTTAAACTTAGTTTAAATTTCCAATATAGGTATATACAACACACAATGTTTCAATATATGATTTTGATATATATTACAGATATATGAGACATGGACGATGCCAATGAAGAATTGTCTAAACGTCTACATGAAGCACTTGATGTTATAGGCGCATCTGAGTACATCAGAGAAAAGTATTGGGAGTATGCTATGTTATTTGAAATAACAAATACGTTTCACTATGCAATAAACACGTTGGATCGACTTCCTCATTTAAATTATCCCAACAAAATGTCATTCTATATGGTTGGGAGTAGAGCCGAAGGAACAACTACACCAAGTATCGAATCCGATCTCGATGTATTACGTTATTGCGACGAAACTCCTGTGGTAGATAATTTATTCGAATCTAAACAACAGGGATCATCTTATTTAATTTTAACAGATGAAGACACTAAACCTGGATATGTTCGGCTTCAGATTGTTAAAGATAATATTCCGTGTTTAGTTGGAATGGGCAATATACCAGAAGATATATGCTCGATCAATTGGAAAGGTAGAATATGCGCTACCCACATCCAAGTGTATGATGGACAAAATATATGTACATCTCGTAACGGTCCAGCGAACACGATTCCGGGTGATGACCGTCAGTGTCCATTTGATGATGTATTTGCCTTAAGGTGTCGACAGATACCGAGTTCAGCAAATTCCTGGTTACAAAGGATACGGAAATACGACTGGCCGTCACAGAAACAACTTAAGGCAATGGGTTCATACGGTTGTTTCTTTGTTGGTGTTGGACATCCTCATAGTAAAAAAAAAAAAAAGTCTAGCGAATGGAGAATTTCCTTTTCACTTCAAGAACGTGATCTCATGTCAAGTCTGAACGAAACGCAACACAAGTGTTATATTCTCCTGAAGATGATAAAGAAGGATATCATAGAAAAAAAGGCCGGTGAATCTATATCATCATATCATTGTAAAACAAGTATTTTTTATACAATCGAAAATTCACATAAACATTCTTGGACTAATGATAAGCTTATACTGTGTGTACAGCAGTGTCTTAAGCGTCTATTAACTTGGGTGAAGGCAGAGAATTGTCCAAATTATTTCATTCCAGAAGAGAATATGTTCGATAAGATCAGCGTAATGACTCTGAAAGAAATAGAGTCTGCTTTGAACGACATAATAGAGATTGATATCAAGTGTTTATATTCACTTATTTGTGACAATGTTGGTAAATTTCTGAAATCTGAATTGACTGGTAATGAACTGGTACGTAGTCTGGCTAATACGATTACCCCGTTTCAGCCAAGATATAAAATATGCTATACTATTACAGAACTCATCTTTCTATTAAGGAACATGTTAATGGAAAAAATAGACATGTTTACACATACAGGTTATATGAATGGGATGATGCAACTTCTGCTATATCTACAACATACGAACCATGTCACAGAACATACTACGAGGGACGTAAGAATGGTACTTGACACTATAGTCCCATTTATAGAATTACAATACACACAGTGTATGTATGTCCAGTACTTGTCACAAGGAAACTTGTCCGACCTGCGGTCTATGACAATTACAAATATAATCCCAGAAATTATTGACTGTGACCTTATCTCGTCAAAGTTATCTTTAGCATCTTTATATGTTCAATGTGAACAGTATCACGAGGAGTGTAAGCGTATTCTAGTATTATGTGAAATAGAAATAGAACCATTTGTGATATCTGTGTGTGGCTGCACCATAAGGTTAAAAGGTAATATCGATCTTGCTAAAAAACTACGTTTTACTGACATGTCAAGCAAAGAATTCAGACATTGCACCACAGGCTGTATGGTATTTCATCCATCTCAAGCTAGTCTTGTCCATGGAGCCCTTCAATACGAGATGTTTCGTAATGTGTTCACACAACCTAGATCTGAATTGAAAATGGATCAGGAATACTGGTTAAATTGGATTACGGTAGATTCAAAAATATATCTGTACTTTCTACAATATTTACTTTACTCTAATAAAGAAATTCAGGCAGAAAAAGAAACAGCCTTGCAGAAAATAAAACACGTTCTCCTAACTGACAACAATCTTGGCCACAGAGAGACAGCAAACAACCTGTTGGGCTGGATATTTGTAAAGGAAAATAAATTACAAGCCGCATGGAGATGCTTTTGTTTATCATGGAAAGAAAGGCCATTTAAAAATGCAGCTAAATGGCATATGTTAATTTTACTGAGTAAAATAATAAATTAAACATAGGGTTAGCATGATGGAGACCAAGGTGATGTCATAGTTTCTTTATCTATTGGTGTAAAATCTGATGAGCATTACAGTTGAGGGTTATCGTGATATATATGAGCCGCGTCCGGGGATTTTAGATCTTAATGCATCTGTGTACAGTCAAGACTAAAGCGTGAAATCCACTTTGGCAGAGGAGTAGCGTCGGGTATTTAATTTCTTAACGTATCTGCGTACAATCAATACTTTGGCGGATAATCCGACGTGGCCGAGCTGTTAGCATCGATACATTGGAACCGGGCGTCCAGAGGTCCGGCACATTTCCTAGCTTAGTACTGGTTTGTTTACCATGAATCATACTTAAGTGAACTGTCGACGTACCTAAAATAATGATGTAAAACGGCTGTATGTCCTAATACATGTAAAGTATCAGCAGCGTCTGGCGATTCGATGTCTTAATACATCTATGTACAGTAAATACTTTGTTTACACACACATTCTCACCAAAGTATCTACTTTCCGATTATACATTACGTAGACTAAATGCATCATCTAACAAAACACTAGAAGTGCATCTTTGCACAGTAAAGACTTTGTGTACCCGCACATTCTCACCAGAGTATCTACTTTCCGAGTAAACATTACGTAGACTAAATGCATCATCTAACAACAAACTAGAAGAGTAGCCCCAATAGTTGAACGTCAATGTTACTGTACATGATGCCAGACCGGAGAGGTAAAACGACCCCAAATCACCAGACGCGGCTTGTTTGTTTTACTATGCTCCTTACATTTGATGATCATTGACCGACAACATCCACTAAGCTAGGAAATGTTCAATGTTCACGATATATACTTCATGACTACCGCGAGCAGAAATCGAACCCGGGGCGTCCAGTTTTAGATACGACATAGTAAACACTCCGTCACAGCTTTTTCAGAGTAAATTGTTTTGGGTTTTATGCTGGACGTCCCGTTTTTCTGTGAAATGGATACCGTTAAGAAGATAAAATGCCATTCATGATTACTATTGCTTCGTATACTAATGCTTACATGAATAAACTCCATAGCTGACGTGCCTTGTTTTGGCAAATGTATATTGTTGTTGTTGATGATTGAGTTATATAAGAGAAACATCCTGTTTAGAGAGGAAACGGTCATTCATAGAAAAGAGTAGACATAAAGTATGCTTGTGTTCAAGTTTAATTAATACATGTTCGTAAAGAATTTTACAACACGTTTATACAACAAATATTCCTCGGAATTTATGCACTTGCATAATGAATTGGTTTGCGATTGTAGGCATGGTATAACACTCTGATTTCATCCATAGTTATATCACGGCGTATCCTGGGTAAGTTGCCAGTACCACTGATCCGTTTATCCTAACACCAACAATTTAGTTATATCACGGCGTATCCTTGGTAAGTTGCCAGTACCACTGATCCGTTTATCCTAACACAAACGATTAAGTCTTGATGCAAGCGCAACCATCCTAAGCGCCAAGAAGAGAAAGCTACTTTTATATAATACATTGGTTTTCTTTACCCTCGCCATACAGAATTAACTATTTGGCGAGCAAAGCTACTTTTACAATGTTTATGTTTTGTATGACTCGGCTGGGGATCGAACTCGCGTCCTCCTGTTATCGAAGCGGAAGCTCTACCAATACACCACTGAGGCGATCCCGTGTATAGTAGATATGAGCCTCGTCTATCAATTTGCGGTGTTGTTGACTGATCATATAGAGGTGGATTGGTTTAATATGGATACTCTTCTAGATGTTTGTCAAAATCTGTAAATATGACTTAAGTACATTTTACATGTAGAAGGAGAGTAAGGGATCTGGCAAGACGTTGCCAATGTGCTGCCTTGTCTAAGCCTTCACTGAACATAAAATGCCATATGAATTCATGACATAATACCGCTTGACTCGACTCGTTTCTAAGCCTCGTCAGGTAAAACGTGTGATATACTATATCCAATATTCGTATTGATCATAGTGAATTATTACAGGGAAAGCAATCTAGTTCAATAAATGTTTTTATTTATGTCTTAAAGCGGATAAGAAAAGTCATTGTTCTGATTTACGTTGTAAACCTCGTATAGACTCGGTAATTCCCGTCCGAAGTCGTCAGATAACGATAATGTAACAATAACAGTTTCCAATTAGCCCATTATGGGTAATCTACATTAAACACAGGATCGCATGTGTTTTCACTGTTCGTTGATACAGCAAAACCCATACCGGTCTAGCTTGGTCTTACTAATTGATAACGCCATAACGATTAATACATCCGATATCATACAAAATGTTCATCCGCAAATCCCTAATTGTGCTTATTTCATACCAGACAGTGTTGCAGTGGTACAGCGTCATCCTCTCGTGCGAAATGTCCTGGGCTCTAACCCCGCGATGACGTGTTCTATCTTTGGGAATTACCAAGGCAAACGGTCCAGGTACTAGTAAGGTATTTACTAGCACTCATCGAGCGTGATTAATAACCAGTCCACACTAAACATGTTTACACTTAAGACGATCACAGTGTCTTATGAATTAACTAAAATTCGATAAAATAAATACAGAATTTGTCAAGCATCGGAAGGAATGAACCACCCTTGGTTTGAGAGACCTCGCCATTTTCGAGTTAAATATCACGACTCCATAGCGTTTCTCTATAAGTTATACATGTAACACTTTTCGAATGATACGGTTTCGAACAGAAAAGATCCTGCTATGACTTCGCCTGCCGATTCATTTTTGGATAGAAAACAGTTACGTTTACGAAATAGCCAGATGTTTCCCAGATACATAATGGTTAGGTTACGGAAGGGCCAATTTTGTTTCGATTACAACAGGAACTGGTTACGAAACGTGTAAACCCCATTTTACGTCTATATCAGGGAAAATGTTAAACATTGCAAACCCTAATGACAGGTTATTTTATAGAATGTAAACCTTCTACATAACGATCTAATTCTCCGTGATTTGTGTTCACCTTCTCGAATTATATATTCACTGACAACACTTTCCCACATACAACACATTTGCATCAGACGACTTTGAAAATAGATTGGCACAACAATGGAAAAATTCTACAAATGACAGTATAAACTATTAAATAGAGTTGGGACAGATTGAGGGAAAGCGTAATATTTGTCTAATGAATAGGTTTCTTCGAGAAGGAAAGGAACAATCAAGTGGGGTCTTCAAGTAGGAAATATATTCACTTGATCAATGATTTAACCCTTTCCAACGTGTAGAAGCATTTTGACGTCTCTGCAGCAGATTTGTAATTAGTGTGGAAAAAGGAGAACGTCCTTTGATTTATACAGATTATACATATTTTGCCTAGATGCGTTATAGTCGTCTGCTGTATGTGTTTACGTATGTGGGAAAAGGTTTAACTCGTTCCCTTAAAATATACATATGATGTCACTGCAGAAGACAACTTTTAAACATTTTGAATCATTTAAAAAAAAAGGAAGGATGCACAACTAATCGAAATTGATGTTCCTTTTCCCACAACATTTCCAATTAAGTAATATGAGTTACATTTTCGAATACGAGCCCTGTGTTCAATGGATTATTAAAGTAAAAAGCGGTAGCAAAACCACAATGTGTCGATTGAATATAATGTTAACCCAGTAAATATTAAATTCGAATTTGACAATTATATGCATTATCGATTTTTAACACCCTTTTCAAAATACCGAAAATCTGCAGAAAACGAATTTGGAAATACCTTGACAAAACTATGGTAACTCATTACAAATGAATGTATAAATATTGAAATCAGTTGATACAACTGTGGCAAAACAGTCGTCTGCTTCAGATGCATTAATCTACCTCTGATTGTTTGGAAAGGGATAAACGAATATTTTTCCCGCACGTTTGGTTGTTTGGATCCGTTTATTTCGTTTTTTTAACTCAACACATCTGCCATGATCAAGTTTCTTTGTTCAATGTTATTGGGAACATTAATTAACCGCAGACACATGGATATATATTTCGGACAACTGCGCTAGAAATAAGTTGACAAAGTACCTTCGGGAAAGTAAATATATCTCAGTTCCCCTATACATGTATACATAAACCCAAGAACATTTACCAACGTAACATGGGGAAGGGGGTTTTGTCCAGTGGATAAATATCCTATGGGGTTTTATCCTATTTTTTTTTTTTGTTACGTCCCGTGGTCTTTTTGTTCGTACTCTCTGCCTATATTCACCAGCCCATGAACATTAACCAACGTACCATGTCTCCATATAAACACCAACCCACGAACACTTACGAATGTACCGCGTCTACCTATACACTACCAACCTACTAACATTTAAGAAAGTACCTTGTCCACTATACACACCAACCCACAAATACTTTCGAACGTACAGTGTTTACCTAAACACACCAACCCACAAACACTTTCGAACATACAGTGTTTACCTTTACACGCCAACCCACAAACGCTTTCGAACGTACAGTGTTTACCTTTACACGCCCAACCCACAAACACTTTCGAACGTACAGTGTTTACCTTTACACGCCAACCCACAAACACTTACGAATGTACAGTGTTTACCTATACACGCCCAACCACTTACATGTAAGAAAGTACCTTGTCTCACTATACACACCAACCCACAAACACTTTCGAACGTACAGTGTTGACCTTTACACGCCAACCCACAAACACTTTCGAACGTACAGTGTTTACCTATACACACCAAGCCACAAACACTTTCGAACGTACAGTATTTACCTTTACACACCAACCAACAAACACTTTCGAACGTACAGTGTTTACCTTTACACGCCAACCCACAAACACTTTCGAACGTACAGTGTTTACCTATACACACCAAGCCACAAACACTTTCGAACGTACAGTATTTACCTATACACGCCAACCCACAAACACTTTCGAACGTACAGTGTTTACCTTTACACGCCAACCCACAAACACTTACGAATGTACAGTGTTTACCTATACACGCCCAACCACTTACATTTAAGAAAGAACCTTGTCTCACTATACACACCAACCCCCAAACACTTTCGAACGTACAGTGTTTACCTATAAACGCCCAACCCACTTACATTTAAGAAAGTACCTTGTCTCACTATACACACCAACCCACAAACACTTTCGAACGTACAGTGTTTACCTATAAACGCCCAACCCACTTACATTTAAGAAAGTACCATGTCTCACTATACACACCAACCCACTAACACTTTCGAACGTACAGTGTTTACCTTTACACACCAACCCACAAACACTTCGAACGTACAGTGTTTACCTATACACGCCCACCCACTTACATTTAAGAAAGTACCTTGTCTCACTATACACACCAACCCACAAACACTTTCGAACGTACAGTATTTACTTTTACACGCCAACCCACAAACACTTTCGAACGTACAGTGTTTACCTTTACACACCAACCCACAAACACTTTCGAACGTACAGTATTTACCTTTACACACCAACCAACAAACACTTTCGAACGTACAGTGTTTACCTTTACACGCCAACCCACAAACACTTTCGAACGTACAGTGTTTCCCTTTACACGCCAACCCACAAACACTTACGAATGTACAGTGTTAACCTATAAACGCCCAACCCACTTACATTTAAGAAAGTACCTTGTCTCACTATACACACCAACCCACAAACACTTTCGAACGTACAGTGTTTACCTATAAACGCCCAACCCACTTACATTTAAGAAAGTACCTTGTCTCACTATACACACCAACCCACTAACACTTTCGAACGTACAGTGTTTACCTTTACACACCAACCCACAAACACTTCGAACGTACAGTGTTTACCTATACACGCCCACCCACTAACATTTAAGAAAGTACCTTGTCTCACTATACACACCAACCCACAAACACTTTCGAACGTACAGTATTTACCTTTACACGCCAACCCACAAACACTTTCGAACGTACAGTGTTTACCTTTACACACAAACCCACAAACACTTTCGAACGTACAGTATTTACCTTTACACACCAACCAACAAACACTTTCGAACGTACAGTGTTTACCTTTACACGCCAACCCACAAACACTTTCGAACGTACAGTGTTTACATTTACACGCCAACCCACAAACACTTACGAGTGTACAGTGTTTACCTATACACGCCCAACCACTTACATTTAAGAAAGTACCTTGTCTCACTATACACACCAACCCACAAACACTTTCGAACGTACAGTGTTTACCTATACACACCAACTCACAAACACTTCGAACGTACAGTGTTTACCTATACACGCCCACCCACTTACATTTAAGAAAGTACCTTGTCTCACTATACACACCAACCCACAAACACTTTCGAACGTACAGTGTTTACCTTTACACGCCAACCCACAAACACTTTCGAACGTACAGTGTTTACCTATACACACCAAGCCACAAACACTTTCGAACGTACAGTGTTTACCTTTACACACCAACCCACAAACACTTACGAATGTACAGTGTTTACCTATACACGCCCAACCCACTTACATTTAAGAAAGAACCTTGTCTCACTATACACACCAACCCACAAACACTTTCGAACGTACAGTGTTTACCTATAAACGCCCAACCCACTTACATTTAAGAAAGTACCTTGTCTCACTATACACACCAACCCACAAACACTTTCGAACGTACAGTGTTTACCTATAAACGCCCAACCCACTTACATTTAAGAAAGTACCTTGTCTCACTATACACACCAACCCACTAACACTTTCGAACGTACAGTGTTTACCTTTACACACCAACCCACAAACACTTCGAACGTACAGTGTTTACCTATACACGCCCACCCACTAACATTTAAGAAAGTACCTTGTCTCACTATACACACCAACCCACAAACACTTTCGAACGTACAGTATTTACCTTTACACGCCAACCCACAAACACTTTCGAACGTACAGTGTTTACCTTTACACACCAACCCACACACACTTTCGAACGTACAGTATTTACCTTTACACACCAACCAACAAACACTTTCGAACGTACAGTGTTTACCTTTACAAGCCAACCCACAAACACTTTCGAACGTACAGTGTTTACCTTTACACGCCAACCCCCAAACACTTACGAATGTACAGTGTTTACCTATACACGCCCAACCACTTACATTTAACAAAGAACCTTGTCTCACTATACACACCAACCCACAAACACTTTCGAACGTACAGTGTTTACATATAAACGCCCAACCCACTTACATTTAAGAAAGTACCTTGTCTCACTATACACACCAACCCACAAACACTTTCGAACGTACAGTGTTTACCTATAAACGCCCAACTCACTTACATTTAAGAAAGTACCTTGTCTCACTATACACATCAACCCACTAACAATTTCGAACGTACAGTGTTTACCTTCACACGCCCAACCCACTTACATTTAAGAAAGTACCTTGTCTCACTATACACACCAACCCACTAACACTTTCGAACGTACAGTGTTTACCTTTACACGCCAACCCACAAACACTTTCGAACGTACAGTATTTAACTTTACACACCAACCCACAAACACTTTCGAACGTACAGTATTTACCTTTACACGCCAACCCACTATCATTTAAGAAAGTACCCCGTGTCTACCTATATTCATCAAACAACGAATACTTACGGACGTACCCTGTCTATGTAAATAGTGTCTAGTAAGACACATGTCTTGGAAAGTAATATTAGACTGGTGTCCTAACGCCAATCTACATAGCTATATATTGGGACGACATGGTACCTGTCAAATGAATCAATGACAAATCAATTGAAATTGATTAAATTAAATTCACCACCAACCAATATCATCTGATAGGTTTCTTTTTCGATCACCTGCACCGAAGGCTCAATATGATCTATTGTGACCACTGTCTTCCGTCGTAAGTCGTCGCTAACGTCTCCATCTCATAACCCACTGTAAACATTCAACAAAACGTTACTAAAATGATCATTAGGCAATCATCTTTCAAAGTGCATCCCAAACTCAGATTCAATTGAACAATTCGGTTGCTGTGGCATCAGAAAAGTGGAAGAACCATTCTGTAAAAGATAAATTCCAGGAATCCGCTAGTCGGATTCCAATATAATTTGATAAAAAATTTCTTGGGTGACCCTCTACACATATTGTTCAAGCCATATTGATTGGTTGAATAACAAAGCAGCCAGGCGGTATCAGAAAAGAGTCAAGCATATTCTTTTTTAAAATGATATTTTTATGAAATGTTCCTTCGGTAAGGTTTCCAGGTAGCCATGCTTAGTTGAGAAATGTAAAATAAACGTTTAGCTTCAAATGACATCTCCTCCTTACCCACTGGACCAATTTCAGCCAACCTTATAGGAATGTTGCTTTTGCAATAGAAAGGGAGAAATATAAAAACTTTAAAATTATTCTAGTGAAATGGTCCCTAAGTGAAACTCTTCAAAATTTGCTCTAGCCATAGTAAGGGGTTAAATAACATAGCTGGCCGCCAGACTGAATCAGAAAAGGGGCAAAATTACAAAACTTTAAAATCCCATTCTTTTTAGAATTCTATTCAGATTTTCAAATATTTTAGCAGAAATGTTATTTTTGTAACACTGTACATAATTTGTCCAAGCCATATTGATTGGTTAAAAAAGATAGCTGCCAGGCGGCATCAGAAAAGGGGTAAAAGGAACATTTAGCTTCAAACGACATCTCCTAGACCAATTGACCTTCAAAGTAATGTTCAATTGGTGGTCCTATTTCAATGTGTTCAAAGATTTAATGCATTATGACAAATGTCTCTTACTGATAAGCAGTTTCAGTTACAGTTCAGTACTAATTTTAATTAAATTTCACCTTTATTAGCAGCAGCATTTGCTACTATACTATCACACAGGTGATCGATTTATGGCCATCTAGGCACTCTTGTTACGAATGCGATTTTATATTTTGGCTGTTCGCATCCAAATGCAATACATACATTGCAGCATGCAACGTCAACATTATGAGGCTTACAAATGGTATGCTGTTTCAGATGACATTAATGTTAAGGTTGGACGGACGATTTCACAAGGACGTCGTTTACAACACATTTCGTCTCCTTAATCTCTAAATTATCGGAATCCGCCGTGGTCGAGTGGTTAGCGTCGGGGATTTGAAACCGGGTGTCCAAGGATTCGATCCCCAGTAGCGGCACGATGGTCATGGTGGAGTGCCCTTGGGCAAGGCAACTTTTCTAGCCTAGTACTGGGTCGAGTCCCGGTAGCTCAGTCGGTAACGACGCTGTCAATCCAGGGGTTGTGAGCTCGAATCCCGACTCGGCCAACTTTCTTTCCGGCGATTGACAAAAGTCAATGCGACATGCGTCAGTTGTCTTCCATCACTGGGCTAGGTATATGTGGAAAAGCAGCCAGTTGCTTGGGAAGATTGGTGTGTGGAGTACTGGTGTGAGAAAACCAGGAAATGCATGAGTAGGTGAACTGGCCGCCGTTATATAACTGAGAAATTGTTAAAAACGACGTTAAACCCCAATCAATCAATCAATCAATCTGAATTATCGTTTATAAGCCGGTACCAAATGTATTAAGCCGAATACCAATCTTCATGAAACTGAGTTGTATCCCCGTTGATCTTAGGAATTAACACGTTTAGGTGAAGGGTACATGTAATGCCCGTAATACACATTATTAAAAACGTCAGTGAATAAGCAAATATATACACCATTGAATCTTCAACGGTAGACGGATGTTTTGATCGCTTACACTTGATAACTACACCTGTGTGTCTGTTACTTTAACATAAGTAGATGACGGGATCGTATGTTATGCATTCAAATATATTTTGTTCGTACCAACAGCGTAAGTTTTTGTGGTCAAATAAGGTTTTATAAATAAAATATGACTAGTTGTTGGAGTTCTTCAGTACGTGACTGCGTATGGCTTCTAGAAACATGTACATACTTAATAACTTGTTTTTTAAAAATATTATAATTGACATTCATAGCTAAGGATTTATAATGCTGTCTTATCCGTTATAATGTATTGACAAATTACATTTTAATACACATATACACTTTTTGAACCTAACGCACATTAAAGTATTTAAAGGGTTAAATTGTCGTTGAGTATTGCTTTAAATAGAACTCTATCATTTAGTGCCTCATTTAAATGACGATATGCACATTTTCGTTCGTTGCTATATTATGCGTAGGTTACTGGTCTGAGACCCGCTGTGTGTAACATCTTTCACTCTTACTTCTAAATAATCAAAACCGTTGCACAAATCGGTTCAAACCCCATCGCCTTTCTCTTCAAGAAACGTACGGTAATGTTGGATAAAACCTAACACCTCTCTACCGTTGTAGAGTCAATACATTGTAAAGGGTTCAATCGGTTTGGGTATCAGTAATAAAACACATTTACGTGAGAATCGTTAACTCTTGAAAACAAATCTTTTGTTTGAAATCTACCATTTTGTATTCAAAATAATTGTATAGCATTATATCTATAGTAAAGCTTTATATGCATACATAATGTGACGCATATTATGTGACGCATACCTTCATAAGCACGACTCATGCGGAAAGATTATAGTTTGTAAAATGTCTTATCTCACCGATCCTTAATTAGCAATTAAAATTCCGGTAAACGTTGTAGATGTATTAATAGTTCGTGTCTAAGGTGTTCGACATAGTCGTTTTAACTGAGTGAATAATACGACTAAACAGAATTCATAATCACGGCTTATCTAGGAAATATATTATTTCTAAAAGGTATTTGGCTCACACATTCAGTGTGTTCTATGTGGGGCATTAGAGGTAAACCAACAACATGACATTGGCGACCAGTGGAGATCCATATCACCCTGATAATATCACATCTGCGCTGATCTCGGTCTGTATTGTTCGTAAATAAATAAAAACAAAAACAGATAAGATGCCTTCGGTTATATATTTACTCAACAACATTGACATGAGTTTGATCTTGTGAAATAGTATTACCTTACCATATTCGCCCGGTGATTAACTTTGTAAACAAGATTTACTCAACAATATTGACCTGATCCTGACCGTAATAGAATATTATGCTCAACACTATTGACCTGTACCTGACCTTAATACATTATAATACCTAACAATAATGACCTGTATCTGACTTAATACATTATAATACTCAACTATATCGACCTGATTCTGATCTTGTAAAATAGTACTACCTTACAATATTGACCTGTACACGAACTTTGTAACAATAACGACCTGTTACTGACCTTAAGAGATCATAAATACTTAATATTATTGACCTGATCCTGGCCTTTGTGCAATATCATAACTCAACTATATTGACCTGATTCTGATTGTGTAAAAAAGTACTACCTCACAAGATTGACCTGATTCTGAAATTTGTTAACAAGGTTTGCTTAAAAATAACGACCTGTACCTGACCTTAAGAGATCATAAATACTCAACATTATTGACCTGATCCTGACCTTTGTGCAATATCATAACACTATATTGACCTGATTCTGATCGTGTAAAAAAGTACTACCTCACAATATTGACCTGATTCTGAAATTTGTAAACAAGGTTTGCTTAACAATAACGACCTGTACCTGACCTTAATACATTATTATACATAACATTATTGACCCGATCCTGACCTTCGCACAATAACATAACTCAACTATATCGACCTGATTCTGATCGTGTAAAAAAGTACTATCTCACAATATTGACCTGATCCTGCAATTTGTAAACAAGGCTAGCTTAATAATAACGACCTGTACCTGACCCTAATACATTATTATACTCAACAGTATTGACCTGACCCTGACCTTTGTGCTATGTCATACATCAACTATATTGACCTGATTATGATATTGTAAAATTGTACTACCTTACACTATTGACTTGTACACGAACTTTATAACAATAAATACCTGTACCTTACCTTTATAGATCATTAATACTATACAGTTATTTACTCCTCTTGAGGTCAATGGAGTAAATAGCTGTTTTATTATATATCTTCATGAAAAACGCATATTTTAACGTGTTTATTTTTTTACATTGCTGTCATCATTTTAATTGGGTATATTTATGTAACATAAATGTAGATTATAATATAAAGACAGGATTATTATTGTAAACGCGGGAAGAATGCATAATCATTTTAATCCATAAACACATTCGCGTAAAAATCTTCTCAAGTAGGCATCCAACTCCGGTACCGACACGCTTTCGTCATTAAATAGCTCATCTAATGAAAACTGATCATCAACCATCGTTTACTGGTTCAACAAGTTCTCAGAAACTTTAAAAACACTTTTAGTTGCTTTTGAATGTCTTTGTTCAACCAAAAGATTCAATTCTTCCTCCGTCGCAAGATTAAAACGGTCCATTGTTGTTGTGTTGTCATGAGAGCGTTCTGAATAGTATGCTTTCAAAACGCTTGCATCCCAAACGCGTTAATTGTACGTAAAGCGCCGTAACGACACAGATGAACTATTGACTAAACAAATGGACTAATGGACCTGAATTTTAGAATAAAAGCGAAAAGGAGTCAAAAGGTCATTTTTTATTGAATCACACGTGACTGTTTCTCGTCCAATCAAATATTTTGATTCATAGTATGTATATAATAATCAACAATATTGACCTGATTCTGATCTTAATAGATTATTAATACTAATATTCTGATCTTAATACAGTACTGATACGCATCACTATTGATTGTACATGACTTTAATAGTGTATTACTACTCAACAGTAATGACTTGTACCTGACTTTAATAGTGTATTAATACTCAACAGTAATGGCTTGTACCTGACTGTAATAGTGTATTAATACCCAACAGTAATGGCTTGTACCTGACTTTAATAGTGTATTAATATTCAACAGTGATGGCTTGTACCTGACTTTAATTGTGTATTAATACTCAACAGTAATCGCTTGTACCTGACTTTAATAGTGTATTAATACTCAACAGTAATGGCTTGTACCTGACTGTAATAGTGTATTAATACCCAACAGTAATGGCTTGTACCTGACTTTAATAGTGTATTACTACTCAACAGTAATGGCTTGAACCCGACTTTAATATTGTATTAATACTCAACAGAAATGACTTGTATCTGACTTTAATAGTGTATTAATACTCATCAGTAATGGCTTGTACTTGACTTTAATAGTGTATTAATACTCAACAGTAATGGCTTGTACCTGACTTTAATATTGTATTAAAACTCAACAGTAATGGTTTGTACCTGACTTTAATAGTGTATTAATACTCAACAGTAATGGCTTGTCCCTGACTGTAATAGTGTATTAATACTCAACAATATTGATTGTACCTGACCTTAATAGTGTATTAATACTCAACAGTAATGGCTTGTACCTGACTTTAATAGTGTATTAATACTCAACAATATTGATTGTACCTGACCTAAATAGAGTTTCTGATACCCAACAATATTGAAATGTACCTGACCGTAATAGAGTATTAATACTCAACAATATTGAAATGTACCTGACCTAAATAGAGTACTGATACTCAACAATATTGAAATGTACCTGACCTTAATAGAGTATTAATACTCAACAATATTAAAATGAACCTGACCTAAATAGAGTTACTGATACTCAACAATATTGACCTTTACCTGACCTTAATGGAGTAATAATAAACAACAATAGCAACAGGTACCTGACCTAAAGAGCGTTTAATTATTAAATGGATGTGTAAACATCTGAAACGAAAAAGAAAAACTGATCAAAATGAGCATTTCTCATTTTGCCAAATTATTTCAAAACGTCGTCTGCTTCAAAGGCGCACGAAAACATCTGTAAAACATCTGTAGTTGGGAAATGGTTTAATACAGGTGTGACATCTAACTAAACACATGTATTTTAAGTCATTTAAAGAAATCTCCCCTGAAAATTGTTTACTTCCTCTTAAACAGAAAGTTGATAAAGGAAAATCCAGAAACCTGAAAACACTGATAATTCGTGCCTGTCACTTTATACAGCCAAATATGTGTACAAGAACACAGGTAGATTAATTTAGTTAATTTCAAGACCAATTTTGTTAACTCTTTGACAGCTGAAACAGATTTTGTGAAACCTGTGCCAACAGTATAGAGTCAGACCAGCCGTCTGATCAGTGTCTCTACAGTTGGATCAACTCAACAATTTCATCTTGATATTCCTATAATTGGTAAAGTCAACATTGAAAGGGAAAATTTTGTTTACGTCTTGTTTAGTTAGATATCCGCCTTATCGATTTTACAATTTTTATAAACAGACACGTCAAAAAAATTGTGAGTCAAAAAGGACTTACACATAACGGTTTCATTCCTCGGTTTTTAAATCTTTCTTAGGCCTCAAACTTCATGTTGGTGGATAACATTTAATTGACCGCCAACACATGCATACATCATGTAATGCCCTGCACTCGATAATACAATGTAGATAGACATGGAACCATTCTAAGAGTTTATGGGTTGGTGTAAATGGTGAGACTGGGTTATAGAAACAATCTCGGCGGTTCCTTATCGACCTACTTTTCTAGTGAAATGTTTTGAATGATGTATTTATGAGTCCTCCGTTAATTAATATTCACAAAAAATACAAATACTCGTCTCAGTGAATTACACGATTATTTTGAGTACCAACAGGATAGTGTTTAATGCAGTAATTAAATATATATTTTAGAGCAGTTATCAATTTACTCGGGACTCATTATAAGTGCTTCGGGACAGTAAAATCGATACGGTCATTGACAACGTTAGACTAGATATGTACATTTTGTAAAATTGCCAATCTTTTGAGATCTCATATCATAGTGTTAAATTCAGTAATAAGATTTGTATTTATGAGCAATGATCAATAATCCAGGACTCCTCACCAAGGTCTGCGGAAGTTCTATATTTGATTAGTGAACAAAAAAAGGCTTAATTTAGTAATAACATAACTATTTTGGAGCAATGGTCAATTAACACATGACTCCCTATTTAACCAAGCTAATAATGTAAGTTTACGTAAAGCAAATGAATAGTTTATAATGAGTATAAATTATAAAAGAAAAGCTACAAGACGGGCGACGAGTTGTATACGTTTTCATAGCATCAGAATGCTACACTGTATTGAATCTACAACAGTAGATGGATGTTTAGAAATGTCCCATGTTTTATAATACACGTAGGTACGTAATTTCGAGTTCAGTGGTTCTAATTTTGTTGCGGATGCGAACAGTCAAAATATAAAATCGCATTTAGATTACAGAAACCTGGACTAGTGAAATCCGTGCCACCAGTATAGAGTCTGACAAAAGTCGGGCTCAACTCAACAATTTCATCTTGATATTCCTAGAACTAGCAATGGACTCTTCCAAACGCAAATGTGGACAATACCATTTTAGGAAGTCAGCATTGAAAGAGTTATGCCTTGTTTACATGTTGTTTAGTAAGATTTCCGCTAAATCGATTTTAGCTCCTTTATAAACAGACACGTCAAAATAATTCTGAGTCACTAACACTTACAGATTACGGTTGTTTTTCATGTGCTTAAATCCGTATGTGGCCTAAAAACTTTATGTTGCTTGGTTACAGTTAATTGACCACCAACACATATATACATCATTCAATTCACTGGACTCGAAAATATATATATGGGTTCACAACGGTTCCTTATCGACATACATTTCTAGTACAGTGGTTTGAATGATGTATGTATGAGTCCTCAGTTAATTAATTTTCACAATAATCCAAATACTCGTCTGAGTGAATTGGACGATTCTTTTGAGTACCAACAGGTTAGTGTTTAATGCAGTAATTAAATATATATTTTAGAGAAGTTATCAATTTATTCTGGACTTTATGAGCAAAGATCAGTGCTCCAACTCACATTTTCTTCCAATGGTAAACTTACCCCTTGAGTTGAAAATCTGGGGATTAGATTTATTTTCAGGTGATATGAAATTATGAAGGCAAATTTATCATAATAAAAGGATAAACAGCAAGCACATGTTTGAGACTATATTAAGATCAAATTCTCTGCACTGTAACATATTTCAATTAATACAGTTGTGACACTTATTTTTCTACATTTCGTACACACAAATTAGAAGGCATATATTTATCTAATGTCCAAGTAAAAGCTATCCGATTAAATATTGTATTAAAGATCGCTGCAGAAATTGTATCGGTAAAACAATAGGTCACTCGAAATCCGTGGAACTTTAGTACAAAATGCCCGACTGACTGATGGTTGCAACACTCAGTGTCACTGTTCTATTTTTTCTTAAATGTTACGTATGCTAATCCAGCCGTCAACAATATGAAGCGTACATGATAATTCAAATCAGTTAAATCATATGTTTTAGGAGGTTGACATCTTAGAAATTGAGTCATTTCAATTGAAAACAGAGGACACCGGATGTTGTGAACTCTTTTTGGCGTTCGTGGTTCCTATCGCTCAGATGATTCGCCACCAAAATGCCTCATTTTCAAAATAAAAATAAAATAGAAAATTAAATGGAAATACTCTTAAGCATCAAATAACTTATTTTAATACTTTTTATATGCTTTTTAGCTCGTCTGTTTTTTCGGGGGAAAAACACGAGCTATCGTCATCACATTATCGTCGTCGTCGTCAGCAGCGGCGTTGGTTTAGTTTTACGTTTAGGTCACTTACATGGAAACTATCAAACCTATTACTTTGAAACTTGGAAAAGTTGTCCATCTTATACCCTTCTTCACATTGTATGCTACAGATGCTGAGTGTGGCCTATGTTTGGGGGTAAAAAACATAAATTTTGATGTATTTTGGTTGATTTTGAGAATTTATGGTGTTGGTTAAGTTTTGCGTTTAGGTCACTTACATGTGTAACGTTCTCGGAGTTCAACAACGCTTCTATGAAATGGCTTCAAATAAACTTAATACATAACTGATAGGAAACAACGAACCAAGGTATTTACAGGACCTTCACCAAGACGCTCAATCGCTTCCGTGACGTCCGCCGCTCTCGGCCTCACAGAGGTCTATACTTTTGAAGCCGTCTAATGCTTCACAAAGGCTTCCTTGAAGCCAAGTATGCAACCGAGAACCAATGGCCTCAATGAAGTCACCAGTTCCTGCCACAGTCCCACACTCTCTTAAGACTTCGAACTACGACCCGAGCAGCACGGCTAGCTTGCTTCTTGATATCCGATAGAATATATCGAGAGAAAGAAGTCTACTGATGCCTAATACCCAAAGTCCTAGAACGTTCTTGAGAGATGTGAACTGTTCGACGAGAACCACGGAACTGACTTTCTATCGCAATACACCGGTATTTATACTAACTTGCACAATTTGCACCACCTGGCAGAATCCCGATTACTTCCGCCCCTTCACGGACATTGAGAATGTACATACTCTAAGTTGTAATGAGCGTCTGGTGAATGTATGCAGCGTGCTTATTGACGATATATGCTTGCTCTAGAACTATTTAAAGGCTTAGCAGGACAATTAAACCAGTACTTACTGGATTTGAAGATGCCTTTGTTCTCGTCAATATTTCGATAAATAGATCCTATTAAACAAAGGGACGTAACTTTGTTAAACTACAATAAGTCGGCTTCGCTATAATGCATATTCGTTACACATGGAAACTATCAAACCTAATACTTTGAAACTTGGAAAAGTTGTTCATCTAATACCCTTCTTCACATTGTATGCTAAAGATGCTGAGTGTGGCCTGTCTTGTGGGGTAAAACACATAAACTTTGAAGTTTTCTTGTTGATTTTGAGAATTGGTGGTGTTGGTTAAGCTTTGCGTTTAGGTCACTTTTATGGGAACTATCAAACTTTATTTCTTTGAAACTTTGAAAACTTGTTCATCTCATACCATTCATCACATTGTATGCTAAATATGCTGGATGTGGCCTATTTTGGGGGGTAAAAACATCAATATTGATGTATTTTGGTATTTTGGTGTTTGTTAAGTTTTGCGCTTAGGTCACTTACATGGAAACTATCAAACCTATTACTTTTAAACTTGAAATACTTATTCATATAAAACCCTTTTTCATATTGTATGATAACAATCCTGAGCGTTCCTGTTTTTTAATATATATTTTGGTCGATTTTTTCATTTTTTGTTACATTGATTTCAAATTTTTCCCAAACAATAAAAACATAATGTACTTCAACAAATTATGAATATCATTAATCAGATTGTGTTTTGGGGGTGAAGGTCACTGTTACTAAAATAGGAAAACAGTTAAAGTGAATTTGTTTATGTAATTTACGTAACATTTTATGTGAGTGGGAACACTAATGATCAATGACCCAGGACTCCTCAGGAAATTTTATATTTGATTGGTGAATTTTGTAACACAAAATAAGGCTCAATCTAGTAACGACATATTTTGGAGCAATGGTCAATTTATGAATGACTCGCTTTTTAACCAAACTAATGATTTCAATTTATGTAGAGCAGATGAATAGTTGATAATGAGTATAAATCATAAAAGAAAAGCTACACGACGAGGGACTAGTTTTATACATTGTCATAGCATCAGAAGGCTACACTGTATTGAAAATACAATAGATGTGAAGAAATGTCCAATGTTTACACGTAGGTACGTTATTTCGAGTTCAGTTGTTCTAATTTTGTTGTCTTTTGTTGTCATGCATCCAAAGTGAAATACCGGTGCTGAAAAAAGCAGAGTAGACTCCATTCTAAGTGCTGTAACTATACTAATGTTGAAAATAAACTTCATTCTGAGTGGTGTAACTATAATAATATTGAAAATAAACTTCATTCTTAGTGGTGTAACTGTAGTAATGTTGAGAGCAGCGTAAGCACCATTCGTCATGAATAATTGAAGTATTGTGGAAAGTGGATTAAAACACAGTAAGTCTTGAGAAAAATATCAAACTGTTGAAGTAGAGTATACACCATTCTGAGTGGTGCAACTATATTAATGTTTTAAAGTAGAGTATAAACCTTTATAAGCGGTGTAAATAAAATAAACACCATTCTGAGTAATGTAACTATAATAATTTTGAAAGAAGATTTAACACAATTATGAGTTGTGTAGCTATGAGACTGTTGAAGGTAGAATATACACCATTCTGAATAATGTAACTATCAAACTGTTGAAAGTAGAGTAAAAACCATTCTGAGTAGTGTAACTATAATTAATACTGTTGAAAGCAGAGTACACACCATTCTGAGTGGTGTAACCATAATACTGTTGAAGGCAGAGTAAATAACATTTTGAGATATGTAAATACATTACTGTTGAAGGCAGAGTACACACTGCTCTAAGTGATGTAAGTATATTACTGTTGAATGCAGAATTAACACAATTATGAGTGATGTAACTAAAATAATGTTGATAGCAAAGTTTACATCATTCATCATGAAATATAAGAGATATTGTGGAAAGCGGATTAAAACAAATTTTGTATTGAGATAAATATAACACTGTTGAAAGTAGAGTATACTTCATTCCTGGTTATATAAATATAATACTATTGAAATTAGAGTATACACCATTCTGGGTTATATAACTATACTATCATTGAAAATAGAGTATACACCATTCTGGGTTATATAACTATAATACTGTTGAACGCAGAGTATACACCGTTCTTCGTTATTTAACTATAACACTGTTGAAAGTAGAGTATACACCCTTCTGTGTTATATAACTATAATACTATTGAAAGTAGAGTATACACGCTTCTTTGTTATATAACTATTATACTGTTGAAAGTAGAGTATACACCATTCTGTGTTATATAACTATAATACTATTGAAAGTAGAGTTAATACCAATCGGTGTTATATAAATATAATACTGTTGAAAGTACAGTGTACACCATTCTGGGTGTTATAACTATGATACTATTGAAAGTAGAGTATTCACCATTCTGGGTTATATAACTATAATATTATTGAAAGTAGAGTATACACTCTTCTATGTTATATAACTATAATACTGTTGAAAGTAGAGTGTACACCATTCTGGGTTATATGACTATAACACTATCGAAAGTAGAGTATACACCATTCTGGGTTATATAACTATAATACTGTTGAAAGTAGAGTATACACCCTTCTGTGTTATATAACTATAATACTGTTGAAAGTAGAGTGTACACCATTCTGGGTTATATGACTATAATACTGTTGAAAGTAGAGTAAACACCATTCTGGGTTATATAACTATACTACTGTTGAAAGTAGAGTATACACCATTCTGGGTTATATAATTATGATACTATTGAAAGTGGAGTATACACCATTCTGGGTTATATAACTATGATACTATTGAAAGTAGATTATACACCATTCTGAGTTATATAACTATAACACTGTTGAAAGTAGAGTATACACCCTTCTGGGTTATATAAGTATGCCCCCTTCAAAGAAGAGGGGTATATTGCTTTGCACATGTCGGTTGGTCGGTCGGTCGGACCGTCGGTAGACCAAAGTTTGTCTGAGTGATAACTTGACTTGGAGGTTGGAGATGACCATGACCAGTAAACGAACCCTGTTGATTTGGATGTCATTGGGTCGAAGGTCAAGGTCAAAGTGACATTGAACCTGAAAAGCTTGTCCATGTGATAACACAACATTGCCTGCACCCATGGCCCTTAAACATGACATGGAGCCTGGGGATGACCAATAATAGAACGTTATTGATTTTGAGGTCATTTGGTTTACAATCAAGGTCACAATGACCTTGAACCTAAAATCTTATCCGAGTGATAAATCGACATTGCCCGCACCTATGGCCCTCAAACTTGACCTGAAGGCTTGATGTGACCAGTAGATGACCCCTATTGATGTTGAAGTCATTGGGTCAAAGGTCAAGGTCACAGTGACCTTGAGCGATACAAGATTGTCTGAGTGCTAACTCGACATTGGCTGCACCCATGTTTCTCAAACTTGACATGGAGGCTGGGGTTGACCAGTAGATGACCCCTATGGATTGTGAGGTCACCAGGTCAAACGTCAAGGTCACTGACCTTGAACGCAAAATTTTGTCCAAGTGATAACTCAACATTGCATGCACCCATGCCCCTAAAACTTAACATGGAGGCTGGAGGTGACCAGTAGATGACCCCTATGGTGTGATCAACATGTGTATGGTCAAGGTCACAGTGACCAAGCTTGTCCAAGTGATAACTAAACAATGCCTGGAGCCTTAGTCCTCAAACTTGACTTGGATGATGTGCCTGACCAGTAGATAACCCCTTTTTATTTTGTGCTTGATGCTATAGGCGCATCTGAGGTAAGCAGGGAATCTAAATAATCTGATGGAATATAACTTTCTCTGTGTATACTTCCCCCTTTCTCTCTCTCTCTCTCTCTCTCTCTCTCTCTCTCTCTCTCTCTCACTCTCTCTCTCTTCCGCTGTCTCCCTCTGTCTGTATGTCTGTCTCTCTCTCACTCTCTCACTCTCTCTCGCTCTCGCTCTCTCTCTCTCTCTCTCTCTCTCTCTCTCTCTCTCTCTCTCTCTCTCTCTCTCTCTCTCTCTCTCTCTCTCTCTCTCTCTCTCTCTCTCTCTCTCTCTCGCTCTCTCTCGCTCTCTCTCATAGAGACAAACAGACAATGTTTATTTCAATTTCCAACACCATTCTGAAATATATACCTATATTACAGTTGAAAGTAAAGTATACACAATTCTGAGTGATTTAGCTATAACACTATTCAAAATAGAGTAAATACCATTATGAGTGGTGTAACTATAATTCTGTTGATGGCAGAGTAAACACCATTCTGAGTGGTGCAACTATAATACTGTTGAAGGCATAGTAAACATCATTATGAGTGGTGTAGCTATATTAATGTTGAAAGCAGAGAAAACACCATTATGAGTGCTGTAAGTATAATAATGTTGAAAGCAGAGAAAACACAATTCTAAGTGGTGTAAGTCTAACACTGTTGAAGGCAGAGAAAACACCATTCTAATTAGTTTAAGTATAATTTTGTTTGAAACCAGAAGTTCATATATGACATTTCGAACAGCCAAACACGATGTTAATCTCATGTAGCTAACACGTCCACTGTTTCGTCTCAGTATTATAAATATATAGCATCAAATGTGCAAAAGTAATTATAAAATTATGCAAGTTGTGAGAAAATATTGTTTCATATAGAGAAATAAAAAACCCATAAGTAATTGTTCATTTTATGTAATACAAATAATTGTAAATGCTAATTACAAAAAGACTTGTATTGTTAGGCTCTGTTAGTTGTTACGGCAAGTTGTGGTGAAGATGGGTGAAAACATCTGCACTTCTTCAATATAATATATAATTTGAATTTAAACTTAGTTTGAATTTCCAATAAAGGTATATGCAACACACACTGTTTGAATATATGATTCTGATATTTATTACAGACAGACGAGACATGGACGATGCTAATGAAAAATTGTCTAAACGTCTACATGAAGTACTTGATGTTATAGGCGCATCTGAGTACACCAGAGAAAAGTATAGGGAGTGCGCTATGTTAAATGAAATAACAAACACGTTTGCATACCTTACTTATGATGCAAACACTTTTGACGAAAGATCATTCTACGAAGTTGGGAGTAGCTGCGAAGGGACAACTACACCAGGTATCAATTCCGATCTCGATTTATTACATTGTTACGACAAAACTCCTGTGGTAGAGAATTTGTTCGAATCTAAACAACAGGGATTATCTTATCTTATTTTAACGGATGAAGACACTAAACCTGGATATGTTCGGCTTCAGATTGTTAAAGATAAATGTCCGTGTTTAATTGGAATGTACAATATACCAGAAGATAATTACTCGATCGATAGGAAAGGTAGAATATGTGCTACCCACTTCCAACTTTATGTTGAACGAAAGACATATCGTAACGGTCCAGCGAACACGAAACCGGCTGATAACATTGATTGTCAACAAGATGACGTATTTGCCTTAAGGTGTCGACAGATACCGAGGTCAGCCAATTTCTGGTTACACAGGATACGGAAATTCGGTTGGCCATCACAGCAACAACTTAAAGCAATGGGTTTATATGGTTGTTTCTTTGTTGGTGTTGGACATCCTCATAGTAAAAGCCAGTCTAGCGAATGGAGAATTTCCTTCTCACTTCAAGAACGTGACCTCATGTCAAGTCTGAACGAAACGCAACACGAGTGTTATATTCTCCTGAAGATGATAAAGAAGGATATCATAGAACAAAAGGCCGGTGAATCTATATCATCATATCATTGTAAAACAAGTCTTTTTTATACAATCGAAAATTCACATAAACATTTCTGGACTAATGATAAGCTTATACTGTGTGTACAGCAGTGTGTTAGGCGTCTATTTATTTGGGTGAAGGCAAAGAATTGTCCAAATTATTTCATTCCAAAAGAGAATTTGTTCGATAAGCTCAGCGTAATGACTCTGGAAAAAATAGAGTATGTTTTAAACGATATAATAGAGAGTGATATCAAGTGTTTATATTCACTTATGTGTGACAATGTTGGTGAACTTCTGACATCTAAATTGAGTGTTGATGAACTGGTGTGTAATCCGGCTTCTGCGAGTACCTTGTTTCATCCAAGATATTTAGTATGCTATCGTATTATAAAACTCATCTATAATTTAAGGACCATGTTAATGGCACGCATAGACATATATACAAATACAGGTTATATGAATGGGGTGATGCAACTTCTGATATATCTACAACATACGAACCATGTCACAGAACATACTACGAGAGACGTAAGAATGGCACTTGACTCTATAATTCCACTCATACAATTACAATACAAACAGTGTAGGTATGCCCAGTACCTGTCACAAGGAAACTTGTCCGACCTGCGGTCTTTGACAATTACAAATATAATCCCAGAAACTATTGACTGTGACCTTATCTTGTCAAAGTTATCTTTAGCATCTTTATATATTCAATGTGAACAGTATCACGAGGAGTGTGAGCGCATTCTTGTGTTATGTGAAAAAGACATCATACCATTTGTGATGTCTGTGTGTAGCTGCTACGCCAGGAAAGTGTATGTTACACTCACTCTCGCTAAACACATTAGTTTTACTGACATGTCAAGCAAAGAATTCAGACATTGCTTCACAGGCTGTATGGTATTTCATCCATCTCAAGCTAGTCTTGTCCATGGAGCTCTTCAATACGAGATGTTTCGTATTGTGTTCACACAACCTGGATCTGAATTTGAAATAGAACAACACTACTGGTTAAAGTTGATTACGGTAGATTCAAAAATATATCTGTTTTTTCTACAATATTTACTTTACTCCAATAAAGGAATTCAGTCAGAAAAAGAAACAGCCATGCAGAAACTAATGCACGTTCTCCAAACTGACCACATTCTTGCCCACAGAGAGACAGCATTGACCCTGTTGGGCTGGATATTTGTACAGGAAAATAAATTACAAGACGCATGGCTTTACTTTTGTTTATCATGGAAAGAAAGGCCATTTAAAAATGCAGCTAAATGGCATATGTTAATTTTACTGAGTAAAATAATAAATAAATAAAACTTAGGGTTAGCATGATGGAGACCAACGTGACGTCATAGTTTCTTTATCTATTGGTGTAAAACCTGATGAGCATTGAAGTTGAGGGTTATCTTGATATATATGAGCCGCGTCCGGGGATTTAAGATCTTAACGTATCTGTGTACAGTCAAGACTAAAGCGTGGAATCAATCTTGGCAGCGGATTTAGCGTCAGGTTTGTAAGATCTTAACGTATCTGCGTACAGTCAGATCTTGGGCGAGGAATCCACCGTGGCCGAGATGTTAGCATCGATACTGGAACCGGGCGTCCAGAGTTCCAGCACATTTACTAGCCTAGTACTGGTTTGTTTACCAGGAATCCTACATAAGTGAACTGTCGAGGTAACTGAAATAATGTTGTGAAACGGCTAAATAACCTAATACATCTTAAGTATCAGCAACGTCTAGCGATTTGAGGTCTTAGTACATCTTTGTACAGTAAAGACTTTATGTACACGTACATTCTCACCAGAGTATCTACTTTCCGATTATACATTACGTAGACTTAATGCATCATCTGACAACAAACTAGAAGTGTAGCCCCAATAGTTGAACGTCAATGTTACTGTAGAAATTTCAATGTTCACGATATATACTTCATGACTACTGCAAGCAGGAATCGAACCCGGGGCGTCCAGTTTTATATACGGCATGGTAAACACTCCGTCACAGCTTTTTCAGAGTAAATTATTTTGGGTTGTATGCTGGACGTCCCGTTTTTCTGTGAAATGGGTATCAGATATATTTCGATATTTCCTTTTATCGTATAGTAAGCTAGCTAAACAAGTTCTGCTATTACAGTTTCATCAAATGCCATTCACGATCACTATTGCTGCGTATACAAATGCATACATGAATAAACTCCATAGCTGACGTGCCTTGTTATGGCAAATGTATATTGTTGTTATTGATGATTGAGTTATATAAGAGAAACATCCTGTTTAGAGAGGAAGCGGCCATTCATAGAAAAGAGAAGACAGAGAAGAGTATGCATGCGTTCGAGTTTAATTAATACATGTTCGTAAAGAATTTTACAACACGTTTATACAAAGAATATCCCTTAAAAATTACGCCCATGTATATTGAATTGGTTTGCGATTGTAGGCATGGTATAACACGCTGCTTGAATCTATTATGTAGTTATATCACGGCGTATCCTGGTTAAGTTGCCAGTACCACTGATCCTTTTATCCTAACAGCAACGATTTAGTCTTAATGCTAGCGCAACCATCCTAAGCGCCATAAAAAGAAAGCTATTTTTACAATGTTTAAAGTCTTTTGTATAACCCGGCCGTCGATCGAACTCGCGTCCACCAGTTGTCGAGGCGGAAGCTCTACCAATACACCACTGAGGCGGTCCCGTGTATAGTAGATATGAGCCTCGTCTATCAATTGGCGGTCTTATTGACTGACCGTAATGGGATCATATAGTGGTAGATTGGTTTAATATGGATACTCTTCTATATTTTTGTCAAAATATGTATATTTGACTTAAGTACATTGTACATATAGAAGGAAAGTAAAGGATCTGGTTAGACGTTGCGAATGTACTTGTTGTCTGAGCCTTCACTGTACTCAAGATACATTATGACCAAAAAACGCTGGACGCTACTCGTTTCTAAGCCACGTCAGGTAAAACGGGTGACGTTGACGTCTCTACTGTAGACCACTTTTAAAACCGTGTTATTTTATCCACAATTCCCCTCTATTCCAGCCCTCCGTTTAAAGGAATTATAAGATAAATCGGCAGTCATTCCACCATTCGTCGATTAAATTTATTATTAACCTTAAACATGTTTACAAATGTGTGCATTATCGATTTTTAACACCCTTTTTTTATACAATAAATGTGCATCGGACGATTTTAATTATCATCTTGGTAAAACTTTGGAAAATCAATAAAAATGTAGTATGAATTGCAATCAGTTAACAATTTCTGCGGCAAAATAAAGGAAATTGTTCAAAGGCGTCTGCATCAGATGCGTCAAAATACATGTGTTTGTTCGAAAGGTCTGAAAGAGTGTTTGTTTCCCGGATTAAATGTTCTCGATCAGTTGTTGACATAATTGGACTGAGCATTAGCTTTGTACACTGATATTGTAAGAATCAGAGGACAATATGTTGACGACAGACGATACACGACTTCACAAATGGTAGTAAAGGTTGCCTTCCTTGGCGCTCAGAGTTGCTGTGTTAGCATTAAGACTGGTTGGAGTCAAAATAAATGTACCAGTAGCACTTTTAAGTTACCCAGGAAACGCCGTGATATAATTGCATTTATTTTGAAAGCGGCATAAAACACCACCCAAACTATCAATCAAACAAACGAACGCCTTACATAGGGCGATAACAAAAACTCACTTTGAGCACTTTGTGCTCAGATGAGCTAATAATCCAGTTGGTAAAATAGTCTCTGAAAATGACAATTGTGTCCACCAATACTGTCAATCGAGGATGGTGAGTATGAACCCCAGCTAGGCCAACATTCTTTCTTACATTTAATAAAAGTCAGTGTGACGAGTGGGTTCATCTTCCACTAATGAGCTATCAGTTATTGTAATGAAATAACCAGTTGCTTGGAAAGACTGTTGTGTGGAGTACCGGTGTGAAAAAACTTTTTTCTCAAACTGCTATCATTCTTATCTATTCGAACGAAAGGAAAAGAACACAATTACAACCATGCCTCCTGCTAAATCCGTCGTATGGAAACATTTCAAGCGCACAGCAGACGACAAGTCAGTTAAATGCATGTAGTGCACATATTACGGACACCGGTTATTTAGAAAACCGAAAGAAAAAAAAACATTCTGATTGTTGATTTATGTTCCTTATTTTCATAGATGATAAAAATATTCGTTTATTAAATGTATTGTTTATCATTCTTGGTATTGTTTTCCATCCACCATTTGACTTGCTTTGCCCCCCCCCCCCCCCCCCCCCCCCCCCCCCCCCCCCTCCCCACACGACTTTAAAGAGATATACAGTCTGCACCCAAACGTTTGGATGTTTACGCAAATTCTGGATGTATTTGTTGAATTATTTTGTTTTCAAAGATCAAACAACTATTTTTTTTCAAATATCAAATATTAAACGTAGAGACGAAAGCAAACGGATGTTTGTTCTTATAAAATCAATTCAATTTAAGTGCATGAGGACATACTATTCTGAGAGACAAGACGTTTGATGAACGAATTTACACAATGTGATTTCTTGCGAGTACCCGAGTACTCGATCGGAAGAGTTCACGAGTACCCGAGTACTAATATCGGTACTCGTTCCCATCCCTAGAAAAAAGCCATGATGCACAAGGAGAGGTGACCTGCACATCGTGATATGTCACCAATAATTGTTTAAAAAGGCATTACACACCAATCAATGAGGAAGGTAATGTGATAATAGTTCTGACTTAAATTGCATATATTTGAGAATTCAGGAAACAAACTTAAATAAATTACCAGAGAGTTAAATTAGTAATCAAACAAACTTCATTTTATATGAAAATATACAAGTTCAACTTATAAGAATACAACTGCATGAACATAAATTAAATTGCAAGTTTTATTATGAAATTCAGATACAAATCCCCTTGCAATATCGTTTCGTACAGATACCTAATAGTCATTGCTACTTTGACCTTTGACTTAGATCAGTGAAACGGAAACGTGTCTAATAAACCGGTATATGAAATAAAATAAACTAGTGTATGATTTATGGAGGAATTATGTCCCCATACGAATTGCTAGAGCAACGAATACAGACACATAATAGTCACTGTCACCTGGAACTTTGACCTAGCTCGGTAAAATGCATCCCTCCAAACTCGCTTGGCAATGAATGTGTTTATGGTATATGAAGGGAACTCCGTCCACTTATGACAGTGCTAGTGCTAGAGTGATGATGTCGTTTTATATGAGGCGCCGTTTTATTATTTATTCCTTATCTTTTGATATCAGAAATTCGATTTTTTGATAATAAAGAAATAAAGAGTATTTTCTGATATCAAAAAATAGATTTTCTGATAGCAAAAATTCATTTTTTGATATCAGAAAATCTATTTTTTGATATCAGAAAATCAATTTTTTGATATCAGGAATTCGAATTTTTAATATCAGAAAATATTCATTATTTTCTGATATCAACAAATTGATTTCCTGATATCAAGAAATTGATTACCTGATATCAAAACATGATTTTCTGATATCAAAAAATCGAATTCCTGATATCAAAAAATATCAAGAAATATGCTCTATTTTTCCTTATCAGATGATTTTCTGATATCAAGAATTCGAATTCCTGATATCAGAAAATGAATATTTGATATCAGAAAATGTATTTCTTGATATCAGAAAATCGTCAGTATTCTTTGATATCAGAAAATAGATTATTTGATATCAGAAAATGGATTTCCTGATATCAAAAAATGATTTTCTGATATTAAGAAATATAAATGATTTTCTGATATCAAGAAATCGAATTCCTGATATCAGAAAATGAATATCTGATATCAGAAAATGTATTTCTTGATATCAGAAAATGTATTTCTTGATATCAGAAAATCGTCAGTATTTTTTGATATCAGAAAATCGTCAGTATTTTTTTATATCAAAAATTCGATTTCTTGATATCAGAAAATCATTTATATTTCTTGATATCGTGAAAAAAATATATATTTATTGATATCAAAAATTCCATTTATTGATATCAGAAAATCATTTTTTTTATAGCGATGATATCATTTCGTACAATAGTAGTTCCAAGGTCGTTGAAACACTAAGTTGTACGAGAGTGATTGTTGTGAACATGTGTTAAAAGCTTCATAGCACTTGGATAAGATATGAAGTCGCTCGACCGATGATGTCGTTTCGTACAGACATTTGATAGTCACTGTGACCTTGACCTACATCAATAAGACACACACTCATTCAAGAGGGGCTGCTGTTGAAGATGCGTGTGAAGTTTTATAAAAATCGAATAAAACTGCAGTCTATATAGAATGATGACATTGTTGAGACACGTACATACGGGCAGTCCCTATAAATCCTTGGAGACCTTGCGTGAGGGGATTATAATATTCAATCAAAAGTCCAATCTGAAACATATTTCTTTGAAATGATATTGGCAAATACATGGAAAGTCGGTATCAATGAATGGTAAAAAAAGAGTGTATAAATATGAAATAGTATGGCAAAAGGAGAAATTGTTTATGTTGAGTCATCGTTTGCATAGGTGTCAGAAAGCGCTTACATGTGAACAAAAAGGCAAAACTACAGACAAATCATATATTTGTTGTACCTGTCATCATAATTTCATGGATTTAAGCACCTGTAAACAAAATCCCTCTTTAGCCTTTATGTGGTACGAAGTCTCCGAGAATGGTACGATATTGCAGTTGTACGATATTGCGGTTGTACGAAGTATCCGACATCCTTTTAAGTCACTCAAAGTAACCTCCCTTGAAATGGCTTTACTTCCTCTTAAACCGAAAGTTGATTTAGGAAAAAACAAAACGTGAAAACACTGTAAATTCTTGCCTGTCACTCTGTACAGTGAAATATACACAAACGTACAAAAACACAGGTAGGTTCTCAAATTAGTTCACTGTCAAGACCGATGAACTCATGTATTTTAAGTCATTTAAAGTGACCTCCCTTGAGATTTGTTTACTTCCTTTTAAACCGAAAGTTGATATAGGAAAAACCAAACGTGAAAGAAATGTTAATTCATGCCTGGCACTTGATACAGCAACGCATTTGTACAAGAACACAGGTAGAATAATTTAGTTACTTTCAAGACACATTTTGTTAACCCTTTGACTGCTGAAATCGATTTTGTGAAACCTGTGCCACTAGTATAGAGTCTGACTTAAGTCGGAGTCAACTTAACATTTTCATCTTGATATTCCTGGATCTAGCAATGGCCTCTGCCAAACGCAAAGGTGGACAATACTATTTTAGAAAGTCAGCATTGAAAGGGTTACGCTTTGTTTACATGTTGTTTAGTAAGATTTCCGCTAAATCGATTTTAGCTCCTTTATAAACAGACACGTCAAAATAATTCTGAGTCACTAATACTTACAGATTACGGTTGTATTTCATATTGTTAAATCCGTATGTGGCCTCAAAACTTGATGTTGTTTGATAACAATTAATTGATTACCAACACATATATACATACACTGGTCGAGCCCCGGTAGCTCAGTCGGTAGCGACGCGGGCTTTCAATCCAGGGGTTGTGAGTTCGAATCCCGGCTCGTTGAACTTTCTTTCCGACGATTGACAAAAAAGTATTTCACCTATGGGCTAAGTCTATGTGGAAAAGCAGCCAGTTGCTTGGGAATGTTGTGTGGAGTACTGGTGTGAGAAAACCAGGGAATGCACGAGTAGGTGAACTGGCCGCCCTGATATAACTGAGAAATTGTTAAAAACGGCGTTAAACCCAAATCAGTCAATCAATACATACACCATTCGATTCACTGGACTCGTAAATAGATATATGTGATACCATTGTAAGAGTTTGTTGATTGGTGTAATTGGTGAGACTGGGTTCACAACGGTTCCTTATCGACCTACATTTCTAGTACAGTGGTTTGAATTATGTATTTATGAGTCCTCAGTTAATCAATTTTCACAATAATACAAATACTCGTCTGAGTGAATTGGACGATTCTTTTGAGTACCAACAGGATAGTGTTTAATGCAATTATTAAATATATATTTTAGATCTATATTATCAATTTATACTGGACTCATTATAAGTGACTCCATCGACAAACTTAGATTAGATATGTAAATTTTGTAAAATTGCACAGCTTTTAGTGTTAAATTTAGTTATATTATAAGATATTTATTTATGAGCAAAGATCAGTGTTCCAACTCACTTTTATTTCAAGGGTAAACTTACCCCTTGAGTTAAAATCTGGGGATAAGATTTATTTTCCGGGTGTATGAAATTTTGAAGGCAAATTTATCATGATAAAATAGGATTAACAGCAAGCACATGTTTGAGACTATATTAAGATCAAATTCTCTGCACTGTAACAAATTTCAATTGATACAGTACTGTAGTGACACTTTATTTTCTACATGCCATACATACCAATTAGAAGGCATAGAATAATAAACTAAGATTAATCTAATGTCCAAGTGAAAGCTGTCTGATTAAATTTAGATCGCAGCAGAAATTGTATCGGTAAAAAAAATAGGTCACTCGAAATCCGGGTAACTTTATAGTAAAAAATGCCTGACTGATTGTTGCAGCACTCTGTGTCACTGTTCTAGTTTTAGCTCACCTATGCACAAATTGCAAGGTGAGCTTTTGTGATCGCTCACCGATCGTCGTCCGTCGTCGTCGTTCGTCCGTTCACATTTTCCTACATTTTTTCTTCTCCTAAACCAATTAACCAAATTCAAAATGATTTTACAGGAATGTTCTCTTTCAAAATTGTTCAAAGAATTATATTCCATGCAGAACTTTGGCTGCCATAACTTTTCTTGTCTGAAAGTAGAAGGCCAATGCCTTTGATATTTGGTATGTAGCATCATCTAGTGAGCCTCTACCAAGATTGTTCAAATTATAGCCCTGGGGTCAAAAATTATCCCTCTCCGGGGGTCACTTGTTTTACATAGGCTCATATAGGGGAAAAACTTAAAAACTCTTCTTGTCTAAAAGTAGAGAGCCAGGCCTTTGATATTGGGTATGTACAATCATCTAGTAGACCTCTACCAAGATTGTTCAAATTATAGCCCTGGGGTCAAAATGAAACCTCCCCTGGGGTCTATTGTTTTACATAGACTCATATAGAAAAACAACTTAAACAAACTTCTTGTCTAAAAGAAGAGGCCCCAGGCCATTGATATTTGGTATGTAACATCATCTAGTAGACTTCTAACAAGATTGTTCAGATTATAGCCCTGGGGTAAAAAATGACCTCTTCCCTGAGGTCACTTGTTTGACATAGATAGGGGAAAAACTTTAAAAATATTCTTGTCTGAAAGAAGAAGGCCCAGGCCTTTGATATTTGGTATGTAGCATCATCTAGTGGTCCTCTACCTAGCTTGTTCAAATTATAGCCCTGGGGTCAGAATTGACCCCTCCCAAGGGGTCACTTGTTTTACATAGACTCATATAGGGAAAAACCTTAAAAAAAATCTTGTCTAAAAGGTATTTGGTATGTAGCATCATCCAGTGGAACTCTACCAAGCTTGTTCAAATTTTTAGCCCTGGGGTTAAAAATGTCCCCTCTCCGGGGGTCACTTGTTTTACATAGACTCATATACGTTAAAAACTTTAACAATCTTCTTGTCTAAAAATAGAAGGCCTAGGTCTTTGATATTTGGTATGTAGCATGATTGTGGACCTCTGCTATTTGTTCTCCATAGACTCATAGAGATTTTTTTAAAAAATCTTCTTGTCTAAAAGTAGAGGTCCCTGGCCTTTGTTATTTGGTATGTAGCATCATCTAGTGGACCTCTGCCAAGATTGTTCAAAGTATAGCCATGGGGTAAAATATGACCCCTCCCCGGGGGTCACTTGTTTACATAGATAGGGAAAAACCTTAAAAATCTTCTTGTCTAAAAGATATTTGGTATGTAGAATCATCTAGTGGACCAAGATTGTTCAAATTATAGCACTGGGGTCAAAAATGACCCCTCTCCGGGGATCACTTGTTTTTCATAGACTCATATAGGGGAAAGAACACTGAACACTTTTTAAGTTTGATTAAATCAGGTGAGAGATAGAGGACTCTCATGGTCCTATTGTTTCTTAAATGTTACGTATGCTAATCCAGCCGTAAACAATATGAAGCGTATATGATAATTCAAATCAGTTAAATCATATGTTTTAGGAGGTTTACATCTTAGAAATTGAGAAATATACGGAGGTCACCGGATGTTGTAAACTCCTTTTGGCGTTCGTGGTTCCTATCGCTCAGATGATTCGCCACCAAAATGCCTCATTTTCAAAATAAAAAACAAAATGGAAAATGAAATGGAAATACTCTTAAGCATCAAATAACTTATTTTAATACTTTTTATATGCTTTTTAGTTTGTCTGATTTTTCGGGGGGAAAAGACGTCGTCGTCAGCAGTGGCTTTGGTTAAGTTTGGCGTTTAGGTCACTTACATGGAAACCATCAAACCTATTACTTTGAAACTAGGAAAGGTTGTTCATCTAATACCCTTATTCACATTGTATGCTAAAGATGCTGAGTGTGGCTTGTCTTTTGGGGGTAAAAAAAAAAAATTGATGTATTTTAGTTGTTTTTGAGAATTGGTGGTGTTGGTTAAGCTTTGCGTTTAGGTCACTTACATGGAAACCATCAAACCTAATATTTTGAAACTTGGAAAAGTTGTTCATCTAATACCCTTATTCACATTGTATGCTAAAGATGCTGAGAGTGGCCCTTCCGGGGATAAAAAAACATAAATTTTAATGTATTTTTGTTGTTTTTGAGAATTGGTGGTGTTGGTTAAGCTTTGCGTTTAGGTCACTTACATGGAAACTATCAAACCTAATATTTTGAAACTTGGAAAACTTGTTAATCTAATACCCTTCTTCACATTATATGCTAAAGATGCTGAGTGTGGCCTGTCTTTTGGGGTAAAAAACATAAATTTTGATGTATTAAGGTCACTTACATGGAAACCATCAAACCTATTACTTTGAAACTAGGAAAACTTGTTCATCTAATACCCTTATTCACATTGTAGGCTAAATATTCTGAGTGCGGCCTATTTTTGGGGATAAAAACATCAATATATTGATGTATTTTGGTTGATTTTGAGAATTGGTGGTGTTGGTTAAGTTTTGCGATTAGGTCACTTACATGGAAACTATCAAACCTATTACTTTTAAAATTGGAATACTTATTCATCTAATACCCTTCTTCACATTGTCTGATAAAAATAATGAGCGGGCCTGTTGGTTTTTTAGCTCACCTGAGCTTTGCTCAAGGTGAGTTATTGTGATCGCCTTTTGTCCGGCGTCCGGCGTCCGTCGTCCATCGTCCGTCGTGCGTCAACTTCTTCTCCTCAGTAACCAGTGGGTCAATTTGGATGAAACTTCACAGAAAGCATCCTCTCAATGACCTCACCAGAATTCCTTCAAATTTTTGGGATCCATGCAAAATTCTGGTTATCCCGAATTGGTTGGCAGATTTTCAAATAATTTTGTAGAAATGTTCCTTGGATGACCCTCTCTCAGATTCCTTCAAGCCGTGTTGATTGGTCGAAAAACATGGCCGCCAGGGGGGCGGGGCTATTTTGCCTTATATGGCTATAGTGCAAACTTAAAAAATCTTCTCCTCCAAAAGTGTCAGGCCGATTTTCAAATAATTTTGTAGAAATGTTCCTTGGGTGATCCTCTATCAGATTCCTTCAAGCCATGTTGATTGGTCAAAAAACATGGCCGCCAGGGGGCAGGGCTATTTTGCCTTTTATGGCTATAATGAAAACTTAAAAAATCTTCTCCTACATAAGTGTCAGGCCGATTTTCAAATAATTTTGTAGAAATGTTCCTTGGGTGACCCTCTATCAGATTCCTCCAAGCAATGTTGATTGGTCGAAAAACATGGCCGCCAGGGGGCGGGGGCTATTTTGCCTTATATGGCCAAAGTGAAAACTTAAAAAATCTTCAACATCTTCTCCTCAGTAACCAGTAGGTCAATTTGGATGAAACTTCACAGAAAGCATCCTCTCAATGACCTCACCAGAATTCCTTCAAATTTTTGGGATCCATGCAAAATTCTGGTTATCCCGAATTGGTTGGCAGATTTTCAAATAATGTTGTAGAAATGTTCCTTGGATGACCTTCTATCAGATTCCTTCAAGCCGTGTTGATTGGTCGAAAAACATGGCCGCCAGGGGGGGCGGGGCTATTTTGCCTTATATGGCTATAGTGCAAACTTAAAAAATCTTCTCCTCCAAAAGTGTCAGGCCGATTTTCAAATAATTTTGTAGAAATGTTCCTTGGGTGATCTTCTATCAGATTCCTTCAAGCCATGTTGATTGGTCAAAAAACATGGCCGCCAGGGGGCAGGGCTATTTTGCCTTTTATGGCTATAATGAAAACTTAAAAAATCTTCTCCTCCATAAGTTGACTCGTGATCTGGAGGTCACGGGTTCGATACCCGGTTGCGGCGACATTCTTTCGGGCGATTTTTCCATTGCCTCTCACCTCTGATCTATGTGAGAAAGTAGTCAGTGGCTTCGAAAGAATGTTGTGTAAGTACTGGTGTTGGAAAGCCAGGAAAACATGGGTAGGTGCACTGACCGCCGTGATATGACCAAAGCTGTTGAAAGCGGCGTTAAACTCCAAACAAACAAACAAACAAATCCTCCATAAGTGTCAGGCCGATTTTCAAATAATTTTGTAGAAATGTTCCTTGGGTGACCCTCTATCAGATTCCTCCAAGCAATGTTGATTGGTCGAAAAACATGGCCGCCAGGGGGCGGGGGCTATTTTGCCTTATATGGCCAAAGTGAAAACTTAAAAAATCTTCAACATCTTCTCCTCAGTAACCAGTAGGTCAATTGGGATGAAACTTCACAGAAAGCATCCTCTTAATGACTTCACCAGAATTCCTTCAATATTTAGGGATCCATGCAGAATTCTGGTTTCCATGGCAACGAAACGAAAAAAACTTCAAAATTCTTCTTCTCCCAAACTGGTTGGCAGATTTTCAAATAATTTTGTAGAAATGTTCCTTGGATGACCCTCTACCAGATTCCTTCAAGCCATGTTGATTGGTCAAAAAACACGGCCGCCAGGGGGGCGGGGCTATTTTGCCTTATATGGCTATAGTGAAAACTTAAAAAATCTTCTCATCCGAAAGTGTCAGGCTGATTTTCAAATGATTTTGTAGAAATGTTCCTTGGGTGACCCTCTATCAGATTCCTTCAAGCCATGTTAATTGGTCGAAAAACATGGCCGCCAGGAGGGGGGGCGGGGCTATTTTGCCTTATATGGCTATAGTGCAAACTTAAAAATTCTTTTTCTCCAAAAGTGTCGGCCCGATTTTCAAATAATTTTGTAGAAATGTTCCTTGGATGACTCACTTTCAGATTCCTTCAAGCCATGTTGATTGGTCAAAAAACATGGCCGCCAGTAGGCAGGGCTATTTTGCATTAAATGGCTATAGTGAAAACTTAAAAAATCTTCTCCTCTGGCCGATTTTCAAATAATTTTGTAGAAATGTTCCTAGGGTGACCCTCTATCAGATTCCTTCAAGCCAAGTTGATTGGTCGGAAACTATGGCTGCCAGGGAGCGAGGCTTATATAGCTAAAGTGGAAAAAAAAATCAGGTGAGCGATTCAAGGGCCATCATGGCCGTCTTGTTTATATATATTTTGGTCGATTTTGAGAATTGGACATAGTTTCTTCATTTTTTGGTACATTGATTTCAAATTTTCCCCAAACAGTGAAAACATAATGTACTTCAACATATTATGAATATCTTAAATCGGATTGTGTTTTGGGAGTCAAGGTCACTGTTACTAAAATAGGAAAACATTATTATATTTAATATCTTTAGTTACAGTTGACTTAATGTAACCATCTTTTGTTTGTAGTAACTATTTATTTAAGATCATTAATGGTATTGTGTTTTTGGGCTAACACAAAATAAGGCTCAATCTAGTAATGACATATTTTGGAGCAATGGGCAATTTATGCATGACTCTCTTTTCAACCAAGCTAGTTTACGTAGAGCAGATGAATAGTTGACTGTTGATAATGAGTATAAATCATAAAAGCAAAGCTACAAGACGGGCGACGTGTTTTATACGTTTTCATAGCATCAGAATGTTACACTGTATTGAATCTACAACAGTAGATGGATGTTAAGAAATGTCCAATTCTTACACGTAGGTACGTAATTTTGAGTTCAGTGGTTCTAATTGTGTTGTCAGGCATCCAGAGTGAAATACCGGTGCTCTTGAAAGCAGAGTAGACTCCATTCTGAACCATAAATGGGTTTTTTCGCTCATAGGTAACAGGGGTGAGATATTTTTTTTCAATAACACATGAACCTTTCTAAAATGAAAGTGGCAAAATTCCATGGGGCCAGCCATTTTGGATATATGTATAAAAAGCAAACGTAAAACACAGATTGAAAATTATTATGGTCTAGTTAATCTTCTTAAAAAAACGACATTTAAGGTCATAAAAGTGCTGTGTTATTTTTGTGTGATCTAACTTTTGTACACAAAATTTAATAAATAAATGGAACTTTATAATAAACGACCGCAATTCGACGTCAGAACATACCTTTTCACTGTACAGTAGCCAAAGAACGTCATTTCCGTAAACACTTCATTTGGCGTAACGTCAAATGGAGCGACGTCGTTTCCCGCCAAAAAATGGTATGAACATTAAATACCTCAAATTCCTATGCATGAGCTATAGATTCACTCATACAAAGTATAAGTATTTATCAAATTTTGTTGAAAAGGGATAACTTTCACATTGAGCAATTGTACCTTTGGCGACAATATAAGTCGTCTGCTGCAAAGTAGTCAGAAACCGTCTCTATTAGGGAAAGGGTTAAGCAGAAATGTGACCCCATACATAATTTGTTCCAGTCATATTGACTGGTTGAAAAAGGTAGTTGCCAGATGGCATCAGAAAAGGGCTGTTACACATTTGCTTCTTTACCATGATATAGATAACTGATTAAGGACCTTAAGCATCTTGGCCCTCATGTTTAAACCTCGTTCATTATCAATGTTATTCATTGATTTTATGAGAGCCTTTACTTTATTATTTTCTGTTCGTAAAAATAGACGACAGCAAAACGAATTCCGAAGATTTTGTGATCATGCAGAAAACATGAGACTAACATTATTATCGTCAATTACTTATAAATCATTTTGTATTGCCAAAGTATGCTCTTTAATTTTTATTTACAATCATCGCACTGTTTTTTCGTAAATAGATAGCACCTATAGATATATTAATGTTGAAAATAAACTTCATTATGAGTGCTGTAACTGTAGTAGTGTTGAAAATAAACTTAATTCTGTGTGGTGTTACTGTAGTAATGTTGAGAGCAGCGTAAGCACCATTCGTCATGAATAATTAGAGTATTGTGGAAAGTGTATTAAAACACACTCAGTCTTGAGATATATATCAAACTGTTGAAGTAGAGTATACACCATTCTGAGTGGTAATGTTTAAGGTAGAGTATAAACCTTTATAAGCGGTGTAAATAAAATAAACGCCATTCTGAGTAATGTAACAATAATATTTTTGAAAGCAGAGTTAACACAATTATGAGTTGTGCAGATATAAGACTGTTGAAAACAGAGTAAAAACCATTCGAGTAATGTAACTATAAAACTGTTGAAAGCAGATTAAAAACCATTCTGAGTAATTTAACTATAAAACTGTTGAAAGCAGAGTTAAAACCATTCTGAGTGGTGTAACCATAATACTGTTGAAAGCAGAGTAAACACCATTCTGAGTGGTGTAACCATAATACTATTGAAGGCAGACAACAGCTCTCTGTTTGTCTGTCTGTCTGCTGTCTGTCTGTCTGTCTGTCTGTCTCAATTTCAAACACACCATTCTGAATTATATACCTATACTACAGTTGAAAGTAAAGTATACACCATTCTGAGTGATTTAGCTATAACATTATTCAAAATAGAGTAAATACCATTATGAATGGTGTAACTATAATTATGTTGAAGGCAGAATAAACACCATTCTGAGTGGTGCAACTATAATACTGTTGAAGGCATAGTAAACATCATTATGAGTGGTGTAGCTATATTAATGTTGAAAGCAGAGAAAACACCATTATGAGTGGTTTAAGTATAATACTGTTGAAAGCAGAGAAAACACAATTCTAAGTGTTGTAAGTATAACACTGTTGAATGCAGAGACAACACCATTCTAAGCGGTTTAAGTATTACTTTGTTGAAACCAGAAGTCAATATATGACATTTCGAACAGCCAAACATGATGTTAATCTCATGTAAATAACACGCTCACTGTTTCGTCTCAGTATTTGTTAGAAATATATAGCATCAGATATAAAAAAGTCATTATAAAATTATGTTTAGCTGGTTATAATGGCGAGTTCTGAGAAAATATTTATTTATATAGAGAAATAAAAAAAACATAAGTAATTGTTCATTTTATGTACTAGAGATAATTGTAATTGCTAATTACAAGTAGACTTGTATTGTTAGGCTCTGTTGGTTGTTACGGCAAGTTGTGGTGATGATGGATGAATACATCTGCGACTTTTCAATATAATATACAAGAGAAAATTGATGCAACGCAGCAATGTCGCCGGAAATCCATACTGCAGTTATGCATAACACTAACATTATAGTAGTTGAATAAACAGTTATCAACTGAGGGGCATATTGGAACATCAGGGCTGGGGTCAAGTGAAAATGTTTCATAACTTGCATTGTTTTGTCAACGACGTGAATGATAATTGAAGCCTTTCATTGTTTATGACCAATCTCCATTCCAAAGTAGGTTGACCATACACACAACCAACTAATTATTGATCATAAACAGTAATAGAAATGAGTAAGCTTGCCAATCATTAGTCTTAGTATGTATACAGTGCTTTCATTAAGGAATAATTATAAGATTTGTGAATTACACATACACTTTTCAAGATGTTTGTCAGAATATTTGAATTTTATTATTTTTCAATAAAACCACAAAACAGACAATTTAGGATTTGCATGCAATAGCACGTCATTTTACCTTTCCTCTATTAAAGTCAACAGTGGACACCTTTGCAGCAATCTACTTTTAAAACAATGAGATAAGGGTTAAATCGCTGAAGACATGAGTTTTCTCTTTTTCTCAAAATGATATTAGCTTGGCATCCTGATTATATCATACTTTAACGAATGTTGAAATGTAGTCAAATATTTATAAATTAGACCACCTTCGAAATATAATATCAACTAAACAGTTAAATCTCATTGAAATTGTTGTATAATTTAAACTTAATTCCGAACATAAACTGAGCCCTACAACATGTGAATTTATTTTAATTCTTTCCTTCCTTTTTTATAATGAAAATAACAAACTACTCATGTTTTAAAAGTATATTATGATGAGCGCCCTTGTGTCAATGATGCATAACAATATGCAGATCGGAAGCAATATGCCTTTAGGGAATTAAAAGACATATTTAAAATTGTCAAGGACGAAATAATTTTGTACGAAAGACCCGATTCTTTCTTATTCGCAGAGATGCCGTTTTTGAAACTCTCTTTATAGGCAGAGAGTGTTCGTTCAACGTAATTTTTCTATTAAAACCAGTTTTAAGTTCTCGGTTTGTTCTGTTCTTCATTTGTTTCGAACCAAATAAACATTTTAAATCACCTATGATTTACTATTTGTAAGTGAGTGTAAAGAGCGGCTCTCTGCAAAGGAGATTGATCTACGCAGTTGGTATGTAAACAAATAATTAGACTGTGCGACTTAAGGTTTGTAGTTATCGCCTTTTGATTACATGTAGTATATAGTGTAAAATAAAGTTTTTCAGTCTAGCTAATAGGGACTGTTTTGTCTTCGTAAATAAAACAAAAAAACATAAATGCGAGTCAAAATAAAGAAACTGAAAATACCTAAAACATCGGAATATTTATTTCATTTTAGATGTGTCATTACTTAGTGTTTTTAAACAAACACAATTGTAATATGTTCAAGACATCTAAATGTGTTTCTTTCTAATAAAAATCCCCCCTCCCATGTCATTTCCGAAAACCTATTAAAAATAGAAGTCGCGGGCTTCTGCCCGGCAACTAATAATTTGAATTTAAACTTAGTTTGAATTTCCAATATACAGTAAGTATATGCAACACATAATGTTTCAATGTATGATTTTGATATGTATTACAGATAGACGAGACATGGACAATGCCTATGAAGAATTATCTAACCGTCTACATGAAGTACTTGATGTTATAGGCGCATCTGAGTACATCAGAGAAAAGTATTGGGAGCTTGCTATGGTACGTGAAATAACAATAACGTTTGCAAGTCTTACTTATTCAAAGAATTTCAACAAAATATCATGCTACCAAGTTGGGAGTAGAGCCGAAGGGACAACTACACCAGGTATGGGTTCCGATCTCGATATGATATATTGTTTCGATGAAACTCCTGTGGTAGAGAATTTATTCGAATCTAAACATCAGCGATTATCTTATATTGTTTTAAGGGATGAAGACACCAAACCTGGATATGTTCGTCTTCAGATTGTTAAAGATAAATGTCCGCGTTTAGTTGGAATTGCCGATATATCAGATGATAACTGCTTTATCGATAGGAAAGGTAGAGTATGTGCTACCCACTTCAAAACTTTTGTTGAACAAAATACATCTCGTAACGGTCCGGCGGACACGATTCCGGGTGATAACGACCAATGTCAATTTGATCAAGTTTGTGCCTTAAGGTGTCGACAGATACCGAGGTCAGCCAATTCCTGGTTACACAGGATTCGTAAATACGTCTGGCCATCACAGAAACAACTTAAAGCAATGGGTTTATATGGTTGTTTCTTTGTTGGTGTTGGACATCCTCATAATAACAACAAGTCTAGCGAATGGAGAATTTCCTTTTCACTTCAAGAACGTGACCTCATGTCAAGTCTAAACGAAACGCAACACAAGTGTTATATTCTCCTGAAGGTGATAAAGAAAGATATCATAGAACAAAAGGCCGGTGAATCTATATCATCATATCATTGTAAAACAAGTCTTTTTTATACGATCAAAAATTCACATAAATATTTTTGGACTAATGATAAGCTTATACTGTGTGTACAGCAGTGTCTTAAGCGTCTATTTATTTGGGTGAAGGCAAAATATTGTCCAAATTATTTCATTCCAGAAGAAAATATGTTCGATAAGCTCAGCGTAATGACTATGGAAAAAATAGAGTATGTTTTAAACGATATAATAGAGAGTGATATCAAGTGTTTATATTCACTTTTTTGTGACAATATTGGTGAACTTCTGAAATCTAAATTGAGTGGTGATGATCTGGTATGGAGTTTGGCTAATACGAGTACCTCGTTTCAGCCAAGATATGTAGTATTATGTTGTAAGACAGAAGTCATCAATCAATTAAGGAACACGTTAATGGAAAGCATAGACATATATACAAATACAGGTTATATGAATGGGGTGATGCAACTTCTGTTATATCTACAACATACGAACCATATCACAGAACATACAACGAGAGACGTAATAATGGCATTTGACTCTATAATTCCACATATACAATTACAATACACACAGTGTATGTATGTCCAGTACTTGTCACACGGAAACCTGTCCGACCTGCGGTCTATGACAATTACAAATATGATCTCAGACATTGGTGAATGTGACCTTATCTCGTCAAAGTTATCTTTAGCATCTTTTTATATTCAATTTGAACAGTATCACGAGGAGTGTGAGCGCATTCTAGATGAATGTGATAACAAAATAGAACCATTTGTGGTATCTGTGTGTTGGTGCACCGAAAGGAACATTTATCTTAATATCGCTCTTGCTAAAATAATAGGTTTTACTGACATGTCAAGCAAAGAATTCAGACATTGCACCACAGGCTGTATGTTATTTCATCCATATCAAGCTAGTCTTGTCCACGGAGCTCTTCAATACGAGATGTTTCGTATTGTGTTCACACAACCTAGATCTGAATTTGAAATAGAACAGGAATACTGGTTAAACTGGATAACGGTAGATTCAAAAATATATCTGTATTTTCTACAATATTTACTTTACTCTAATAAAGAAAATCAGGCAGAAAAAGAAACAGCCATTCATAAACTAATGCACGTTTTTGAAACAGACCCCAATCTTGCCCACAGAGAGACAGCATGGAACCTGTTGGGATGGATATGTATACAGGAAAATGAATTACAAGACGCATGGAGATTCTTTTGTTTATCATGGAAAGAAAGGCCATTAAAAAATGCAGCTAAATGGCATATGTTAATTTTACTGAGTAAAATAATAAATTAAACATAGGGTTAGCATGATGGAGACCAACGTGATGTCATAGTTTCTTTATCTATTGGTTTAAAATTTGATGAGCATTGAAGTTGTGGGTAATCGTGGTATATATGAGCCGAGTTCGGGGATTTAAGGTCTTAATGCATCTGTGTACAGTCCAGACTAAAGCGTGGAATCCATCTTGGCAGAGGGAATAGCGTCTGGTATTTAAGATCTTAACGTATCTGTGTACAGTCAGATCTTGGGCGAGGAATCCAACGTGGCCGAGCTGTTAGCATCGATACATTGGAACCGGGCGTCCGGAGTTCCAGCACATTTCCTAGCCTAGTACTGGTTTGTTTACCAGGAATCATACATAAGTGAACTGTCGACGTAACTAAAATAATGTTGTAAAACGGCTGAATAACCTAATACATCTAAAGTTTAAGCAGCGTATGGCGATTCAAGGTCTTAGTACATCTTTTTATCACATGACAATGCTTGTATCCGATGTAATATACCCATTACGTATATATACAATGTGTGTTATATAACATGACCTAATACTAGGAAAATGACGTCAGGTCAGCATTTTGACGTCATACGTTAGTCACTTTGGCGGCAAAACCCGTAAATTTCATCTAGAAATATTGAAAACGCTAAGTACATTTTTATCGAAATACGCCTCATAAATCACTTTATGTGATAGATATAACATCTCACGAGTGTTATTTATTATTACTTTTAATAAACTAAGCTGAATATGACCTCGGCATAAGTATTTGTGGCATTGTTATATGGTTTATTAAAATAGCTTTGGAAAACCCGATTTTCTTTGTGTGTTTCGTCATGTGATAAAAAGAATCTGACATTCGTTGTCCTTTCATAAACAGTTTTATTAAACTCGTTCAAGATATTTGTTATTAAGCTCGCCACAGGCTCGCTTAATAACAAAAAATCCTGAACTCATTTAATAAAACTTTATATGAAATGACAACTCATGTCACATCCTATCTGTACAGTAAATACTTTGTATACAGGCACATTCTCACCAGAGTATCTACTTTCCGAGTAAACATTACGTAGACTAAATGCATCATCTGACAAAACACTAGAAGTGTAGCCCCAATAGTTGAACGTCAATTTTACTGTACATGCTGCCTGACCGGAGAGGTAAAACGACCCCAAATATTACGTATTACACAGCTCATATGTATTACTATGATCCTTAACTTTGATGATTATTGAATGACTAACATTTACTAAACAAGGAAATGTTCAATGTTCACGATATATACTTCTGCGAGCAGGAATCGAACCAGGGGCGTCCAGTTTTAGATACGGCATGGTAAACACTCCGTCACAGCTTTTTCAGAGTAAATTATATTGGGTTAAAAAATATGCTGGACGTCCCGTTTTTCTGTGAAATGGATACCATTGAAAAAGATATCAGATATGTTTCGATATTTCCTTTTATCGTATAGTAAGTTAGCTAAACGATTTCTGCTATTACTGTTTGATCAAATGCCATTCATGATTACTATTGCTGCGTATACTAATGCATACACGAATAAACTCCATAGCTGACGTGCCTTGTTATGGCAAATGTATATTGTTGTTATTGATGATTGAGTTATATAAGAGAAACATCCTGTTTAGAGAGGAAACGATCATTCATAGAAAAGAGAAGACATAATGTATGCATGTGTTTGAGTTTAATTAATACATATTCGTAAAGTACTTTACAACACGTTTATACAAAGAATATCCCTCGGAATTTAATCACTTACATAATGAATTGGTTTGCGATTGTAGGCATGGTATAACACTGATTTCATCCATTATTTAGTTATATCAAGGCGTATCCTGGGTAAGTTGCCAGTACCACTGATCAATTTCTCCAGACATCAACGATTTAGTATTGATGCTAGCGCAACCATCCTAAGCGCCGAGAAGAGAAAGCTATTTTTACAATGTTTACAAGTCTTTTGTATGACCCGGCCGGGGATCGAACTCGCGTTTTCCAGTTGTCGAGGCGGACGCTCTACCAATACACCACTGAGGTTGTCCCGTGTATAGTAGATATGAGCTCTACCAATACTCCACTGAGTCCATCCCGTGTATAGTAGATATGAGCTCTACCAATACATCACTGAGACGGTCCCGTGTATAGTAGATATGAGCTCTACCAATACACCACTGAGACGGTCCCGTGTATAGTAGATATGAGCTCTACCAATACACCACTGAGGCGGTCCCGTGTATAGTAGATATGAGCTCTACCAATACACCTCTGAGACGGTCCCGTGTATAGTAGATATGAGCTCTACCAATACACCACCGAGACGGTCCCGTGTATAGTAGATATGAGCTCTACCAATACACCACTGAGGCGGTCCCGTGTATAGTAGATATGAGCTCTACCAATACACCACTGAGGCGGTCCCGTGTATAGTAAATATGAGCTCTACCAATACACCACTGAGGCGGTCCCGTGTATAGTAAATATGAGCTCTACCAATACACCACTGAGGCGGTCCCGTGTATAGTAGATATGAGCTCTACCAATACACCACTGAGGCGGTCCCGTGTATAGTAGATATGAGCTCTACCAATACGCCACTGAGGCGGTCCCGTGTATAGTAGATATGAGCCTCGTCTATCAATTTGCGTGTTATTGACTGATCATATAGAGATATATTGGTTTGATAGGGATACCCTTCTAGATTTTTGTCAAAATATGTGTATTTGACTTATAGAACAGTATATTCTTTTTGACTGACCGTAACGGGATCATATAGAGGTAGATTCGTTTAATAGGGATACTCTTCCAGATTTTTGTCAAAATAAGTATATTTGACTTAAGTACATTGTACATGTAGAAGGAAAGTAAAGGATCTGGTTAGACGTTGCGAATGTAGTGGCTCTTCTGAGCCTTCACTGTACTCAAGATACATTATGACCCAAAAACGCTAGACGCGACTCGTTTCTAAGCCGCGTCAGGTAAAATGGGTGACGTTGACGTCTCTGCAATAGACCAATTTTAAAACCATGTAACTGTTTCCATAATTCCCCCTTTATACCAGCCCTCCGTTTAATGTAACTATAAGGTAAAAATCGGCACTCAATCCACCATTCAATGATTAAATTTGATTTTAACCTTGAATATGTTTAGTTTGAATGTGACACATGTGTGCATTATCGATTTTTAACACCCTTTTTTAAAACACTAAATGTGTATCGGACGAATTTAATTATCAGCTTGCTAAAAACTTTAGAAAATTAATAAAAATGTAGTATGAATTGCAATCAGTTAAAAAATATCTGAGTCAAAATAAGGGAAATTGTTCAAAATCGTCTGCACAGATGCGTCAAAATACATTTGTTTGTGTGAAAGGTCTGAACGATTGTTTGTTTCCCGCACTGATGGTTCTCGATCTGATTTTCGACACCATGATATTGTGAGAATCAATTAACCGCGGACTCCTGAATACATTATTCCCAACATTGCGCTCGAAATTAGGTAGAAAAAGTACCTTCGTGATATTTCATATAACCCAGTTTTGCTGCATATACCAACCCACGAATATTTAAGAAGGTACCGTGTCTCCCTATATACATCAACCCAGAAACACTCGCGAATTTATAGCTTCTCCCTATATACACCAATCTACGAACAATTGCGAACATACCATGTCTATCTATATGCAACAACATACGTTCAAATCATGAACGTATAGTGTCTCCCTATATATACCAGCCAACGAAATCATCAGCCTACTAACACTCAAGGAACTAACCGTGTTTAAATTGAATCATCAACCTTTGAACACTTACGAACGAACCATGTCTATCTATTTACACCAACCCTTGAATACTTACGAATGACCCGTGTCTACCTATTCACACCATCTCAGGAACACATAAAACGTTGTTTTTCTACCTATTTACACCAAGTCAGGAACACTTAAAACGTTCTTTTTCTACCTATTTACACCATCTCAGGAACACTTAAAACGTTCTTTTTCTACCTATTTACACCAACTCAGGAACACTTAAAACGTTCTTTTTCTACCTATTTACACCATCTCAGGAACACTTAAAACGTTGTTTTTCTACCTATTTACACCAAGTCAGGAACACTTAAAACGTTCTTTTTCTGCCTATTTACACCAACTCAGGAACACTTAAAACGTTCTTTTTCTACCTATTTACACCTACTCAGGAACACTTAAAACGTTCTTTTTCTACCTATTCACACCAACTCAGGAGCACTTAAAACGTTCTTTTTCTACCTGTTTACACCTACTCACGAACACTTTAAACGTTCCTTTTCTACCTATTTACACCTACTCACGAACACTTAAAACATTGTTTTTCTACCTATTTACACCTACTCACGAACACTTTAAACGTTCATTGTCTAGATATTTACACCAACCCACTTATACTTAAAACGTACTTTGTCTAGCTATTTTCTCCAACCTGTAAACACTTAGAACGTACTATGTAAATATATATACAACAACCCATGAACACTTAGAACGTACCGTGTAAATCCATTTGAACAGTTTTGAAAGTGGACCCCAAAGTAATATTCCTTTTAGAATGTGTTCCAGTGCATAAGGAGAAGTAATTTGAAGCTAAACCCTTAACCCTTTTCGGATGCCACATGTTTGCTATATATTTCAACCAAACATGATTTCTCGGAAATCTTATGTAGAGGTTTACTAAAGTAACATTTCTACACATTTATCTTGAAATCAAACAAGTTCTTTCATAAGATGGAATTTAAAAAATGGAAAGTTATTTGCCCCTTTTCTTTTGTAACACTGTACATAATTGGTTCAAGATATACTGATTGGTTTAAAACATCTGAAAAGGGGTAAAAGGAACATTAAGCTTCAAACGACATCTCCTAGACCAATGAACCTTCAAAGGAATGTTCCCGTGGTGGTCCCCTTTCAAATTATTCAAAGATATAATGCATTATTAAACATGTCCTTTACTGACAAGCTGTTTATTTTTATAGTTCAGTCCCAATTTTAATTTTTACCTTTATTTGCTGTAGAATTTGCTACTAAAATATCACTAAGGTAATCGATTTAGGGCCTTCTTGGCACTCTAGATTCGAATGCGATATTATGGTTTAGCTGTTCGCATCCGAATGCAAGACAAATAATGCAGCATGCAACGTCCACATTCTGAGCCTTACAAATGTCATGCATTTTCAGACGTAACCGTATCAATTATGTTAACTACAGTATTTGCAATGTTACGGTTGAACGGACGAATACACAAGGACGTCGTGAACAACAACACAGTTCGTCTCCAAAACCCGTATAAGCCTGTACCAAATGTATTAAGCCGAACACCAATCTTTGCGAAACTGAGTTCCACTCCCGTTGTATAGATCATAGGATATGACCATTTTAAGTGAAGGGTAACACCCGTAATACACATTATTTGTGCGTCAGTGTATATGCAAATAATAAAGGCTATTGGATCTACAACGGTAGACAAGTGTTTATATCTGTCCAACATGGCAACTACACCTGTTTGTCTGTTTCTATGACACGTGACAGTTTTGAGCCCGATTTATGTAACGGTTTTGACAACCACAGATAGCTCTAGACAGAGACAATTATGTTAGCAAGAGGACTACACCAGTATTAACAGTGCTTGGAATTAAAACAGTTTGCCAATATAAAAGAGGTGAGTTAATTCAAAATAGATAATATGGAGTAAACTGATATTGGCTCAACTTGCTTTATCTTATATTACTAATTCAAATCCATTATTATTGGTAGCAAATATTGTCATATATAATCAAATAAGACCTAGATTACATGTTTGTTTATAATATAATGTAACGTGTACCGGGTCCTTCACGTAGTTAAGCCACCGCGGGTCACCCATTCGTTGCTTAACTTTGTGAAAGAGCCAACAACTCCACCCACGTCGCTATAAAAAACCGGCTTTTACAGCAAGACTGTACACGTGGTATTTGTACCCTTCTCCCGTTACAAAAATGTATTTGACACTCATACATTATTGATTAAAATGCTGTCGTGTCAGTTTAAATGTAATGACAAACTATATATATTATACATGCACCTTTTATGAACCTATTGCATATTGATATATTTTTAAAAGGGTTCAATCGGTGTTGAATATGGTTTATAATAGAAACTAAACAGTGGAGCTAAACTAAAAAATAACTTCTTGATATAATTCTTTGAAACACACATACAGCAATTACAATATAAGTGCCACATTTAAATCTTAATTTACACATTTTCGTTCGATGCTAAAGCCTAGTTATCACTGTCCCGGATTGGGGCCCCGGTACGTCCGGGAAGACAACCGTGGTGGCACCGTAGCAAATCGGGATGATCCGTGATGAACCGTGGCGGTCCGGCAGACCGTACTGGATGTTTTAAAATGTTTAACACAACCGGGAGTCACCGGGATAAATATCAAAAACCGGCGTTATCCGGGCAGGTCCGGCACAACGCCGGTATATACCGGCGCAGGTCCGGGTCTCTACCGTGGCTCTTTCATGATAGTCCGAAGTTATCCGGGCCGGTCGAGAATACTCTTATCACGGTAGACAATCGGTTAACCCCTGAGGAGTTAACCCGGCATATCACCGGCGTATGCCGGTAAAGTCCGTGTTTGCACCGGTGGAGTTAAGGACTGACACGGTCTGAGCCGGATTAGCAGACGGTTAACAACGGCGTATGCCGGCATTCCGCCGGTTGAGGCCGGTAGACCCCCGTTTCATTACGAACTTACCCGGTGTATGCCGGATTATCCTGTTTCCACGACGGTCACAGACGGCGAAGTTACGATCAGACAGGGTGTAGTTACGGTTCGCCCCGGATACATTCCCGGGGGCATCTGGCTTCTAAACTGCGAGCACTCCGGGACAGCGACGGGAATATGATAATGCAATTGATTTTTCTGGCACAAATGTCCCGGAACATACCTTTAAGGGATACGTAGGTTTTTGGTCTGGACTCGGTGTGTGTAACAACTTGCACTTTTCCTTCTTAATACTCCTAATCGTTACACAATCGGTTCAAAACCCATCGCCTTTCTCTTCCATAGAAGCGTACGGACATGTTGGAACAGATCTAAAGCCCCGTCTACCATTTTTGACGCAATACATTGTAAGGGTTTAATCGGGCTGAGTATAGGAAATAATACAAATTTAATCGTTTAAATTGATGTCCCGAACACAAACCTTTTGAATCAACCCTTTCGTATTGAAACTAATTGTACGGCATCATATTATGGTATTGCCTTCACTGCATGAATAAATTGGTATAAATACCTTATAATAATGGCTTATGTGAACAGTTAATTGTTTGTAAAAGGTCTTGTCTCACGGATCCATATTTTTCTGTGATTGTAAATGAAATAAGAGTTGTCGGAAGACAATAAAGCTCGCCTATCAGGGCATCGTCTATCAGGGCCTACTTCAGAACAGCTATAGCATTAGGTAAAGTCACACAGTATCACCTATTGCAAGATAATACACCTTTTCAATAGTTGCATGCAAATGTTAACCAAGTCCATACAGGCCCTTTTGGGCCTTTTAAATATGTAAGTTTGTTTGTAATACGATGTATGCTGATAGTGAACATAGTACCGAAGACTTACAGTATCAGATAAAACCACACATGACCCTGAATAAGTGTGTGAAGTTACAAAGCAACAACATACACAGTGTCTGAGAAAAGGCCTTGCACGCAAAGGCTTGACCAAAATTCTAATTCCAAAAAGGGGTCGATTCAGTCAAAATATATTCAGAGTTATGGGACTTGACATACAAGGTCATATAATGACATTGAATAAGTGTGTGAAGTTTCAAAGCAACAGCATACACACACAGTGTTTGAGAAATGGCCTTGCACGCAAAGGTTTGACCAAAATATTAGTCCAAAAAGGGGCACAATTCAGTCAAATCCATTTCAGAGTTATGGGACTTAACATACAAGGTCACTTAATGACCCTGAATAAGTTTGTGAAGAAGTTTCAAAGCAACAGAATACACAGTGTCTGAGAAAAGGCCCTCGCACGCAAAGGTTTGACCAAGCTGGCAATGCAACGCCAAAGCCAACGCGTGGTGATTACCATAAGCTCCCCTATTTCTTTCGAATAGGCGAGCTTAAATTGGCAGACATCTACGGTATTACTTTTATTGTTTTGAGAAATAAGACTTCAGGCTTCATCATCCCAGCGTTTTTTGAACGAACATTGATTCTGGAATGTCTTGATTCACATATCTAAAGTAATCTATAATTGAGGGGCGTAACAGGAAAATCAACCACTATGCATTGGCGACCAGTCTAGATCCAGATCACTCCAGCATCCGATCCGATCTGGATCTTAATTATTCGTTAATTAATTTAAAAAGCCATGAACAAGCCTTTGACATACAGTATACATTTAAATTGCATAGTATCATAGTCCAGAAGATGGTTTTCGTAGAGAACAAATCCAATAATGAGTATACAGTGTGATTTTAGCATCAGAATAGTGCACTGTATTGAATTAACAGCGGTAAACGGCTTTTGGGATTTTTGTAAATACACACACTTTTGAACCTTTTGCATATTTATGGAGTTTAAAGGGTTCAATCGATGTTGAGTATTTTATGATTAAGGGTTAAATCGGTGTTTATTATCGTAAATGATACTTGTTTACATTAAAACTTAACCAAATTCATACTATGATACTGTTGTAAGCCAGAGTAAACACCATTCTGAAAGCAGAGAATATACCATTCTGGGAGAGAGAGAGAGAGAGAGAGAGAGAGAGAGAGAGAGAGAGAGAGAGAGAGAGAGAGAGAGAGAGAGAGAGAGAGAGAGAGAGAGAGAGAGAGAGAGAGAGAGAGAGAGAGAGAGAGAGAGAGAGAGAGAGAGAGAGAGAGAGAGAGAGAGAGCGAGAGACGAGAGAGAGAGAGAGAGAGAGAGAGAGAGAGAGAAAGAGAGAGAGAGAGTGAGAGATAGAGATATGAGAGAGAGACACATATACATAGGCAGACAGACATACAGACATACAGACAGACAACTTATTTCAATGTTAATTTCAATTTCAAACACCATTCTGAATAATATACATATAATACAGTTGAAAGTTAAGTATACACAATTCTGAGTGATGTAGCTGTAACACTATTCAAAATAGAGTAAATACCATTATGAGTGGTGTAACTATAATCCTGTTGAAATCAGAGTAAACACTATTCAGAGTGGTGTAACTATAATTATGTTGAAGGCATAGTAAACACCATTCTGACTGGTGTAGCTATATTAATGTTGAAAGCAGAGAAAACACCATTATGAGTGGTTTAAGTATTAAACTGTTGGAGGCAGAGACAACACCATTCAAAGTGGTTAAAGTATAATTTTGTTGTAATCAGAAGTCCATATGAGACATCTCGATTTTCATCTCAGTATTTGTTAGAAATATATAGCATCAGATGTGCAAAAGTCATTATAAAAATATGTTTAGCACGTTATAATTGCGAGTTGTGAGAAAATATGTATTTATATAGAGAAATAAAAAACCCATAAGTAATTGTTCAGGTTATGTAATACAGATAATTGTAAATGATAATTACAAATAGACGTGTATTGTTAGGCTCTGTTGGTTGTTACGGCAAGTTGTGGTGAAGATGGATGAATACATATGCACCTCTTCAATATAATATATAGTTTGAATTTAAACTTAGTTTGAATTTCCAATATAGATATATGCAACACACATTGTTTCAATGTATGATTTTGATATTTATTACAGATAGACGAGAAATGGGCGATAAGAATGAAACATTGTCTAAATGTCTACACGAAGTACTTGATGTTATAGGTGCATCTGAGTACACCCGAGAAAAGTTTTGGGAGGGTGCTATGGTACACGAAATAACAAGAACGTTCGAAGACGGTATGTATTCAAAACTGTGCATCAAAATGTCATACTACCGAGTTGGGAGTAGATACGAAGGGACACTACACCAGGTTTTCATTCCGATGTCGATTGTATATATTGTACGACGAAACTACTGTAGTAGAGAATGTTTTTCGAATCTAAACGAGAGGGATTTTTTCTGCTTATTTTAAAGTGTGAAGACACCAGACCTGGATATGTTCGTCTTCAGATTTTAAAGATAAATGTCCGCTTACATTTGGAAAGGGCATTATGTCAGAGGATAGATACTCTATCGATAGGAAAGGTAGAGTATGTGCTATCCACCTCCAAACTTATGTTGACCAAAGATATCTCGTAACGGTCCAGCGAAAACGATTCGGGTGATAACTATTATTGTCAATTGATCAAGTAGAAGCATATAGGTGTCGACAGATACCGAGGTCAGCCAATTCCTGGTTACACAGGATACGGAAATACGGCTGGCCATCACAGAAACAACTTAAAGCAATAGGTTTATATGGTTGTTCTCTTGTTGGTGTTGGACATCCTCATAATAACAACAGTCTAGCGAATGGAGAATTTCCTTCTCACTTCAAGAACGTGACCTCATGTCAAGTCTTAACGAAACGGCAACACAAGTGTTATGTTCTCCTGAAGAGATAAAGAGGGATATCATAGAACAAAAGGCCGGTGAATCTATATCATCATATCATTGTAAAACAAGTCTTTTTTATACAATCGAAAATTCGCAAGAAACATTTTTTGGACTAATGATAAGCTTAAACTGTGTGTACAGCAGTGTCTTAAGCGACTATTTATTTGGGTGAAGGCAAGAAATTGTCCAAATTATTTTATTCCTGAGGAGAATATGTTCGATAAGCTCAGCATAGTGACTCTGGAAAAAATAGAGTATGTTTTAAACGAATATAATAGAGAGTGATATCAAGTGTTTATATTCACTTATTTGTGACAATGTTGGATGAACTTCTGAAATCTAAATTGTGTGGTTGATGAACTGGTATGTAGTCTGGCTAATACGAGTACGTCGTTCTCTGCCAAGATATCTGGTATGCTATACTATTACAGATACATCTATGAATTAAGGAACAGGTTAATGGGACACATAGACACAGGTTATATGAATGGGGTGATGCAACTTCTGCTATATCTACAACATACGAACCATGTCACAGAACATACTACGAGAGACGTAAGAATGGCATTTGACTCTATAATTCCGCATATACAATTACAATACACACAGTGTATGTATGTCCAGTACTTGTCACAAGGAAACTTGTCCGACCTGCGGTCTATGACAATTACAAGTATAATCCCAGAAAGTATTGACTGTGACCTTATCTCGTTAAAGTTATCTTTAGCATCTTTATATATTCAGTTTGAACAGTATCACGAGGAGTGCAGGCGCATTCTAGTGTTATGTGAAAAAGAAATAGAACCATTTGTGATATCTGTGTGTCCCTGCACCGCAAGGATGTTTTCTATGAATATCACTCTAGCTAAAAAACTAAGTTTTACTGACATGTCAAGCAAAGAATTCAGACGACATTGCACCACAGGCTGTATGGTATTTCATCCATCTCAAGCTAGTCTTGTCCATGGAGCTCTTCAATACGAGATGTTTCGTATTGTGTTCACACAACCTGGATCTGAATTGGGAATTAAACAGGACTACTGGTTAAACTGGATTACGGTAGATTCAATAATATATCTGTATTTTCTACAATATTTACTTTACTCTAATAACAAAGATCATGCAGAAAAAGAAACAGCCATGCATAAACTAATGCACGTTATCGAAACAGACACCGACCTTGGACACAGAGAGACAGCATTGAACCTGTTGGGCTGGATATGTCTACAGATAAATGAATTACAAGCCGCATGGAGATGCTTTTGTTTATCATGGAAAGAAAGGCCATTTAAAAATGCAGCTAAATGGCATATATTAATTTTACTGAGTAAAATAATAAATAAAACATAGGGTTAGCATGATGGAGACCATCGTGATGTCATAGTTTCTTTATATATTGGTATAAAACTTGAGCATTGAAGTTGAGGGTTATCGTGATATATATGAGTCGCGTCCGGGGATTTAAGATCGCAATGCATCTGTGTACAGTCAAGACTAAAGTGTGGAATCCACCTTGGCAGAGGAGTTAGCGTCGGGTATTTAAGATCTTAACGTATCTGTGTACAGTCAAGACTAAAGCGTGGAATTCACCTTGGCAGAGGAGTTAGCGTCGGGTATTTAAGATCTTAACGTATCTGTGTACAGTCAAGACTAAAGCGTGGAATTCACCTTGGCAGAGGAGTTAGCGTCGGGTATTTAAGATCTTAACGTATCTGTGTACAGTCAAGACTAAAGCGTGGAATTCACCTTGGCAGAGGAGTTAGCGTCGGGTATTTAAGATCTTAACGTATCTGCGTACAGTCAAGACTAAAGCGTGGAATCCACCTTAGCAG